>CP025647.1:4804342-5065447 GCA_003576665.1 Ipomoea trifida | reverse complement strand
TCTCATCGAGTGAACAATGTCACCCCTCGGGTGATCTTCGGCAGCTCAATGGTCAACCCTCGGGTGACTTTGTAAATAGCTCAACAGTAACCACGTGGAGATCGCCGCAGTGGTGATCTCCGTAGCCAACTCAACAACAACCACGAGCACTTCCTCCTCAAGTGCATCCGTCTCCTTCACTTGTGTGTTCACCTCTTGTGAGCAGTGGCGCAGTGAACGCTGCTCTCATCCAAGTAGTGGACTTACAGCAGTGGCGTTACCCAGTGAACGCTGCTCCATCCAAGTAGTGGACTTACAAGCAGTGGCGTTACCCAGTGAACGCTGCTCCCATCCAAGTAGTGGACTTACAAGCGTGGCGTTACCAGTGAACGCTGCTTCCCATCCAGTAGACTTACAAGCAGTGGCGTTACGAGTGAACGCGACTCCCATCCAAGCGTGGGATTCATCAACGTCACCTCATCAAGCTGGTCTGTCACCTCATCAAGCGGGTGTCACCTCGTCAAACTGGTGTCACCTCATCAAGTGGCGCTGCTCCTCACGCAGCGTCACTTCATCAAGTGGTATCACCTCCTCAAGTGCGTCACCTCCATGAGCAGCCACCACCTCGAGCTGACCTCGAGCCCCACTCGAACAGCATCACCACCTCGAGCAGCGTCACCTGCTCGAGCAGAGTCACCTGCTCGAGCAGAGTCACCACCTCAAGCAGCGTCACCTCATCAAGTGGCGCTGCTCCTCAAGTGCGTTTGCTTCCTCCTCAAGTGCTTTTGCTTCCTCCACTTGTGCATCCGCCTCCTGCACTTGTGCACTCGCACGCCTCCTGCACTTGTGCACTCGCATCCTCTACTGGTGCGTTCATCTCCTCAAGTGCGTATATCGCCTCCACTTGTACATTTGCCTCCTTCACTTGTGCGTTCACCTCCATAAGCAAAAGGACTCAGTAGTTGGTCATGGTCTGCCCTGATCAATTTGGTTAAAAAACAAAATAATAATAAAAAATCTAAACTCTAATCCCTTAGGGTCGGCACGAGATCCGATCTCGCTAGCTACCTAACGGGAGAGTGTTTTTCTGAGCCCAGCCAAGGGCTTGGATTCAAAAAAACACCACACTCTAATCCCTTAAGGCCAACACGAGATCTGATCTCGCTAGTTCCCTGACGGGAGAGCTGACCTCGGAGGGTGTTTTCTAGGTAAAGCTTAAGGCTTTGCTACGAAAACACCACACTCTAGTCCCTTAGGGCCGGCACGAGATCCGATCTCGCTAGCTACCTGACGGGAGAGCTGACCTTTGACCTAACCTACGAATGGTCGAAGTGAACTCACGCAAGAGCCCTGAGCAAAAAAAAAAAAAAAAAAAAAAAAATCAACGGCGTGACCTCGCCCAGCGTCGAGGTACGTCACGTACCGTGACCGGCCTGGCGCCGAGGTCACGTACCGCGACGTGACCTCGGCTCTAGCCGAGGTCACACGCGCCGTGACCTCAGCCCAACGCGAGGTCACGTACGTGCGTGACCTCGCACTGGCGAGGTCACACCGCGACGTGATCTCGCCAGCGCCAAGGTCACGTACCGCGACGTGACCTCGGCACTGGCCGACACACCGCGCCGTGACCTCGGCCAGCGCCGAGGTCACGTACCGCGACGTGACCTCGGCCCCGTGCCGAAGTCACAGCTACGTGACCCCTGCACGGTGCCGAGGTGAGGATGCAACAAAAAAAAAAAAAATACAAACAAAAACAATTTTTAGGCTGGTCATTACTCCCAAACCATCTCAACCACTCTTGTTGGCTAGGGAGTGGGGGGACTGGTGACAGAGTAATCAGGCTAGCAGTACCCGACCCGGAACTATTGGCAGCACCCAAGACACCTTACCCCTCAGCATCAATGCTCAACGGTTCAACTCCTCAGCATTGATGGCCAACGTTCAGCTCCTCAACATTGATGACAGACGTTCAGCTCCTCAGCATTCAACACCTCAGGTACTCGTGTCCAACGATCAACTCTTCATCAATGCTCCGTTACTGAGCTGAAGGGAATAAAAAGGCCCACAACCACATAGTGAAGGGGGACACTTCTTATTCTTCTACTAGACAACACTTGTACACGGAGCACTGCACTCAATATTGTACTCAAGTACTCAAACACTGTACCACCTTACTTCAATAATACTTGTTTATCAGATTACATACCCGGTAACTCATTATTACCGTCAAGTATCACATATATCTTATGGTAATCTGGTCTTCATCAATAATATAAACAAATATAAGACTATTGTAACATGTCAAATTGAAGTACTAAATAAAGAACCCTATCAATATACTAACCAAAAAAAAATGAAGGAAAAACAAAATTAACTACTAAAACTGTGGACATTCTTATACACTTAGATTTTAGATAAACGAAATGTATGATTTTTATGAATCTCAGCATCCCAAAACCTATTGCATAGGGTCAACTCTGATACCAAATTGAAAGACATGTATGTTACATTTAAACTAAAAGTATAAACTGATAGTTGAACTCATATTTATATTTATATATATTATACAACACTCATGTTTACTAAAAATGAAAGAGTAAGACTAGAGGTTCGGAATCCTAGCAACTCTCTCCCATCCAAAGAAGTATTTTTGAGGGAGAAAAGTGTTTAATTTTACAAAGGAATATTAACTTCTCTTTACATTTTGTTTTACTACTTAGTTGTTTTTGTTATTAAAATTTTTCTTTCGTAATACAATAGCGAGTAGTGAGCTTTTAGTAGTATGTTACTATGTTTGATGTGTTAAGCTTATTGTATAAAATGTGTAAGAGATAAACATAAGCAAGAAAAGGGTATAGGCTGCTTGAGTGACAACGAGGAGAGAGAATGAAATACTTAAATTAATGGCAATGTTTAATTATTATTATTACTATTTTTTATAATCCATATGTTCTGATTCCATCGGACTATATTCTTAACTTAATATCAAATTGTATACTTCTGTGTACGAAGAGTTAAACAAATCTTAAGTGAGATTTCTTATCCACTACACTAATGTCCTAAGAACATCATTTTTTATTTTTAACAATAAGGACAATCTTCTTTTTAAAAAAAATAAATAAATAAAAACAAGGTTTTATATCAATAAATCATGGCCACAAAATTTAATATCAATGATTGATCTGGGTGTCATCTTTTAAAGAACAAATGATGACAACTTTCAAATATATGTGAAGGAGATGGGGGTTGAGTGAATGAGTGTAACTCTACCCCAAGACCCAAGCTTAAAATTTTTTATGTATATCCAATAAAAAGAACAAAAAAATGTTTGAGATCCTCTCGACAAGATAAATTATTTAATTAACTATCACATCTTTAAAAAATGATAACCAACTAATCAAAATGCGTTACGCTAAATAAGATTTATCAGTTAAGAATATGTGCAGTATTATTATTATTCAGATAAGAACAATGCATCATAAGATATCTGGCAGTAAGAAAATACAGAGCCTTATATATAGTTTCAGTGAATAATGACAATAATAGAATAAACCTTTTATTTGGATTCAATATGGTATATATATATACTACATTAATATACAACCTTTCTTGTCTTCAGACCAACCAGCATTATACATTTATATACCTTTGTTTTTTTAGGTAAAAGAATGACCAGAGAGAGAGTTCCAATCAGCCTCAACATTTACAGCTTTGCCATTTGCCAATCAATCAATATTTCAAGAATCAGACAGCGTATAGCCTTATCACTTGATCAATCTTTGCACGACAAACAGGACAACCCCACTTCTTGGCCTTGATTTCGTTCAGACAAGACATGCAACCGGCCATATGCCCGCATGGGATGCATGCTCCCTCTACTGAAGCATCCAAGCATATTACACAAGAGGCCCCGGGCCAATCACTGTCCTCGTCTGTGCTAACAGCTGCAGCCTCGACCGTTTGTGAAGAAAAGTCAACAGGGCTGGAGTCGATTGATGGGTAGTGAACTGGACCGTCATCGTCTGTTGCTGTATCGGGAAGAGGAGGAGCCGAGGGGATGGATGATGGCTCGGGGTTCTCGACGTGTTTTTGGGTGTTAAAGGTCTTGTTTGGAGGCAGGGCGTGGTGAACTGGATTGCTACTCTCGCCAGCTTCTTGGACGACCTTAGTGCTGCTGCTGATGTTACTTTCCCCGAGAACTGATGTATCAGCATGGTTAATCCCGCTTGTGGATGCGACTTCGGGAGGTCTTTCCTGCGCAGCAGACTGAATCGAGGCAGTAATTGCCATAGCTAACTCCACGTCCTCCGAGGCTGGTGGGGCGGTTGCGGGAATGCCAGGGACTGGGGTATTGAAAATGAAAGGCGGGGGAATGACCTGGAATAGACCAACATATAATAAACGAAATGTCTTAACCGCATGTAATAGAGAGTAGCTTAAGAGAAGACGGGATTTTCACCTGAGGATTTCCTTTGCATGCTTCACAAAATGACTGCAGCTGTGGTTTGTCATTTTCTTGAACAGATGCAAGTTTAATCCGCGTTTCTACCAATAAGATTCAAAAATTTATAGTGAATTTAAGAGAAAACTCAAAGCAGTGACCACGTTCACATGAAGCAAGAATGATCAAGCAATATAAGATCAGCGACCCTGAAAAACCAATGCTATCCTAGATTGCATAGTAAAGAACCATATAACAAATAAAAAATTATTCTTAAGAATAATATGCCCCTATATGGTTCTACAAAAACTATTTTATACCGACATTACTAAAATCACAACATTCATAATGTCTATAATACTTTTTCACTTATCCCACGAGCTTCCTTGTTTAGCGGTTCCATCTAATTTAGAATTCATGCTAAATAGATTTAGCTCCTATAGTCCTATAGGTCACCAATGCTTTCGGGTTATGAATGAAATGAGAAAATCATCTACCTACATTGAATTTCAGTAATAGCAAGATCAACTTGAACATGGAATGATAGGTAATTACTCTTGGAAATATCAGATATGACCACTGTTGGATCGGGCAGATTAAAATTGGGTTCATCCATATTAGCCTTCCATAATGCAAAAACAGTGCGAGGTTGAGCATCCTAATCGTAGAAAAGGCAAAGGAAAAGTGAAACAAATTCCTGTTAGGCACAACACAAGCCATAACATATAAACAAGAATCCATAAATCATATCGCTAAATCATAAAAATTAAACACAACACCCCAAGTGAAACCTATATTAGTTGAAAACCATTATAATACGTCCCTTGCCTGTACAGAACTCATGATAAAGTTCCCAAGACAAACAGGAAATTGTAACTCAACATGGTATTTCACATAATGGTATATGCAGATAGCCGCATCTTTTCAAGAAATAACAAATTGCAAATCAACATACCCGTGGAGTTGGATATATAGCAAGTTCCAACTTGAAGGGCTTCTTAAGATTTCGAGAACCACAAGGTAAAACAACCACCCAACTACAAAATTGTTAGAATAAACTTTTAGGTCATTTCTGACAAATTTTTTAAAATGAACCAAATAATTTGGGAAGATGCAAAAGCTGTGTACTTACACCACACATGCAATAATAATGATGTTAAAATTAAGAAATAGAGTAAGGATAACTAGAAAAGCTCTAGTGCACCAGCTGATTTTTCACAAACTACAGCATTTAAAGGTGATTTCATATAAAAATTTTACCCACACTTTTCTCGAAAGCAACTGTGGTGCAAGCAGCTCAAGAAATCCTGGCCCATAAAGCTCCCGCAGCCAACCAGCGAATAAACAAATGTGTTTCTAAGCAACATTACACCAACAAAGTAACACATAAGTCTTATCATTGCACAAGTTCCAAACTAAACATCAGATGCAAAAGTACCTCAATTGTCCGAACAACATTGGTGTACCCTTTGAGTCTAGCAACATCCAAGGGAGTTAGACAGTCATCATTCATCGCCAAAGGATTTGCTAAAAGATAACTTAGAAGTTGTCAGGGGAAATGGAAAAGAAAATGATTGCATCAGACTTCACATTTGGAAGAAACATATTTATTTTGATAGAACAGTGTTTCTAAGCACACCTCCATGAGAAAGAAGTAATAAAACAGTCTGTACAAGCCCTCTTTTTGCAGCATGATGTAGAGGAGTCCCAGCATGGCGACCTATAAGAGGGCAAGAAGAAAGATGAGTATATGCTAAAAAAAAAAAAAAAACTAGTTTTGATTAGCGAGTAAGAATAATCTTTGCATGTTGGAGTGAAGGCATAAGAATGAAATGAACTTAACAAAAGTGCATGTAACATGCATTCTGGTACTCAAGATCAAGACACAACAAATGGACTTCATTGAACCATAATCTACAAATAGCCAAACATCAAGAGTTGCGTATAACAAAATAATAGAAAATACATACTCCATTTAAATGATTTATAATTATCATCCTAGTACTGACTACTGACGTATAACAAAATTAGTTTGGCTTTTCCAAATGTCATTTTACATTGATTTCAAATAACTGTAGTGGATAAAATATTATCTCGACCCATTTAGAAACAAAATTAGCAAGAACCGAAATGGCTTATATATCATCATAACATTGTGACTCCCCCATACGCAATTAGGTAAGTAATGTGAAACCCCATAAGAAAGGTATATCAACAGGATTCCATAACCTCCCCTAATTTTCTTTTACAACCTCCAGATGAACATTGGAGACATAGAGGATGGCAGAATTTGCAAGGTCAATATTTGCAATAGGTTAAGCAGAAAGTTCCTTACCAGGACGGTAAGCATTGACATTGGCACCTAATTCAATCAAAGTCTTTGCAACGTCAAAAAGCTTAGGGTTCATGCAAGCCATTATCAGCGGCGTTTTCCCTTCTCTATCAATCCACTGAAAACCAAACAAGCATTGCCCATAAATCCAACAAATATAGTAGCTCACTATTTTCAAACATTAAGCAGCATAGCAAAAATTACAGTATAACTTAATTGTTTAAAGATATAGTTTAAGCCACATAGCAAAACTGTAGCTTTAGTGCATTCAAAGAATTATGTTAGTATATACGAAGTAATGATCATGATATGCATAAACGACAATTCTTTATGCACAATGTTTCAATTTTTCAATTAATTCACACCCTGAAATTCGTTGATCAAATTGTCCATTTTTACAACAATTCAATTTCATATGAATTCATGAAAAAAAAAAACAAAAACAATTTCCAGAATGTCAGAATTAAGTCATACATATAGATAAGCATGTATGTATCTAGATGCCTATTATGCAATTATACCTCGAGCCCAGCACCGTCATTGCGAAGAGCTTTGATGCCTGCGGTGTTACCATAATTGACTTGCTGATATAGCAGTTCCTCTTTTGATTGCTGTTGCCCCATCTTGAATCTATCGCATTTAGTTTTAATTTTTGGGGGAAAAAATAAAGAATTTGGAAAGGAATTGCCCCAGCGATATAGAACGACAAAGCTGGGGAATTTTTCTCTGGAAATAATTGAGGAACGATACAATTGCAGCCTTGCAGATGAACAAGGTTCCAAGTTAACGGAAAATTGTGTGGTCAGATATATAAATAGCAAAACTTAAAGAGTTGTTTTAAAAGCAAATTTAAAAAAAAAAAAAAATGATAAAATTAGGCAACCGCCGAACAACAAATCAATTACTCCGTACAACACAACACATACTAACAGAATTAACATGACATTTCGGGCATGTGCAGTTCAGTTGGTTACAGTGGGCATGGACAACTCAGTTAGTCACAAGAGTGAAGTTTAAGAAAAAAGACGATAACACTCTCACATGGATGATGGGAGTGGGTTCGAGCCTCAGTGGAGGCAACTGTTGACTCTTTGTGCTTCATTAGATTGAGAAAGTATGTATGAACAGATACTACATTGTAACAGAGTCAGTAGTATTCAAAAAAAAAAAAAAAAAAAAAAAAGACGATATTTTATCAGGGCTGAAATGTGAGAGTCCTTAGGGTTGGGGATTTAACCTTTTGAAAAAAATTAACATGATATTTTAACATGGATAATTAAATTAACTTGTACTATGTTATTTGCCTAATTAATTTAATTATATGATAAATTTTCAATTAAATTATATATTTTGATTTAAAGTATTATAGTTGTGAATTGTGATAGGATGATTTAAAGTATTATAGTTGTGAATTGTGATAGAATCATGAACCATGAACCTGGTAGCGGGATATAATGGTGGCTCAATATGTTTTGAATAAGATTCTATATGATCTCAAATAGTTATAAATAGTGGTGATCATTTCAATAATGATCATCCCAAGCATCATTTGTTGGAATTCTAAGATCAAGCCATTTGGCACACATACTAATCAGTATTCAGTAAGAGAATTAATAATAATAAGAAAAAGGAAGAAGAAGAAGGTAGGATTGACATAATAATACCAAAAAAGCTTAACATGAAATGCTGAAACAATGTTAGGTTTCCAGTTTTGCTGTGTCCTAGTTTCAAACAACAGTAAGTGCAACCCAAAAACTAGCAAACATTACTAGAACAGCAAACCAGCATTACAGCATTTCAGAGTTCTAACAAAATAGTTTCATCCATTCTTCAGAGCACTACACATTTTAACAGGAGTCCATAACAGCAACCCGTCCGATCAGCAACGTGCAAGGAGAAGTCAGAATTGGAGGAAAACATCAGTCTTTTGCCTAATTGGCTCTGGCAACTCTGGAAAATGTGATAAGTTAAAGCCAAGTTGTTAGTAATTGAGAGTAATGCAGAAAGGAAAAAAATGAAGTCATAGCTTAAGTCAAGAGCTCAACCATCTTCCATTTCATCGGGGTCATCTCCAAAGTCATCCTCAGTACTGGTGTTGTCAAAGTCATCGTCAATACTGGTGTTGCTAAAGAACTCCTCAATACTGGGAGATCTTGTGCAAGAAGAGCGATATGTTAACCAGCTTTGTGCACAAATTAAAGCTTGGAGAATTCCTGGTGGCAAACTGCTACGGAATTCAGCAAGAACGCGATCACCCATGGTGAATGCCGACTCTGATGTCAATGTGGATATGGGCACGGCCAATACATCACGTGCCATTTCAGATAGGACAGGAAACTTTGACTGGTTATCCTTCCACCAATTGAGAATGTCAAATTTGTCATCCTGCATGATATCTTCAGCTAAATACTTGTCTAGCTCAATCTTTAGAGCAGCATTATCACTGATGAATTTTTTGAAAGCAAGCTTTACTTTATCTTCTTTTCTTCCATGCTCATCTGCAAAACTTACCGACTTTCCAATCTTTTTCTTAGAGACTTGAAGGGAATTCACTCTCTTATACTCACTGAAGAGTTCATATGTAGCTTCCTTAACCATTTCTGTTAACTCTCTTCCACGGGTTTCACCATAAAATCGTGCAAACACAAACTCCACAAATGTCAACTTCTGTGTAGGATCTAAGACAGCTGAAATGAAGATGGTCTTGTTAATCTCTTTTGAATCTCCCCAATACTTCTCCCACTTTGATTTCATCCTTAATGCCAGTGAACTCAACTGAATATCTTCAGAATTTTTCAACTCTTGAAAGACAGAGTCAACAGTACTGATCTGAAGAAAGAACTTGTTAGAAGTGACATGTGAATTCCCATAAGTTTCAACCACCATCTCATAAAAGGGCTTTAGAATTTCCACTGTTTTCCTAACAGTTTCCCAATCACTAGCATTTGGAACCCTGTCTTCGTCATACAACAAGTCTTCTGTAAAATTTGGATCTTGCCCCTCATAGCTTATATAAGCCCTCTCATATTTCTCAGCAGCATCCAGCATCATGAATGTAGTATTCCATCTATCCGGAACATCCAAACAAAGTGCCTTCTTTGACTCAATATTATCAATCTCAGCACACTGTTTCAATTTTCTCAATCTCACTGGACACACTAGCACATACCTTACTGCAGCCCTGACAGCAGCAACTGAAGAAGATATCTCCTCCAAATCTTCGGAAACTATCATATTGACATCGTGACCAACACACCTCATGTAAAGATGTTCCCTATTCATGATGTTAATTCCCGAATTTTCAAGTGCAGCCCTCAAGCCCTTGGTGGCATTATCATTAGCAATTGCATTATCCACAGTAACACTAAACACCTTGTCAATACCCCAACCAAGTAAGCACTTCACTATGACATCTCCCAAAGCTGTATCTGTATTACTCTCAATTGGAAGAAAGTTCAGAATTCTTTTCTGAAGCTTCCAATTGCCATCTATCCAGTGAGCAGCAAGACACATGTAAGAAATACTTTGAAGGGATGTCCATTTTTCTATGGTGAGAGACACTCTTGGCTTTTCATTTTTTAAAAGATTATTCAGCTTAGCTCTCATATCTACATATATCTCCATTGCATATTTAGCCATGGTTCTACGAGATGGATGCTCAAATTCAGGGGGAAGGGAGACAGCACAAAACTCTTTGAATCCTATTCCTTCAACAAAACTAAAAGGTAGTCCATCAATAATAATCATCTCGGCCATAGCTTTCCAAACAGTTTCATTATCATACTTGCCAGTTGAGGAATAGTGATCATCACTCACCAAATCGTCATCCTCATCTCCATATTCATCCTCATCAGCACTCTCACACACAAGACACTTAGAACCTACAACTAGCTCTCTGCCACAGCATTCATACCGAGCTACCTGACTGCCCTCTTTATTTTCAATTTTGTCAAAGCATTGTTTTTGTTTCTTGTTACTGGTATCATTGCTAGGGTTCCCAGGTTGCATTACATGCTGGTTTTCCTTGTTGGTCTCAGATACTCTAGCTTGTAGTAGAGTTAGTTTATGTATGTCATCCATCTCCACATGCTCAGCCATCTGCAATAAATTTGAATACAACTAACTTCAGGTCTTTGAGTTTTTAGATTGAAGGTAAATTTCTTGCTATCTAGCGTTTGGAAGACATTTTAACAAATCTTAGATCATCCAACAACACTGTCCGCTAATAAAATGAAGGAAAAAAGAGAACTACTGGAGAAAAAGTTAGAAAACAAATAAAATGATACTTTGAAGAACAACGAACTTTTGAATTGTACTGATGGAAGTTTTTTCACATATTGATTATCAACAAAATTGAAGTTCTTCAATAATGCACAGGGCAATCATTATATCTTAAAAGAAATCAATGGTTAGCACATGCATTACATATAACCCAAAAATATAAATGTTGTTGTTAAGTCAAGACAACAAGATCACTTATCACCAGGGCACGCATCTTTCCCAATCAAGTATAGATACCAAACTTTTGTGTGGCTATTCTGACTATCTGTATTTACAGAACATGAAATTCCTTTGCAGTGAATATCAAGATGCAGGCTATGTATTCAGAACACAGATAACCTCAATAATCAAATGCCAAATTTCACAATAAAAAAAAATGATGGGGAACTTTTCTAGCCACTAAATTTACACATATAGAGAGAATGATAATCTTAGGACCAAATAATTTTCAAGAATAGTGTGAAGACCCTACAGAAATGATAAACTGAAGTTTCTAACCCCAAGGAAACCACAAGCTGGTAGTTTCTAACCCTAAACCCTAAACGAACTCAAAAATAAAATTAAAAAATTACAGTATTCGCTAAAGAGCGCAGCACAGAGAACCAAGTACATATTTGACAAATGTGAAAGGCCAAGATTATGAACGAGGGATTTTACCTCGCACCAAATACTTGGTGTTCAGAGAGTGAAGTGAAGACGCCGGAGATATGGTCGTTAACGAGAGAGTTTTAGAGTTCAAAGTGTAGAGAGGGAGAGAGGGAAAGCCGACGAGTAGCCCGCGTTCTGAAGAGCGTTAGGGTTTATTTTATTTATATAAGAGATAGTTCGGTTTTCGGTTTCCCGAAGCTTTGTTCGGTTTTCGGTTTCCCGAAGCTTTGTTTGGTTTCCCGAAGTTCTGATCGGTTCGGGTATTATCGGGTTCTAAGATTTCGCAGTTTCTGCAATTATGCAATAAAATGCTGCACAGCAACAAAGGTAAGCCGGCTTCTTTCTTCTACCTCCGGCGGACATTTGATACTGATCTCTAGTTGAATTGGCGGCGTCTGCTGTGACGGAAGGTGCGCGCGGTGTTGGTGGCGTTGAATGGAGATGCGGCGGCGGATTACGGAGGAGGTGATCAACGAAGAAGCCATAGTTTTCGCCGTTCTGTGCTGCCTCACCGGAGACGACAACCGTGTGTCTTTTTTGAACTTGTGAAGAGGATAATGACGTTACTCCATCTCTAGCTCCTGCACTTGCGCTTTCCCAATTCCAGTTAGGATAACGACCAACTGTCAATTACGCAGTATTACTTTATTAAGGACTATTTTTTTTAAGAGTAAATACTCGTGGAAGTCCTCCGACTTTGATGGTATCTTCATTTTTAGTCCTCTTTAAATTAATCACTTTTAATCCTCTGACTTTGATGGCACTGTCACTTTTAGTCCACAACTTTTAAATCAACCACTTGTAGTCCTCTTACTTTTTGTTTCTAACCACCTATGGTCTTTCCTTTACAATTGGATATCTAATGTCATTTTCTCAAGGGCAATTCAGTCATTTGGTCCAAAATTTAGTGTTAACAAAGGAGAGTGGATAATAGGGTTTCTTCAATTATTCTGATGGGGAAACATAAAATTTTTAATACATTAATTATGAAATGACTGAATTGTCCTTGAGAAAATGACATTAGATATTCAATCGTAAAGAAAGGACCATAAGTGGCTAGAAATAAAAAGTAAGAGGACTAAAAGTGGCAGTGCCATCAAAGTCAAAGGACTAAAAGTGATTGATTTAAAAATTGAAGACTAAAAGTGACGGTGTCATCAAAGTCGAGGGACCTCCACTGATATTTACTATATTTATCCATTACTAGAGAATCTCCTAGAGGAGGTTTTTTTGCAAAGTTTTTGTGAAAACTTTATAAGTTTGGAGAGAGAGAGTATGTGAGAAATTGTGAGAGTTCTTACAAAAGAAGGTTGTTTATGAATCACATTGAATATTTTAAAAAAAAAAATTTTAGAGCTAGTTAGTGTGTGTCTGGCGCACTAATTATGAAATGACTGAATTGTGAGTGCACTATATACTTCTATTTTTTTTTTTAATTCAACCCAAAAAAAATAAAAAAGAGCAAAGACCCAAAGGCAAATTATTGCATGGACCATGATCCACATAATTGTGTGGACCAAAAATAAAAAGTACATTATTTTATACTGAATATACATTATTTTTGTATTGTAGGTATTATTTTAATATACATTATTTTTGTATTGAAGGTACATTATCTTTATACTGTAGGTACATTATTTGATAGTATATATCAAATAATGTACCTTCAGTACAAAAATAATGTATCCTAAAATAATACCTACAGTACAAAAATAATGTATATTCAGTATAAAATAATGTACTTTTTATTTTTGATGCACACAGCTGTGTGGACCTTGTTCCACACAATAATGGCTCAGACTCAAATGGTGGGCTTGCTAGCTAAGAGCCCAATTTACATGATGAGGTCCACAAACCCTAGCCTTTCCTTTCACCCACAATGTAAATAGCTCCGGGACAGAATGCCTCGCTTGCCTCTTCATCTTCCCCCTCTACAGCGTTTCTCCAACGTCATTCTACACAGTCTTCAGATTCCGCCGGCGGAGCGATATCATGGGAGGTTTTATCTTCTTCATTACGTATTTGCATATATCCTGACCTCCTTTGTTTCGTGAAATTTATTTGTTTAGATTGATCTGCTTTAGAATCTGACGTTGATGACTCCAAAATGATAGCTTTTGGCTTTTGTATAAAAATTCTTGCAAATTCATCCCTTATCTGTTGACTCTTTACGCATTTTGTCGCTTGAATTACTTTGCATTTTCGTGGTGGATTTTGTTGGACTGAGATTGACTTATGTTTCTCACAAGTACAAATAATTGATTTGGTATATTATTTTGCATTATAGACTCGTTTTTATTGACATTATTGATAAAGTATGGAAAAGCTTTTTTGTTGTTGTTGTTGTTGCATTTGAAGTGAAAATGGAAATGATGGCAAAATGTAAAAGGTCTGAGCAGGGAGAAATGGTGGTGGTAATGAGATGAAGTAGAGGGCCCCTGTCCTTGCTTAAGTTGATGCATTGTGACATTCGCAACCTCTTCTACAGCAAACTCACCATGCTTAATTGCTTAAGCGTGGTGGTGATGGGTCGTGAGAAAAAGGCGTGGATTGCTTTCTAGCATTGAATGTCAATCTAGACTTCGCCCAACATTTGGCCACCATTATTCCCTTGCACTGATCAAACCTTGTTGCTGATCCACATATAACCTCTTTGTATGTGAGGAGAAAACATATGTTTTTCATCCTTCATTATACACTCTTTCATTTTAAACTCATTTCAGAGTTTTTAAAATCACATTTTTATGTTTTTCCATGAAAACTTGACAGGCCAGCATAGAATTGGACCAGTTTCTTTGGTTGATTAAAGGTGGTGGTGTTTTCTTTTTAAAATGTTTATGTACTCGACTGAAGTTAAAACTATGTTACCTTGAACTTCCCCTTGTTAGAGCACGCACAACTGAATTTGGAAATGCTAAATACTACTCTGTTGTCTTGTTTATCTGGATATCTAGATTTCTTTGTAGGGTATGCTTCTTCCATTTTTGGGCATTGAGAATTAATTTCTATTGCAGACTTGAAGCCCATTTCAGTTAGGTTGTTTTGTTCTATGAGGTGCTTAGTGTGATGCTCTACTCTGCAGGGCCAAACACTAACAAGAGAAATATGCTTTTAAAACTTGATAAGAAGTAAAAATGCGTGTTCAAGAAGTTTTATGTTTTTTTTTTCAGAAAAACCATGTTCTGATCAGATCCAGCTGGGCTGCACAAGCACTACAAGTTTTTCAGTAAACTTCCATTGAATGTATTAGAAAAAGCATGAGGTGGTGCTGCAGGACAATTCATGTCAACATGATCAAACCAAGAAGAACTTCATAACTGGTTTGTCCTGCACTTTTTGCTTCTGCATAAAGCCTAATGGTTTTGGGGGTGCAAAGAAGCAATGCAATTGCAGGGTTTCGGCTGCTGATCCATTATATTTTATAGATGGGCTAAATGGATTTCTTAATCTGTTTTTGGGCTGCTTAGTAATGTAAAAATGACTTTTATTGGGTTGTGATTTCACTTGAAAAATGCCAGACTTCATTTAACCCAAAATGGGTTTTGTTTTTATCTGATAACATATTTGTTTAAATAATTTTTTACACTTATTCAAAGGCTTATTGTTTAATTATATATAATAATATCTAAAATATAAATATGTATCTTAATGACTTAATATTAATTCATTTTGTTTTATGTCCATAATATGTGTTCTGTAAGTTCATAAAATCATGGCTAAAAGTACATAAACTACACACTACAGTTGCATCATATGCTATTACATTCACTTCGTTTTATCTCCATAACATATGTTCTTTAAGTTATATGTTCTTAATATAACATATATAACTTAAGTTACATAAATACTAAAACTACATAATAAACTACACACTATAGATGCATCATGAGCCTTAAGTTACATAAATACTAAACTACAGGTTGCTAATACTACGTATCATTTAAGAAAAACAATTGTAATGGTAAGTTTTAAGTAACCTAAATTTATGTTAAATTTGTAGATATTAGTTCAAATTTTGTTATTAACACAAAATTTAGCAAAGTTATGAAGATTCACCTCTATTCTTGTATTTTTTTTTCACTGATAACTATTATACTCAAATTCAACCAGCAAGTTGTTGATATTCTTCAATAGAAGAGATTTAGTTTGTGATTTTGCGAATTTATGATTTGTTTGAGATGCAGAGAAATTCTATGAACAAATACGAATGACTTGAAGAACAAGACAATTATACACTCTCTAAAGAAACGGCATCATTAACGTGGTTATTAACTATGCTACCTTAAAATTGCGCCACTAACGTGGTTATTAACTGTGCTACTTTGAAACTGCGTCATTTTGGACAAGTGGACCCTACTGCCACCATATAAGCATTGGCAAGTTTTAAGTTGAGATATTATTGACCTAATTCATGAGCTGATAAATTGATTCTATTGGATATGATCTAATAAAACATGAATAACAACCCAAATACTTTGATAGTTTAATTGAGACTTAAGACTTAAGAGATTGAGTTAATTTCAAACTTAGCATTTATTATGGTAATATTTTCAATTTAGTTTTTAACTAATAATTTGATTACATTTTGTCCTTAAATTTAAGAATAATGTTTTTTTTTTCTACCTCATAATATTCACATTCTGACATGTCAATAAATTTTTTTATAGGTTACTATAAATTGGTTGATCCAACCGCAGGTTTTAAAAAAAAACTTATTAATCAAAAGCGCTTGTACAACAAATGATTCTATTACAAGGTGCTTAGCTTATGATTATTATTATTATTATTATTAAACATTATTACAAGTCTATACTCAATACAATATTATCTGCTTCCGTTAAAAAGAAAAAAAAACAAATTAAAGAATATAAAACCTTAACAAGTTTTGTTGGTTTCGTATGTCCTATCTTTCTTCAGATTAATGTTCTGTCCCGGAGAGAGTTAACGGTCAAGAATATAATGCCCCCTAAATATTATACCCACCCCCCTATACACCTCTAATTTCCAAAACAGCCCTCAAAACTCTGCTAATTCCGAAATTTCCCCAGCTCTCACGAAAAGATTGTACCAAAAGTCCCTGTCATCCTCCACCATATTCATATTCATATCTCCCCCACTTTGTTCCATAAAGTTTTCCAGGCTGGAAACTGGGGACCCAAAACTTGGCACGTCTGTCCAAAAGCTCTCATCAATGTCCACGAACCCTTCCGCTGAATCAGCGTTTTCCAGCTTAATCATTGCCGGATGTTCCGTTATGGCTGAGGAATCTGTCGCCGAGGAAGACGATGACATGTCGTCGCTGGAGGTTTGGTGGGGCGAGGTGGGGCCCGTACCATGTTGAATAATGTTGGAATGTTTTTCTGACGTGGCAGTAGTGGTTTTTGGGTGCTTAATGGGCTTGATGGGGGGCTCGTAATTTGAGAGCCTCTTCTTCAAGTGGGTATGCCACACGTTCTTGATTTCATTGTCTGTACGACCTGGTAATCTTGCAGCAATTGCTGACCATCTGCAATAATACACAAATTCAAGTAATAATAATTAGCATTACATAATGACTTTTAAAGTAATAATGTGGGTGTTGTATGTATACAAAAGAAAGCCCATTGAAATAACTGGTCAAGCTGATCAGGCTATTGATAGTTGGACTATAATTTATTGATCTTTTTGGTTTGAGTCATGGATCAACTATGAAAAACTGATTTATCACTTTGTATTTCTTTGACGATTAGTATTAGAAGGCGAGATTTATTCAGTACCCTTTATGGTAAAAAAAGGAAGGCATTGATGAGAAGTTGAACTGACCTATTGCCAAGCGTTTCATGCAAGTGGATAATGGCGTCTTCTTCTTCCTTGGTGAAATTTCCCCTCTTTATTTCCGGGCTAAGGTAATTTATCCACCTGAGCCTGCAACTCTTGCCGCATCTCAACAATCCTAAACCAAATTAAAGAAGACAAGTTAATAATTAACACCCAAAAGAACACTACAATAAGTAATTAAACTACACCATATATATATCTTAATTTAACCACATTTAATTTTTTTTTGGTGATGAATAAAAAGCACATATATATACCAGCTTGTTTGGGAAGAGCTCTCCAATTGGCATGGCCATTTCTCTGAATGTAAGAGATCAAAATCTGGTCTTCTTCTGGGCTCCATGGCCCTTTCTTCACACCAATCTTATCGCAGCAAGGAGCTCTCACCATCTTAAATAATTAACTAGCTCTTTGTATATATATGTCTGCAACTTTTTCTGAGTTTGATTTGCTTCAGTTATCTGGGCTCTTTGTTGGTCAGAAAATGGGGAGAGATTTGGCGATGGAGAAAAAGGGAGATGTATGGGGTATTTATCCTGACGAATACTCCACGTTTTAAAGGCGTTGCGTTGTTGGATCCCACACCTCAGTTCTCCATGCCCGGCCTGGCTCGCAATTTCCAGGAAATCGGATATTATTATATTACATAATATAAAAATGTTGGTTCTCAATACGGAATGGAAATTAAATATACAAGTATTTTTTTTTTTTTAAAAATACAGGTCAGGTACGTACACGGTTGTGTTGAAGCCTGAAGGGTCCAATACTATATGGGGATAGACATAAGTATTGTTTTTATATTGGTATTTGCATATTACGGAATTAGATTAATTTAGTTAATATTTATTAGGAACAATTCTCTTAAGGGCAATAGGTAAATATTATTGGTTGAAATATTAAATTTATTGATAATAATAGCTAGGCGTGAAGAATTTTGTCAAAATTTTATTTTCATGAATTGGTCGAGAATAGTATTATTGAGGACAATAGAAGGTGGATGGAGAGATACTGGGTTGTGAAGGTTATGTATGTCCATCCAAAGAAAAATTAAGAAAAGGTTATATATATATTACCGTTCAGGTGCGATCACGCCTTAACTTGCTGTCAATGCGGCCACACCACTAGGTATACAAATATACACCACATAATGCTAGAAAATGAACAACACAAATATGTATCATTAGGTACGCATCACAAAAAAAAAAAAACCACTAGGTATGTAAATATACATCACATAGTGTTCGGAAATGCACAATTAGGGACATGGGAGTTATGGTGCATTATTTTGGGCGTGTTGTGTATTTTTTTGTGTATTTGTGCATTTTTTGTTGTGCATTTTCCTAACACTAGTGGTATATTTTGTTAACATTAGCGGTGTATATTTCAAAATGGCCGCACCGACCGCACAGGATGGCGATATATATATATATATATATATATATATATATATATATATATATATATATATATATATATATAATTGCTTAGTAACATTAAATTTAGCATTAACAAATAGACTTTATACATTTAGAAATTGGATTAAAAGTAATACTCCCTCTGTCCCATTTTACCTGTCCTGTTTACTATTTATTGGTCAAACCAACTCTTTCTTTATTGCTTATTTTCTTTAGTAATTTTTAATTATTTTTAAATTTAAATTTTTGTGTTTAATAGTACTTTGAATGTAGTTTCTAAATATATAAATGGGTAAATCACCTATTTGGTCCCTCAATTATTCGCGAACTGTCAATGTTGCCCCTTAACTCCGTAATCATCAATTTGACCCCCGAAATAAATTAATTTTCGTCAAATAAGTCCCTCTGGCCAGATTCCGGTGAGAACTCCGATTAAGCATGGGTATTTTAATCATTTCGTGTCTTATGAATTAAAAAAAAAAAAAGAATTTTAGGTTGACATTTTGGTCAAAGCCATCGTTTCACTCTGTATTCCGGCAATCGCACCATTGTTGTTAAACCCACCATCCATTTCAGTGTACACAAGAGGAAGCTCTCTTCTCCCATCGGAAAACTGCCCCACGGCGAACCCGTCACCGGGTAACCTCCAGATTGTTAGTCCCACGGTCTCGTCATCGGAAGGTTGTTGTTCGTTTGAAGAAGGGCGGTTGGTGGTGTTTAAGTCGCCGGAGTTTGGGGTGTTGGTGGCGGCAACGGGGCAGGAGTTGCGCAAAGACAGGGGAGAATACAATCAGAGTAGTATAAATGGTTGCAGGGCATTTCTCGGGCCTCGTTTCCGAGCTCGAAGGGCTCTTTACAAATGGCGCAATGGGGTTCGATTTCGATATGGGAATCGAGAATCTCGATGGTCGGCATTGACTCGATCGCCGCTTTGGAAGCCGGCAGATCCTCCATTCTCCCCAACCAGTTAGCTTCAATCTGGGTTAACTGATCCAAAAGCCGGTCGAAACCCGACCCGACGGGAAACCAGAGGCAATGGGTTTGCATGCTTCAATTCCACACGGGATCTCCTTGTAAATTGGGTTCATTTTGAGGATAAGCTCGCTCTTGGTTCTGAACATCTCCTCGAGAAACTCATACGCGACGGATTTGAGGTTGAAAGCAATTCGGGTTCAGAGCACGAACGGGCTAGGGCATCCACCTAACAGCTTCACATCCTCTGACGCCATTGTTGCAGATCTACCTCTTCTTATTTCCTGTGATTACTTTTCTAGGGAGAGAAGATGAGTACCGTCGTGACTGTGTTTATAGGTGTCAACAAGCATGTGAGGTTAAATGCAATAATGTGAACGCACCAGATCTATACGACGTTTTAGACTCGAATTTGGTGGAATGGTCAAGAGAATCGTCGTAGCTGGGCACTGAGAACGGAAATGGTGGCGGGGGAGTTGCACCGTTCAAGAAATAATCTTTCTCCATACCCAGAAAAAATGAAAAAATGATGTCAGAAAGGAGGAGAAAAAGGCAGAGAAGAAGAAGATGGTATGTGAAGACACGAAATGACTAAAATACCCATGCTTAATCGGAGTTCTCACCGGAATCTGGCCAGAGGGACTTATTTGACGAAAATTAATTTATTTCGGGGGTCAAATTGATGATTACGGAGTTAAAGGGCAACATTGATAGTTCGCGAATAATTGAGGGACCAAATAGGTGATTTACCCTATATAAATTTTATATACTAATACTAAATTTAATATTATAAAAAATTGAATTAAAAATAATTTCAGTCAAGCCTCGTTAACCGAATCAGACAAACAAAATGGGACGGAGGTAGTATTATTATTAAGAAAATATTAGAGAAAATTAGTAAACTCTAATAATTTGACCAATAAATAATAAATAAGATAGAAAAAATAATAATTATTACTCCGTAAATATATTGTAATTCATTATTTACTAATTGTATCGAGCAAAATTTGTGAACTCATTATATTTTAGACAATAAATTCATTACAAACACAACAAGAAAAACAAAGACAGATGGAAGACTTACATAACTTGAACGAAACAAACACAAATTCACCTAACACTAAAAATATACTCTATCAAGAGTATAATATATATATATAAATACATAATTCAACTATCATCTTAATTTTTTAACTGACACGGAACAAATTCTTAAATTTGATATCCGAGCTAATTATACATGTGCACAAGATTGTGTCCATGTGGACCATGTATTACCGCGCTCACCAATTAGTAACCTAAACTTTTTATTATATTGAGATAAAATATTATATCTTTTAATTTACACGTTAGGTCCTAAATATTTTAATAAATTGGTGAAGTGCCCAATTAAAATTTGTACGGATCGGAGTGGAGGTTTTTAAAATGGATAAGAATTTGTCACAAAGTGAATTGGTAAACGCCACGAGCAATGGGAACGGAGAATTGTTCATACAACTCAAAAAAACAAAAAATATTCAACAGACAGTATGTCAAAAATGTTCATCACTCACTAACGACTTCTTCACAACTTGCCTTGTTAAAACACATCAATATAATTATTTATTGTGCCCAACTTGCATGCACAAATCATATTAAAAAAAAATTGGAAAAACACAAAAAAAAAAAAAAAAAAAAAAAAAAAAAACAAATCATATAAAATTTGGCACGGTTCTCCCTCTCACGTCCTTTCGCAGTAACTGGATTTTGAACATGTTTGACTAGCTATCATAGCTTTGCATCATTTTTGTCTTCTTAATTAATACCATAAGTATACAATTAAAAATATTTTGTAACTACTAATAAATAGATTTAAGTTGCTTAAACATGATGACTCTGAAAGTTTGAATCTATATATACGTACCAACGCATGAAATAAATATATTACGTACTATAGTGTTTTTTGACCACAAGTTTTATTAACTAATCAACTAAAATCACACCCTACACCAAGAATAATCATGTTGTGCTAAAATAGGATCTCAAAGAGCAACAAAACATGGAATTTTAAAATTTTTAGGGCTCGAATCTAACTATAGAGACCTCTGCTTAAATTAGAAAGGAGGTAGGTAGGTTTTAACAAAATAAAAGTAAAGAGGAATTAAATTAATAATATTATCCATTTAAGAGAAGTTGATGGTATACAGTGTTGACATATATTTTGGACAATTATATGAGTTTCAAGGGTTGAAATGATAAACAAATCTTATTGATAACTAAGAATACCTGGCATAGCTATATATTTTTTTGCAAGTGATTAACTACTTATGATTTGTCTCTTTAGTACATAATAAATTGGATTTTGATCATTGTCAACAGAGAGCAGCTTATAATACCATTTAGCAAATTATGTCCAAAAAAAAAAAAAATATTACATATGCTTATAATAACATTTAGCAAACTTGAGGGTGCCTCGTTGACTCGCCACCGCTCATGTCCTGGAGATGATATATGAGGTAAATCATTCAAATGTTTGTACATTTGTACTCACTATAAAACCAAATTCATAGGATTCAAAGTCTGAATGGCTTATACCGGATTCGAATTTTACAACTTGCGTCTGCTAGCAAAGATCTGTTCCGGGGTCTCCCCACCTTAGTTGTATTATGACTACACTTCTAAATATAACTAGTTATATTATTATATTCGAACTCATGACCTTTGGCATGCGATTGATTTTAATCTCAAATTAAAACATGTAGTGTGTGTTTCATCCCAACTAAAATGTTAAACTGATAGTTAGATTATACATTTATGTTTATATATAAGATATGCTCAACATAGGCTCACTTCCATGTCTCCTCCAAGTCTTTCCTAACTTATTAATTCGGCTCACATTTTAAGTTCAATACCTTAAAATATTCACTCATTATCAATTATACGGAATAAATTAAAATATATAGCACTATTATTAAGAAAAAAAGAGGTTATCTCATTAATTTATTTAAGTTCAGACAAAATGTTATACGTTAGAATGCTTTTTTTTTTTTTTTTTTTTTTTTTTGGAATTTGGATGTCAACAAAACTTTTTGCATGTGATAGTCAAATTGGGTGTTCTTTTTACTCCTCCCTTTATAATGCACACGAATGTCTTTATAAGTATATATAAACATTGACTTATCCTTCCAAATGCTTTGTCAGATTGGGGCATGAAGGCTGTTGGGGTTAGAAATTCAATCTTTTGAAAAAAAAAAAAAGTATAACATTGACTTTATATAAATATATTAATGTAAATATATTATAAATAAAAAAAAATATTTTTTCCCTCCTAAAATTATCTTAAATGATGACATTGTTTATAATTATTGGGCGCAATAAATTAATTGACTACTAATTATCAAAAGGACTAAACCATCTAATGAAAAATGTCATGTCTGCAAGAGATTAGAAGACTTTTTTTTTTTAAGGGCGAGTAGCATTACTCTCTAAATAAATAAGTGAATACAATTATATATGTGTAATTATGTATATACACATGTATTATTTTGGTACCCAAACCTTTCTAATTTTTTAATCTAATAATCACATTTTTAAGTTCAAACTAATTAATAAATTTAATAAATATGAGAATTTATTTAAAAAGAACTAGCTTTATTTTTATTTAAATTACATGTTTTTGGTTTTAATGAGGCATTTCGTACTTTCAATTTTAACATGTAATTTTATATACAAATTATACAAAAATTTTAAAAATTGATTAGAATTATTTTCAAACCTTAAGAAGAAGCTAAAATTGTGTCTTGTGTGAAGCTCAGCTCGATTTTTCAAAGCCTTAGCTGCTTAGCATAAAAACTTTTTGGCATTCTTAGAAAATTTTGGGCGTTGAAATATTTTGAAGTTCCACTTTGGGCGTTAGAATAATAGAATGTCATGCGCGCCGACTCAATGAGCTATTAGCTAGCTGGCTACCACCAGCTAAGAAGTAGAGTCAACTGCGGCTTTATTTTACTCGTTTTTGTTTGTTTGTTTTTTTAATAGAATTAAATTTGAAGTTGGATCTTCGTGTTGTTGAATTGATGCTTAACCTAATGCAAACCTCCACAATAGAAATAGATTTTGAGTTTTTAAATGTGTGACTAGAAAAAAAATGAAGAAGAATTTTTTTTTCTTTTTGTTTTCTTTAAAAAAAAAAAAAAAGAAATATGCAGTTTAATGTGCCCGTTGGGCTAAAGATCTTGTGGTGTGGAAGGGAGTGAGTTTGAGCCTCAGTGGAGGCGACTGTTGACTCTTTGTGCTTCATTAGGTAGACTCTTTGTACTTCCATACTACATTGTAACAGAGATGTGCTCGCTGGGCACAGTATAGTGCAAGCACCCGACTAGACGCTTCAGTGCTACTCACGCATTCAGCCGCACTGTTTCTTTGTTTTGGTGGAACCCACTTTTGGAGACAAAACCAAGCTTTCATGCAATAACTTCAAAAATTTTCTCTCTTTCTTCTCTCTCTTTCACTTCAGTCAAAATCTCCTAAAAAATCACACTAAAATCTCTATTATGGATGCCCTTAGTGATTTTGCTTAATTCTTATAGTTGTTGGGCATTTATAGTGTAAATGATTGAATTTATATGTTTAGTTATATCTAGGGAAAGTATAAATACTATTTTAGTGTAAATATTATTTTATATTTGGTAAGAATTTTATTAATTGTTGATAAAGAATGTTGGTTATTTGATAGTTTATTGAGAATAATTTTTTTTATGCTTTAGGAGATAAATTATTCTGTGGTTGATTGAGTTTTAATATCAAATGCTGACAAGAAAGTTTACGGTAAAGTTTGAAGATCCATTAATGAAGGTTCAATTTGATGTTAAGGTCTTTCTGATGAAGATCCGCTAAGGCATGTTTACTAATGCATCTAACATAAACAAGTTTTATTATATTTATTAATATAAAGAAATTCTTTATAATTCTTAGTGTTATATATATAGTCTCCAGTGTAGCTCCGCTCCGCCCCTATATATATATAGAATAGTTCTTAGTGTTATATATATGCTTGTTATTTGACAAATCTAACAATGGTCTCTGATCGTCTTGAGATCAAAATTATTATCGATCTCATTAAAAAAAGTTAAGAGTTAAAAATAATCATTTAAAATAAAAGATTCGAAACGCTTATATCACTAAATCACATGGACCAAAAATAACATTGTTCTTTAATAAACAATGTAATTGAATTGAGCTTTGTAAGGATTTTACCTTCACTTATATTGTGTCAAAACTTAGCGTTAAGAAAATAATAATTTTGATTCTTCAATTTCGGAGTATATATAACATATATTCAATCATTCAATTGTGAACACTTATAACATATAATAGAATCAAGCTAAGTGTTCCCATAAATCAAAGGATAAGGTGACAACATCAATAGTAAAAAAAGTTTATAAATTAATTAGATTTTCAATTATAAGTTTATCATTATGTTTCTTTGATATTTGTTAATCAAAATAATTCATCCAAACATAAATGCTAACAATTAAAAGATTGAGTCAATTATACATATAATTAAGATATGAAATTAAAAGTACCAATTTTCTTTACCAAAAAAAGTACCAATTTTCTCAATATTAATAATGGTCAGTCCTTGTAACCCATCAACATCACACATAAAAGATTAGGTCAATTACGTAAGTTCTATTTCTCCAATCACTTCTAACCCTTTAATTTCATTATTAAATAATGGTACGTATTTTAAAATAATTATTTTAATCCAAAATAAATTTTGATCTACTTTCTTTCTTATTATTAATATATATCATGATACTCTATATTATGAAATAAAAAGGAGAAAAAAGGGAAAACAAACCAATTAAGTTCATGTGCGGTGGGGTGTTTTCCATGTGATTGTGCGGTGGCTTTAGGTGCGTAATTTTTTTCTTAAGATACGTGATTTGTATGCTTAAGGTACGTGATATGTATGCTTAAGGTGCGTGAGTTGTTGAAATTTAAGGTGCGTCATTTTAAAAACTTAGGTGCGTCGTTTGTGTACTTAAAGTGCCTGCCTTGTGTACTTAAGGTGCGCCGTTATAATGTTTAAGGTGAGTACTACACGGGAAGATATAATTGCACCTGAACCCTCCCCTATATATATATATATATATATATATATATATATATATATATATATATATATATATATATATATATATATATATATATATATATATATATATGCATACTAGAGATCAAATGTGAGGCAGTTCTCAGGTAAAAAATGGGGTGAAATCTCAATTATTGATCTAGTCAAAATCAACAGCCTATAATGAAGAAATTTTTTAAAAAAAATGCGATGATTTTTTTTATTTTAATTTTGCATAAGTTCAAAGCTTAAGGTGTGTAAGTTTATAACTTTAGATGCCTAAGTTTTAAGCTTAAGGTGTTTAAGTTTAAAGCTTAAGTGCGTAAGTTTATAACTAAAGGTGCGTAAGTTTATAACTTAAAATGCATATGTTTAAAGTTTAAGGTGCATCACTTTCTAGTTTAAGGTGCATCAGTTTAACTCTTAAGGTGCATGACTTACAAATTCTAGGTGCATAAATTTTAAGTTTAAGGTGCATCAGTTTCCAACTTAATGTGCATGAATTTAACTCTTAAGGTGCATAACTTTGATTCATTAGGAATATCGCATTCCATACTCTTAGTGCATAAATTTAAAGCTTAAGATGCATTATTTTACAGCTTAAGGTACATTATTTTCTAACTTAAGGTGCATCAGTTTGAAGCTTAAGGTGCATTACTTCAAAACTTAAAGTGCATAATTTCGACACTTAAGGTGCATCGGTTGCAGACACTTAAGATCATTAGCATCCATGTTGCTAGGAAGTGCATTTTTTAAAAATATTCCTTCATTTTGAGCAGTTAATATAATTTATATCAACGGCTCAAATCCCACCCATTTTTCAATGTCACCTTACAAATATGCCAATTATCAATGTAATCCATGAATTATTAGTAATGTAAATGTTGCCCCTCAATTTTCAAAACGTGACATTGCCCCTCACCCACCCCCACCCCCATCCCAGGAAGAAGGAGAAGCATTGTTGTCGTTGGAAGGAGAATAGGAAGAAGGAAAAACATTGTTGTCGTAGGAAGGAGAACAAATGAAGAAAGAAAATGGAGGGCAAAAAATGTGGCCTTCGAATCGGGAAAACGACGGGTAACCACATTTACACCACTAATAGTTAATTCAGGTGTGAGGCACAGAGAGGTATCTGTTCATAGCTATTTTCTCAACCAAATAAAGTACAGAGAGTCAATGCCGCCTCCACTGGGGCTCAAACTCACCCCCTCCCATGTGGGGTGCAATCGGGTGCCACTAGACTACAAGGTCTTTGGCACAAATGAAGAGTATAGTCTCAAACTTATAACTTTTCACATGGATCTCTAATACCATGTTCAGTCTAAGTTAAAAGTTTAAATTGATGGTTAAACTACACATTTATATTTTATATTTTATATACTATATATTCTACAATTGCAATTGATGAGTAAGTTTACCATGTCACTTAAATAACATCTCGAGATTGCAAGTTTTGTTATATTAAATACTTTTTAAAAAAATTAGAACAGTCATCAACTAACGACCCTAGGTTGGGAAAAAGGCAAATTGGATACGCTGATCTAGTCATGCTTTAAAAGGTTTTAGGTGAATTTTATGAAATAAAGTTATAAATGTAACATTAGTTAAAACGTGGCTATCTACGTGAATTGTCTACATTTTTAGTTATACAATCATGTCATCATTTGATTGAGAATATGTTATGTTGATATTGTCAATGTGGTTTGGTTATTATTAAGGAAAGGATCATTGGAACTTTTGAATCGATCACCATTGTTTGGGCAGAATGAGTAAAAGCAATTTCATTTTTTTTGGGGTCATTTTCCTTTGAGAGTTTACATCTATTGTTCAGTTGTTTAAGTTATCAATACAATTTTATATCAAAATAGTTTATTGAGACTACAAAATATTTTTCATGAGTTTACACTTTACGGTTATAACTCATAAGAAGGTCAAGGACCTTGTGGTCCAGTGGCATCAAACCCTTCCCTTTATACGGGAGGTGGTGGGTTCAAGTCTCAGTGGAGTCAATACTGACTCTTGCTTCAATAGGTTGAGAAAGTAGTTATGAACAGATACTGCATTGTAATAGAGTTAGTAGTGGTTTTTTTCCTCTTGCAAATGCGAGTTTTTTGTGGCCCAAATGAGAGAGAAAGGAAGGCAAAACTACTGCAGAAGACTTGTGTGGGGCGTAAATCTCTTGCCCGACTGAGCGCATTAATCGTTTGGTCTTTTTTTTTTTTTTTTTTTTAATTTTAATTTTAATTTTTCTTTTTTTTTTTTCTTCTTCCCTCTTCTTTCTCTTTCCTAGTTGTCCGGACAAAAACCACCAAAAATTTCCAGTTGCTCAAGTTGCAACAAATCATCATTGAGTAAATTATTCAAACCTAATAATTAAATAATACAATCAATTGGGGTTTTGGATGATTAGCCCAACGCCCCAACACACCTAACATAACGAGTGATTTAATGATAAATTATGGGGGTGTTAATGAATCAATTTAAGGGAAACAATTGTGTAAGACTAGTACCAACCAATTACCTGAGCAATAATTAGGGTGAAGAAAAACATGTCCGAACTCCGAACCACCTAAAGTGGGTTGGGAGCAAAATAGTACTAGGTATTAAGACCTTTGAAACCAACCCTCTCAAATGATGGGGAGGTTCTATCTATACAAGACTAATGAGTATGACCAATTCTAAGTAACCAAATAATAAGTCAATAACATATCAAGTTTGTAAATTTGATATTGGGAGTGTGTTTTGTAAATAGATGTTAGCTGATTGGATTAGTGGGTCTCAAATAAGTCAAAATTGACAAATAAGTGAACTATGTTACCAAACAGGACTATTATTTATGGAGAATGAACCTTAGATATAGCAATAACAACCTCACTTCTTCTGTAGTAATAATTGTCTATTTTATCTTATAATAAGTTTCTTGATTAGAGTATGAGACCTCATCGATTGGTTAAGTCTTAAGCATACCCTAATTTAGACCGACCCATGACTTTTTCTTTAGCATGTATGCCAATCTTACAAAGTCGTATTAGTAACTCCAACACTATCAAGCTTAAATAGTGACTTTTCTTTCTTGTTAACTCTGTAATTATTCAAAATTTAAGTTTATAACTGAACCAGGAGCTCAAATCGACCCATAATTCGTGGTCAAACCCAAAAAGAAAAAAAAGTAGGAATGTCTTAAATTAGTTTGAAGTGTGAAGTTTATAATGTAAAGTCAATGACATGACGCTTGAATAATAAATACATATAGAAGACCTGAACACATCAAAATATGTATAGAAGTACAAGAAAGATATTTAAAAAAAATTTATGTATGGGCCATTTGTAACTATCTCATTTAATAGATGATTAAAAATGAATGTATTTGAGTACTGATTCAAAAGTTTTACTGATTCAGTGACTACTTCCAGAGCTAGGTAATGCAGTAAACTAATTCAAAGGTTTCACCAACGCGTTAACATTATTGTCTTTGACGTGTTAATACAGACTCAGCACATTACCCTAGTAATTATCATAATTATTATTCTTTTTTTTTTAGGTGACGAAGAAAACCCGGAACCACAACCTGCACTAGATAAGCCCTGCCTTGTGACCCTATCTGGCAAAGGACAACGAGGTAAACCAGCCTAGGTTGCCATATCTGACCGGCTCAAACCATGAAGGACAATTGGTCGCTCCCGTTGGGATTTGACCTTAGAACCTTATTATTATCAAGCTAACAGTCCAACCAACCTAACTAGAATTGCCCTATTTAGTATTCTTAGTATGTAAGTAGGATGTCATGAATCACTATTTATTTACCCAGTCAATAATGTTTTTTAACTATTCATCAATATATTATATCCTTCCATATGTAGTTGGACACAATATTATGCAAACCAAGAGTTACAGATATGGAACAATATACAATTTAGATTGACAAGGGAAGTTTCACTAGGACACCAACTACAACTAATCAAGACTGCAGAAAAAAGAAAGCTACATAGATGCATGTTAAACATAGCACATCACATACTACAGTACAATATGGTACAACAGAGTATTTGAATTACCGAAATTTCAAACGCAAGTTGGCTATCTCATGCTCATCATATCTGGATCATCATCATCGTCAATATCCAAGTCATTTGAACCCCTGACTTTCTTTGTATCCCTCGCTCCTGTTCTTCCCTTTTTAGGTTTCCCCCTGCGTCAAGAATGACACTCACATATAAACTATTTCCAAATGAACTATATAGAAGATTGTCATTCGATATTTAGGATTGAAAGATGCACGTACTGCCCATTTATTGTTATGCCTCCAGCCCTGGACCGACCTTGACCCTGATCTGGTTTTCCATCTATATTGGATAATCGGGCAGCAGAAGAATGACAAAATAAATTGTCAAAAGATCAAGTAATAGAGTGATACTTGACACATCAAAGAACTAATATTGTCAAGTTGGTCTAGATACCATACTCAGGCAATTAGTTGAACTTAGTTCTGCCGCCCAGATATGCTTTACATTAAAGAGAATGACAAAAAAGACTAACCTTCTCGTCCAAGTCCAAGCTCTTCAGCCTGACATGAGGGAATAAAAAAGTAGCATCAGTGCTCAATAAGTAAGCCTAATAACGTGCTCCAAGTCTTAGAATATCTACAGCGCATACTAAGTGGCAACTGATGCAGATTATGCAAAAGAGAGATTAACCCCAGTACAACAGACTTACATAGCATCGGAGCTGCAAGCAAGAGGAGGGATGTTTATAATGCACATAGAAAGTGATATTTTCAGCATGAATTCGTGGATTTGAAACTAATGCACTCTTTATTAATACAGAGTACTTGATGAAGTCCATAATTTCTGAACCCCAAAAATACAAATGCAACCAAATCTCATGAAATTTCCCTAATAGATATTTCGATAGTGAATAAAGTATTTCTATAGGGTCAAATGCACAAGAAAAGTTTCAGGAAGTGTAGAAGCAACTGGAACAGGACGATGATATTATACACAATGGAATCAAACTGTAGGTGACACTTCTGCAAGATGGAAACAAGGGAAGCATGGCTATAGAGTTGTTATAATGCACAAATGGGGTTCACTAAGAAGGTTTGAAGTACTAGACGGAAACAGTGATAAAACATCTTCCTAAAACACAATCCTTTCATCCTTGATATTGTCAAGAAGAACAAAATTTTCATAGGATCTGTATATTAAATCATAATAAAAGTTCAGATTATAAGTCAAAATACTAGACTCTCAACCTCAGCACCCAATATAATACCCTAACCAAAAAGATTCTAGCTTTTTTCCCACTGCATGTGCTAAAAGTATAGTGAAGGAAGACATATATCTTGCATTCTTTCAAGTTTCACCATATAGCAACCATCTTATTCCTTTCCAAATTGAAGTAGCACATTAAAGACAACCATAAAACTCCTATAATATTTGTCAAATTGGCCAACAAATTGTACACATATATGTTTTGTTCAATCCACTTACGAGTTTTATGAAAACCAGACCTCACCGTGAACCATGGTTAGGTATTTGTTAAATACCGAAAATGCAATCTACCCATTTGAACAGCCTTAAGAAAGCAGTTATTTGGCAACTGCAGATTTACTACTTTGTTGAGTAAAAAAAAAAGTCGAGTTAAAACTCAAGAACCAAAGGGAAATTTGGCTAATTGACTATGTACTTTGCTTAAATCTGTTTTTGTATCTATCATTTTGACTTTATTTTAGATTATTGATATTAAAGTATGATCTGTATAATAATTTATTTAGAAAGATCTGTATATATTATTTAAATTATTAAAAACCAGTTGGTTAAATCATTTATCGGATGGTAGAACCCAGTTGAACAAAAAATTCAATGCTCACATGTTGATTTACTCTTTGGCTCTAATAACATTGCTCCTTGCTACACCTGGGAACACCTATAAGTGACAGAAGTTGCAACTGAGCAAGTCCCTACTTGGCAGAACTTAAATCCAACTAAGAAAGCATTTCATTCTTGTTACTTTTTATTTTTCAAATTTGTCTTGGTTCCATTTCATGACAGACATGACTTCGAAAAGCTTCTAGAACATGCTTTTTCTAATGCCATATTTTACTCAGGATATGTAAACCAGTTCCTCAAACATCTCAAGAATGATAAAAGCTGATGCATATAGTATGAGTGCCTACCGCTGGTGAAGTGACTGAGGACAGCGAAAATAATCTATCTTCAAGTTGAAATTTTCTTGATCTCTTGAGGCTGTGAAATGGCATTAGAGCAGTATTTTTATGGAAGCACCAAAATAAACAAAAACTCAAAAATAGTTGTATATAACATATAAGAACCAAAAATCAAATTACAATCATCTTTTCATACAGAAAAAAAAAAAAAAATGTTTAGCTATATCCTCTGTGAAATGAAACATCCTTCACTGCTGATGTTAGAATACTCCAAGGTTTTCATGGATTTTTATATATTTCAAGTCCAAACATCAAAATTCGCACTTCAGAATGGGGATTTTGGAAGAATGAGAACTAAGAACAATATTAAGAAAATCAATAGTTTAAGTAGTTTATCAATACTTGAAATTTAACATGAGGTAAGCAAGGCTTAGTTCGGTACTGCTTTCTAAGTCTTTGATCTCTCACTATTTGAGGCCCATCACCTGGAACCGTTGACCATGAAGTCATTAGCTTAAAGAGCTTAGCAACAAGTTCATCTAATCTCCACTCCACAATAAACAAACTGATGCAGGTAAGGAAACATTACAAGACAAAACAAATTTCTTCATTCAAAGTTACTTTTTTAATATTCCAGAGATCAACAATATTCATGGAATTTTTGAAATATGCATTCTACAGAAATTCTGAAGGAATCAAATCAAGCGTGTTCTATTTTGGGAACAACATTGCCTTTGATGATAATACGATATGAACACTCCCAGTAATGACAGTTTATAGGTGTATAGGCAGTATAAAAGTAGATTCCATATTTGTTTTTGGCCCAAAAAAGGTTCTTAATAAGCATGAACTCCAACCTTAACAAATGATTAAAATGCTAGAAAACTAAATAAATGGAAGATTAAGCCAAAGTTCCATACTTTGAACTTTTATTTGATGTAGATAAAAACCCTTCAAAGCCTCTTAATGCATTCCCAAATGTCCCAGTTTCTTGCAAATAAGTTGTCTCTAACTCATATACCTGCGAAAACAAATACTCATAAACTCAGCGTTCTGCTTAAAAGTTTAAACAACAAACCACTCATTTTACTGGGAAAAGAAGACGAAGCTCAACTTATCCATATAAACTGCCAAAGTTTGAAATTAAACGGATTTCTTCGTAATTAACAACTAAAATAGATGCAACACAAACATACTAAAAGTAATATTAGAAAAATTCCTGAATAAAAAATTATTAAAAGATGGGCATTTCAACCTGTTTTTCAACGTTTCGGAGCTCTTCTTGAAGCTTCTGTCTCTTGTTCAAGATAGAAGAAAGCGCGGCTTTAGGGTTAGAGCCTCTGTGCCCTAATTAAGAAAATCGTAATAGAATGAATTATAGAACAATTTAATTCACAGAAAATTGAAAAATGAGTGAGAGGAATTAGGGCTTTAACGGTTATACCCTGTAACTCCATTTTTCGCGGCTGCATAAACCGAAATTTGAAAAATAGCGCCCGAACGGCAGTGCAGTGGAAGTGAAGACTGAAAAATAAAACGGGTTTTCTTGATTGGATTTGACCCGAAATGGCCTTTGCCCCCCTTTTTAACTCCTTGTATTTAAATTCAAACTAGTAATTCACATGTGCAATATCTAATATATAAATATTACAAAATTTAAAATAATGTTAAATAATTCAAAATTAGTGAAATTTACAATCACAAAATACAATTTTAAAAATTTATAGTTCAAAAGTTTGGTAATAATTTCAAATAGTGATTTGAATCTTTAAGTAGTTATTTCAATTTTTTTTTTTGACACCATGTTTTCCTTCTATTTTTTTTTTCTCTCTATCAGTTTCTTTCTTCTTTTTCTCTCGCTCATTTTTCCTAGGCGGCTTGAAAAACTTGATAAAATCTCCAACTTATGGAGATGCTCTAAGATCAACATCACCAGGAAATTTTGAAAAAAAAAATTAATTTGTGGGGTCAAGATTGAATTATTAGTAGGGAAAGAAATAAGAGAGATTAGAAAAGGGATGAAGTAGTTGCACTATATATGATTTTTTGTGGAACCTACCATGAGAATAAAATAAAAAAAAAATAAATAAAAAAGCTCCGCTTGGTGCATGTTTGGCGCACCAGGCATGCCCAGAGGGTGCTTTGGTTGCATTTAGGGGTGTTAGCAAACAGAACTTCTGGTAAACTACTCATGTTCGTGTTCTGGAAGCTTGTTCGTTTATTTAGGTAAACGGACTTAAATGAATAAATTTTAGATGCTTGTTTAGTAAACAAACAGAGTCTAAATATTTGTATACTCATTTGCTAAGAGCTCGTGAACGCGTTTGTTAAGTATTCGTTTAATAATGTTCATGAGCGTGTTTATATAGTGTACATTTAATAATGTCCACCAACATGCTTATTTAGTTAATTCAAACTCTATATTGCTAAGCTCCCTATCTTTCAGGAGTCTATTACATACCGTTCCTAACTCCTAAGCCTTAATAATTTTACCATAAGGCTATTAATGGGGTTGATTTTTTTTACTTGTACTCATACTCCAGCGTCTCAGAGAGTTAAGACTTAAGAACAAGATCGCCCAAAGTTGCCATGTCCCTTTACTTGGTAAGTGTTTCTTTTTCTTTTCTTTTTTTTTTAAAAATATTTTTGTTATAAGTGCATGTAATAGGATCAAATAAATGAGATATGAAGTTAAACCTATTGCTTAAAACCTAGATAATGATTATGTGTATTATAGATGATGAATTCATTGGAGTCATTCGCATCCGCGTCCACTAACATCTGTGTATTTTGTGTCATATTCTGTGTATTCTGGACAAACATTATGTGTATTCTAGGCAAATTCTAGATAATGATTATGTGTATTATAGATAATGAATTCCCTGTAATCATTCGCGTCCGCGTCCGCGTCCACTAACATCGAAACGACGTCGTTTACGTACGTGGTGCACATTGCTATGTGCACTGTGGTGCAGGGTATAACGATTGCGTACTTTCTAATAGGCCGAAGATTTGGATCCGTTGCTATGTACGTTTTGAAATGAAATGAAGATAAGATCAGACTGTCGGGGACTTGAGGGAACATGTCGATCAACAATTATCTGTTTGAATTGTTGCATGCACTTCAAATTATTGCCAAAAAATGATTGCAATCAACTATGCAGCAACAACTGAAATAAATAAATAAATAAATAAATATATATATATATATATATATATATATATATATATATATATATATATATATATATATATATATATAAATAGTTAACATTTTTACTATTTGACATGGTAAAGTTTTATCAAATCTTGTGTGTTATACTGATCAATTGCACGAAAGGATACACTAATCATTGTAACGGGTGTATATCATATTAATGCAATTGTAAAGTTGAATGTTAGAGTCTTATAAATGATATGTCATGTTTAAGAGTGTTGAGTTACATTTTTATTCAAGTAAAAATCAAACTTTATTGATAAGACATCAAATAAACTCGAATTAGTCTTACTATAATGTGGATATTAGATATTGTATGTTTAAAAAAAAAAAAAAAAAAAAAAACCTTAAAATGTGTGACTCATAAATAGGATTCTATATGTTGCTATTTTATAGCAAACACAATAATTGATCATTCCTTTTGTGCAAGTGACACTAATAAAAGGCTTTGCTACATTATGTTCAAGTTATTCATTTGTTCTATTTCAATTCCTAGCCCCCATCATCTTTACCTATATGAAAAGTATCTTATGAGAATTTGTTTTTATGAGAAAATTAAAAATCAATCTCAATTATTCATTTGCTATATCTAACAATTTTAAAGAAAGAAGGAAAAAATTACAGTAACATTTTGATAATTTTCTAACTCTAAAAATGCACTTTACAACACTCTACCGTGTACTTTGGTCAATTTGAAAATGCAATATACTTAGGGTTCACCTTTTAAAGTTTAATTATGATTTATTTTTTTGGATTGGGTTAGTATTTCGTTTTTTTTTTTAAGTTTGTTTTATGTGTTTACTTTTACTGCTCAGAGTATAATATTTACCATAGGGGAAGACCAAATGAAAAATTATAGATGATTTAAAAGAATGTGCGAAATTCTTACTCCCCGGTGATATTTGTAAAATGACTTTTATGTAATGACTTTCAACAACGTCCCATTTAACTTTCTTTGTTTTCTTGTGAAAACACGTGGAGTATGACTTATGAAAGTAAAAATGGGAGTCCTTGTAAAATCACTCATCTCAAATACATGAAGATTAAGCTGTAAATCTTTAAAATCAGTTGTCATTAAGTACTAGTCAATATACATGTTAACCTTCTTATACACAAGGTTCAATTAACAATTATAACCTTTGGAGCAAAATTAAAAATGTATTAATTAGGAAATATATTTTTCTAAATTTGTGTAGTAAACTTAAAGGAATAAAATTTCTAAATGGAGGGAATATTAAACTTATAAAGGATGCAAGTCTTGCATCTTGAAGATTGGGAATTAAAAAAGGTTGGAGGTCAATTTCAAAGCTTGTTTTGGACGGCTTCTTCTTTAGGCCTAATGGTATGGTCTCTTCTTGGTAAAGCAAAAACAACCCTGCAATTCAATGGCTTTGCACTTTGCTCCGTACAACATATAAAAAGAAAATGTAATATATAGAATAAAGTACGGGGATGTTTAGTAAACTGATTATTATCGGGTTAAACACGATCAATTATTACTCACCGTTATTTTTGAATCAGAATCTACCATTCAATGTAAAATCTAGTCCATGGTATAATTTTGTTATAATCCTTTATAAAAATATTTTGCATAATTGGTAAGTTATCTGTTAATAGTAAGAGTAGTTGATATCAGGTGGAATTCATATTATTCATAATATTTCAAATATTAGGTATTATATATTATATATAAAAGAAAAATTGGAAATGTGATAAAAATATAATTCAAAGAGAAACGGTGGGCATGGCAACTGGATATGGGAATTTTGCCGTTTCTTTACTTTTTTCTCTTCTGAGTGGCTCCTTTTAATTCAGATTATTCTCCTATTTTCTTTCCTTGTATTTCCTTCGTACTCCCCCAAATCTCTCTTCTGTGGTTCTGATTTCAGATAACAAAAAGATGTCCTCCAGAGGGGTAAATCTTCTTGGGCTATTTTCATTTTATTTGTTTGAAGTTGTTTTTTTGTGTTTAGATCTGAAAGAATGCTGCAGATATTTTAGTTGTTTACTCAGATCATTTGTTTTTTTTTTGTTACCCTGCTCCACCATTATTCAATTTGTGCTTAATTTTAGCATTGAAGTTGGACTGCTAAGAACGTTTGCATCTTCGTGTGCTTGTGACAAGTAAGAGAGTTGAATCTGGTAATTAGTGTAAGAATTGGAGCATTTGACTGTAATCTACTGGTTTTATGCCCTAGTGGTTGGAATCAACTGATATGTGTTTGTATTTTGTAATGATCCTTGTTTGGTTGGTATATTTTCATTTCTTTGCCATTTCTGGACTCTTCCCCCCCCCCCCCCCCCCCCCTCATTTTGCAATATGAGGAACTAGCAATGGTATTTTGTTTGAGATTTGTTTTTTTCAATGTGTTGCTGAATGTTTGATATATGATTTTGAACTGCAGATCGATTAAAATTAAAGAAATTTTGATGTCATTACAATTATATATCTTTGTTTGTGGGTGGGTTGGGGGGGGGGGGGATGAATGCAAGTACAGTCTCTTTCATATAGCTCCATTGCTCGGTACTGTCTCTTGATGTTCTGACTTTGTTGCTGATTTTGGTCACCGGACCGCCTTAAAGTTAATAATTGGTGTTTTAGCCATTTTTGTATCTTGATTTTGTTAGTTTGGTGAAGAATGCAAGTGCAGCTTCTTTCATATTCTCAGCTGCCAAGTACTGGATCTGATTTTTGGCTACTGGACCACCCTTACAAGTTAAAAAATGGGTGTTTTAGTACCAGAATCGGAACTGTCATGAGTCTCCATGTTTTCTCCACTTGAGCTTCTTTAATGACTTGATTGATACGTAGCGGTTCTTTAGAAGACTTCATTTCTTTGATTTTATTTCCATGTCGTGTAGTTCAAATTCATTTTTACCTCTAGTTTGCCTTCTTGAACAACTTGATGGATAGCTTGTAGTTCTATAATGATTTCGTTTCTTTGCATCTATATCCATATCTAGTAGTATAACTTTAAAGTCGGGATTGGTTTGAGTTTTCCTTTACCCCTTGTCGGGTATGGATGAATCTTCTCTTCTAATCGATAGATGGATAGTTCCAATCCCGTTTATCTTATTGCCATTTCTTCCTTGGGTTGATCGGGTTTCAATTGTAATGGTAGCAACTGTAACCGTGTTACTATCTAGTGTCATCACTATAGGTTTAAAGAATCATTATTCATCAAAACTAAAGCTTTACTTGGAGTTAATTTGGATATAGCTAATTCGCTATGCTTATAGGCAAATGCATCCTCCGGGATGGGAGTTGCTGAACACAGCAAAAGCACGTACATGGAATTGCAAAGAAAGAAGGTGCACCGTTACGTGATCTTTAAGATAGATGAGAAGAAGAAAGAAGTTGTGGTTGAGAAAACCGGAGGTCCAGCTGAAAGCTACGACGATTTTACCGCATCTTTGCCCGAGACTGATTGCCGTTATGCTGTCTATGACTTTGATTTTGTTACTTCCGAGAACTGCCAAAAGAGCAAGATATTTTTCATCGCGTGGTAAGTTATATTATTTATCAAGTTAAACCTATTTGACATTAACTCTCAACGAGCAATCGGTTCTTTAATATAGTGATTCCGCTGACCTGAAAATATGTATGACTCCGTTTCTGATTAGTTTCTACAATTGCATTGCGTGAAATTTTTGAAAGACTAAGCGTTAACGTGCACTTTTCGATCAGGTCCCCCTCGGTATCGAGGATCCGTTCTAAGATGCTATATGCGACATCCAAGGACAGGTTCAGGAGGGAGCTCCAAGGCATCCACTACGAGATACAAGCCACTGAAGCAACCGAGGTGGATCTCGAGGTGCTCCAGGAGCGTGCTAATTGATCGTATCGTGAAAGGGGTTTTCAATCTACGTTCATGACTTATATGTATGTGGAATAATAATGAGGCATCTGGTAACGCTGAACAGGAGCTCATTGTTATGATAAAAGTATGGTTACAGGCAGGGCTCCTTATTCTCATGATGGTTTCCAGATGACAAGTTGTTTTGACTATCAACTATGTGCCCTTTATAGGCATATATTATGGACACTACTGAATACTGATATGTATATGTTGTCACCTGGCTACCTTATTTTGTGTCAATAATGTTTTTTTGTGTATCCACTTGTTTTTGTCTACCTTGTTCTTGGGACGATAAATACATTGGCCTGTTTGATAATATAGTTACCTTCATTTCTTCATTTCAACCTTCTTCGGGGAAGAATGGAATATGTAAAAATTTGTATGAGGTTTCAAAAAAAAGCATTTGTTGAAACTTGGGAAAGTTGGGAGGCTCAAGGTACTGGAAGGGGCAAATGTTTTGGGGGGCCAAAAAGTATATATATATTATAATACTAAAAGGGGAAGTGTCTAATTCTCCTTTTTTGGGGGTTAATTGTTGAGGACATCAAGTGACTTTTTAACGTTTTATGCTTCTCGTTTGTTAAATGATTTGCTATTGTGTTCTTCATTTAATTGCTATGGAGACAATTGTTATAGTTTATTGTAGGGAATGATGATAAGATATATAATAAATACATTTTTTTTGACAACAAAATAAATACACTTTAATTCATATTTATTTATTAAGTTTTGACTTGTCTTAATTATTTTTGAGTTTAAATGATCAAATCCCTTATATTTTAATCGAAGTATAGACTTATGTATGATTGAATGTGTTGTTATGGTATTTATGATGTAGGCAAACTAATGCTAAAAGCAAAACAAAAGTGTGTTATATTGCATTTTCATCCGACAAGATATCTGCTCTGTGTTTTGATCGTAACTTGCAATAAGAAGGCCCAAATGAGGTAATTTCACAAATTATGCTGTGGAGTCCAAAACTACGTCGTTTTGTCTTTTTTTTTTTTTTTTTTTTTTTATTTAATTAGTAAACATATTGCTGAATTTAGAGTTGTCCAAAAATGTGTGAATGTAAAGGTTTCAAAGTGTGAATGTAGAGTATAGAAATCGTGAATGTAGACTTATGATTGTGTGAATGTAGAGTTGTCCAGAAATGTGTGAATGTGGAGGTTTCAAATTGTGAATATGGAGTATTAAAATCGTGAATGTAGAGTTATGCATGTGTGAATATGTAATAGAGTTGAGAAGTTCTAGCAACTTGTAGCCCTGTAATGTGTGAATGTGGAGTTCTCAAGTTGTGAATATGGAGCATAGGACCTGTGAATATAGAATTTTGAATGTGTGAATGCATAACAGTGGTAATATAGTTACTAAACATATAATCGTGTAATGTGTGAATGTATAGTTTACAAATTGTGAATGTAGAGTATAGTGTATGTGAATGTAGAGTTTGTGTTCCACATTTCAGGCCAATATATTTAGTAAAAAGAAAAGTAAAAAAAAAAAGAAAGGCGTTGTCTTTGGAAGGTGGACCTGGGTCCACGGCATAACTACTGACGTAATTTAAGCAATGGAAAGTCAACGCAAAAGATCGTAAAGTCAAATTTAGAAGTTACATGATCAGAATCGGCCCAGAAGTTGAAGTTGCGTTGCAGAGTTGTTGGAGTGCACGTTGCAAACATTAGATGCCTCAAAAGTCAAGTTTGACACGCCAAAATGTGCTGAATGGTTATTTTCTTTAGCTGCATTAGTTTGATGGCAAATTATGTTATAGACCCGGAAGGTGGACCAAGATTCATGTTAACAATTTTAGAACTTTATATTTACAATTTTAAATCTTAACATACAAAATTATATTACTCAATATTCACAATTTTTGAACTCTATATTCACAATTTTGTTATGTAGATTCAAAAATTGTGTTATACTATTGAATATAGAGTTATGAAATTGTGAATATGAAATTTAAAAATTATGAATATAGAGTTCAAAAATTGTGAATATTGTGAATATAAAGTTCTAAAATTGTGAACATAGACCTGATCCCCCTTGAGTTGGACCCGGATCCATGGCATAACATCCCATTTATCACTAAAAGCATTGAAAATCACGAATCTATAATTTTATAATTTTACAACAACACATGAATTACATTTTGGCCCACATTTTGCTCTAGCTATAAATACATCTCATTCTCCATTCTTCAAAAGTTGGCCCACTTTCGCCTTCCCTTTTGCTATAAAAATTCTCTTCAAAAAATGCAGCCACCAAGGAAGAATTCTTGGTAGATTATAATTAGTTTATGTTTTAATTTGTACGGAGTAATATAAAGAGAGAGATGGAAATTATATATACTTTTTCAAGATTCAGGCGTCTAATTGTTTTCAACAAAAAAAATAAAAAAATCAGGCGTCTAATTAGATTTCTTGACTTCATATTATCAATTGCAAAATCTCCTGTAGTACATGAATTATCGATCATTATTGTGTTGATCATAATCCATACAACTATGTAGATTATACTATCAAATAATTTACATTTAATACATAAATAATGTATTTTTAATATATTAAAAATGTACCTTGTATTCAGAGAAAGTACATTACTTGAGTACAAAAAATACATTTTGTATAATATACGTTCAATACACAAATAACGTACTTTTAATATATTAAAAATATATTTTTTGTTATGGTTTACATGAAACATAATCCATACAATAATTTGGCCATCTACTAATAATTTTTTGACCCCTTTGTCTAAACTTTTCATTTAAAGAAATTAAAGTGATGTCATATCAAATAATTTGAAAGATTTACAGAACTTAGTATACGGGCGCTAAAAGGAATAGTCATATAGAAAAGAAAACAGTACGGAGCATTTGGCATATACTCCAAAAATAACAAAGATATCCCAAACCCCAATCAGGAAACTTGTGAAATTCTTTACTCTCTCTCTCTCTGTGCATCAAATGAGATCTGTATTCCCATTGCCCAAAGCCCAAATCTTTTTTTTATACTCTGTATTTGGTTTGGTTTTCCTTTTGTGGCAGTTTGGTGGTCCATTGGATAACATTATTTAATATTTTGTTCTTTTATTTATTGTCCTGCTAGTTGTTATTGCCCTGATTTGGCTCCCAGTTGCTCACATGAAGTCTAATTTTTCTGCTCTTTGATGAAAAAGAATCCAGCAAATATGAATGCTCCATGTGGGTTTGTCTTGTAGTTTTTTAGTGGAAATAATAAAATTGTACAAAAGTTTTGATATTTTTTCTCTGTTGTGCTCCCCCCCACCCAGTGCCCCCACCCCGGGGTTTGATTAGGATTCTTGACTGACGTTGGGGATTAGTATTGACTTATTGGATTTGGGATTTTTTTTTTGGGGGGGTTTGCTATGATGGGTTTCTTGAAAAAGCTGGAATTTGTGTCATTCTCAGTCTGGTTTTGAGCAAAAAGATATGGGATTTTGATATTTCTTTTCAAGATTCTGGGTTTTGGAAAGGATGTTCAGGTGGGGTTTCCTTTTTAGTTGAGAAATTGAAACTAGAGGATCTCAATTTTGTGCCAAAAGGGGAGGAGTTGGGATGATGGATAACAGTAACTCCAAGACCATTGTGTGGTTTAGGAGGGATTTGAGGATTGAGGACAATCCTGCTTTAGCCACTGCTGCTAGAGATGGGAGTGTATTCCCAGTTTTTATATGGTGCCCTAAAGAAGAAGGGCAATTCTACCCTGGAAGAGTTTCTAGGTGGTGGCTCAAGCAATCTCTCATTCACTTGGACCAATCTTTGAGGTCTCTTGGAGCTGAATTGGTGCTGATCAAAGCTGATACTACTCTTGATGCCCTCCTGGAATGCATAGCTGCTGTTAACGCAACAAAAGTTGTCTTTAATCATCTCTATGGTATCTTTTTTTAACTCCATTTCATTCATTTCTTTTCTGTGGATGAAACTCTTGTGTTATGAATTTGATGACCTTGATGCTCACCACCAATTCATTTGGTAACATGTTTGATCCATTGAACTGCTACATGTTTGATACATAAAAGCTTTTCCTTGTTTTGTTCAAGAAGTAAGGTTATGAACTTAGGAATTTCATGAAAGGGTGAAGTTTGTTTATGAAAAAGGCAACATCTTGAGAAATTTCATGAATTCAACTAAGTTTTAACAGAAACCCCTGAAATTTAAATTGTGCGTAGTAAACTAGTAATGTGTATGTGCAGGATTTGGTGTATTTATCTCTGAATATGAGGAAGAGTTCAAAGGTTTTGTTTTACCATTTTCTGTATGATGAAGCATATTTGATTTGATGATTGCAATTCTCTTAGCAAAAAGGAATTAAATTAGTTGCCAAGATTCAGTTTATTCATTTATTTGTTTCTTAAACACTTTTTACACGCAATCATAAAACATTTTCTATGGAAGTATAAAGGTCTTCAATTTTGGGTTAAATTGGCTCTGATGTGTTCTTAAGATCGTTTCATCATTTGCCTATTAATTTTGACAAATATTCATCAAACAGAAGACTTTAACTACTTGGCTGACTAAACCACAAACTCATGGGAATCTCGTGGATGATATGCTGCAAGATTCGAGAGATAATAATCACGTTCCTTTCAACAGTTTGCATGAATATGAACATAAGCTTTTCTTAAGTTCTCTGCTAAATATTTCAGCATTAGTTACTCAGTTTCCTTTTTACATTACATTATTTCTTGAGAGCCTGAAAAGGATGAATAATAGGGACTACAACCTTTTTACACTTAATGTCCTGGTCTTAGGTTTTTCTGATATATAGCCTGGCTTTTCGAACATAAGATCTGCAATGAAAACACTTTCGATCCATAAATGGCATTAGAGGGCATACTATTCATATTTTGTCTTTTACTCAACTAAGGGGAATCATGTTTATTTGGATAATATGTACAGGTACGGTCATCACATTGCTGTTAATGGAACTTCTTAATGGTTTTGGCTTTACCATTGGCTAGATAGTTCAATTGGTATAACCTGATCTATGGTTAAGACCTCCTACCCTATCTATCTTAGTGACAAAACCTTAGCTTTGTGGGGGCAACCCCAGCCAAGTTGGTTGTGCTGTTTGCTTAGTAACCACAAGGTTTCAAGTTTGACTCCCAATCGGAGCGGCCTATTGGCCTTCTTGGTTTGAGTTGGTCAGCTATGGGCAACCTAGGCTAGTTTACCTCCTTGTGGTCCTTTTCTGGCTAGGGTCACAAGGCGGGGCTTACCCAGTGCAAATTCTTAGGTAGTGGCTACGGGTTTCCCTCGTCACAAAAGAAAAAAAGACCTTAGCTTTGTCCTTATTATTGATAGTTTCCTTTGTTATAACTTCAAAATTGTTCTGTCAAATTGTCAAAATCCAATGTCCCTGCAAAAGAAAGATCGATTTTCAAACTAAGCACTCATATCTGTCTTTTCATTTTGTCAGATCCTATTTCTGTTGTGCGTGATCACAGCATCAAACAAAAATTAGGGGAGCTTGGTTATTCTGTACAAAGCTACAACGCAGAGTTGTTGAATGAACCATGGGATGTTTATGACGATGATGGGAAAGCGTATACAAGATTTGATGCGTATTGGGAGAAGTGCTTGAACCAGAACAAGGAACCGGTTTCGCATCTACCTCCATGGCGATTAATAGCAGCTGCTGGTACTTTTAACTGCTTCGCAATCTTTTGCTTATACCTAGCTACTCCTTAGGACTTTCGTTCTTTTTGTTGAAAAATTAGCAGTTTCTATTCATCATCTTTCGTGACCCTGTAATTCATGGACCAAGAGGTCATATGCTCTACAGATAAGAGTAATAACTAAGATAAAGGAAACGAAAACAATGAGAACATTAAAAATACCCGAGTTTTTTTTTTAAATATCTTTTCCCTGTGGTTGACAGGCTCAGTTAAGAAGTTCTCGATCGAGGAATTGGGTCTTGAAAATGAAGCAGAAAAGTCTAGTAATGCCTTACTTGGAAGGGGATGGACACCGGGGTGGAGTAATGCCGATAAAGCTCTAACCGAGTTTATAGAACATCATTTGCTTGACTACTCAAAAAGTAGGATCAAAGTCGGGGGCAACTCTACATCTCTTTTGTCCCCTTATCTTCATTTTGGAGAATTAAGCGTGAGAAAAGTTTTTCATTCCGTGCACATGAAGCGTATACTCTGGGCAAGAGAAGGGAACTCAACAGGAGAAGAAAGTGCAAATCTATTCCTTAGAGCTATCGGGCTTCGAGATTATTCCCGCTACATCTGTTTTAATTTCCCGTTCACTCATGAACGATCGTTATTGACCAACCTGAAATACTTCCCTTGGAATGCTGATCAGGCCCGCTTTAAGGCTTGGAGGCAGGGCCGGACTGGCTATCCTTTAGTTGATGCGGGAATGAGAGAGCTATGGGCTACTGGATGGGTTCATAATAAAATAAGAGTTATTGTTTCAAGTTTCTTTGTGAAATTTCTACTGCTGCCATGGCAATGGGGTATGAAGTATTTTTGGGATACTCTACTTGATGCAGACTTGGAAAGTGATATTCTCGGATGGCAGTATATATCTGGCAGCTTACCAGACGGGCATGAGCTCGAGCGCCTAGATAGCCCCGAGGTACGTTCATATCTCGTGTTACAACATAATTGTCTTTCTATGATGACGTGATAAAAATTGTAAATTTGAAAAATTTGATTGAAATTGTAAATTCTAGGGTTCATATTTTTAATCCTAAAAGTGAACTTGTTCAATCTTTACTAAAATTTTGATGCAGATCCAGGGGTTCAACTTTGATTCAGAGGGTGAATATGTAAGGCATTGGCTGCCCGAGCTTGCAAGAGTACCGACCGAGTGGATTCATCATCCTTGGGATGCGCCTTCCACCGTGCTTAAGGCTGCTGGCGTGGAGCTAGGTTTGAACTATCCGAAGCCCATAATTGATGTAGATGTGGCGAGGGAACGCCTAACCGAAGCTATATTCATCATGCGAGGGACTGAATCTGCTGCAACCGCGAGGAATTCTAATGGAGCGGGTGAAGTTGTCTTTGACAACTCTGATTGTAACGCGAATTTGGCCATCCCGAAACCCATTCCAAAGGAAAAGGCTCCTCCTTGCCCTAGCAGCTCGTCTCATGATCAGAAGGTGCCATCTATTCGTAATGGGGTTATGAATAAAAAGAGACCAAAGCCCGAAGAAGAGGAAAGGCCGGTAAAAGATGGCATTCGTTGCCAAAAGAACGAAGGGGCGACCTCAAAGATGGACGATGAGTTGTGCTCTACAGCGGAATCTTCTTCAATGAAGAGGCAGAACACCGCGACTAGCAGTCATTCGTTTTCTGTTCCCGAAGCCATTTCAATTACATCTAGTGTGAAGTCTTTCGAGGATAACGAATCGTATGATATTAAGCTTCAAAGGCTAAAGGATTGTGAAATTGATGAAACTTCAAGCAAAATAGGTAAGACTGCTGCATATATTTTCATAGTTCTCTTCCTTTTAATTTCTGCAGTTTAAAACAGGAAATTTCTGTTGATTTTTTTTTTTTTTAATTTTAAATATGGCATGATAATGCAGACCTTATTGATCAGAAATCTTTGAAAATAATTTTGCATTCTCTAATTTGCAGGAGCTTTTGGAGGTAGAGAGTAGAGACCCTTGACATGAAAACTGAGAACAGATGGTTCAATGCTGGAAAGTTGCAATTTTTTTTTTTTTTTTTCTGGTTGAGTTATAAATACCCCTAAATATAATGTATTCTACATGTAACATATATTTAGTATTTAATGTACACTGTTTTTCCAGCTGCTGAATGCATCCTACACTAGATATACAGAGTTACTTCAAAAAACAACATTGATATTCTCAAAAAACAAATGTAAATAACAAAACTGATATACCTTGTGGGGTAAATCACGAGGACTCAACAGCTCATTAAAGGAAAGAGTTAGTGTTGGTGTAGACAAGGAATCTACCTGCTCTTAAACTGTGAGTGTTAAGATTCGATCTTATATTCTTGTCCATAATCTATTACTCAAAAATCAGTTGAGTTGTTCGTGCAGTCACAACTAATTTACCTACTTAGAGACAATGAGCCATATAACAAATTTCCACAAAAGTGGGAAAACATGCATGTGAAAGAAAGAAAGAGAAAAAGGATCAATCACCTCTCTGCAATGTAGTTGGTATCTTTTGTTTTCATCTAGAACCAATTGGAAATTCACACAAAAAGTCCTCTTTCTATTTAACTTTAGAAATTTTGTGCACAAGTGACAAGTCATGGTTACATAATTATGTAGATTTCCTTGTGGATGGATGGACAATTACAGGGAAAAGCAGATTCCAATCTTTTCTCAGTCACTGTTAAAGAGGAAATTTGATCCCAAAGAAAGATTAGGCCATAAAAAGGTGCATTTTATTCCAACAACTAGTGATTTAGTCCGAAACCAGAAACTCGTTTCTCACCGATTTTGATGTGACTTATATTTTAATTAGTTGTTGTTGTCAATATATGCATGGAGTTATATACTTATACCATGGGGACTCCCATATGCATGTAAGACATGATGACAATTTGGTTCAATTAAACAGAACTAGACATTATTGTATTGTAATTATACTATTTTCATTAAAAAAAAATCTCATCATATCATATGACAGCATACTTATTATGCTTCATGAGACTTAGGGCTGCTATGGTCACTAAACCCATACAACGTTAATTACTACGATGTAAACATGTTTTTAAGACTAGTAATAGTAATTAAACCGGCACTGTTCGCCCCTGTGCTCTCATCTCACTCCCACTCTCTTCTTCTTCCCCATTCTCTCTCGACATCTCTTCCAGCGATTTCCCCTTAGATTCCGGCACCAACAACGTAAACAACATACCCAAAAAGTTGACACATCCAAGAACAATGAGAGAGTTCCTAACACCAATCCCAGGAGGATACCCCGCATCAGTCTTCTTAGGATCAGTGGACTGCGCAGCGTACAAGAACCCGAACGCGCCGACAATCGCGCCGGCTTTCCCCGCCGCCGCGGAGATTCCATGGCAGGTGGACCTCAGCCTGGCCGGGAAAATCTCGGCTGGGACGACGAATGTGGTGGCGTTAGGGCCGAAATTGGCGAAGAAGAAGGTGAGGGAGTACATGATTACGAAGCCGATTCGGTTGTCTTTGTGGGTCCAGTGGGTGTAGGGTATGGCTAAGGCGAACATGAAAACGGTCATGAAGAAGAATCCCATTAATTGAATGGCGAATCTCCCCATTTTGTCGATTAATGCCACGGTGAACCAGTAGCCCGGGACTGTGCTGCAGAGAGCGATTAGCGTCTGGGCTCTGGCGATTCTATAGACCTCCTCGAGCGCGTTCATGGTTTCGGCTTTTGGGATCCATCCAATGGCGGAGAATATGTCTTTCTGGAAGAGATTTTGGCTGTAAAACGCGATGTCGAGTAAGAACCAGGTCGTGGTGGTTCCGAGTAAATGGAGCCCGTGGCGTTGGAGAAATTGTTTGGAGAAAAGACCGAATTGGTTATTTCCTTCAGCTTCTTGGCTAATTTTCTCTGGCTCGGATTCTATTGTAACCTGCATAACTTTGGACATGTCCGAGGCCGCCTGTTTCGCGTTCTTGGCGACCAGGGCGGTGTACCGGGCTGTTTCCGGCATCTTCATTCGCCAGTAGTAGGTCAGCGCGGCGGGGAGGGCGCCGAACATGAGGATTATCCGCCAGACGTAGTCGGCCTGCGGGACGGTGGAGCGGACGGCGTTGAACGCGTAGTCCGGGGCGGGGAACGCGGATTTGAAAGACGCGGAGACTATAATCGCCACCATCCCGCCCGCGAGGATCCCGAACCCCTGCATCGCGAACACGGCGGCGATGAACGCGCCGCGCGTCTTCTTGTTGGCGTACTCCGACATGATCGTGGCGGAGAGCGGGTAGTCGCCGCCGATGCCGAATCCGAGCCAGAACCGGAAAAAACAGAGCGTGGCCATCACGCTCTTCGGCGTGTGCCCGAACGAGAGCCCCGACGCGACCGAACAAATCACCATCATCATTAACGTCATCCCGTACACCTTCTTCCTCCCCAGCTTATCCCCGAGCCACCCGAAAAACAACTGCCCCGCCAGCGTCCCGCAGAACGCGACGCCGTTCACCGCCGCGGAAACGTTCGGCGGCAGAGTCCCCGGCTTGGCCGCGCCGTCGACGTGGTAGTAAATCCGGCCGAGCAGTTTAGTGACCAGAGAAATGCAGAAGAGATCATAGGCGTCGGTGAAGAATCCCATTCCGGCAATCACTATTGCCGTGAAATGGTACCATTGTGTTTTTGCCAAATCAAGTGCGTTAAGCACTTGCAGTTGATCGCCCGCCATTTCTGTTCAACAAAGCTTCCTGCACTGTAACACATAAACAAGATTTAAATAAAAGTAAACAGTTATTGAATGGGGTATTCATTATTCAATCCGTTTGCATACACTACACATAATTACTTACCTTATAGTACAGTGACACAATGACACATGTTGGATATAGTTTTAATTACACCATAGCTATTCATCTTATTGTGTTACTATAGGCCGGTTATATTTAAATGCAGTATAGTCAGTACCACATCAAATTCACCACTGCTGTGAAATAAATCTAGATTCGTTCACATGAACCTCAAAGCTCAACTATTGACTGGGAGAAAGCTTGAGGTTACATGGTACATGCTTATATTTACAGCATTTGATATCGTCATGACTATTGAATTCAGCTGCTCGAGAGAAATTATAGGTAATTTTGAAACTTGCTAGGATGATTACATTGAACTTAATATTCAAAGTTGGTGACTCCAAGTTGTGACCATTGTAGGGCAGCTGGGCAGGCATATGACTATGACAGCCAAATCCTAGAAGAGGTTTTTGTGGTGTCAAAACAAAAAAGGGTAAGGTGATATGGGCTTTTAATAGTCCATGGAATTATGTAATAATAGCTTATATTTTATAATAATGAAGTCAACATTTATACAAAGAATATGACAGCTGTGGCTTTTAGAGTCAGAAAATTAAATCAGGATGAGGTTCAATAAGATTCTGTTACGTCTTTTTTTTTTTTTTTTTTTTTTTTTGAAAAACTGGTCGAAGAAAATAACAAAAAGTAATACGTAAAATAGGCAATTAATTGTGTACATAGAATAAAGTGTGACAATAAATCTTATATTTACTTATTTTAATTTTATTTTTGTTATTCACACTTGATTAAACTTTTTGAAATGCAAAATGAAATTATGCTAAGTTATAAATGACCCTTTAGACTCTATGCACAACATTAAATTTTAGAGGAAAAAAGCAGCTAGCGAGCAGTTAACAGTAACGTGTCAAAGTTTATTTGAGGACTATTCCATTATTACATACCAAAAAAGTACTTCATTATTACTGTCCCAAAAAAAGAATGACTATTATTCCATATAGACTCTATTATCACATACAAAAAAAAGAACTACTCTATTATCTTGTACCGAAAGTCGAATGGTTATTTTACCATTTACCATTTACCAAGAAAATAATGGCTATATTATACGGTCTAAAAAAAAAAAGGAAATCTCCATAAACACGGGAAAGGAAAGAGACGTCCAACAGATTAGGTTAGAAGAAAACAAAGGCATGTGAACCACTACAGCATAGTCGCAGCAGCCAAAGAGGAAAGTCTGAACGTCTCTACTTGTGGTTTACTCAAAGTCGGAGAAAAACAAAACGGCAAGTCACATCATGGGTTTTGTTCATACGATGTAACATGCACTAGGAGTTTTGCATCTGTTCACACAAGTTACCATCACAAGATCACAATATCAACACAAATAGTTCCTAAAGTGTGCAAAAGATTTGTTTTTACAATGAGAGAAATTCATAGTCACTATTTGAAAATATGTACTGGATAAGTCCTAATTTAGGTTATTTATAAGTGACTGGTTCAAAGTTAAACTAAGAGGGTTGAAATTTGAACTCGTGCCTTATGGTTACAAGTTTACATCATTAGCTATCTTGGTTAGGATTATCCTGTTATAAAGACCTTTTTGATACAAGAGTAAATAACTAAATATGCAATAATGATCATCAACATGCATGAAGTTGACTCTGATAACAAATTGAAGTATATATATGTTCTGTCACAACTAAAAATTTAAGCTGACAGTAGGATTGCATATTTATGTTTATATATTACTCCGTATATATATGTTCAACAATATCGTATGCGTATGAGTATGTGGATTGTAGTTTTGTGAGCACTGATCTTATGGGCTACCAATTGTTTCCGTACAAGAACACCCAACAAAGCATTCTGGGAAAAGGGAAAACTAGGAGAGGAGATTAAGGTATAGTTTCGTTTCTAACCTTTGAAAGCTGAGTTGGTCGGAGTTTTAGTGTTCCGAGAGCCGACGGGAAGACACCGCAGAAGCTGATGATACCGTTATGCAGAAGATATTAACGTTGGAGTGATGCATTAAATTTTAGAGAGAGAGAGAGAGAGGTGATTGAGTAATGAAGAGGTGAGGAGGGAGTGGCTCAGTATTTAAAACAACGATTGAGGAATCTAGTTCAAGGATATTCCTTTTATGTCCTAACTTACCACCGTTCTGATTTCGCCACGTGGTCGCCTTGGCCTGGAATCATGGGTCTCGTCCTAGGTGGCAACATGGGAATCGTCGATACTTGATGCTTTTAGTGTTGTATGCTAGCTGTCGGGTCAACGGTCTATTTGGCTAACATGTAGACATGTTAGTATGTATTTTGCAATTTTCCTACGTTTATTTGGAATTCCGACTTCCTTTACTTTGATGGTTTGCTCGTGTTGACAATCAAGTTTAATTTATTGTTATCCCAAATCCCATGGTCATATAATTCGGAAAAATTGAAAAAAAAATTATTTGATAATGTTTAGAAGTAAAAATATTTATTTGAGAATATTTGTGAAATTATGTACTTGTAGGGATAAATTTTTAATGTCTCATTATTATGCGACGAATTATGATTAGTCAATGCGAGGCATTAAATTTATTCTTATTGAAAAAAATCTTATCCTACTACATTAGGGAGGGACCAACCATTTTACCGTGCCTTATGGGGCAAGCTAAATTTAATTTAAATGACTTGAAAAAAATTAGTGTCATCACTGGCCGTTATTTTTTTAAGGGTCACACTTGTGTGAGACCGTCTCACGGATCCTTATTCGTGAGACGGATCGGGTCGGGTCAACGCACAATGTAAATGTCATACTTATATGTGTAAATATCATACTTATATGTTCAAATATAACACTTATCAAGAATACAATTTTTGTTACTTATAAGAGAAAAAATAATACATTTTTCATAATAAGTAATGTTGACAAGTGTCTCTTACTTATAAAGGCAAATATAATACTTTTGAGGAAAAAATTAATACTTTTAAATTGAAATGTAAAGGTGTTGTATTTTCCCATAAAAGTATTACATTTACCCTTATAAGTAACAAAAATTTTATTCCTAATTAGTATTACATTTGAGCATATAAGTATGACATTTATGCATATAAGTGTTACAATTGCATATTGACCCAACCCAACCCGACACGTCTCATGGTAAGACGGTCTCAAACAAGTTTTTGCCTTTATTTAAAACTACTTTCAAAGGAGCGAGCTTGTGAGATTCAATATATTCACAAAGAACCAATACTTTGTTATAATTCATTTTAAATATGTGGTCATTATCTTTTAATTAAAATGTGCAGTTTTAGGATTGATACAGTAAAGTTATGTTACAAATTGAGCAGGAGAGGGCCGCCTTGTATTGTGTATAGTGGTAATTTTCGTCATTCCCCTTTTGACTTAATTTGTTGCGACAATCAAGTTTGACTTTTCATTTATATTTTTTTTTTTGAAGATACTTTTCATTTATATGTTACCTACCACCCTTACCTTGGGCAGCTTCTAAGAACGAGCACTGAATCTGATCACTACTCATTATTGACTCAAGGGATGGCAATAGGCCCTGTACTTGCTTTCCTACCCACTCCCCCAGTTAACACTCACGCCAGTAATAAAATTTCTTTTTCGCATTAGCATTAATGCAATTAATAAAATTTCTTTTTATTTTATACTTACACTTTATTATTTAAAACGTGTCGATATTTTTATTTCATATCTTTATCAGAATATAAGTAATTCATTTATGGCGTATTTGGTAGACTGTAGTTGTAATTCAACTACAAACTAATTCTTTGGCAACAGAAATTACGTTGTTTCGTTAGAGGAAATTGTAATTCTACTCCTTTTATGAAATTGAAATTCATGTCCCCGTGAATTCCAATTCAACGTAGGAATGAAAGAAAAAAAAAGTCAAAAGTGATTTTTTTGCCTATTATTATTATATTATTATTATTATTATACAAGGGCATTTTTAGTCTTCCCATTCGATTCCCAATAATCTTCCCTAAAAAACAATGTAATTTGAATTTCGACTTTAGTCATAGGGATGAGCTTCGGTTCGGTTCAGGTGATACCCGAATTTTATTTCGGATATCCGAACATTTCGGGTGATATTTTTTACACATAATATCTGAACCAAATTTAATTCAGATATGTTCCGTTTCGTGAAATTTTTTCGAGTTAGTTTGGATAACCCCAAATTTTTTATTCTCTAATTCCCTCGCCAACAAAATGCCTTGTTAGTGTGAATAGAATTATTATTCCTAGCCCTCATCCACAAACCAACCAACATATAAGAATTAAATAGTTATAAGCATGCTTGAAATTTCATACTCAATAAAGAATTTAAATATTAATTTTATTTAAATAAATAATTTAGATGTTAGGTCTACTATATAACTTTTACATTTATTTTAAATAAAGTGAAATATATTATTGCCATGAATTAGAATGATGTGAAAAACAATGATTCTTATAAAAAAAAATGTGGAATAATTCTATTTGTCCATCTGGATTGATTAGAGTTGGAAAATAAGAGAAAAATGAGAATAAAAATAATGACATTTTTCGTAATTATTAGTGTATTACACAATTCATTGATATGTGTAAAACTTGTCCCATGCATTATAGTAATTGCAAAAATCTTATCATCTTTTTCTTAATTTATTTATATTTTTTTCAGTTATTGATTAATCCAGATGGATGCATGTATGACATTATTTATAATTTTTTACAAGAAACATCATCCTCACTTTAACTTGCCTTTATTGCTATTAAGGTTATAAATTTGGGGTGAAAAAAAAAAAGAAAATAAAGAATTGATAAAAAAGAAAAAATATGAAAGGGTCAGGGAAGAGAATTCAATGAACAACTAACATTGCTACCATCAATGAAGCTGCACATGCCAATTAAAGTAATTATATGCGTTAATCAACATTATTGTCTTGATTATATTAGTTAATAGGCCAGGTGGTGCGCTGGTGCATGCATTGTGGTGTGATTAGAAAAATGTTTACAAAAAAAAAAAAAGGAAATTAGAAGAAAAGACGAAAAAAAGTCAATCCTTATCTAATAATAATAATAATAATAAAAAATAATAATAATAATAATAATATTATTATTATTATTATTATTATTATTATTATTATTATTATTATTATTATTATTATTATTTACCGTGACTCTCCTGTTAAACTTGTCTCACGGACCGGGTCATGATGAAAATGTAATACTAATCTGGAATAAAATGTTTGTTACTTATAAAAATAATGTAATACTTTTTGAAGAAAAATATAATATTTTTAAATTAATATGTAAAAATATTACGTTTTTCTTCAAAAGTATTACACTTTCTCTTATAAGTAACAAATACTTTATTTCTGATTAGTATGATGCGTTTTCATTTTGACCCTACCTATCTCACGGATCACACAAGGTTTTATCTTATTATTATGTATCCAAATTAGCAAAACATATTGATGTAGTATTTCAATCACATATTGAATGATACCTGCAATAGAATACTACGTATTAAATTAGGCTAATTGCACTTTTTGTTACGTATGTGTGTCATATTGAAACTTTTTCTAGTTCTATGACTTAACTTGTTCGCATTTGGTCATCGACTATTAATTTTTTTCATATATATATATATATATATATATATATATATATTTGAAAACCAAAATGAAAGAACTTCATTAAAACAAATGTTCAATACATTGAGGTAAAGATGAAAACCAACTAGAATGACCAGGTTGAGAACGAGCTGCCCTAGCAAGAATATGAGCAAGCTTATTCACTGATCGCAAATTTTTGGTACCATGATTTTTAAAGTTTTGTGACATTTTAAAAGTTATGAGATAAGTATTAAAAAAAATAATAGTAAGATACTAAATTTAAAATATTCTAATAATTGAACGACAAAGGTAAAATAATTAATTCAAAGACTTATTTGATTGTTTTCAAAAAAAAAAAAAAGAAGACTTATTTGATTTTTATTTTCTTTTTTATTACAAGATATTTACAGTATTATACACTCTGATTAAGTTAGCGTTATCGACTTGTCGGAGAAGGGCACAAATTCACAAAATATTTATGGCCTGAGCCCTGAGCAACATGCTGGCTTTAATAAAGTCAAAGTCAACGTGTACAAACTGCTTGCTTGTAGACCCGACAACCCACCATTCTGTATTTGTTTGTTTCATAATTTCATTGTTTGTTAAGCAACTACAGCTAATCCCTAGGCGATACTAAACGTGTGTGCGCATTTATTTTTTACTCTTTATCTTTTTGAAAAAAGTGTCCATAAAAAATTTCAAATCTTTAAATTGTGTGTTAAGAATTAATACCCTTATCCCATTTTATCTTCATATTATTTATTGGTCAAATTATTAAAATTATTTTCTTTGATTATATTTTTTAGTATTTTTTACCTATTTTTAAATTTGATTTTTTGTGTTTAATAATACTTATAATGTAGTTTCTAAATATATAACTTTTTTTATACTAATACTAAACTTAATATTATGAAACATTAGATTAAAAATAACTTCAATTAAGCATCGTTAATCGAACCAGGCACATAAAATGAGATAGATGGAGTATTTAATTATTGAATTTGATAATTTTATTATAAAAGTTTATGATATTGATCAATAATTCAATATTGGTGTTTTTTTACACATGGTGTAATTTAATAAGTTTTTAAGAAAGTTGTAAATTTGTATGTATTAAGTATTGTAAGAAGATTTGGGTATTGTATTTAGTACAAAACTTGCGTGTGAGTGTGAATTTCAATTTTCGATATCATCATCTCAATATATAGGAATAAGGAATATTAGGGCATATCCCTAGCATTTGCCCAAGCAATTCGTATTTAGAATAAGGCACCTAAACAAGAATCAATATTGTAAACAAATTCCTTATTGGAAAGGTTTCAAATTCAAATACGGGTTTAATTATATTCGGATTTCAGGTTGAAATAGCGTTTCAAAATTGAATTTAACCTGTGGTGACTCATACTTTGAAACCTTTCCAATAAGGAATTTGTTTACAATTTTTATTCTTGTTTAGGTAACCTGTGGCCGGCCACCCATACTATGAGATTAAATAGATAATTTTTTTAAAAATGATGTTTAGTTCATTATGCTCTTACAATTTAACACAAAAACTTGCATGTCACTGTTGTATTTGAGATAGATTTCAAATATGTAATATTGTTTAACGAAAATGTAATACCTTTTTACACATCGGCAAGTGTGAGATTTTTATGAAAAAGTTTTACTTCTTCCTTTAAAAGTATTAGTGAAAATTTAATACTTATTGATTTATATAAAAAGAAATAGGATAAGGTTTAAACAAAGTCTTGGGGTAAAACACAAATATGGATTAATGCTAGTTGTTGGTTTGAGATAATCAATGACTCTAAAGCAATGAGAAAAATGGGATGACAATTTGATAAATATTACAAACTTTTAAATGCTAAATTTGCATTGACCCAAATTACAAAGCTCATCTGATAATATATATGTTAAAGTGCAGTTGTCGTGAGTGCACGTAGTTTTGCATGATACATTTTATTGGAGTCACAGTTATTGAGTACACTTTTACACATAATTGGTTGCACTTTGTAGTTTTGTTCAGTGCACGTTTGCAAGTTATCAAAGGAAGACCTATTCTCTTGAGAACCTATCTTTATAGTATAATATTACATTTTTTGTTAAAAGTATTATATATTTGAGATTTGGTTAATGTGAGATAGAGTCTTAGAAAATCAATCAACAATTAAAATCTAAGAAGTAGGAATCGAAAAGAATGGCTAAGTGTATGAAGGGATCCAAGACTTCCTCAACCGGGACGCTAGAAACATTGCCACCAGGAGGATCCGCTAATCACCGGGGCTTAGCCCCTCTTACGCACCAAAAAAAAAAAAAAGTTATATGTTTCATTCTTATCAACACTCTCTTCATTGAGCCCATTGCACAAAGTTTATCTAATGTGATTTATCTTTCTCATGTTACTTATAGGCTATTACATCGAAGCGAAATTTACCTGATACACAACCTTTTTAATTACGAATTTTTCTCCCATACCCCCAAAAAAATCTAATAGGTATATGTATGCGGGGTGGAAATCTATTCCAATTCACACACTAGTGATAGGATTAATCACTACATACACATGAGAATAAACAGATGTTTCACTTTTCATACTTTAATTTTTACATATCCCTAACCAGACATTGCCACATGTTTCTTCTTTTCACTCTCATGGAAGGATAGATGACTGATATCCACAACCATCATATCTTTTCACAAAAATGAATAAATTAATCTTTCTTCTCCAACTAATAACCATACACATATTACCATTTTTTTTTTTGTGTGTGATCATTTTGTTTATATATCCCACACGTACTCTCACCCCCGGTTTCACTCATTACTCAATAAAAAGTAAAATAATTTTGGTAGACAAAATAAACAAAAGTAAGTGAAATAAATTATGCTCAGTTGATATCTCCGGATCCGTGACTCTTTTTACGGAAAGATAAAATGATCGAATTTTGGTGGTGGAGTATTGGTTCTTTAGGGAGGGAGAAAGTATATTGAACATATACTAACTCTTTGGGCGGACTAATCAACGGATGAAGAAAGTATATTAAACATATTTAAAAATTACAATTCCATTTCCACATAATTACGAAGGGAAGTAAATTCATTCGTTTGGTTGGAGCGAATTGCAATTCCGTGAAATTGAAATTCTCTCATTTTCATAGAATTAGAATCTCATTCCCCACTCCCCTGGTATTTCAATTCAATAGATTTTAAGAAGAAGAAAAATTTGAGACAAAATTACCCCTCTTTTCTTAACCTAAAATTGATGTTTGACCTCTCTCTTTCGATTATAGTGTGTCTTCTTCTACTATCAACACAGAACATCAATCAGTAGGCCAACCTCAATCAAATATATTTTCTCAAAACTCGGGCCCTGACCTATTTTGTTGCTTTTGTTATGCAAATTTAGAGTTTATTTACAGTGTGTTACATAAATGTGAATTTGGTCATTCAGGATTTATAATAATAATAATAATAATAAAATATTATGTGCATTTTCTCATGTATACCCAACATTGAAATTGAAATTCCAGTAATTCTATTTCTGCAAATCAAACATTGAAATTTAAATTGCTACTTTATTCCCACTTTATTCATCTAATTCTTTTTTTACTTAATTCCCTCCCTCCAACTAAACACCCCTAAAATGTTAACCCACAAAAGATCGACATCCCGTTCCTGATCATATTAATGGGAATATTGATAAAACTCCATTTTTGAGGATCAGGAAGAATCAACACATTCCTCATGCTTACATGATGAGTGTCATACAGAGTTTCTTCTTTTATGCTCTTTTAAAGTTTTCAAATACTGTTGTATTCATGTACTTCGCATGATTAATATTTAGCAGATCGAATAATATGCTTCACTTTTCAATTCCCTGTTGAAATGAATTTGTTTGCCGTCAAATAATGTTAAATCGCCGCACCACTAAACACGCTTGAATGGACAACGTTAGAACCGTAATACCTTGGTCACTAAAACCTACCATCCAAAGTTCATACCAAATAATGTTTTTGGGTTACAGAAAAACTTTAAAGTCGTAACCACTATTTGAGGGTGTATAATTTTAAATTTAAAATAATCTTTGCCATAATGACTTTAAAAACTGGATTTCATGTTCGATCTCGTCTCAATCTTACATTGTGATGTGTGAATTGAAGGAATCACAAGGCCGGATAGTCAAATTTCTTGAACGTAAAGTGATTTTATTTTCAAGCTAATTGTCATCTATCATGGAGCTAGTGAACCACTTTCATCGTTCAAATTAAATTAAATTGCATGATTTTTAACTCTTTTGATGTTTTTTTTAACAATAGAAAACAGATACCATTTGGATTTAAGTAATAGTGAAACCTATTATTTAACACTTCTTAAAAAATATACAGGGTATTAAACGTTGTTTTAAGATGAGTTCAAATACCTTATAAGTAGTGTCAAACAAGTTTTGAACAAATACAAATAATATTTATTCATGTTAAGATAAATATTTTTAATGTATTTTAACTCATATTTAAAAATAACTTAGTAAATAAATATTTAATTTTACCCGTTATTATTCATATTCATAACTTAGTAAAATAAAATACTTTTTTTTTTTTAATTAAACAAGCAGTCTATTAGGTGACTATAGAGAGCAGTTAACTTCTTATTACCCTAATGGTGGAGATGAATAGATGATTGATAAATAGAGAGATAGCGACAAAGAAGAAAAAACATTAGTTATAGTAATATATGCTTTGAATAATTAAGGTACCAAACTTCAATGTTTGCACATCTTTAATTTTAATTTGTCACAATGGGAATGAAATCATATCAATCAACTCAATAATGAGAACTATTTTAGATTCCCAGCCTATTTTCTTGAAAAAACAAATCCAACTATTGATTAAAAAAAAAGAAGTAAGAAAATTAGCATGTGTTATGATTAGAATACAGCACATAGTCACATACACATATATAAAAATAAATAGGCAAACTCATATATATATAATATTTTAATTGAGAGTATTTTGTCTCATTTGTATATTCATTGGTCTTAATATCTTAGGTATTGTTTTTCTCAAACTAGTTGATCCAACATGATATTTGAATGGAGTAGCGCAAGTGGTATTCTTTATTTATTTATTTTTTTTCTACGAGAAAAATCCATAATCATTATTTGAATGTGTGTACGTAATAGGTAAACTTTACTCCTGTATAATAGTCTACAAACTAAAAAAAAAAAAAAGAAGTCAGTCGCACTAGAAAGACCATGTGCAATAGGTTCGATCAAAAGGGCTTTGGCAAAAATCAAACTCATAACTTTTTGGTATGTGAATCATGTTCCACCAACTTGGTCGCTCCATTCGAGAGAACACAAAGGTATTTTTTTGTGACTAGAGAAAACCGCAACCACTACCCAATGGTGTACACTAGATGAACCCCACGTTGTGATCCTAATCAGCAAAAGACCACAAGGATGTAAACCAACGTAACATAGTTTGTGCATAGTTGATTGGTTTAAACCAAGAAAATTAATAAACTGCTTCAGTTAGGAGTTGAACTTGTAATCTTTCGGTTACCGAGTTAACCTAACGCAAAGGTATTTTTGGGTCAATGATTGGTTGTTATGGTTACAAAGAAGTTAATAATATGTGAATAGTAATGAGTAACGAAGATTAACTAATAGACATGCCGATGGCCCTTAAATAATAGCACCCGGTACTTGCTACTTGTTAACTTGACCAAATATCTCATGTCTGCGTTGACCAGGCCAACCTTTTCTTGAACTTTGAGATCTTTTATACTTAGCTTGTTGAATGTATCTCTAATTCTCTATGCTTATCAAGCTCATATCATGCTGCAACTTATTGTGCGGTTGATAATATGTACTCTACCATATATTATTCTATTATTATAAGCAAAAAAAAATACAAATGAATTTGCACAAATTCACACTCAACAAACTAGGATTTCAACCTAGAAATAATAGTAATGATATGATTTCAATTCATTGGAAAGAAGGTCAGCCAATTTGGTACACCTGCAGGGCTGCAACTTGATGTGTGAAAGAGGAAATAGTGGGTAAGTCAAGAATAGTTGGCTATATATTATTGCTATTGTGGGCACATAAAACTTTGGACCAGGCCACTATATCTCACCCATAATGTAATTTTCCTCAGATTATATGCTTTCCTTTTTTAGAATTTGTCTCCATTATGAATTTATGAGTAGTTCCAATAGGGCTGTTAGCGAACAGAGTTTTCGACAAACTACTCGTGTTCGAGCTCGGTAAGCGTTCGTTTATGTTCGTTTATTAAGGCAAACGAACATTAACAAACAAAATTTAGAGCTCGATTAATAAACGAACAGAGTTTAAACAGTGGTAAGCTCGTTTGCTAAGTGTTTGCGAACAAGCTCGTTTGTGTTCGTTTAGTAGTGTTCGCGAACAAGCTCGTTTAGTGTTCGTTTAATAATGTTTGTGAACATGTTTATATATATATATATATAATTGTTCGTGAAGACATGAATGTAGATCGTTTATTGTTCACGAACAAATTGTGTTCATGAACATGTGCAGGTGTTTGGTTATTAAGTATTCACGAACGTGTTCATGAATGTAAATGAACATGTTTGTGAACGTGTTTGTTAACGTTTGCGAACACGTTCGTGAACGTGTTCGTTAACGTTCACGAACGTGAACGTGTTCGCAAACGTTAACGAACACGTTCGTGAACATGTTCGCGAACGTTAACGAGCGCTTAACAAACGAACACGAACAAAATTTTCAAAAACCTTAACAAACGAACACGAACACCTTAAAATCCTTAACAAACGAACACGAACAGCCTCCGTTCGTTTATGTTCGGTTCGTTAACCGTCCTCGTCCTAAGTTCCAACATGTTTCCAACATGTTTCCGTCACGCTCTTAACATTATTGTTGATTTCTACATTCACAGCTATGGATTATTTTAAAGCATGGTAAATAGGAGGATTAGTTATGATCATATCCCTACATAACATTAACATATTGTCCAATTGACATTATATGATAGATTCTTGCATACGTGTCATATTAAAAAGTTTTAGGTCAAGTGCTTTATTTTTTTTTCTTTTTAAAAATGAGTAAAAGGCAAACACTACTCAATTGAATTCGGATTAGTTTCAATGTCAATTTTAACTTATTAAAATTAATGGCATGATCCAAAAAGAGCGAGTTAGGGTTGAAAAATTGAAATCGATAAAAAAATTAACTCGATAGCTCGAAACTCATAAATCCAATAGCTTGAATTGGCTAGCTCAAATCTTAATTAGTGAGTGGACTTGATAGCTCGAGTTGCTCAAGGCTACTATTTATTTTACAAGTTAAGTGGTATAGAACAAAAATATACAAGCGGTATGCTCGCTCTTTAGTCTTGTTTTTTTGTTTTGTTTTGTTTTTTTTTTAATTATTGTTAATTTTAAAAATTTGTAATAAATAATTACTTATGAGAAAAAATGTAATACTAATCATGGATAAATTGATTAATTGATACTTATGTGAGAAAGTGTAATATTTATGAGAAAAAATGTGATACGTTTGATAAAAAATCTAATACTTTTAAATTAAAATGTAATATTAGCTAGGTGTTAAAGAGTTATTTATGAAAAAATTACAATACTCATAAAGGAAAACGTAATACTTATGAAAAACTTAATAACTTGATACACGAATGATGATCCATGAGACGGTCTCATAAGAGATTTTTTTTACCTTATTTCATATGTTCAAAAAAGAAAGGGATTTAGCTAACAATTGACTTTTTTTTTTTTTTTTTTTCTCCCAAGTCTCCTATCTCAGGGAATTATCCATTTTCTTGGAAATTTCTTTTTTGAAAAATGTTCCATTCATTAAATAGCCCCCTCCCCCACCCTCCTCACCTTTTTTCTTTTTCACATTTTTTTGAAGTGTGAAAACTCTTCTTCTGTTTTCAGTTGAATATCTCTTTCATTTTTTTCTTCATTTCAAAATTTTATGAAAAGTTAACTTAATTAGTATACTCGTTATCTGATCTTATTGAAAATAAGACTCTTGATTCAAAATATCCAATATACAATTTCACAAATTTTATAAAATACTCTCAGTCCCTCCTAATAATTGATAAATCAAACCATATTGATGGAGTCGGGCCTAAAAGATGTGTAGGATTTCAAGAGTTAATAGATTCAAATTTGAAATTAACTGAAATTATTAGTATAAGTAAGGGTCTGAAAACAGAAAAATGACAAGAAAAAGAATACATATGGGTGCATTTAATTATGAAAAAGGAGAGTTGGAAGACTTTGAGAGCAATTGTTTGATTTTATTGATTGACTTGAAAAGCAAGTCGTTCCTCCGTCCGTTCCCATGCGGTCGAAATAGACGGCGCGGAGCCCATTTGGTCCCATACCTACAAACTACACTTATACAATTGAGGCTGACGACCTGACGTTAAACCTTATGTATCCGTTACGGAATGCCTAATGTTTTTTTTTTTTTTTTGATACACTTATAATTTTTTACAATATAGTATATGTTTAATACTTTTTGAAACAAAGCTTTCGTCACCGAAATTTTATCATGTGATCATCTATTTAGAAATTGGACACGTTGATATCCGTTATCGTCATATTATATTTTGGGTGCCATGTTATTCAAATTGTTGGTCAAAGTTTTTCAATTACTCATCATCTGATTTTCAGTGGGGTTTGAACTTTCACCTCGCTACTAGAAGAAAGATTAAACGGTAATTGATTGATTGCTTGAACTACCCCAATGGGGTACGAAAAATGTTATTTGACACCACTAATCTATAATTAGATAAGAAAACTACTATTTTTCTTTCGTAATAATTGATGGAACAAATTGACTCGGGGTATGCGTGGATCAATAAACTCGCATAAAATATAAATGTTAAAACAGTAAAGGAAAATAATTGTAGTAATACTATTGAGTGGATTAATGTAAGAATGATACAAGGAGTTCGTAAGAATAGAACGTGATTTGTAATAACTAGACAATGACAATTTATACAAAGAAGATTTCAACCAATATGATTTAGCTAATTTCGCGATGGCCAGAAGACTGGGTGAAAGCCTGCACGGTGGACCGCTGGGTTAGGCCAAATTCGGCCTCCTTGACCCCAAAGACAAACTCCGAGCCAGAACGATGAATGGGTCGCCACTCTCGGGTCCAACCACCCAGCTTTGGTAGCCTCATCGGGGTCCCTTGTCTTAGGCCCCCAAGTCTCTTTCGCTAGGCCCAAGTCTCATCAATAATAAAATTCTATAGAGGTTTTACAATATATTTTTTCATACGTAATATATTCTCTAACCCGATACGACTGAAATATTATTAATAGAATGATATATTATAATATATTTTATCAACTAAAAGATTAAGGTGATAATTGAACTATGCATGCATTAGTTATATATGAGATAAGAGTTAAATAAACCATTGAATTATTTAAACAAATAAAATTAGATAATAGAACTACAAAAAAATTCGAATAAACTCTTGAACTTTGAGAAATTTGTACGTAATTGAGTTATTTTAACTTGTTATTAATATATTATAAGAAAACATCATGTTACCAATTTTTTTTTTTTGAAAACATCATGTTACCAATTATTATATTATTACTGCTGCTGCCCCCTAATTGTAGTTGTTTTAATTAGAGAATCTAAATTACACTAATCATTCCATTTAGGAGGCCCAAAAATATGTACACAATTAAACAAAGCAAATTCCCAGTTTAATTTGTCCCGGCCCCTACATTTTCTGAGTTTAAGGACAAAGAATAAAGAACGAGTACCTAGAAACTAGAAACCATGCATATTATTTTCAAAAAAAAAAAAAAAAAAAAAACATGCATATTAAAGGTAAATATGCGGCGAAACTGATCAGTTTTTTTTTTTTTTTTTAAAGTATTACTGACTCTGTTACAATGTAGTATAGTATATGTTCATAGCCTACTGAAGCACAACGAGTCAACAGTTGTTTACAATGTAGTATCTGTTCATAGTTACTTTCTCAACCTACTGAAGCACAACGAGTCAACAGTTGCTATGTTTAGAGAAGATTTGGGCACATATAAATTAAAGTGATGAAGAAAATGAAGTGTAAGAGAGAATACGAGGGAACATTTATATCCACTAGTACGTATACTACCACTAATATATACTAATCATATATTCATATTAAGGTTTTTATCCACTACTAGTACGTATACTACCACTAATATATTATTAATCATATTAAGCTAAACCTAGTTGGAATGCCATTGTCGTCCTAGCTAGTTCAATAGTTATATTATGGATTAGGGTACATTTAGAAATATACACTAAATACATTTAGAAACATACACCTCAACTCTCTTTATAAGTAAATTTGTGGTTACAGGGAGAATATCATCGATAGCTCTCCATAAGAAAGTCTTCCACTTTGGGGGCACCTTAATCTTCCATAGAGGGTTCCACAACTCAAAATGAGAATGGTTGTGGTCATGTTCCCCTACTAATAGCCTATAACCACTCTTAACCGAATAGCAACCTCTTTGGTCCCCATGCCAATACCAAGTATCTTCATAGCCCGGGGAGATTGGGATGGTACTATTACGGTTCACATCCGCGGGGAGGAAAATATCTGTCAAAATTGAATGATCCCAAGAATTAGTAGATTCGTCAATTAAGCCGGAGACCAGCGAACCATCAAGTGCGGGGGCATTGGTGTATGGACCATAGGATTTGGGTCATAGGGAGCCAGGGGTGACCCCAGATTAATGTAGACTTCCCATCACCTATTCTTCTCCTCACACCCCCACAGACCATATCATGGGCAGCCATGACACTCCTCCAACAATAACTCGGGCATGAACCCAACTTTGCATCAATAAAAGAAGACCGTGGAAAATATCTTGCCTTGTAGACCCTAGCCACCAAAGACTGTGGTTTAGTCAGAAACCTCCAGGCTTGCTTCCCCAACATTGCTAAATTAAAAGCTTGCAGGTCCTTGAAACCAAGGCCTCCAAACTTCTTTGGTACACACAAACTTCTTTTTTTAAAACATAAAAATAACTTTTTAAATTGATACGGATTTATTAATATGTATATATATTTATTATTAAAGTACAACACAATATTAACATTACATATTCCCAAATCCCAAAGGAACTAGTGAGCTCTAGTATATAATCTATATATATGTATCACAATAAAGAAGATCAGAGATGAAAAGTCAAACCCAAAATATTAAAAATTTAAACGATTTGGATCGATCGATCAGGCTTCTGGGGCAGTCCTATAGGGAGCGCCAGCCTGGAGCTCGGTACCGTCATCGTCATTCTCGCCGGACAATTCTTCAAGCGATTTCCCCTTCGGCTCCGGCACCAAGAACGTGAAAAGCATCCCCAGCGCATTAACGCATCCCAAAACAATCAGCGTTTTCTTTATCCCAATCCCCGCCGGGTAGCCCGGGTCCGCGTCTTTTTTGTTCGTCGGCTGCGACGCATACAAAAACCCAAACGCTCCGACGATCGCGCCGGCCTTCCCGGCCGCCGCGGATATCCCGTGGCAGGTCGACCGGAGCCTGGCCGGGAAAATCTCCGCCGGGACCACGAATGTGGTGGCGTTAGGGCCGAAATTGGAGAAGAAAAAGGTGAGAGAGTACATTATCACGAACCCGATTCGATGCGGCTTTTCTCTCCAATGATCGTAGGGGATTGCTAGGGCGAACATGAAAACCGTCATGAAGAAGAATCCCATCAATTGGATCCAAAATCTCCCGATCACGTCGATAAAAGCGACGGTGAACCAGTACCCCGGCACGGTACTACAAAGCGCGATCAACGTTTGCGCCCTCGCCACTCTATAAACCTCGTGCACGGCGTTCATTTCCTTCGCCGGCGGGATCCATCCGATCGCGCTGAAAATATCTTTCTGAAACAGATTATTACTATAAAACGCGATGTCTAACAGAAACCACGTGGAGGTGGTCCCCAGTAAGTGGAGCCCGTGACGCTTCGCGAATTCTCTAGAGAACAACCCGAACGAATTCGCCGGTTTTTCCGCCATTTTCTCCAGCTTTTCTTCCTCGGCTTCCAGCTCCACGTTCAGGACCTGCGCCATGTCCTTCGCCGCTTGTCTGGCGTTCTTCGCCACCAGGGCGGTGTAACGGGCGGTTTCCGGCATCTTCATACGCCAGTAGTACGTCAGCGCCGCTGGGAACGCCCCGAACATTAGGATTATGCGCCAAATGTAGTCGGCCTGCGGCACGGTGGAGGCGGCGCGTGCCGCCACGCTTTGATTGTACGGCGGAGCGCCGTAAGCGTGGTCGAAAGCGGAGGAAACAATCAGTGCCACAATGCCGCTAGTCAGGATTCCAAAACCTGTTAATAACATTAATTTAATATTAACAAATTAAAGAAAAAAAACAAAATTGGAATATTATTACTAAAAACAAAATTTATATATTGAGCAAAACCTTGCATAGCGAAAACAGCAGCTATAAAGGCTCCTCTTGTCTTCTTGTTAGCATATTCCGACATGATTGTGGCAGAGAGTGGATAGTCACCGCCGATACCAAAACCCAGCCAAAATCTGCAAAACATTAATAATTAATTTTTTTTAGTACTACTGTTACAATGTAGTATCTATTCATAATTACTTTTTCAACCTACTGAAGGTGAGTGTAAACCGGGTGACACTAGATTACAATTTCTTTGGCAATTAATTATTTAATTAACCCCAAAAGTATATACAAAATGTGTTTTTTTATGGAACAACCCAATCAAGCTGGTTTGGATGTGATAATCACAAGATTTCGAGTTCAGTTTCAATAAGAGCAACTTATTAGTTTTTTTAGTTTGAGTCGGTCTAAAATTCTAAATTAACCGTGTGATCCTTTACCGGTTAAGGTCGAAGTTTATTCAGTGAACACCTTAGGTATACTATGTGTTTTCTCATAAAAAATTTTCTTTTTTATTTATAATATTATTGTTAATAATACTTGGTATAATATATACGGAGTAATTGTACCTGAAGAAACAAAGGGTTGCCATGACACCTTTGGCGTGGCTGCCAAAAGAAAGTCCGGAAGCAAGAGAGCAAACAATCATGAGGATGAGGGTGACGCCGTAGACCTTTTTCCGGCCCATTTTGTCGCCGAGCCAGCCGAAGAAGAGCTGGCCGGCGAGGGTTCCGACGAGGGCGACGCCGGTGACGGCGGCGGAGATACCCGGAGGGAGGGTGCCTGGCTTTTCTTTGTTGAGGTTAGTGTAGTATATGCGGCCTAGAAGCTTGGTGACAAGGGAAATGCTGAAAAGATCGTAGGCGTCGGTGAAAAACCCCATTCCGGCGATAATGATGGCCGTGAAATGGTAAAGTTGAGTCTTGGCGACATCAAGTGCATTTAGCACTTGCAGCTGTTCTCTGGCCATCTTCTCTTCACTGCTCTTTCTTCTAATTACACTCTGCTCAAAATTACATAAACTGTCAACTTTTCAAGTATAATATATATAAATAATAAAGGAAAATTGCATTTTTCTGTTAAGTTATCATTGAAGTTACACTTTTCCTCCATTCACTAATAAAATATTATGGATAAATTTTGTAATTTTATAACTCAGGAGCGAAAAGTAAATATGAAAGGACGAAAAGTGCAATGACAATAGTAATTTGAGGAAGAAAAGTGAGCATAACCAATATATACTCAATGACTAATTCTATAATTACTCTATAATTTAGTGACGAAAAATGTCCAATAATAGATGTTGAACATAATATATAGAATAATAAATGTGCGCTCCTATTAGGTTAAACTTTTAGCCGAAAGAAAAAAAAAAGTATTTCTCAATTACAATTAGGTAATGAATAGTTAGCCCTCATAGGTATATATTTCAATTGGTTCTCAGGTAACAGGATGCACACAAAGACGCATAAGATCAAATCTTGAGAGTTGTAGTATGTGAAATTTCATCCTTTTGTCGGCTAACCCATTGTTGACATTAGTTACAGGTTAATGAGATTAGTCTTATTTGCACACTACATAATTAAATTCGTCTAAACATTTTTTAAATAAATTTTTTTATATTCATCTTGACTACATGCCATGCATGCATGCATCACACACACTAAGATGTTAATAACCATGCTTTCTTTAACTATTTTATTAACCTCACCTACTCCTCAAGCGAAAAGACCAATTAATAAGTATCCGTATCATATGATACAAAAGTATTCATTTTTTATTTATAGAATGCATGCAATTCTTGAATATAATATGTTTTAATAACCTAATCCTCAAACCAATCTTGTCTTAAGTCATCATTTTTTGACTTAACTACAAATTAAAATAGAAGTCACCTAATTAACTAGCCAGCCTAGCCTATATCTCATCAATATTTCCACAGTTGGAACATTACTTTCAAGATTTATGCCTTCTATTTTCACTTTTAATTTTTTTTTCCTTCTTGATAGAGAGCAGTCCCCAGAGCACTATGAGGGAAAATTAATTATTAGACCATTAATTCCATTTAAATAAAATATCTCTGAAAAGGTACATACCATAAATAAAAAGGACGATAGTACTTTTCTAAATAAAACGATAAAAACAAAAGATATATTTTTTTCTTTTTATAATCATAAATCAGGACAAATATCATTCAAAAAAAAATCAGGACAAATTATGCCTTGAATCTTGTAGACCCTAGTCTAAAAATAATCTTCTATATTTGTAGTTGATATATTTTGTATCTATATTTGATAGTTTTTATACTTGTAACTATTATATTATGTATCATTACTTATCAAGTTATTTGTTTTCAAAAAATCAAGTTATTTGTTTATAAAAACTGTTAATTGTAAGTACAAAAGATTTAATTAAAAGTACAAAATTTTTGTATCATATTTCACAATACAGTATAAAACATGGTCCATGGTATAATAATTGACAGATAGACATGGTCTCTTTTAAAATTATACGGAGTAGAATTTTCAAATCATCTATAAGGCGAGGACAATATTTTTAATGACATTAATTGAAAGGGCCCATGCTATAGTGATATTGAATAAAAAAAATCTAGCTTCCAATACAAGTAGGAATTTTGGTACCACCATTATAATTTTCTGACAGCTAAAACGTTATATTATTGGTGTAAATTTTTACTATTTTACATTTAACATTCATATAATGCAATTAAAGAAAAAAAGAAAAGAAAAACCTTAGAACAATTTCTTCATCAACCTCAGAGCTAGTTATTAAGAGTTTCAGAAAGAACATACAGCAACAAAACCAGGGAGGGCAGGGATTACAATTACGCTATTCAAGAACGAGAATCATATTCTGATCACTCAGTCACTCATTTCGAGATTTAATTTTCATCTTATTGCTCTAAGATCAGGTGACTCTACAGAAGGTTTGTCTGTGTGACTAAGCAAAGTGAAATTAAAGATTCCACAAGAGAGAGAGAGAGAGAGAGAGAGAGAGAGGAGAGAGATACCTTGTTCTACTTAAGACATGTAGAGCAGAAGCACAGTCTGATGTGCAGAAGTGATAAATCTGCAGGTTGAAGATGGAGGGAGAATGGATTGTGATATTTAAGGCCGTATAAAAGGGTTCACAATTCACAAGGATCGAAAGAATAGTGGGGCATATTGCGGTATATACCCGTTAACCGGGTCAACTCTGTCGCAATCTCTTGCTTCTTCCTTGTGAACTCTTCTGCAGCATCGTCTTAAATTCCTACTATATTAAATCCAAAACACACTTATTGGCTTGCTTAACTTATTATTCTATACAGCTATATAGGATATATACTATTATTTTAGGGTTGATCTTACCAATGTGCTGTTGACCAATTTCATTAATCTAGCTAGACTTTATAATCGTAGGATTTATCATAGGGATGTTAGCGAAAAGAGCTTTCGACAAACTACTAGCCTTTCGTGTTAAGGGTTCGTTTATTAAGATAAACAAACATTAACAAACAAAATTTAGAAATCGATTAATAAACGAACATAGTCTGAACAGTGGTAAACTTGTTTTCTAAGAGATGGTGAACAAACTCGTTTGTGTTCATTTAATAATGTTTGCGAACAAACTCGGTTAGTGTTCGTTTACTAATGTTCGTTAACACACACACACACACACACACACACACACACACATATATATATATATATATAATAAACTTTGTTTCGTGCAAATCACATAAAAGAAGTAAAACGTGCTAAGAAGATCCTATGTGACGGACTTGACAGAAAAAATATTGGCAAAAATAATTAAACTCGTGACCTTTTGATCTACATAAGAAAGGTAAAACGTACTAAAAGGATCCTATGCGAAGGACTTGACAAAAAAAATATTGATAAAAATAATTAAACTCATGACCTTTTGATCTATTATGCAAATTATGCTTCACTCATGCGTCTGCAGGTTAAATTAACAGGAGGTGAGTATAAACGTAATATTAAAACAAGTCAATGTTTTATTGAGGTCAATAACAAGGCACTGTTTGGTTTTGTGTGGATGATACTCCTTGCAAGTTGATATGGATGATTGAGTACGTGATAATGTGTGAAATCAGGAGCGCAAACCAATCATTTGAAGCACTATTGATCTCTTGACTCGTATCCCGGCGGGACGACAAGTCTCCAACTTGTATCTGGTTATTTGCACGAGTAATTCTACGTGAACTTTTAAATTTTATTTTTATTTTTTACTCTTTCTGACAAGACATGCTTTAATTGCCTAATTTAGTATGAACTCACAAATTCTATTTCTGATTTTTACTCCCTATGACATGACATTCCTTGAATTGATTGCTTAATTTAGTAAGGATCATGATGTTTATCCATTCCTCTTTTTCTTCCTTCAAACAAATTTGAACACAAATAGAGTAAAAGTTGGGAGTCGATGAAGTATTTTTCATCTGCACCATTACAAGTTTACTACTTGTAAATTCTTATTGGTATTTTTTTTAAATGAGATGTTGCAATTCTGACATGGCAAAATTACAACACTTGCAATTCTTGTGTCAAAACTACAACACAATTGCAAGCCACTTTTGGATTATTATTGTTATTATTATTATTGATAAAAATAATTCTTTTATAAGGTAATATGAAAGTGGGACTAGTTTTGAAAGATGTGACAGAATTGTATGGATGAAGAATGAATTGTGATTAATTACAAATTTAATGATATGACATATTGAAGTGAGAAAATTTCATGTATGGATGTGAATAGCCTAATACGTATATTATATTAAAAATAATAATTATTATTTTATCCTATTAAAATTGGTCCTTATATTATTTTCTATCAAATGTGGCATTATTTGAAAGTTTTTAGAATTTTTCACCAGTAGATAATTGACCTAAAAAAATGTAATACTAGGCTTCGATGTCTAAAGTAAGAGAAAAATACAGTGATATTTTTGTAATTATTTATGTAATTAAGTAATAATTGAACACAAAAAATATGGATATAATACACAATAACATGAGTAAATATTTGTATTTATATATTTTAAAAGGTAAATAGAGTACTTAAAACTATTAAAATCATTGCATTAAAATATTAAAAAAAAATATTTATATTGCATGGAGTTAAAAATGATAAAATCAATGACTAGAACTATTGGAGAGTAGATATTGCATATTTGCATTGGATGCCCTCCCTTATCTACCACTTATTGGATTAGAGAGGGATATTTATATCTTAGAGTTTTGGGTCGTAATCGTTGAATATTCTTTAACAAAATTGATTGACAAATATAAGAATTGCTAGGATAACTCCATATTGATGGTAAAATATAATAATTCATAAACATGCTTGCTAACTTAATTGATTAATTTTTTTGGCTACCTTTATTTTTTATATCAGTCACTTTTAGCAAATGATCATATCAGTAATAGAGATGAACAGTTTTTTTAGATCTTTAAACTAAGATGGTTAGAGCATCCATATCAGAGATTATTTGGAGATTTTTAGAATAGTAAAAGATGAGGTGGAAGAAAGAGAAAGGAAAGAGAGAAGGGGAAAGGTTCATCAGCAAAAATTATTTTTTGGAACAGTAAATTATCTGACAAATCGAGAGAGAAGGAGAAAGACGCATTACGGATCCTCTGTTAGGCTGTCCTTAATCGCAACTTTTTCATTTTATTTTATTTTTTCTATTTTTCTACTTTTTATCTCTTTCTCCTCTCATATTCTCTTTCCTAACCTCACTTACAAAAACTCCTCAATTTTTTATTTTATTTTATTTTAATAAAAAAAAAAACCCACTATTAGTGATGCTCGAAATGCCATTTGGAGATCCTCATAGTGTCCAGCCTTGCAAGTATGGTTAGTTCATACCCATCCCAGTTCAAACCTGCACCTACCTTAAACAATATATATAGAGTGTGTCCAGGAATCTCACAACATCTTTAAACTAATGTTTTACCTGTCGCTCATTTGCTAAGAGATTAGGACATGATAACAACATTGACAAATTAATAATAGAAGCAAATGTGAATGCTAATCAATGATATCATCTGATGATACATTAATGATATATATGGTGCTTCCTTAAAATCAGTGTGCTAATTATATGAAAAGATAAGGTTAGAAGAATCTGCACGGGAACTTAGTTGATTTTCATTTGGTAGATTGTGGGCAATGATACATGATAGTCACAGTGTCAGAGTTACACTTAATGTGATGGACTCTTTGTAAGCACTGGACATTATTAGTTTCTTCGTCCAAGAGGCTTCTGAATTACTGTGATTTATATTTTTCTAAGATTAGAAGAATGGGTGACGTAGATTACGTAATTATGGCAAGTATTATACATGTACAAGCTAAGCAAACACTCTGGCGGGAAGACATTTTAATTTTTAAAATTGAAGTCAGAAGTCACTAAAGTGCCTATTTTAACTGGAATATCCGAATATGCTAAGAAGACATTCTAGTACACCGTGTTATATATTAGGATTAGTATAAATTTATATTATTTAATTTTATAATTGATTGAATAATTTTAAATGTTGATTTTTTTTTTTTTAAATAAGTAAAGGTCAATTAATGCAGGTTTAAGTGATAAAGCATAAAGTAGTTTTTTTTTTTTTTTTTTGAAATCAAGAGAGAACTTCATTAACTTAAATCCGAAATCAAAGCATTACAAATGATAGGTGGAGGGTCATCAAACCACTCCAAGCAATTAGGCAAAGAACTAGACTGCCTAGCAAGGACATGAACTGTCTGGTTCGCTGATCTTTTAGTAAAGGAAACAAACACATTACAAAAATCATGCAAAAGATGTTTAATATCATTAATGATGAGATGAAAGTAAGGCTCCCTGCCTCCTGATTTAATGTATTCTTTTTTTCTTCTCAAAAGGTTGAATCCACAACCTCAAGGGCTCCCCACGCCCCGACTCGACAGAGCATAAAAGATGTAAATCACGGTAACTCAACTGAACATAGAGGCTAGACTTTTGCTTACTGCGCACAAAGAGTCTCTCACTTTGAGATGTTGCTTCCACACAACTGCTGGTGAGACTCAATCCCTGATTTTTCTTTTCAAATTTCACTCATGTGACCAACTGAACCGCTCATGCCGATGAATAGTGTATTTTTTTTTAGTTAAGGTTGGTAGAGAACATAAACATATGAGATAATATTATATATTGATGAACAACTTTTAGATGAAATGTTTGAATTTGAAGAGATGTTAATTAAAAATACCTAATCTTGTCAAGGCTATTCTATTTTAGTTCTTAGTGAAATTTTCAAATATATTACCAATTTTTCTAATTTCGCCCTATATCCGTCAATTCTCGTTGTAGATATTTTGTTTAGATATGTTTTGTTTTGTTAGATTATTCGCATACTAGCAATGTGGTTAATTGCAAACTGGCATGTCCATTTTCACATTATTTATTTTTTATTAAAAAAATAAATCTAGATGTATTGTAAGGATGGAAAAATTTATAATCCTTACAAATTCAACACCATCCGTATGGTGGGCTCAATTTTTTTTTTTAAAAAATAAAGTTAAATGTTATTTTTAGTATCACTACAAGAAAATAGCAAAATACTAACAGATTTAGTAACGAATTAAGTAGCTACATGTTAACTACTTACAAATTTGAGTATTATATCAACGAAATTCTTGATGAATTAAATACCTTTTAATTTTAGTATTTTACCAATAGGTTTTTACCATTTGATTCTTTTTTGTATTGTATTGTATTATTATTGCCTTATATTTTGAGAGTGAACTGAAATTACTGGAATGTAAAAAAAAAAAAAAAAAAAGAAGTGATAAATTACAAATAATGTCAAAATTAAAATATGTTAAAATTATTAATAAAAATAAAAATATTTATTTTATATTACATACATTTAAAAGTGAGAAAGTATTTTGAAAATGCAAATTTTAATTCCAACATTGCAAAGTTGATCAATTAGGAAATTGACATACCAAAGTATGCAATTATTTACATTGTAACAGAGTCAATTGCACTAAATAAAAGAAAAAAGTATGCAGTCATCTTCATTCTTCAGCACCAATAGCCCATACTATACGTTACGTTTTATGGCGTTTTGAATTGACCGGAGATTGGTGCTTGACCGATTGGGGGTTGCACCGATGCAGTGTTAAATACGTACCACCAAAGCTGCACCATTGTGTATGCATTGATATATTGGTACACTGTATTGAGGGGCAAATACTCTCTTAGTCTTATTTCATTTTCTCTCTCTATATATATACATATATATCACAGATAAACTCTATGCTTAGAAACAGATTGTGATATTTTTTAATAATAAATATATAGAAGTTTGGATGAATAAAAGATACTCCGTATTAGTTTATCCCAACTTATATATTTTATACAAAACGTATTTATGTCGAATCAATACCTGCTTTGATCCTGTCTATTTAGTCGCAAGTAAAAATACATGCGCATTTTTTTCAAAACAATAAATGTTTAGCCGTTTAGGTGTGCATATGTAATTTTTTTTTTTTTTTTTGAGTACTACTGACTTTGTCTGTTCTTTCTCAACCTACTACTTACGGACAAAGAGTCAACAGGCTACTTTCTCAACCTATTGAAGCACAAAGAGTCAACTCCACCGAGGCTCGAATCCACTCCCATCATCCATGTGAGCGTAAACCGGGACACCGGGTGCCACTAGACCACAAGGTCTTTGGCGTGTGCATATGTATTTAGTTTAAAATAATGTGGGTTTTCACCTAAATGATGTGATTCTTTTTTTCAAAATAATCTTGATTTTTCTGAAAATGGTTTGGAGAAAAACATCTGCATTAAAAAAAAATATGTCGACACATCTTTTATTTAAAATTTTGCCTTTTTTAACATGTTTTTTCCATAAACGATATTTTTTTAATTTTCAAAACAGTGTTGTTATGTTTTATTTTTGCCCCATATATATATATATATATTGAGCGCAAATTATATAGTGGACCGTGGTCCACAATGCATTGTGATTGTGGACCGCGGTCCCAAAACAACGTCGTTTTGATTAATGAAAACAGACGAATGAAACTGCACTTTCTTTTCATATATACTGCAGTTACATTTCAACACAACTGCAATTACTTTTTGATATAACTACAGTTTCATTCGATAATATAAAAACACAAAAGTGAAACTGTTATTTAGTATCTGTTCATATACACTGCAGTTACATTTTGATATAACTACAGTTTCATTCGATAATATCAAACACAAATGTGAAACTGTTATTCAGTATCTTTTCATATACACTGCACTTTCTTTTCAACACAACTACAATTACTTTTTGATATAACTACAGTTTCATTCGATTATATCAAAACAAATGTAAGGCAGTATCTTTTGGAATGAACTGTAGTGTCAATTACGGGGCTCCGTCTCCCACTTACTAAAACGACGTCGTTTTGGGACCGCGGTCCACGATATAAGAACTTATATAGAGAGAGGATCATAAAAGAACAAGTCCAAAGAGAAAATTAAGAACCAATCTCAACATTACATAAGATAAAGTTGGACGAATCAGATGAGATTTAAGAAAAATATAATGGCATTTGCATAATTATACTAATTTTACCATAAAAACTTGAACACTAAAATATGCATTTCTCAGAAATTTTCAAATTTTGCACATTTAGTTATTACAAAGATCACATTTAGTATTAACATATTGCACATTTAGTATTAAAATGTAAAAATGCAAAAGTGCATTACACTTTAGGGTTTGGATTTTAGAGTTTATTACTGAGTATTTTTAATTATTTTTTTAGTTTTTTTTTTTTTTGGTTTAGGGGTTCACTTTTTGCTGTCAAGGTCTAGCATTTACAGTTTAGATTTAAAATTTTGTTTTTTTCATTGATTTTTTAAAATTTATCAAAGTTTGCATATTTAGTTGTTACATAGTGCATATTTAAGTGTTTGAATTTGCAAAGTGAAGTTGATGATGATTACAAAAATGCTCCCGCATTTAAAAAAAAAAAAATTATTTGATCTGTCATCCATTTTTTACAGATTTAAAGTTGAGATCAGTTCTTAGTTTTTTTTTTCTAGTGGTGTGTTCGCATGTGATCATAAGCATGCATATATATATATATATATGGTCGATCATAATCGGGCGGCCAGTGCGATCGCGCCACTATGTATACAAATATACATCACTCAGTGTTAGAAAATATACCACACAAATATGTATCATTAGGTAATTAAAATTTCAAATTTGACTTGTTATGAGAATTGTCTATTACGGAGTAATATTTTTGGTTTGAGCTGATGAATTATATAGACAACCAATCAAAGTAAGAGAAAATCGTACAATTATAAAATTTATAGATAATTATTTGGACGCATTTTTATCCCTAGCTCCCTGCCTCCCTGATTCGATTACCGTGACAAGAGGGATAACATTTGTGATTGCGGGACCGCACAATTAAAAATTTCCAGATGGCCTTAAATTTATGATGTACACATCTGTCTTTGCATTAATGGAGTCAAGTCAAGTTGTAGCCATTTGGAAATGCATGTGAAAATGGTCCCATAAGTGGAGAAAAATCTTTACAAATATTGGAACCTATCTTTTGTCGTTTTCTTAAGTCTCTCACACTAAAAACAGACTTTATTGTTGTTATATAATTATATTTTGCAAAAATTGGTGTGAGACCGTCTCACCGTGAGACATGTCGGGTCGGGTCTGAACAATATGAAAATGTGATATTTATGTGCACAAATGTCATACTTATTATATGCTCAAATGTAATATTAACCAGGAATAAAACTTTTGTTACTTATAAGGTAAATGTAATACTTTTAATGGAAAATACAATACTTTTACATTTTGATTCAAAAGTATTATATTTTCACTTATAAGTAAGGGACACATGTCAACATTACTTATTATGGAAAATGTAATATTTTTTCTCTTATAAGTAACAAAAATTGTATTCCTGATTAGTATTATATTTGAGCATATATATAAGTATGACATTTGCACTTATAAGTATGACATTTGCATGTTGATTCGACCCAACCCGTCTCACGAATAAGGATCCGTGAGACGGTCTCACACAAGTATGACCCTTTAAAGATTTTTTTAAAAATCTGAATCGAATACGAGCTGGCTTCTAAAGAGTACGTCTATAAAAAGCAAGATCGAATAACACCAAACTTTTATAGTTGTTAAAAGTTTATGAAAATCTTGATTGAATACCGCCCTTAGTTTCCACTTCCCAAGCCAAAGTTCTCAACAATAATAATAAGGCTAAAGTGTCATCTCGCACCATGAACTATATTGGATTATTCATGCCGCACCTTGAACTTTCATAAGGTCTATTTCGATACACAAACCATTAATTTTTTTTCATCTAGCAATTTTTACAGGTTACCTACAAGTTATAGGTAATCTATGCTGACTTGGACTTTTTTTATTTATTTATTTTTTGTTTTCTTCTAAATCTTCTCCAGCCCAACAACCGGTATCGGAGCCGTAAAATAATAATAATAATAATAATAATAATAAAATTTCTTATATTTAGGCATTTAGCTACTGCGCTACTGGCAGTAGCTAAATATATATAAAAAAAATTATGTTTAGCTACTGCCAGTAGGTAGTAGCCAAAATAATAATTAAAAAAAATTATAATATATTTTTTATAATAACAAAACATATTATATATAATTATATATACTAGATGAAAAAAAAATTAATGGTTTGTGTATCGAAATGGACGTTATGAAAGTTCAAGTTGTATCAATGAATGATCCAATATAGTTGATGGTGCGGAATGACACTTTAGCCTAATAATAATGAACACTTTTTTATTGCTTTCCCAACTCATTTCAATTGCTTTATCATATATAGTTATCAATTGCCAATGACGTTGTGGTCTAATGGCACTCGGTTGCACTCCTATGTGGAAGGGGTAGGTTCGAGCCTCAGTGGAGGCGGTGTTGTCTCTTTGTGCTTCAGTAAGTTGAGATGAAAAGTGAAAAAAAAAAAAAAAAATTGTTAGCGTATAAAAAAGTAAATGAATTGTACAAAGAACTAACAAAATATTTGTGATCATAATAATCACTAATACAATCAACATTTATGGTTGAAAATCTCATAAACTAACTATTCAAACATAATTAATTTTCACGGTAATAAATATACGAAACCAGTTAACTACAGCTTGATGAAATCTAAAGATACGACAACCATATATCCAGTTTCTCAGAAACAAAGACAACGATTCTCCCTTCCCAATGCCTCATCGATCAGCTTAATTAATGATTTCCTTGTAGCTAGGTTGTTTCTTGACAGCACATCAAACTTACTCTTTAGGATATTTTTATGTAGGTGTGAATATGGATTATATTAGTACGTGAAGTCACGAAATTTAAAGAAGAAATAAAAGATTTTAGGATATTCAAGTAAACTAGCTAGCATACAAACATAACATAACAAGACAATCTTTTCCTAAGATATGGTTTTGTTATAATCTTTAGTAGTACTCATGGGGGATGAAATTGTTTTTCGCCTTCTTTTCCATTTAGTTATAAAAAAGAAGTATGGCAAAGGAAAATGTTATTGTTAGTTGGTTTTGATATTCTCGATTTTTTGAGGATAAGATTATGACCTCCTCAATTTTTTTTTTTTTTTTGTCGGGTTTGCAATAAATTCGTTTTAAAAAATAACTAAACATACCTTGTTTTTAAAAAAAAAAAAAAAAAAAAAAAACCTAAACATACCTTGTTTTCTTTAAATAAGAGAAAATTGTAATTTATGTCTCTCACAAATATGTTAATTATCAATGTCACTCTTGAATTATTAGTGGTGTAAATATTTTTCCTCTCAATTTTCAAAACGTGACATATATGGCCCCTTTCCTCAATTATTAGTGATGTAAATGTGGTTATCCTCCGTTTTTCTTGTTCGAAGACTACATTTTTTTCCTTCATTTTTCGTTCTTCGTTTGTTCTCACTTCTTATTCCACCGAAAACAATGTTTCTTTTTCTTCCTATTAGGAGATCAAGGTGCAATATATGTTATGTTTAAAAATTGAAGGACAACATTCACACCACTAATAATTTAGAGGTAACAATAATAATTGACATATTTGTGAAACGTAAAAATTACAATTGCCCTTTAAATAATTTTTCCTTGGTAATCGAATAAAATTCAACAACCGTAACCTTTCTTGGTTAGAAGTTTTGATCTCCGGAATATATATTGATACATCAACACATCCATCTGAGCTGACGTAAGAGTTGCCAAATGGAAGTGAGTGTGTAATTACGTACTTCCATTTCAATGGTATAAAAATAGACATTTTCAATGTATGTCGGATCATTATTCATTATTCTATTGTATGGACCACAAATAAAAAGTGCATTTATAAATATAAAGTACATTATTTAAAAATATACTTTTTAAGTACTGAAAATATATTATTTTGTATACTATCAAATAATGTACATTTCGTACATATAATATATATTAAAAATGTATATTGTATTCATGAAAAATACATTATTTGAGTATTGATTGTACATTATTTTATATAATATCAAATAATGTACTTTTAGTATATTAAATATGTAATTTGCCATGTTTCTCTGTCAATATATAACAATGCTATGCCGTTGGTAGTTTGCTGAACGCAGTTGCCCTGAAACTTCCATGACAAAGAAATGATCGAACAAATTAATTTATTGCCACCCTTGCAAGTAATTAAGGATTCATTGACTTTTAATAATATTATCCACCCAAACCCATTAAAAAAAGTTTCATTGATTTTGATCTCAAGACATACTTAGATTCTTAGACAACTTAAGAACTGTCGAAGGGATATTGGATATACCATGTAAGTTCATGTCATGGGAAAAAAAAAAGGATTTTCAAAATTTCTCTATCAATATATAATAATAATTGGTTGCTGCAGAAATGAACCAAGCTCACCTGTAATTTCCATGACAAAGAAATGAAGGAATTGATGGAATGTTTAGGGAAGAAGACAAACAAATTACGCGTTTTCTCAAAGCGTACGTGTTGAACATAATTGTATGTAACGATCAATGGTCTCATCGAATACTGCAGTCTCAAAGTAGACAAGGTAAGGTGCAGGGAAATAGGGAATAAATATATGAATAATAAAATAATAAAGGGAAAACGATGATTTTTTTTCTTTAAATTATAGAAACAATAATATGGAGTAATTGTCTTTTTTTTAATAACCCAGGATTTCTAGAAGGGTAAAACTATATCCTAGATATCACCCGCCTCAAACTCATCATACTGGTGGAGCAAGTTTTAAGTGAGATTTCTCATCCACTAGATAAGTACTATGAAAAAAAACTTAACATTTTTTTTTTTCAATTATACCGATGTCTCTTTTTGTCTCTCAACTATTTGTGAGTTGTGACAACGATATAAAAGCTACCGGAATCATTATAGAAAGAAGTAATATAGTATTGCTAAGAGTCACTGAGTACAAAATTTAGCTTATATACTATACAATGGTAACGGTACAATTACAATAATGGGCACAATGGCCTCCCAATAAGAGCAACTAATCTTCTCAATAAGTGTCGTGACTTTTTAGTAATTGTTATGCACTCTACTTTATAACTCCTGCTCTTTGATGACTTTAGTATGTGCATTCGATCTGACTTAAGTATGTCGTTCCACCTCATCTCTTCTTGACCATTACTACATTAATTGTTTTGGCTCCTTCATGTTAGATCCAGGGTACTGAGTCGGGTCCAGTACTTTGTCCAATTATCATGTCAGTAAAGCTACTTGTTTTTTTTTTTTTAATATTTAAATCTCAATTGTCAATAAAATAACTTTTTAAACTTAACTCTAATATAACTCATGGATGAAAAAAAAAATTACAAACCCTTACTATTCTGTTTCGTTTTTATATGACCTAATTAATGATATTAGAATTTCTTTTTCATTTTTTTTTTGTTAAATTTATGAGAAATTTCGCTATTACGTTTTGGGTAAAGCTCGCTTAGCTCAAAGCGATAAGGCTAATAGACAACTCTCGCAAGGACTGAACATTGAATCTTATAGTTAAGAAGCTAGCTACCTAACAACTTTGACTGAGGTTGTCCCCATTAGAATTCATACTTATTAACTGGAAAGTAATATAATTCTTCATAGTTAATAGTAGACTCAAAATTACAGGTAACTCCAACTAAGTTTGTCATGAGATTAACTTGATAACTATAAGATTCTAAGTTTGACTTTTAGTGAAAGTCGTCTATTGGTCTGAACTAGAAAGTTGCCAAAATAGGTGTTTCCACGAGTGGTACGGTACATGGAAATTGAAAATCTGGACGGTACAAAATGAAGAAGACAGATTGCAACTCTTGACCTTAATCGCATTCGTTATTTGGAAAGTGGGGAGGTATATAAATGTTGCACACTTTTGTTTTGATGTTTGGTACGTTGTAGGTGGGAAATGAGAACAATTTATTCACTCACGCGAGACAACTTTAATTTGAAGGGTAGAGGTTCAAACCATTGGCAATTAAGAATCCTCATTCTCAATATTAAATATGTTGTATATAGGATTACATAGACTTAAAATGTTAACACATGTAATAAATTTAAATAGAAGGGGAATTCCTGTGAAAATCACACTTCTCATAAGAATTGTGAAGGTATATCGTGTAACATCTATAAGTGCAATAATTAATATGTAAATATGCCCTCAAAACTAAAATTTTATAAGTGTATCATGGAACAGTACAAGTCTACAAGTACAACACTAATTTATAACAATGCATTGCACGATTACATATCAATGATGACACTGTTAGTTGTTATGCGATGCACTTTAGGTTTGAAATATTTATCAAAAGAGTTAATTCTATTTTTGTCCTAGATTTATAAGTGTAATTTCACTTTTAGTCATTTTATTTTAGATCATTCCCTATTAGTCCTAGTATTATTGTATCATGATCATTTTTTGCCCTCCGTCAACAAACCAATTTAAATGGCATTAAATATGGGGTATTTTGGTCTTTTACACATAATGAGTTTACCCACTATATATTTATTTATTTATTATTTTTTTTAAAAAAAATTCATAAATTAAGGCTAGAGTCCCCTGTTTTCTTCCATTGTAATATGCGTCTCCGTAGCAGTGCTTCCGCAACACTGAAATGACACATATAAATCTATGATCAAAAATAAAATTAACACTTAGAATTGAATAGATTGAAATGCCCTCATATTTAACGTCATTTAAATATGTTTGTTGATAGAGGATAAAAATGGTTATGCCGCACTAATACTATGAACAACATGGAATGTTATGAAAAAAAAAAAAACAAAAAAAAAATAGGATGTCACCTACTCACCTATAAATTTAGGACAAATCAATTGTCAAATTTAATTTACAGTTTCTAACTTTATCCTCTATATATCTAAACGACTAAACAAAATGAAAAAAAAAAAAAAAAAAAAAAAAAAAAAAAAAAAACAAAACAAACAAAACAAAACCAATGTTTAAAAAATTGATTAAAGTTAATGAAGACTATTTGTACATAGAGTGTATAGACAAAGGTAAAAACTAAAAATTGACTAGGCAATTCACGATTTATCTCCTGCAACGTCTTTGAAGATGGATTTTGACAAATTTAGAATTAATTTAACGTAAATTGAGGAAATGTAATATATCAAAACAAAAAAAAAAAAAAAAAAAAAAATAGAGGCCCATCCTTATTAGTCGTAATACCTACTAATTTAGTGGGCCAGATCACTGGCATAGGTATCCGCTTAATGGGTAATATGCTTGATTGGGCCCAAGTTTCGTGGTTACCAAAGATCAAGATTTTGTGTATGTGTAGCGGCAAATTATATTGTGCACCACAGTGCACATAGCAATGTGCACCAAGTACCTAAGTGACGTCGTTTTGAGCATTGTAAACTAATCGTCCGTTTTTTTAGAAATCACGTTTTTCGTTTCAGCCGGTCTCTGTATTTATGTTAATATTTTGTGTACTCCAGACAATCATTTTGTGCATTCTAGGCAACCGTTCTGTGTATTCTAGGCTACCGTTATGTGTATTCATGTTAGTAACACATGTTGTGGTTTCATGTTAGTAACACATGTTGTGATGTGTTTGTGCATTCGAATGTTTAGGAGGATGAGTTATGTGCATTTTGTGTAAATATTCTGTGTATTCATGTTATTAACACAAGTTGTGATGTGTTTGTGCATTCGAATGTTAGGGGGATGAGTTCTATGTATTTTGTGTCAATATTCTGTGTATTATGGGCAAACATTCTGTGTATTCTAGGCAAACGTTCTGTGTATTCTATATAATGATTATGTGTATTATTAACATCTGTGTATTTTGTGTCAATATTCTGTGTATTCTAGGCAAACATTCTGTGTATTCTAGGCAAACGTTTTGTGTATTATAAATAATGATTATGTGTATTATAGATAATGAATTCCCTGAGTCATTCGCGTCTGCATCCACTAACACTGAAACGACGTCGTATTACGTACGTGGTGCACATTGCTATGTGCACCGTGGTGCAGGGTATAACGATTGATGTGTAGCCGTGTAGGTTGGCACCTATATAATGCAATCATTATTGTGTGGATTGTTGGGTTAACCACGATCTAAAAACAATAAAATATATTATCTTACTAATACACTTGCCCTGTCCACCATTAATTATTTGGACATTGGCGGAAGCTTGTAGCCTTGTTTTCAACCCTGCAATCTCTTCTTCATTCCTATTGATCCTTTTCAATAGCCCAGGAATAATTTTTTTTGATCTTGCGCACATCGGAGGATCATACCATCTAACAAAATCACACATTTGCCTTTCCTACACCAAAAGCACATAATTGCATTTTAAAAAGATCCAAAATTGAAAACTTCTTTAATTAACTCCAATTAACTTAACTGTAAATATATACTGCTTTAACGTTAAATTGGAAAAAAGAAATTCACAATAAATTTTTTTTTGAGAAAAAATTCACAATAATTAAACACTCACATTTTTTTTAAATTGAAAAATAAAATACTTCCCACTGCTTTAACGTTAAATTGAAAAAAAAATTCACAATAATTAAACACTCACATTTTTCCTTGAGCATTCCCAATACCTTCTACCAGGATTATCATTCGTCCAAGATGTTTTTAGCTTCAACCGTTGTCCACATTGACAATTCGGAATGGAAACCAACTCACCGTATATGTATTCTTGCCTTCTTGAAGACGATGAGGAATCGCTGCTATACATCTCGAAAATGGATCTCGAAAATGGATGAATGCACTAGCAGTTAGCAAACAAAGTCTAACCCTTGGAAAATGTGGAACGACGAAGAGGATTAAGATTTCTAGGGCTTCGATGCTGCGATTCTGAATTCCACTAAGCTTAGATGTAAATATATACCGTATATGACATACCCATACGAAGACTATATACAGTAAACAAGTGAAGGGACGAATTTCCCCTTCATTTTATCTCATCAACTGCAAAATTGGACGCTAGGACTAACATCGAAAAAAATGTGAAAGTCAAGGGACCAAATGTTTCCAAATTAAAAGTCGGGGACTAATTTTGGAAAATCATCAAAGTCGGAGGACCATTGGTGGAATTAACTCTTTTAAACTACGGTCCACACAGCTATGTGGACCACAGTGCACACAATAATTTGCTTATAGAATGTGATTTAATTTTTATTATTGCTTTAAATTTTTGTTTCTATATATAAATATTTAAGTATTGGTATGAATTTTTTTTTTTAAAGTATTGGTATGAATTGAGTTAAAATTGTGTCATTGTTCACACTAAATAAAGAAAGAGATATTATTAATAATTAGCCCTCAAATATTTTCATATTTTTACCAAATATATTAAATGAATATAAGGTAAAAAAAATCTTCTTTTTTTTTTAAAAAAAAAAAAAGAGGTCAAATAAATCTTGGTTGTACTCAAGCCAACTATATGTATGTAACATTCAAGAAGAATACGATCACACCACCAAAAAAAAAAAACAAAAAAACAAAAATGACTTTCCTCTTGCTAACAACCTTAGCCGTTGTTGCTCTTGTTTTTTCATTTGCTCATGCTTTTGATCCAAGCCCCCTTCAAGACTTCTGTTTGCATCAAATGATCCCAAGTGCGAAAATGACTTCTGTTGGGGGCCCTTGGGTTGGGAATTCAACATTCTGGATTTCTGGGAGAAGAAGAAGAAAGACATTAAATTAAATAATGAATATCTTTATAAATCTATTAATATCATTCTTCAATAAGCTAAATATATAACTACCAAGTGTTTTTTTTTTGTTTTTTTGTTTTTTTGTTTTTTTTTTTTTTTTTGTTTTTATCCCTCGACTAGTATATCCATCCCAAATTAGGTCCATAACTATTAAGAAATATTAATTTATAAGAATTGAAGAGTAAGATGTTTCAAGATTCCAAGAACATACTATTATACTAAGATACAAGAGATTAACTTGCACAGAATGGATTGGTCATGCTAAATCCATTGAGCGTACACAACATTTGAAACTAGAGGGCACGGGTGAGTGTCATTGATAAATCCATACAAATTCTGGCCGCGCAGAAACAGAACCAATTGTGCATTCCAGAGCAAAAAATTTGTTGAAGTGAGCTTGATAGCAACATAGTGATGAGCTTGGTGCAACATATTCAGAGCGGGCAACAGATGAGCAGAAGAGACCTTAGCCACCGACTAGACGAATCGATTTGATCACCATTAGCGCCAGTAGAAGCCAGATGAGTGTTTCAAGAACGAACCAAATTGATACCTGATAAGTGTTTCAGGAACAATCTATGTATATTCAATAATACGTATACAATACACAAGGATTACAAAGAAGATAAATAATACACAAAGAGAGTCCTATTACAAACACAATAAACCAAGTAGAGTCCCAAAGTAAATACCACACTAATAACCGGTGACTAATTAGGAATTGTTTGAAAAGTTTTCATTGTTTTAAATTTAGATTAAGGCCCTGTTTGGTAAATAATCAGCCTATCAGTCAATTTTGACTTATTTGATCACTATTAGTTGTTTGGTTAATAAGCTTCTTGTAACTCCAAAATGCTAAAATTCAAAAGGCTACTCAAAGCAGCATTTTTAATTAGCTTTTTGAGAAAATAAATTATATCAAACAACTATCAACTAACAGCTAATATATCAAACAACTTTTTACAATCAGCTAATATTATCAACTAATCATACCTTCTAACCCAAACAGCTAACCCAATCAGCTAACAGTCATTTACCAAACAGGGCCTAAGTATTTTGTAAATGGCTTATCACATATTTGCATTAGTTCATTACGGCAATAATCTAAATTTTAAAAAGTTAATGAGAGTAACGTTTTTGTTTATCTGATTGACATTCATATGTGAGATGGGTCATATTTTTGATTAATGGATCGGATCTTATACTTCATAAATCAAAGATTCGATCCGTCTCACGAATTGAGACGCGTGAGACGGTATCACACGAGTTTTTGCCAATCAACTATCAGCTAACTTAAGCAATTATCAACAATTTGCCAAACACTCCTAAACTAAATCTAATCAAATATTAATTCAATCGTGTATATCAATCTAAAAACTTAATAAGTCTCAATCAAGGTTATATCCTTGATTTATGTCCCTCTTTCTATATGTTAAAAAATTTGTACATTTTACTTTAAATGTTGTACACTTCAATGTTGTTAGACAAAATTGTCCCTACTACATTGTTGTTATACAAAACTACCCTTACACCATTATAACACCGTTAGTTTTTAACTTCATCATTATTATCATACACATATATGTATCATATCATTTTCCTATTCCTTAATTATCATTTTAGTAAAATCACTATATAATTAATTTAATGGTTGATTATATTTTAATTAAATTTATATACATGGTAAATCATATATGTGTGTGTATAAAATACATATACTATATTTGTATTAGAATTAAAAATTTTAATTATTTATATTTATTAATGTTTTGATATTGGGCATGAACTTTCGCGCATCACGCGTACAAATACTAGTTAATATAATACGTAGTAATAAATTAAGAGTTAATTTCATTTTTTGTTATAGATTTATAGGTGTCAGACACTTTTAGTTCTTGGGAAAATGGCACTTTTCCCCCCTATGTTATGTGCTTATAGCGCTTTTCCCCCTGTGTTATTAAAGTGACAGTTTTTCCCACTCAGTTATTTTAAAAGTGGTAGTTTTCTCCCCTGTAATGTTAAATTGACATTTTTGCCCTTAAAAATAATTATTTCATTTATTTTTATTCTCCAACCAATTATTACTAATATGTATGGAAGATCACAGTTCGATACGAACCTAATCGAACACTGTAGCAATTGAACTTAAATAGTATAGACGGTTACAGTTACGATTCAGCACCGAAAAAAATAAAATAAAATAATTTTTGAATTTAGACTATTTTTAAATAAGTAATAAAATTATAAAAATAAATAAATAAATAAATAAACTTTGATTCGCGGTTCAAAATCGAAATTGGAACCGAACCGTACCGATTTATCAAAATAAGTGTTTGATCATTTTCACTATATATGACTGTGGTTAAGTTCCGGTTCACGGTTCAATAATTATTGAATTTTATTTTTTCAGTTCTGAATCGTAACCAGAACCGTCCATACTATTTCAGTATGATTGTTACAGTGTTTGGTTAAGTTCGAACCGAATCGTGATCATCCATACATATAAGTAATAATTTGTTGGAGAAGAAAAATAAATGAAATAATTATTTTTAAGGGTAACAATGTCAATTTAACATTTCAGGGGGGAAAACTGCCACTGAAATGACATATGGGAAAAAGTGCTATATGCACATAACATAGGGGGAAAAAGTGTCATTTTCCCTTAGTTCTTTCTTTTCAAAACATCTCATTTGGTCTTAGCATTATTATGAAATGATTATTTTTTGTCATTTGTCAATAAAACCGTTTAAATGACGTTAAGTGCAAGGATATTTTGGTCTATTCAATCCTAAGGGTGTGTTTGGAAAGCAGGAAAATGATTTCTGGAAAATGATTTCTGGAAAATGAGTCATTTTTCGGAAAATATTTTCCTTTCTTGTGTTTGGCTACAGAGCAGAAAATCATCTTTGTGTGTTTGGTTATTTTCCAGAAAATGAAAAGAAATTCAGCAAATGAAAAAGAAAAAAAATAAAAAAAAAATAAAAACAAGCCAAACTGGTTTGCAAAACCAGTGTCCAGCTGGACACTGGTTTCGCAAACCAGTCGACCGACTGGTGTTCGGAAACCAGTCGGTCGGACTGGTTTCAACCAGTCAGTCCGTCGGACTGGTTTCGACGGACAACCAGTCCGACGGACAACCACGGAATCAGTCGGAAAAGAAGCCGACGCCAAGATGAAGGCTCAGAAATCGGGAAAAATAGCGGACTGAAGAGGCAAATGATGTTCCGGAAAATGACTTCCCCTTGGGGGAAGTCATTTTCCTTAGAAAAGGGCTCATTTTCCATTGACTTTGGCTTATTTTCCATTGACTGCATTTTCCTCTTCCTTCCCAAACACCATAAACCCGGAAAATGGTTTCCAGAAATCATTTTCCGGGTTTCCAAACACACTCTAAATGTTAAGTTCTTTATCATTTTTGATTCTAAATTTATATGTGTCATGCCACATTTAATCTTTTTTTTTTTTATAAAAAACATCTCCATTAATCGTAGCATTATTGTGATATAATTGTTTTTGTCATACTTCAACAAATATATTTAAATATCATTGGTACTAAAATATGCTGGTTGATATTTCTGTATCAGTGTCGGCTACACAATTTTCTTGTGGGGACGATTGTTCACATGATTTTCAAAATGGGCATAATTTTATTGGTGGACCATGACTTGCCAACAACTTGCCAACTTTTTTAATGTTTTTTAGCAACTTGCCAACTTACTCCATTAATGCGAAGACTTGACTTTTAGCCTCCCTTTCTGACCAAGTCTACTACAGTGTGTATCACGAAACTGGTAGAAGAGCAGGCGCGTAAGAAAAAGCCTAACCCAAAATTTGCTTTCCCATCGTTATTGTATGAACTATAGTAAATTACATTATCAAATAATATGTATTTAATATATAAATAATGTATATTTAGTATATTAAAAATGTATATTTTATTCAAAAAAAATATATTATTTGAGTGTTAAAAGTATATTATTTTATACACAAAATGACTTACCATTTGGGAGAGTCACTTCCTGTCGCTTGACAACAACGTTTTTGTTATTTTCAATACCTTTATAAATGAAAAGAGGAGTTGACTTGGAAACTCATGGAGGACTTGGAAGCCGGTTTATTTCCTCCCTGGCTCCCCTTGTGGAAATTGACAAATTATACCATGGATCCCTATTTTGTATTCTATACCCTGATTCAAAAATAATTTTTAAATTTTATATTTGTAGTTAACACATGTTGTATCTACAGTTAACAGTTTATATACATGTAACTATTATGTGTCAGTATTTATTTACATGTACAGAAAATAATAATTATATGTACAAAAATTGTTAATTGAATATACATAAATTTTGTATTAAATTCACACTGCAATGTGAACTAGGGTACTTTTTTTTTTTTTTTTTTTTTTTTTTGAAAACCCTAGGGTACCTAATATAACAATTGTTGCAACTTGCAAAAGCTCACACGTACTTTTTTAATTTCTCCCAAAAGGTGGACCCAATTTGACTTGACTTGAGGGTATACTAGTATAAAGAGTGGTTGCAACTTGCAAAAACTCATTAATTTCCTTTGGTATAATTAATACACCGAACTGATATTAGATTCTCTTTCCTTTGGTTGAAATAGCAATGAGGTAGAAGCGTTCTCTGCTCATTCCTCTTTTCCAACCCTTGAGAAAAATACAGCTTAGATCGATCTCAGGCGCAGATCCATGGCCTATTACAGCTCATAGGGAAGCTCTTCTTTTAGATCTCATATCCCTGAGGCTGAGAGAACGCAAAGTTTTCTCCTCTGTACCCAGTCGGCAAGGAACAACAACACCCGGCCTGGTTATTGGAGGAAGAAGATGAAGGTGAAGGAACAGCAGGATTAAATGCCTTCCCAGTAGGCTATCTTAAAGGAATCTTGTAATTGACAGGTTCTTCTCATCATTGTCAGGACTCTCCTTTAAGGACATCAACTTTTGCAAAAAAAAAACTCAACAGAATGCATCCACCTCCAGGCTCCGACAAGCAACTTCTGGCATCTCAATGCCTTTGTCAACAAGCCATGCTTTCACCAGTTTCTGCTCAAGAAGGAAGCAAGTGGATGCAATTAAATTCTTCAGATCAAGGCCAACTTTTGCAACTTGGTAACCAAGTCTTAACCTTTTAAATATTTAGCCTGCCTGCCTGCCTGCCTGCATATATAATTCAGATCCAAATTTAATCCTCGCAATCTGGAAGTTCCTACCATAGTTTCACAGTTGCAGCTATTGTTTCACAAGCTAGGAAAATCAAAATTATACCAGAACTATATTAAAACATATGTATATGATGATGGTGGTGGTGTGATAGTGATGGCGGCGGCGGCGGTGGGGTGGTTGTGGTTGTGGTGGTGGTGATGGTGGTGGTGATGGTGATGGTGATGGTGATGGTGATGGTGATGGTGAGGGTGGTGGTGGTGGTGGTGGTGATGGTGGTTGTGGTGATGGCGGTGGTGTGGTGTGGTGATGGTGGTGGTTGTTGGGGGTGTGGTGATGGTGGTGATGGTGGTCGGGTGGTGGGGACGGTGGTGGTGATGATGATGATAGTGAGGTGATGGTGGTGTCGTGTTTGTGTAAAAATTGAAACATGACTTTTCAAAAAAGAGGGGATTTTATTTTGATGCTATTTTCTTTTGACGAAAGGGTTATTTTCCTTTGACTTATATTTTCTCACCATTACCAAACTCGAAAAATGATTTTCAAAAATTATTTTTTGATTTTCAAATATACAATTAATTTAAATTAGATATACTTATTATTTTTTTTGAAAACAAATATACTTATTATTAATATTTTATTTTTATAAGTTGCCGCCTACACGCCGTCGCTAGTCCCGACTAGCGCCTAGTGCCTACTGCAACCATGAGTCCATAGATCAAAATACATTCAATTACCAAATATTTGATTTCTGATTGAATTCCAATACTATGTTTGAACTGAACACAATCTAAAAATGTTACATCAACCAAAATTCGATTCATTAGATTAGTATAATTTGTATTCTTATTCTGTAATTGCTGTCACTCTGTTTCTTTTTAATACATAATATTTTACTGTAACATAATATATTCATTAAAGCTTGTTCATGTTACAGAAAATACTACGGAGTACAACATTTTATTGCACCAGAGTAAACTGGTAAACGAATTCTTCATCTAGTTTCATCTATTGTTCCACAAGCAACCTGTTGGATTGTACACAGCAGTGGTAACAAGAAGAGAACAAAATGAAGTACAGAACGAATGAATGAGAAGCTATCCCAGCATGAACAGAAAATGATTGTTCCAAATTTACATCTGTAGAGAATGAATGCAGAACGAATACTATCTGAACCATTAACTCCAAGGACAGGAAGCAAAGCAAATAGTACATCAGCATGTCAATAATTTCTTGAACCTCATCTGCAGGTGAATTCTTTCCACACTGATGAAAGTGGACCAGTTATATAACCACGATCAAGCTTGGCTATAGCAGAAAGGCCAGTGTCAGGATGAGACTTGCACTCTGGATGATCTGTTTGGTTATAAGGATTTAACAACCTGCACTTAGGCCAACAATTCACAGCAGAAAGAAGTTTGGTGGTGTCGAGCCAAACCAAATCGGGAAGATTGAAATCGAGAGGCGAATACGGACAGTCCAGTATTGACCAAGCTCTGAGTTGAATTGACGCGAAGCCAGGGATGATGATTCTGAACAACTTCGAGCCTCTGAGCTTTTCTCCTCCGATCTCCAGTACAGATTTCTGATCAGCTACAATTCCTCCCTCCTTATAAGCAGAGGCCCAACGATCACAGAGGTTAGCAAACTCGCCGGTCAAGCGACGCCAACCTTTCTTCCGCCAATCCGAGGCCTCTTTGCAGTTGGAATTAAGGCACGTCGAAACGATGACATCAAAATTTTGACCAGCTAACCATGGTCGATACAGCTACCGCGAGCTCTTTGCGCTTGAGTTTTCGCGGACCCGTTCCGGGTGAAAATTGTAAACAGAATTGATGAACACTTTGCTCAAACTCTGAATAGGAATAGCTGGCGATCTCCTGACGCAAACTGGATCAAACAGAGAATTGACGAGCACTGCGCTCGATCTCTTCACGGACCTACTCCATGATGTACGATTAACGAGCACTTTGCTCGAACACTTCACGGATCTGTTCCACGAGCTTCTACTCGCGATGGAGGGGCCATCGAACCGATTGAACCGCTCCAACCGATGGATTGAAGTAGTGGAATACCTTTAGCTTTGTTACTCCTCTGCGGAGTAAGGATCCTCTGCGTATTTGTTGCCGGAGACAATTGTGCAGCTCTGCGATCTTCAGGGGTCGTCTCGCCGGTGTCGGAAGCTGCGGCGGCATTGTTTCCTCACCGGCCCTCTGATACCATGTTGGATTGTACAAAGCAGTGGTAACAAGAAGAACAAAATGAAGTACAAAACGAATAAATGAGAAGCTATTGGGATGTACAGTATATATACGGGAGAGAATATCGGGACGTACAGTATATATACGGGAGAGAATGCCTTTACGATAGACTAAAGGGAGAAAAGACACTAACACCCTTCTCACTTGTCCGCTTCGTTCCTCTCTGCTAGCATGTTCATATCTTCTTCCAACACAACCTATGAATTCAAAAATCAACTATGCCAGGAGGTATGCAGATTCTTTTATCAGTTAGCTTCCATACTTGTTAGCTTACTAGTTATCACACCGCGTTGCGCGATTAAACCAATGCCCAATGCGTATTTTTAAATTAGTGTTCTTTAATTGGTTAAAGTAGTCATATAATAATGAGAGAAAGAAAAAATGCTAAATTAATAAAAATCAAAGAAATAGTCTCGATGCTTATATATTTTAATAAAACATAACCAAATTGTAAATAGTTAAATTGTCCAGCCCACAGTTTGTGTGTCAATATCAATTGACTTTACTGCATTTGTCATTACTAATATCCTTGTGTCATGGAAAATATGTTCATAAAGGATGTTATGAAATAATATAATGGGAACCACAACATAAATTCAAAAACCATAGATTGGGGAGTTAGGAGTAACTAAAATATGTAGATTATATAAGAATATAATGAGAACCACAACATTACATACAAGAATACAAGTATAGATGAACAGATTATATAATAGATATATTTACGTAACGATATTGAAGTTATACTAATTAATGAGTATACCATCATAGATTTTTTTTTTAAAAAAACTGTAATCATTATGAACACAATTGCAAATAATAGAATTAGCATGATAATATTTTGACAATCATACCTATAGAATGTCAAGTAGATGGTGTGTTGCAGAATATGGTAGATTTAGTTTTGAGTGAATAGCAATGAGAATGTGAGGGGTTTATATACTGTTGTTTTGGGTAGAATAATGGTTTAGTTAGGAGTCTATACAAAATTGTATTATAAAATCTTATTTAGGCTTCAATATTCTAATTTTAAGTTAGGAATCTATACAGAATTGTATTATAGAATATTGCCAATTTATTTGAAAATTGCAATAAATATACAAATTGCCTAAAAAAATTAATGTTAAACTTCCGTTATATTTAACGGAAAAATTTGGTAAAATTATAAAAGATTAGGATATATTAAAAATTTAATTGGAGGTTGCATAATTAGAAGAACACAAAGTACAATATGTTATAGCAGACTATTACACCAATATTTTTTTAATTTCAGTTAAGGGTCTAACATTATTTGCTCTGTGTAATATGATTAACATGAATAGTATAATACGTGCTATTTTATATCTAATAATTACCGCAAATGAAAATAATGAAATTTAAATATGCATATATTCAATGAAAAGTGAGGTAATTCAACATCAAATACATACTATATCCCAAAGTAGACACCAAATTGTGTAAATAGTGATGAACGTACTAGAAATTAAAGGAGTTTGCGTTGATGATTCATAGAAGCTAGAACATTAATTAGACTTTAGGAGCAGATGGACTTTTTCTTTGTGGAGTGCTGATCAATAATCGCCTAGAATGAGTCGCAGATGCACTTTTTCTTGGTGGAGTGCTGATCAATAATCGCCTATAATGAGTCGCAGAAGCTTGCTGGCGCTGGTAATGGCTATCAAAGTTGGGGACATGATATAGACTACACGCATAGATTAGCAGAGCTAGGGTCACGAAGGTTATGACGATACCCATTCTTTTTGTAGAGAGCATTGGCCTTTTGGGGATAGAGGTTGAGATGGAGTTCAGCCCGTTATGGAAATTCCTTTGTCCAACACTGAATACCTGCCATTATAACATACAACTTAGGATTAGATACTGAGAAACTTTAGTGCTAATATTCAGCAGTCATAATTTCTAGTGCAGGCACATAGGTTTGACAATTATGAAAATGAAGCTGTTTGCATGGGTAACTCAGTTGGTCACAGGGATGAAGTTTGGGAAGAAAGACCAGTAATCAAGTCTCATCAGTGATAGTGTAGGAGCAACCTCTCAAAGTGAGGAGCTCTTTGTACACAGTAAGTAAATGTCTAGCTTCTAGATGCTTTTTCGAATCGGAGTGTAGGGACCTTGAGGTTAGGGATTCAACCTTTTGGGAAGGAAATTATGAATATGAAGCTCATATATATTACCATGCATGTCAAGTTTAAAGAACTTTTTTAAAGCACACACATTTATAAGACTTTAACCAAGACCATGCATGGCAAACCTAGTTGAAAAGGTAGCTGAAAGCTGAAAAGTAGCTTAAAACTGAAAAGCTATAAGCTCGAAGCTGAAATCTGAAGAGCTGTTATGCTTAAAAGTGTTTGGTAAAATTAGCTTTTTGATAAGCTGACAAATGTAAAAAGACTAAAACAGACATCTTCATATAATTTAAATAATTTTAAATTTAAATAGGTTTGTTTATATATTAAAATATAAAATAATGAAATCAATATATTTAAATAAAATATAAAGTAAGAACATATATTTGAAAATATATAAAGTAAAAAAAATATTTATAATTCATAAGATTAGTTTATACAAAAATTAATGTTCAAATATAAATATCAAACTGAAATTACAACCAAACATGAAAAGAAAATGTCAAAAGGGTTTTAATTTAGAGGGATAAAGGATGTCATTTATATAAAATAATAAGGATAAAGATGGAAAAAAGTTAAAAAGCTACTAGCTTATTTTGAAAAGCTACCCCAAGTAGCGTTTCAAAATAAGCTCTTATTTTAAGCTACTAGCTTATTTTGAGAACATTACCAAACATAGCTTATAGCTTATTAGTAGCTTAAAATAAACTATAAGCTCTTAAATAAGCTCTGCCAAACAGAGTCACAGTGGTAGACTTCGCCCAAAAGGCACATTTGAATAGAGTTGTGGCTTTTCCATAAATAAAGAATACTATTGTCTAAAACTTTGCCACATTATGGATTAATTGGTTTGTGAGTGGCAAAATTAGGAATAACTAGCATTTTCCTCTATCATATTATGTTTGCATATATTAATTAATATGATTCATAATTTTATATACTTTATATAGTGATATAAAGTTATAAAACTTATAAGTTTACATTGACTTGACGACTTAATAATATTATGATTACAAAATACAAATAGTGTTAAGAGTATAAATTAAATCAAATGTAATTATATTACAAGTTAAACTACCCTAGCCTTGTTCTTCGTGGCAAACAAAAAAGTCTAGAAGTGGGTAGAAGGTGTGGTGAATAGATCTTTTGAACTTTTTGAAAAGCAATACGGAGTACTATGTACAACACGTTTGGTTCACGGAATGAATTTTGAGTGAATAGGAATACTATTCCATGAGGAATGGAATATGCAAGGAATAGAATAGGAATTGTATTCTATTGTTTGGTTCGTAGAAGGAATAGACTTTAGAAATTATATTACAGTGTTTGGTTAGGTTAAGGAATAGGAATGAAATATGTTTTAAAAGACATAAATACCCTTATAAAATATGTAATAATAATAATAATTATTAATATTATTATTATTATTATTATTATTATTATTATTATTATTATGTAATAATAAAATAAAACTTATAATAATATTAATAACAATAATAAGAAAAAAGGAATAATAATAATAATAATAATAATAATAATAATAATAATAATAATAATAATACAAAACAAAATTATATATAAAATAAATTTTTTAAAACACAAATTGGAGTTTTTGATCCCACATTGGTAACTTATGAAGAAGAACTCATTTGAGCTTTTCTATATAAGAGAAGCACTGCATCTCTTTTGAAATTAACAACAAGATGAGAAAGCCTTAAAGAGCCAAAAGCTCATTCATTTAAGGAGCCTTAATTGCAAAACGCTATGGGGTAAAATTGGAAATATCAACATTAGGCTATTCCTGAGAACTCGGGAATAGCCTAATACCTAGGGGGCCTAGGAATCTCTATTACTGAGAATACTATTCCATTCTAGGCCTATTACGCGAATCAAACGTGTCATTAGTATCAAGAGGCTTTGCATCAAGGTTCAAGTGATCAATAAAAATAAAGAGTCGGTAATAATGAAATTGATATAATATTTTTTATAGTGCATGGTTTGAAACTCCATACTCTACCTTTCTACTTAACACAATGGGATTTAACTAGTATGGTATAAGTGACCATTAATCTTTCAAGTCAACTAGGTTACTTATTAAATCCTTTTATGAAAGTCTTTGGAATGACTTTCTTCCCTAAGTTTCACATTCTCTTTCACCTAATATTCAACGTTAAGGCTAGCACCAATCGCATTAAGAGAAAATCTGGACGAAGGATGGTACTCCGTAATCCGTATTAGTCTTTAAAAACTACTGTATAGATCTAGATAATTCTTAAAGCTTTGGGAGAGTTTTACTTACAGCCCGATCGTTGGAAAATATTTGAAGGAAATGGAATTCAAATTCCATAAAAAACAAATTACTAGGAAAATAGATTCCATTATTTGGTAGGTAGAAAAGAAATTACTGGGAATATGACTTCCATTGTTTGGTTGGTTTTGGAATGGTAAAGAATTATGAATATAAAGATCAATATGCCCTTAATAATTAATAGTGATAATATACTATATTATTATTGACGAGGGTAAAATAGTCTACTTACTCAAACTTTCTTCCCAAACTCCATGGAAAACAAAATACCACCTTCCAACTAAGATTTTGTTTTCCTTAACTTTTGGGAACTCAAGATTCAATGGAAAACATTTTCCATCCAACCAAACAATGGAAAATCACATTTTCCTCCACTTCATGGAAAATCTTTTCCATGGACACCCCCTTATAGAGTCGGGGAGACAAGATTCAAACAACTTTGAATTTACCCGTTGACACTCTCTGAGATGGTAGGTGTCCAAAAGTTGTCATATCATCATTATTCGCTACATGCAATTGACCTTTGGATTTCCACTATTACCTTTATGTGAAAGAAAAGTAGGTTTGGTACTTATTTGAACATATCTTGAAGTCAAGAGTAATTGAGAAATGTGTCAAGTAACTTTTTTTCACAAAAAAAACAAGCTTTATTTCTCGTAGCTACACATGTCGATTATACTGTTGTCTTTAGATCTTGAGTCTACCGTCCTCAAAGGAATTTTCGTATCCTGACTTAGATAATTTTGTTTATTTAAACTAATGGTGGACTCAGTCCTAACAAAACCATCATTGACTTTGTTTGTGAAGAATGCAACGAAAAACACGTGTTCCTAGTTTCTATGAAAGAGCATGGTACAAGTGGGGAGGGCAAAAAAAGCCCGCTCCTTGACGGGCAGGCCTGGGTTTTACTGGCCCAAACTGTCTTGCCTCTACCATTTGTACATTCTAAAAATAATTAAAATAACTTGTTACATAGCTAACATAAGATATAGTTTATTCAACATTATACATTACATAATACATAACAATAATTATAAAGTTCATAGTCTAAAATTGTAAAACATTAAACTAGGGTTATGGTTATTACTTATTAGGTTATATATATATATATATATATATAATTCCAGCAATAGTCCTCCGACTATATTGATTTTTCAAAATTAGTCCCTGACTTTTAATTTGGACAATTTAGGTCTCTTGACTTTCAAATTCTTTCTAATGTTGGTTCTTTCGTAAAATTTTGGTTAAAATGAGGTCAAATGAAGGGGTAAAATTGTCGGTTTACCTCTTTAGTGTATTATTACTTGTAGTTCTCCTGCCCTATACGCTGTATATATGAATATAATTTTAGTCGAAGTCTCAATCGAAGCTATATAATCTCAGTCGAAGTCTCTTCGATTGAGATTATATTCATATATATAGTGTATAGGACAGGAGAAATATGAGCAATAATACAGTATACAGGTGAACGGACAATTTTACCCCTTCATTTGACCTTAACCAAAATTTGACGAAAGGACCAATATTGGAAAGAATTTGAAAGTCAAGGGACCTAAATTGTCTAAATTAAAAGTTGTGGACTAATTTTGAAAAATCAATATAGTCGGAGGACCATTTCTGGAATTAACTATATATATATATATATATATATATATATATATATATATATATATATATATATATATATATATATATGTATATGTGACCTCTCACTTGGGAGGGCCACATCTATGCCGCTTGACATCCCTATTAATAATAATAAAAGTAAACACAATATTAATAATAATAAAAGTAAAAATAATTAAGAAAGAATAACAATGATAAATAGTCATATATACCACCTCATAACGTATAATAATAAAAGTATAAAGACGTAAATATCCCTATCTAGGAATTTTGTTTTGTTTTGTTTGTTTGTTTTTTTTTTTCAAATGATTGGAATTCATTTTTCATTAAATCAAACACTAAAACACAACATTTTCTTCTACTTTTAGAAGAATATTTTCCTTAAAAAAACTTTTTCATCCAACCAAACACCCCCTCCATGTTAAGGTGTGACTTTTCTAAGACATACGTTGACTAGTGCTAACTTCGGGGCAGCCAGCGGTTCGTTGGGGGAGCCCATGTGAGAGAGGAGAGAAGAGAGTTATTATACAACTAACTCAAACACGGCAAGACGTACACTTCTTCTTTAGTATTTTGACTATTTTCTCCAATCATTAAATTCTTCCACACTCATTGTTCTTGCATAAAATTTGGCAACAAATTCCATTTCACATGGAAATATCAATATGGTCAACAGTATACTCTTTAATTGCATTATTGCATTATAAACAAAAATTAATCTGAATATTGCACCCGCGCGTAATATACTTCTAATAGTCCATGGAAATATCAAATATGCAATAATAGTTTATATTCTGTAAGAATGAAGTCAAAATATATACAAAGAATATGACTTCATCATATATAAAAGATATGTGATTTGGTATTTGTATTTTGGCCGGTTTTCAATAGATAAAATCAAATGAAATCAACGACCCCTTTCTTCAGTCGGTTATAGTATTTAAATCTATAGGTTTTGATCGTTTACGACGGTAAAAAATTTTCGTCAATTTTTCAAATCGATCGACCATTTGCTCACCTCTAGGTGACTCCAAGTTGTGACCTTTGTAGGGTAGGAATATGACTATAATAGCTAACAATTAATTTACTAAACACTTTTTTACGATCAGCTAATATTATTAACTAATTAAACTCACTAAACCAATTAGTTAACCGTTATTAGCTAAGAACTATTTACCAAACACCTCTAAAAATAATCCGTAAAATAGGAAATTAATTGTGTTCATAGAATAAAGTGTGACAATAAATCTTATATTTACTTATGTTAATTTTATTTTTTTTATTCACACTTTTTAACTTTTTAAAATGCAAATTGAAATTATACTAAGTTATAAATGACCCTTTAAGCTATGCACACCATTAAATTTTAGAGGAAAAAAGCAGTGAGCAGTTAACAATAACGTGTCAAATTTAATTAATTTAATTACATACCTGAGGGGCAAATCTCCCGATTTTGTCGATTGCCACCGTGAACAAGTATCCCGCCATGGTGCTGCACAGGCCGATCAGAGTGTGGGCTCCAACGATTCCATAGACCTCCTCGAGCGCGTTCATGGGTTCGGCTTTTGGGATCCATCCAATGGCAGAGAAAATGGCTTTCTGGAAAAGATTTTGGCTGTAAAACGCGATGTAGAGTAAGAACCAGGTGCTGGTTGTTCCGAGCAGGTGGAGCCCGTGGCGGCGGAGAAACTGTTTGGAAAAAAGCCAGAAATCATTCCCGGCAGATTCTTGACTACTTTTCTCTGGTTTGGTTTCTATTTCAACCTGCATCACTTTAGACATGTCGGACGCGGCTTGTTTCGCGTTCTTGGCGACTAGGGCGGTGTAACGGCCGGTTTCCGTACGTGATCTTTGTGAGCACTGATCTGATCTGATGGCCTAGCAAAATATTTCCGTACAACAACTCAACAAAATATTCCGGGAAAAGGGAAAAGGTAATGCGTTTCTAACCTTTGAAAGATGAGTTGGTCGGAGTTTTAGTGTTCTGAGTTCTGACCTGAGCGCCGACGGAAAGACACCGCAGAAACTGATATACCGTTAGAGAGAGAGAGAGAGAGAGAGAGAGAAGGGCAAAGAAAGCATAGAACGAAATGGTGAAGATGGGGGTGGCTTAGTATTGGCTTAGTATTGACTACCGCCATTTTGTTAACATGGCCCATTGTGGTTGACTACTGGTCGTAATAGACAGCTTAGCTTAATTCCGCTTACTTCAAAGAGACAAAGACCTTCGGGTCCACCTTACAACTGGGGTATAATTCTATGTTCATATTGTATCATCGTGATAGGATGGGGCTATTAACCTTTCTTGTATTTTGTATTACCGATTCTGGAATTATATATCTTCAAGATGAGCAAGGTATACAATCAAATCAATATGTTAAAACTTTAATCATATTGGTAATGGACTATGAAGACTAAGCATTGTATCTAATCACCTTTCCTTCTTGATTATAGACTAGAATAAGTGCCAAGGCTCATATGAAGGTTTATATTTGGTTTGTCTTTCTTTTGCTGCAGTTTATATATATATATATATATATATATGTTCGTGTTTACGCCTCTAAGCTAAGTAATACTCCGTACTTGTTTATACATGCACATTCTTCTTTTGCCCCTTTCATTCTGTATTGTTTGCCCCTTTCATTCTTCATGCACATATTTACAGTACTTGGTGAATGACCCAAATCTTATCTGGTTTGATTTATATACTATATAATAAGCATGAAGGAAATAATCCTGATCTAAATTAAATTCTATTTCTTCCATTTTAGGATAAATTTGTTTTTTTTTTTTTTACTTAAAACTTGCATTATCTATCTTATTTAACTTATTTTGTTTTTCCTAAGGTTTAGGTAATTGCAAATTGCAAAGGACTACACTATCTTGGTTTTAAAAAGTTTGTTATTGCAATGCAGGGTCTGATTCTTTTTTGATCTCTAGTGATGCTATTTTAGTGTGGTAAAATTGAAGGTAAAAAATTAGTATTCTTTCAATAATAGAAACAGAGAATTATTGGAAATACGAACATCAGTAAAAATGGGAATAGAAAACATTTGTAACTTTGCTTTATTCGTTTGTGTTTTGTTTTTTTTTTTTTTTTAATGTCACAGCATGCTATCAGCTCAGGTGTGGTAGATTTTTATGTTTGTGTACTTGTGTAGCTAGGTAATTGTATAATGTTAGTTAATTCTTATTACTGCTTTATAATTCTGTTTCTATATATAAATATGTAAATATTGGTATGATTTGAGTTAAAATTGGTGTGGCTGTGATTGTTCACAATCAATAAAGATAAATAAAGAAATATTCTTAATAATTAACCCACTAATAGTCTTTTACCAAATATATTAAATGAATATAATTTTGATTGTACTCCAGACAACTATATATAAGTAACATTCAAAAAGAATATGATCACACCACCAAAAAAACAAAACAATGGCTTTCCTCTTGCCAACAACCTTAGCCATTATTGGTCTTGTTTTTTCATTTGCTCATGCTTTTGATCCAAGCCCTCTTCAAGACTTCTGTGTTGCGGCAAATGATCCCAAATCTACTGGTAAATATTCTTTCATTTCCTCTTTTTATTGCTTCATTTTCATAATTTCGGTGCTAAAAAGTATAGCTTTCAACTCACCATTATTTCTAATAATCAACAAAAGTGGTGGAAAAATTTAAAGAATTATGTTATCATTATGTCCCCTTAATTTTCGATCATCATCAGTGACAAAAGGTGGTTGGAACTTTCGATTATGGGTGATAACAAACATTTGCTTAGCTTTTTATTATTCTTAGGTAATTTAACTTTGCATTGCTTTATGAATGCAGTTTTTGTGAATGGAAGGGTTTGCAAAGACCCAAAATTGGTGACACCAGATGACTTCTCCACATCCGGTTTAAATGTGAGCGGAGATCCGGCAGGTGTTGGCGTAACCCTAAACTCCGTCGGCGTCGACAGAATTGCCGGACTAAACACACTCGGCATAGTGATGGCGCGTGTGGATTACGAATCCGGGTCACCGGCCACGCCCCATTCACACCCTCGATCATCTGAGCTCATCTTGGTTTTGGAGGGCACGCTTGAAACGGGTTTCATCACGGCAGATCCGAGCAACCCAACCAAGAATCGTCTCTACGCCAAAACATTGAACGCCGGAGATGTTTTCGTGATTCCCCCAGGTTTACTTCACTACCAGGCTAATGTCGGGAAAGTTAACGCAGTTAGTTATAACAGTTTAAACAGCCAAAATCCCGGCCTCGTTACCGTTGGGCCTCAACTTTTTGGATCAGCTCCGGCCATTTCCGACGATATCCTTTCCAAAGCTTTTAGAGTGGATAAGGAAACCATTGAACTTATAAGGTCAAAGTTTGCTTAGGTGTGAACTAATTTGTAGCACCCCATGATGTCAATAACTTGAGTTTCAGTTTTAACTTTTACATTTTTAATAAAACAAAATAAGTATTTATTATTGTGCTACGGAGTATTTTTTTTTAGTACTATATGTACTTATGATGATCGAAAATTAAGGCATAAATATATAAAATATCAATATATACTTATATGTATATATGTAGGCATAAATATATAAAATATAATAATTTTTAATCTTTTTTATTTTATTATTAAAAATATTCTAATTATACACTTTGACTATGAGTCAATTGGGGACGAGGAATTCTGTCGCTACATATTTCCTTGTAGGGACAATGGAGGTAAAATTAGTGGCGGGTCGCGAAAGATAAATTGACGAGATCTTTTATAAAATTAGTGGCGGGTCGCGAAAGATAAACTGACGAGATTTTTTTTATAAAAATGAAACACTTAGGATCGGGTCATAAATCACCTACTGAACACCAACAAAGTCAACATTGCCCCCCACTGAAGCTCAAACCCATAACTTCCCACTTGGGAGAATCACTTCATGCCGCTTGATCACAAGGCCTTTGGTATCAGGTCATAAATATTGTTAACTAGAAATGAAAAGCCAAAATAAATCAAGATAAAAAAATATTTAAAATAAAATATAAAACATAATTAATTAGATAAAAATAGTTTGAATGGAAAACATATTATAAATCACGCATCTCACTATTAATATTAAAAAAGAAAAAGAAGAAGTCACAATGTTACAAATAAAAAAATCTAATTAGAATTCTCACTATTAATATTTAAAAAATGCCACAATATTACAAATAAAAAATTCAATTAAAATTATCACTATTGATATTAAGAAATTAAAAAAAAAAAAAAACCCCCACAATATTACATATAAAAAATTCAATTAGAATTCTCAATATTGGTATTAAAAATGCTGAAAGCTGAATTCTCAATATTGGTATCAAACAATGGACCAATTTTTTTCAATATAATGAAGACTTACCATCTACACCATATTAATCTATGTTGAAATATTGGTATATTTAATATGTATAGTGTATATACAGGGTGGGGCAGTGAGGGTATCTGCCCCACGTACTGCCCCCATTTTGACTCCGCCAATAGGTAAAATAGAAAGTATATATACTTCTCACTTTCATCCCGTTATCCTCCCTAATAGTTGAGGACTAATGATGAAATATACTCTTTATTTAATTACTAAACACGTGCTAAGAATATCATATGTTGAATGTATCTTGTAAAGATTACTTAATGGAAAACCAAATGCTACATTTTGTAGTGATGACATGTTATAATTTTCATTATTAATTTAAATTTGTCCCTCGATAAAATTTTTAAATATAGAATTATGACAGTGTAAATAGTTTAGAGAATATTTATACAATTTGTTTAGCAAATAATGAAGAAATATTGTTACCGTGTTTATAAATCTTCCAAAACTATACCAAATAAGTAATGATCATGAAATGATTTGATATTGTTTGTCACTATAAATATTTCGTATAAACAAATTAATAATGTGACTTATGTTATTAATTTTTATGTCTTGTGTTGTAAAATTATGTATCTATGAAACAAATTATGTACCTAAATCATATTTGAAAAATAAAAAAAATACTCGCATATAACATGTCTATATGTCTTGTCTTGGGTTTATAAAAAATTGTACCTTAGGACTTAGGAGTATGAATTATATACAGATATATCTCATTATTTTGATTCAGGGTCCATAATACTATGTAGACCGTACCATGGTACATGATATAAAATGTTTGATAAGATCTTGTCTGCGTAATACCATGCATTATAATCAGTTGTTATGCCATGGACCCCGGTCCATGTTCAAAATTTTAGTAATTTTAGTACTTTATATGTTCTCAATTTTAGAACTCTACGTTCACAATTTTTGAACTCTAATTAATATTACTACGATTAAACTAGTATGTGTAAAAAATGAAACTACAAAATAGAGCTCATGCAATAATGTATATTATCAAATAAAACTGTAGTACAATTAAAATGATATTTTGGTATTGTTATAATGAAATTTGTGTGCGTGGAAAATGAAACTAAAAAACAGAGCAATATTGTCAAATAAAAATAAAGTATAATTAAAATGATACTTATCTCACGGACCACACTGTTACATGCACCATGGTCCATAGTAAAATTTATCGTACTTGTCTAGAAATGTAACTGTATAATGTTAGTTAAATTTTTGTTATTGCTTTAAAATTCTATTTCTATATATAAATATCTAAATATTGGTATGATTTGTGTTAAAATTGGTATGATTGTGTGATTGTTCACAATCAATAAAGATAAAGAAAGAAATAAGGGAAAATTGCATTTTTCGTCCCTAAGTTATAGGGTAATTGTAGAATTCGTCCTTAAGTTATGGTAATACTCACTTTTCGTCCCTAAGTTCTCATTGGCGTTGCACTTTTCGTCCCTGAGTTATTCAAATTGCAAATTTCGTCCCTAAGTTATCATTGCGTTGCACTTTTTGTCCCTAACATAAGTGTGCAAACTTCGGTAAATTTTCGTTTAAAAATTTTTTAATCGAACTTTTCCGGTTCAATGCCAATTTTTTTAACGAAGTTTACTGGAAAAGTTCAATTAAAAATTTTTTAAAACGAAAATTTACCGAAGTTTGCAAACTAGTTAGGGACGAAAACTACTTCGGTAAATTTCGTTTAAAAAATTTTTAATCAAACTTTTCCAGTTCAATGCCAATTTTTTTAACGAAGTTTACTGAAAAAGTTCGATTTAAAATTTTTTAAATCGAAAATTTACCGAAGTTTGCAAACTTAAGTTAGGGACGAAAACTACTTCGGTAAATTTTTGTTTAAAAAATTTGTAATCGAACTTTTCCGGTTCAATACCAATTTTTTTAACGAAGTTTGCTAAAAAAGTTCGATTAAAATTTTTAAAAACGAAAGTTTACCGAAGTTTGCAAACTTAAGTGAAGGATGAAAAGTGCAACGCAATGATAACTTAGGGACGAAATTTGCAATTTGAACAACTCAGGGACGAAAAGTGCAACGCCAATGAAAACTTAGGGACGAAAAGTGAGTATTACCATAACTTAGGGACGAATTCTACAATTACCCTATAACTTAGGGACGAAAAATGCAATTTTCCCAAGAAATATTCTTAATAATTACTAATTAGCCCACAAATATTTCTTTACCAAATATATTAAATGAATATAATTTTGATTGTACTTAAACAACTATATATAAGTAACATGCGAGTAGAATATGATCGCACCACCAAAAAAACAAAACAATGGCTTTCCTCTTGCCAACAACCTTAGCCATTGTTGCTCTTGTTTTTTCATTTGCTCATGCTTTTGATCCAAGCCCTCTTCAAGACTTCTGTGTTGCGGCAAATGATCCCAAATCTACTGGTATATATTCTTTCATCTCCACTTTTTATTGCTCGATTTTCATAATTTAGATGCTAAAAAAATATTTCCCGACACGCTAATCCGACAAAAAACATTTGTTTTTTTTGTTTACTCTTATGTAATTTAAGTTTTCCATATTTTATGCATGCAGTTTTTGTGAATGGAAGGGTTTGCAAAGACCCAAAAAGCGTGACAGCAGATGACTTCTCCGCAACCGGTTTAAATGTTAGTGGAGTTCCGGCAGGTGTGGGCTTAACTGTCAACACCGTCGACGTTGACAGAATCGCCGGACTAAACACACTCGGCATATTCATGATTCGCGTGGATTATGAATCAGGGGCACTGGCCACGCCCCATTCACACCCTCGATCAAGTGAGATGGTCTTTGTTTTGGAGGGCACACTAGAAGCGGGCTTCGTCACGGCGGATCCGAGCAACCCAACGAAGAATCGTCTCTACGCCAAAACATTGAACGCCGGAGATGTTTTCGTGATTCCCCAAGGTTTACTTCACTACCAGGCTAATGTCGGGAAGGTTAAGGCAGTTAGTTTTAACAGTTTGAACAGCCAAAATCCCGGCATTGTCCCCGTTGCGCCTGAACTTTTTGGATCAGTTCCGGCCATTTCCGACGATATCCTTTCCACAGCTTTTAGAGTGGATAAGGAAACCATTGAACTTATAAGGTCGAAGTTTGCCTAAGCTAGCTAGTTGTGAACTAATGTGTAGCACACCATGATGTCAACATGAGTTTCAGTTTTTACTTTTACATTTTTAATAAAAATAAATAAGAATTTATTATTGTACTATTCAATTGTCTTACATACCAAACAATAAATACAAGAATTAAAGACAATGCACTATCCTCGTATCATACAAAGGTACCCCCTACAGTTAATGTTTATTCATGACACCTCGACAAAAAAAAAAAAAAACAAAAAATGTGCCAAATTAAATAAATAATATCTTCATAAATCTATTAATATATTTCCTGAATAAGTCATACCAACTCCCAAGTGTAAAATTAATGACTTCATTAATATATTAATATATTTCTTGAGTAAGTCATACCAACTCCCAAGTGTAAAATGATTTTTTGAGTATTACTGACTCTATTACTAAGGGTGGGTTAGGTGCAACTAGACTACAAGTTCTTTGGCAATGTAAAATGATTTAGTTAGTGAAGAATATATATACCAAGGGACGGTTGATTGGGCGCTACCGCTCGAAGCATGTGACGATGGTGGAAGGATGCATGGACTCTATCTACTAAATTAAAAGGCCTGCATGCATAATGAGCATATTATAATTTGTAAATAGTCAAAAATCAATAGATTCTACATTAATATTTATAAGGATAGAGAAGGGTAATTGTTAATAACCATTTAGTACAAAAGTACATCTATAATTTATTTAAAAGCAAATTTTACTTTAGGTCATTGACTATCGTGACATTGTTTCATTTTGTTTGTTTGTTTTTTTTTTGTTTTTTTTTCTTTAGTTTAGTTTAATTATATCATTGACTTTTATTCTTTGTTTGTCAGAATTAGTCATCCTTTTAAAAATATCATTTTACTATTTAATAAAAATGGCTAACGTATCATTTCATCATTCGAGCTCGCTCCAATATGTAATTTCTCTCATTCTCTTTTAATTGAATGAAGAAATTACATGTTAATCATATTTATTAAAAATTCATAATGCTTTGTAGCACTTATTATACCGTGGGCCATGGTCTACAATGCTGGGTGGACCATGGTCGTCAAATGAAACTGTAATATAATTAAAATGATACTTCAATGTTGTTATAATAAAAAACATAGCTCATTCAACAACATATATTGTCAAATGAAACTATAGTATAATTAAAAAGATACTTTAATGTTGTTATAATAAAACTAGTATGTATAAAAAATGAAACTAAAATTCAGAGTCATACGATAATATATATTGTCAAATGAACCTAGAGTGCAATTAAAATAGTACGTAGTACTTTAATATTACTGTACTATAATTAAACTAGTGTTTTCTGATAATGAAATTACAAAATAGAGCTCATGCAATAATGTATATTGTCAAATGAAACTGTAGTATAATTAAATGATACTTTGTTGCTATAATAAAACTAGTGTGTGTAGAAAATGAAACAAAAAAACAGACCAATATTGTCAAATGAAACTGAAGTATAATTAAAATGATACTTCATGAACCACAATGCAATATGCACCATAGTCCACATACAGTAAAAATTGCTTCTGTTCATAACTACTTTCTCAACCAAATGAAGCACAAAGAGCCAATGTGAAAGTTCAACCGGGTGCCACTAGACCACAAGTTAGTTTGGCAATTGCTTTAAAATTATGTTTCTATATATAAATAAATATGTAAATATTGGGATGATTTGAGTTAAAATTGGTATGATTGTGATTGTTCACAATCAATACAGATAAAAGAAAGAAATATTCTTAATAATTAGCCTGCAAATATTCTTTTACCAAATATATACATTAAATGAATATAATTTTGATTGTACTAGAGACAACTATATATAAGTAACATTCAAGGAGAATATGATCACACCACCAAAAAAAAACAAAACAATGGCTTTCCTCTTGCCAACAACCTTAGCCATTATTGGTCTTGTTTTTTCATTTGCTCATGCTTTTGATCCAAGCCCTCTTCAAGACTTCTGTGTTGCGGCAAATGATCCCAAATCTACTGGTAAATATTCTTCCATTCCCACTTTTTATTGCTTGATTTTGGTGCTAAAAATTATAACTTTCAATTCACAGTCGAAATCTTAATCTTTCTATTTAGGAATTATTTCTGATTATTAACCCGTTTCTATATAGAAATTATTTTTGATTATCACCAAAAGGTGGTCGGAAAATTTTCAAATATATATATTTTCCGGCACACAAATCCGGCAAAAAAACATTTGGTTTTTACTATCCTTATGTAATTTAAGTTTTCCATGTTTTATGCATGCAGTTTTTGTGAATGGAAGGGTTTGCAAAGACCCAAAAAGCGTGACAGCAGATGACTTCTCCGCAACCGGTTTAAATGTCAGCGGAGTTCCGGCGGGTGTGGGCTTAACTGTCAACACCGTCGACGTTGACAGAATCGCCGGACTAAACACACTCGGCATATTCATGATTCGCGTGGATTATGAATCTGGGGCACTGGCCACGCCCCATTCACACCCTCGATCAAGCGAGATGGTCTTTGTTTTGGAGGGAACACTTGAAGCGGGCTTCGTCACGGCGGATCCGAGCAACCCGACGAAGAATCGTCTCTACGCCAAAACATTGAACGCCGGAGATGTTTTCGTGATTCCCCAAGGTTTACTTCACTACCAGGCTAATGTTGGGAAGGTTAAGGCAGTTAGTTTTAACAGTTTGAACAGCCAAAATCCCGGCATCGTTCCCGTTGCGCCTGAACTTTTTGGATCAGTTCCGGCCATTTCTGACGATATCCTTTCCACAGCTTTTAGAGTGGATAAGAAAACCATTGACCTTATAAGGTCAAAGTTTGCCTAGGTGTGAATTATGCGTAACATCCGATGATGTAAACATGAGTTTCGGTTTTTACTTTTTACATTTTTAATAAAAAATTATTTATTACGTAGTATTATACTATTCAGTTGACTTACTTATTACCAAACAATAAATCCAAGAAAAGCAATGCATTCAAGAGATTAGGAGTTCAAACCCCTCCCGGACTTTGGTTGGTTTGACCCCGTTTGAGTATTCTTTTTTAGTACTATTGCACAAAGAGTCAATATTGATGCTATTGAAGCTCGAACCCACCTTCTTTTATAAGGGATGCAATAGAGTGCCACCAAACCACGACGGCTTTAGCAAGTATTAGTTTGAGTATAATATAAGTCATGAGACATTATTAGTCCGGGTTCACCACCTTTGATTAAAATATAATACATAATAATAGTATAAAATGTACTCCGTAACTTATACTTTTGACCTTTAATTTCATTATCGATGTTTTTTTTTTTTTTTTTGAAAATTCATTATCGATGTTTTAGTTTTAAAGGGTATGCTTATCAACTACCTAATTAAATTCCTATGTTAACATTTAATCACCTTTTTTTTTTTTTTTTTAATTTGACTACACTATAAATACGTTACTTAAAAAAATATGATGGGTATTATTAAAAAAATATGATGGGTATTAATTTATTTTAATATGAAAATTGTTGAGACATCATTTTATTTTCAATTCTAATTAACTATCTACAATAATATATAGTTCTCTTTACTATTAATTACTTTTTTAAAAATACTCATTTTAATTATTTTGAAATCATAAATCCTATCTTAATTGATTAAATTTCACACTTAAAATTTATATTAATTATTTACTTACTCTAATTGTCACATTGGACATTAGTTTACTCACATAATGAGCGCGCGCGCACACACACACACATATATATATATAAATATATATATTATAACTTGTAAATAGTAAAAAATAATAGATTCTTACCCATTATTAATATTTATAAGGATAGAAGAGGGTTGTTAAGATCCATTTAGTACAAAAAGTACATATATAATTTATTTAAGAGCAAATTTTACTTTTGGTCGTGTGACATTTGTCACATTTAGTTCTAATATTTTAATTTAGCTTAATTATATCATTCACTTTCATTCTTTGTTTCTCAGAATTAGTCATTCCTTTAAAAATATCATTCTACTATTTAATAAAGATGACTAATGTATATATAATTTCATCATTCAAACATCTTGCTCCGGCCAATATGTAATTTCTCGCATTCTCTGATCTTTTAATTGAATGAAGAAATTACATGTAAGTCTTGTTTATTAAACGGTTGAATTACAGTACTTTAAAAAGATGAATAATTGTAACAATAATTTTATGTGACAAAATTAAAAGATTACTACTAAATGTGACATTTTCACAATAGTTTATAGGATGACAATTTTTCCTATCCTCGAGATCTCCAATTCCCGCTCCAACGGAAAGGATACGGGAAAAAAATTTAGGGGACAGGGACATGACAAAGATGGTTTACAATTCTCCATTAGGCCCCGTCCTGTCCCATATATATATATATATATATATATATATATATATATATATATATATATATATATATATATATATATATTCTTATTGTACTTAATAATATACTTATATGTATGTATTTAGGTATAAGCTAGTATAATAGTATATAAAATATAATAGAGCAAATACCAGTTTTGGTCCCACGAGTATTAGCAAAATGACAATTTTGGTCCACATGTTTAATTTCTACCAATTTTGGTCACACGACTATTGTTTAGTACCAATTTTGGTCCCACGACTACTATTTTAGTGTCAAAATTCATCGCGTCGATCACCCATCCATTTAAAATGTGCCGAAATCTAAAATTTTTGAAGGTATTTTCATCATTTTCAACTCAATATCCCAAATTTGAGCATGAATAAAGAGATTTAAGCCATAAGATTTATCACAATTCACAATTCTCCTCCTCAAATTAAGGTAAAATGAGGAGGAAAACTGCGAATTTTGATCGATTTTAGGACTTAAATCCATTTATTCATACTCAAATTAAGATATTAAGTTGAAAATGGTGAAAATACGCTTAACAATTTTAGATTTTTGCACGTTTTAAATGGATGGGTGACCGGCGTAATGAATTTTGGCACTAAAACAATAGTCGTGGATGAAAATTGGTACTAAAACAATAGTCGTGGGACCAAAATTGGTAGAAATGGAACATGTGGACCAAAATTGTCATTTTGCTAATAGTCGTGGGACCAAAATTGGTATTTGCTCAAATATAATAGTTCTTTTATAATTTTTTTTATTTTATTATTAAAAAGTATTCTAATTATACACTTTAACTATGGGTTAACTGTGACGAGGAATTCCCATCCCCACATATTTCCTTGTAGGGACGATGGAGACCAAGTCTGTAAAATAAGACATATATATACTTCCTGCTCTCGCCCCAATGCCACATTGTCATTCTTAATATTTTAATTTCTTTTTGAATATATTCATTTCCTTTTTCCTTTATAAAAAGAAGTATTGATTGTCAACATTGGGCCAAATCATTTCCTTTTTCCTTTTTCCTTTTTCCTTTTTCCGTACATACTAAATTAACTAAAGAAACTAAAGGGAAATTGGGTTTAAATGAAATTGGGCTTCAAAACATATAAAAGAAATGAAAACATCAACATTGGGCCAAATTAAACAAAATATAATAAAGAAGGAATTAGCCCAACTCTTAATATTGGCCCAAAATAATCTTTAAGCTTAATTATTTAAATAACTAATATATTAATATAAAATATAAAATAAAACTTAAAATAAATATAATGTTAAATAAATAAAACTAATTTATTATAAGAATTAAATATAAATAGGTATAAAAATAGTGCTTATCAAAATTCCCCACACTAATCATTTGCTTGTCCTCAAGCAAAGACATTATTTAAGAAAATATAAGTATATATATAAAAACCCATAACACTTCATGAACATTGGTCTCAAACACATTATAAATACTCAGCTAGCAATTTATTTGAAAATGGAGTGAACTAAATAGCCAAGTCCTCACAGGTATATCACTCATGACTCACAAGTGTTTGAAGGGTGTATAAATTTCACTCAAATCAATTCTTATAGAAATGCTCTACCATAGGCTTGCATATCTTCTCATTCTCCACTACAAGATAACATGCATGACCAATACCTATTTGTTTACAATTACATTTGTTTATTACCAATTACCAATCCTAATTTGTATTTCTAGCATAATAATCTAAAAACATAATAAGTTTCAATCAAGGTTATATCCTTGATCTATGTCCTACTTTTTATATGCTAATAAATGTATACATTTTACTTTAAATGTTGTACACTTCAATGTTATTAGACAAAATTGTCTTTACTACATTCTTGTTATACAAAACTATCCTTACACCGTTATAACACCGTTAGTTTTTAACTCCATCATTATTACTATACACCTATATCTATCATATCTTTTTTCTATTCCTTAATTATCTTTTTTATTAAAATCATTATATAATTAATTTAATGGTTGATTATATTTTAATTAAATTTCTATGAATGGTAAATCATATATGTATCAATGTATGTGTATAAAATACATAATAATATTTATTATCAAAAAATACATATATTATTTGTGTATATATTATTCGAATTAAAAATTTTAATTATTTGTATTTATTAATGTTTTAATATTGGGCATGAACTTTTGCGCATCGCGCGTACAAAATACTAGTACTAGTTACTAGTTACTAGTAATAATAATAATTACCAATTGCTAATAACGATAACAATTAACATTAATATTATTATTCTATTCTATATTAATAAATAATAATTACCATTACGATTATGATCAATCACAATTTATTATAATTACAATTTATTACCATTACGATTATGATTGCCATTAATATTATTTTTACCGATTTTATAAACCTTTCCAAAACTATGCCAAATGAGTAATGATCGTGAAATGATTTGATATTGTTCGTCACTATAAATATTTGGCATTCAAGAACAATAAGGTCACACAAACGAACTGCAATAATGGCCTTTCACTTGACCATAACCTTAGCCATTGTTGCTTTTGCTTTCTCATTTGCTTATGCCTATGATCCAAGTCCTCTCCAAGACTTCTGTGTTGCGTCAAATGACCCCAAAGCTACAAGTAATTCTACTACTCATAGCTTAATTACTTTTCGCTTTTGTTTAAACCTATTCAAATTATGTGAGATTATTCTTAAATAACGTTATTGACTTATTTATAATTTTGTGCAGTTTTTGTGAATGGTAGGGTATGCAAAGACCCAAAACTTGTCACAGCAGACGATTTCTTCACCTCAGGGCTCAATACTGCTAAGACTCCAACATTTGCAGGTTCAACATTTAGTGCGGCTAGTATTAACGAAATACCAGGACTCAACACACTTGGTCTCACTTTGATTCGCAATGATTTTGAACCGGATACTGTTACACCACCCCACATACATCCTCGGGCAACTGAGTTGGCCCTAATCTTAGAAGGATCACTCTACTTTGGGTTTGTTACTGCTGATCCAAGTGATAGGACAAAAAATCGTGTCTATGCGAAAACCTATAACGCTGGAGATGTTTTTGTTATACCACAAGGCCTTATTCACTTCGGTCTCAATGTTGGATCTGGGAATGCAACTACTGTCGCAATTTTCAATAGTCAAAGTCCTGGGTTTAATTTTGTGCCGGATTCACTATTTGGATCAAACCCACCCATCTCAGATGATGTATTGTCTAAAAGCTTTCGAGTAGATAAGAAAGTAATCGGACAAATTAGATCTCAATTTTCTTAGAAAAATTTTGTTTTGAATGTGAGTTGGTCTATAAAGTAAGTAATAAAAGATTCTTTCCCTTTTATAATGTGATACTCCGTTTTTTTTTGTGTGATATTTAAATATCTGATTTTATAGCCACATTTAAATATTAACTAGTATACATTTTTGTTTAAATATGATGAGTCCACACCACTCTAATAATACGATGCGCAGTATATATAGCATTGTATAGTATGCCAAAAGAACCAAATGTTAGAAAATATAATTTTAGCTTTTAAAGTATAGTTGAATAGAGAATATAGTTCTCAATTATTGAACGTGAATATACATCTAGTTTATAAGTTTTTAATCACAATGTAGTTTCAAATTTTCAATCCTCTCATGTGTTATAATTTTGATATCTAAATTATGACTAAATATCAATTTTAATTCCTAATTATTAATATTCAACATAAAAGGACTAAACCCACTAAAAGTAAACTTAGTTAATTGCATACAAGCATACTTACATATGTATATATAATACCAGTATTTTCTATGCGCGATGCGCAAAAATAAATGTTTAATATTACGTATATTAAAATCTTAAATGTATTAAAATTTTAGATATTTATATTATCGTATAATAATTAATATTATTAATAATATTAATAATAATGTAAACTATTATTATAAAATTGATATATATTAATATACAATGTCTATATATTATTACCATTTAAAAAGTTTAAAAAAATATAAGCTGGATGCACGTGCATGATAACAATAGTTGGAAAAGATAACGAAAGTTATAACAGTGGGGTATTTTTGACAAAAATATTGTATAATACATGATGTATATTAAAAAAAAAGTAACGAAAAAACGGACATAAATGATGATCGAAAAAAGGACCTCTCACCCAGTCGTTATATCGTGGACCATGGTCCACAATGCATTGTGAACCATTCATCATGGCTGATACTGCAGTTATTTTGAACGGATACTGCAGTTGTTTTGAAAGGAAACTGCAGTTATGTTGAAAGGGAACTGCAGTTGCGCGGAACAGAGGCCATTTCATCCGTCTGTAAATGCAGTTGTGTTGAACAGATACTACAGTTGTGTTGAAAGGATACTACAGTTGTGTTGAATGGATACTGCAGTTATGTTGAACGGATGAACGACCTCTTTCCGCGTAACTGTTGTTTCCTTTCAACACAACTGCAGTATCTTTTCAACACAACTGCAGTATCCGTTTAACACAATTGCAGTATCAGCCATAACCACGGTCCACAATGCATTGTGGACCATGGTCCACCATATAATTTGCGCCTCTCAGCCCCTATAATTATTCTAATACTGGAGATGCTATTTTAGGTGAGAATTAAGTGGGAATGAAATTCAAATTCCCTCCAACCAAAGGCCACTTAACAAGAACCCAACAAATTTACATTACCAACGTCAAGAGAGAGTTAAAAGGAGAGAGAGATAGAGAGTGATTTTAATAAGGAAAAAAATAATTGACTCAATTTGAAATGGCGATTATTACCAAATTGATATATATCTTTCCATAATATACAAAAAGAGAAATGAAGAAAAAATATGATTGGTATTGTTCAAGGAACTATATATACTCTATACTCGAGCAAATGCAGTCACACAAACAACAATGGCCTTTCACTTGACATTAACCTTAGCCATTATTGCTTTAGTTTCTTCATTTGTTCATGCCTATGATCCAAGCCCTCTTCAAGACTTCTGTGTTGCGGCAAATGACCCCAAAGCCACTAGTACCTCTCATACATTATTTTCTATTTTCTTGTTCATAAATACTCACTATATATGTATATGCAACTAATATTTGTGATTAATTTGTTATTTTTGTGCAGTTTTCATTAATGGAAGAGTTTGCAAAGACCCAAAGCTTGTAACTCCAGAAGATTTCTTCACAACAGGTCTTAATACTTCCACATTACCCGCGGCGTTCCCGGGCTCAACATTTAGTTCGGCTAGTATTAACAATATACCTGCATTAAATACACTTGGTCTCACTTTGGTTCGCAATGACTATGTGGTTGGCACCGTTGTTCCACCCCACATTCACCCCCGAGCATCCGAGCTTGCCATCGTCTTGGAAGGTACTTTCTACTTCGGATTTGTAACCGCTGATCCAAGCGATCTGACAAAAAACCGAGTCTATGCGAAAACGTACAATGTTGGAGATGTTTTTGTTACCCCTCAAGGACTTATTCACTTTGGGGCTAACATTGGATCTGGGAATGGAAGTACTTATGCAGTTTTCAATAGCCAAAGCCCTGGGTTTAATTTTGTATCGGACCAGCTTTTTAGATCTGACCCACCCATCTTAGATGATGTATTGGCCAAATCTTTTCGGGTGGATGAGCAAGTGATAAAGCAGATTAGAGCACAATTCTCATAGGAAAAGTAGCATTTTAATGTAAACGGAATGTGCAATAATTAAAGATTGTTTCTCTTTTATAATGTAATAAATATATGGTTTGGCATTCCTATCTCATGTGATAATCACATTTTTTTTAAAGGTTATTAATCCATAAAATACAAATGAATATTGGTTCAAATTCAAAGATTTAATGCACAAACATCATTGACACTCTAATTTTTTCAGATCATCATACGATGATTGGAAACTAATTACTTGATTGTTGAGCGTAGACAAAAAAATATAAATACGTTGAGGGAGGGGCTTCAATTTTGAAGTTGATGTCAAGGAATTTAATGGTAATGAGTTTTGGTAAAAGTATTTTGCATTTTTTGGTAAAATGATTATTAATAAGTGTGGAAGAGGAGGAGGAAGGGAAATGAAACCCTTACTTTATTAGGGAATTAGCTAGATTGATGGGGTAATCAAAACTAGTGTTCTAAAAACCTGTCAATCAAACAATAACAATGACTTTGATATTTATTCCTAATAGCTCAACCTATTTTGGACTAATTGAGCATGTGGGCAAGGTTTATTTTGGATCAACCATCAAATAGTATTGAGAACCTATTACTTTTAGATTCCTTTAATTTAAAGAGTGATAAGATGTTGTTTAACTACGATAGTCTACCAAGGGCCTTGTGGTCCAGTGGCATCAAACCCTTCTCTATATACAGGAGGTGGTGGGTTCAAGCCTTAGTGGAGGCGTTGCTGTCTCTTTGTTCTTCAGTAACTTGAGAAAGTAGTTTATGAACAGATACTACACTGTAATAGAGACAGTAGCATTCAAAAAAAAAAAAACTACGGTAGTCTAGTTTTACCCTTTTTTTATAGTCCTTGTGAAAATTTTCTAGGACAGAAAATCTCTTTCACAAGTCAATCATAATTAAATTATTACAATTTCAATTCCATCTTAATAAATTCGAATATTAAGTTTTTTTTTTTTTTGAATGCTACTAACTCTATTACAGTGTAGTATCTGTTCATAAACTACTTTCTCAACCTACTGAAGAACAAAGAGACAGCAACGCCTCCACTGAGGCTCGAACCCACCACCTCCCGTATACAGGGAAGGGTTTGATACCACTGGACCACAAGGCCCTTGGTTAATTTTTATTCAATCCTAAATAAAAACCAAAATTCCAAATATAAAATACAAATAGTATTATTTATGCAAATAAGAGTGCGAGTTCACAATTACAAATGCCAAACATACAAATAATTTTTATTTTCAAAATAATACTAATATCTCATATATATGAAATTTGAGGATGGGGCGGGGTAAGGAAGGAGTATCCATGTCCTTTTCCCATCCTCAATGAGGAGAAGTTGCTACACCAATTCCTAATATTTACATCTTTATGTGACACTACATGATTGATTTTATTTTATATTTTATTAGTAATTAGATTCATTTTAAATTTATGGTAATGTCAATTAATTCATAATATCATGTATATCAAAAACCTATTATGATATTTTGATTCATTTGTCTTTTCTTGATTTGCATTAGTGATTTTGTCTATCTAATTAAAATAATTAACTCAATAATAAGGAATTGGAGATTCTTAGCTTACTAATTTATAAACATCTTTCCATAATATATATACACAAAATAATTAATGAAGATCAAAAGAAATTATTGAATTGATAGTGTTCAACAAAGTTAGGGAGTATATATATAAATACTCCAATTTCAAGAACAAATACAATCATATCACACAACCAAACAGCAACAACAATGGCAATTCACACGACATTAACCTTAGCCATTATTTCTTTAGTTTCTTCATTTGCTCATGCCTATGATCCAAGCCCTCTTCAAGACTTCTGCGTTGCGTCAAATGACCCCAAAGCCACAAGTACTCATAATTTTTTATTTTTTTTTTTTTTTGTGATTTTAATAGTAAGATCGATATATTTGTGATTAATTTGAAAATTTGCAGTTTTTGTGAATGGAAGGGCGTGCAAAGACCCAAAGCTTGTAACAGCAGAAGATTTCTTCACCTCAGGTCTTAATACTACTAAGTTTCCAGCATTCGCGGGTTCAACATACAGTGCGGCTAGTATTAACGAAATACCTGGACTTAATACCCTCGGCCTCACTTTGATCCGCAATGATTTTGCACCAAATAGCGTCACTCCACCCCACATTCACCCTCGAGCAGCTGAGCTTGTCCTCATCTTAGAAGGAAGTGTCTACTTTGGGTTTGTGACCGTTGATCCAAGTGACAGAACCAAAAATCGTGTTTATGCAAACACGTACAACGCTGGAGATGTTTTTGTCACCCCACAAGGTCTCATTCACTTTGGGGCTAACATTGGAACTGGAAATGTAAGTACTATTGCAATTTTTAATAGTCAAGATCCTGGGTTTAATTTTGTACCAGACCAGCTATTTGGATCAAATCCACCAATTTTGGATGATGTGTTGTCCAAAGCTTTCAGAGTGGATAAGAAAGTGATAAATCAAATTAGAGCAAAATTCTCTTAGGAGAAATATTTTTGAATGTAAACAATAATTAAAGGTTATTTCTCTAGCCTTTGTAATGTAGTAATAATACTCAATATTATGGTATGATATTTTATCATATGTAATAATCACTTTTTTAATAGTTGCATAAAATACAAATACAAACAAATAAATAATGATATTGAATTATAATGATCTTTTTAAATGTGTAAAATGATATTTAAACGTCTAATTTTAGGTCATGAAAATTTCTTTCCCTAACAAGGCGTTTTGTTGGAGAGAGGGAATTATAATGGAAAGAAATTGCAATTTGAGGAATAATATGAGAATAATGTGCAAAATTAAATTTCAGTGTTCAATTTGCAGGAATGAAATTATTGGGAATTTCAATTCCAATGTTGGGTATACATGGAATTGAAAGGAAATAAGTAGTATAAAGTAAAAATGCACATTATTATTATTATTATTATTATTATTATTATTAAATGGCAAGTATCTGTCAGACCCATCTAAAAAGTCAAACACCAAAAAAATAACATATTCAAATACCACTCATCTACAATATCTCTTGAATTGGATAGACTGTAAATAATTTTCATACCAATACTATTTCAAATATTAAGCTTCATAATTAAGATCACATCCACAAATAACTTCATAAAAATTAAAATTCACAACTTAATCAAACATAGTAAAATTAAATGTTAAGTTTTTAAAAAAGCTTAAATTAAAAAAAAAATTATGACTAACCATCATCTGAAAGATTGAAACAAGGAGCTTACGTTATTCCTTCGTCATCATACCATCACCAGTTCACCACTCCTTCATCGTTACATTTTAAAGTTTTAAAAAAAATTTATATTATTATTATTATTATTATTATTATTATTATTATGATGATGATGATGATGATGATGATGTTGACATGGGATTCAACTCAAATAACTCAATTAATTAATGATAAATAATAAGGGATAAAGACAATGGTAAAGTAATGGAAAAGACAACGATTTACTATTCACGGGGACAAAATTTGTATTAAGGAATTTGTGTAATGCTATTACAAAGACTAGAAATGATATGTCATGCCTTAACAAGATAAAGGAGAGTGTTTATATACTAATAGTCTCCTAACTACCCCGTGAGAAAAAGGCGGGAAGTTATAACCACCGTAGACCACACCTCACACCGTGTAAACCCAATAAACGAAAACCCCACACCCGGTCGAGCACAGGGCTTGACCGAGGCGGCAAGCTTGGGCTGGGCTCGGCTGAGGCGGGTCCTGCTCCGATTTCTTTCGGGTTGATCCTCCTCGGGTTTATAATTATTATTATTATTATTATTATTACTACTACTACTACTACTACTTCTACATAGTCAAACACACAAAAAAGAAAGTAAAAAAAAATAAAAATCAAATACCACTAATCTACAATATCTCTTAAATTGGATATACTGTAATTAATTTTCATGAAATACTTTGTAAAATGTTAAACTTCATATATAATTAAGCTCACATCCAAAAAAACTTCATAAAAATAAAAGTTCACAACCTAATTAAACATAATAAAATGTTAAGTTTTTTAAACTCTTACATAAAAAAAAAAAAAAAAAAAAAAAACCCATCATTGGGAGGGTTCACCATGCTATGATCGAGAGCGAGATGTCAAACATCAATTTTAGTTTAAAAAAGAGGGGTAATTTATTCTCAATGTTTTTTTTTTTTAATTCCTAAAAACCATGAAATTCAAATATACCAAGGGGGCATGAGATTCTAATTCCATGAAAATGAGGTAATTGCAATTTCGCGGAATTAAAATTCTATCATACCAAACGAAAGAATTTACCTGCCTTCGGAATTAGGTGCGTGGGAATAGAATTGTAATTCCTTCCATCCGAACGTCTCGTACGATACTTGAGTTTATTAATAATTTTCATTAATTAATGTTTAGATCAAATAAGATAATATATTGAGCCAATAGCTTGGGACAACGGATAAATAAATTATTAATTTAATTTGAAGGTCAAAGGCCTGACATGATAGGGATTATTCCCAGTCAAAATCTATGACCGATCTCTGTTGACTGAGCTATCCGACCTTCCATACCGGCCTATTTAGTGAGGAGTGAATTGGAGTGGAAGTGAACGTATAATAGCTCGGGAGGATCGAACCAGGCATTGCACCTTGGGCCCTGCCTGCCGCTTGGTGGGCCCTTAGACTTGTCACCCCTTTACACTTGGCTCACAGGCAGAGGGGCTTGGTTGTAGCCCGGTGCATGCCCACTACGCGATGCTCATGCCGCAGGGCCGGTACCTGTCCCCCTGATACCCTATATATATATAACATTTAATGGTAAGGGTGGTACTTTTGACTTTTTCTCTCTTAAATAGCTGAGTAGCTCAGGAGCCTCTGACCCACTATCAAGTTGATCGGACCACGTTTAGGGATAAATTCATTGTATGTACTCGATTCACAATTAATAAGAGTATATCTGACCGTATTACCCTGTGATGTACTCTACATTGCTGCGTATATATCATATCATGACTCTTATAAAAAGTGCGTAAGAATAATTGATGTGGAATGTAATTTTTTTTCTTCTAAATAGCATGTTAAATTGTTTGCTAATGACTATTAATGTAGTCCGATGACATTTTAGTTACTATTCCGAATGACTTATTATAAGTTCAAACTGCACTAGTGAAAGGCTGAAAGCTTAGTTCTAGATGAAAATATAGAATATATAATACCTCAATGAGTATTTTAAAAAGAAAATGTTGACCAATAATGACTAACCATCATAAGACTGGAACAAGGAGCTTACGTTATTCCTTGCGTCATCATACCATCACCACTCCTTCATTGTTATATCTTATTAAAGTTTTTTAACATTATTATTATTATTATTATTATTATTATTATTATTATTATTATTATTATTATTATTATTATTATTATTATTATTATGTTAAATGATTAAAAATCAATTTATATGAATATATAAAACATTTCTTGTATTTAATTCAATTATTTGACATTGAATAGTGTATTTTTAAAGAACTAATAATATGGCATTGCAATATATATATAAAACAACAGCAACAACATGGTTTATATATATATATATATATATATATATAGGGTAGAGTTCAGGTGTGGCCTGGTCATTAGGTGTGATCGTGTGGCCTATTTTCAGCCATTAGATCATATCAACTCATCAAATCAACGCGCAATATATGTATGTTACAGAACACACCATTCTACGTACTAAAACGCACCAGAGGACCGATAAAACACACCATTCCACACAATATACACAAATGCCTCTATTCACTTAAAATTCATCAATATACTTAATAAAACACATCATTCTACATATTAAAATGTACCACAACGTGCCTCATGTCAGATTATAAGCATACACTATTTACACATATTAATTTACACATATTAGAAAACATGTGCTAAAATATGCACCGTTATACGTATTAAAATGCACCACACTTATTAGAAACACATGTGTTAAAATACACATCATTCAATGTATTAAAATGCACCAGACGACGTATTAAAACACACCATTCCACAACACAGTTACACATCATTCTACGTATGAAAATGCACCAACGGATAGATTAAAACACACCATTCTACAACACAGTTAATGCACCAACATACGTAATAAAACGCACCACAACATGTATTAAAACGCACCACACTATGTACTAAAATGCACTATTCCAATCATGTAATATAAATACTAAAATTACCATAATAACCCACTTAAACATACGCGAATTTCAGTAAGATTAATGAAATTGGACGGTGCTGATTAAGCCACACGACCGCATCTAAACTACAGTCCGCATATGAGCCAACTTCTATATATATATATATATATATATATATATATATTAAAAAGGACCGCTTCTTCAATTTCATAAGAAAGGACGAACATGAAGTCCCTAGGTATTAGGTGAAGATGTGGCTTTTTGTCTTCTTCCCTATGAGAGGACGAACATGAAGTCATCTCACTACAATCTAGACAAATTTAGGCAAGAGACGAACGCTAATAGGAGAGTGAAGTTGACAACAATAAGCAGCTGTCTTTGAAGGTTATATCATTTAAAAAGAAAAATTCTTATAAATATCAAATCAAATCAAATATTATTATTACTACTACTGTATTTTAAAACATGCAACATTTTACATTGTATGCACAAGTAGTTACACCTCTTCACGTATTTGCTGGGCACGTTTGTAATTTTTGGCTACTTTTCTTTTTCTTTTTCCTTTTGTTTTTTTTCTTCATCTCCCTTTTTCTTGACATCAACAAATCTGAAATTAAAACCCCATTGTTAAGATTAGATATATGTATTGTCCATAACTTCCTGAATGGATAAGTTATTGAACAAATTAGAGCACAAATAGATCAGATAGGATGTCTTATTCTTTTAGGACAAATAATAAGTCCTCAACTTATTGTCCCCCATAATGGCAGCATCTTCTAGAATGTCATTGATGCATTCCATTATATACATTATACTAGTTTCCAGTGCAATGCTTGGGTGAAAAATAATGTGTAATATTGAAAAATATTATAGTGTATGTATTTTCATTTTTTACTCTTAAATTTTACTTATATTACCAAATTCTAGATGTGAACACTTTTTTGGAAACCTACATGATGAAAATAGTCCATCATTATTTGTCACATAAGGAAGTAAAAGTGAGAGAATATAATTTAGGAGTATTCATAATAGAACTTATTTGTGCTCACTGTTTAAATTTGATGATAATATATCAATGATGAGTATCCTAGACTGATTCATTTCACTGTGATTATTTATTGATTAGATTCCTATATATAATACTAATATTTGAATATTGTCTCATATTCACACTAGCTAGCTAGCTATTATACAACAACAATGGCCATTGGTTTCCTAGTAACCTTATCCATTTTTGCTTTTACTTCTTCAGTTGTTTATGCTTATGATCCAAGCCCTCTCCAAGACTTCTGCGTTGCAGTAACTGATCCCCAACATGCTGGTATTACCTTTTTCTTTTGTTCTTTCGATTCTTATTATAAGTAAAATATATATATGCAGTTTAATTTCTTGAACTTTTTGGTTAATTGGTAATATATATATGCAGTTTTCATGAACGGAAGGGTGTGTAAGGATCCGAAACTTGCGACGGCGGATGATTTCTTCGCTTCTGGTCTCAACGGAATTGGGATTCCGGTATTCCCAGGGCTGAAAGTGTCGGTAAACGTGGCGGACGTGAACCGCATACCGGGGCTCAACACCCTGGGGCTCACGGTGGTTCTTGCGGAGATTGGACCTGCGGGTCTGATTCCACCTCACACGCATCCTCGTTCTTGCGAGTTCATCATGGTCACGCAGGGCAGTGCCTACGTAGGATTTGTGGCCGTTGATCCCAGGAATGGCCAGAAGAATCGGCTGTTTGCGAAGACGCTGAAGGCCGGAGATGTTTTTGTGATCCCGCAGGGACTTATCCACTTTATGCACAACGTTGGAGTCGGCAACGCCACGTTTTTTACGGCTTATAATAGCCAGAATCCGGGGTTGATTACTATTGCCAATGAAATGTTTGGGACGGATCCGGCCATATCCGAGGATGTTCTGTCCAAAGCTTTTAGAATTGATAAGGAATCTGTCAAACATATTCAAGCAAAGTTCTCCTCAGGTAGTTAGACTAACTAGCCTGTTTTTTCAGTTAATTGTCATGAATCATGAATGGAATGATATGATATATATATAGTGTGCAAGAGTGTTTAGTTTTGGGTCCAAAAAGACAATTGAGCTAGAGCTGAATAAAGAGTAAAGACCTTGCTCACTCGCCACTAGCCAGTAATAGAGTTTACATAGCATACTTATTATTACGAGGTTGGCTGGTCAACAAAAGTTTGATGTGGGACAAAACAAACCAACTACGAAAGAAAGTAAAAACCTGATGTTTTGTTATGGATGAGGGGCAATTGACAATGTTTTCAGAGGTTTACATCCTTATGATATTTCGTGGACTAGGGGTATTCAACCTGGTATTGGGTTATGATCAGGATCAGTTTTTTTTTTATTTGTGTGGCCATGTGCTGGTAAATAAGTGAGGACCTATCAAAGTATAAATAAACTGCAAATTAAAGAAAAATTGCAAAGAGAAAAATGCAAAAAAAAAAAAAAAAAATCTAATTTTGGGTTAATATAATCACAAATACATATACTAACTCTTAGGCCAGGGCTGGATTAGGGGCCCCAAAATTTTAGGGCCCTGTGTTGTTGCACATCTTGCACACCCTAAAATCTGACCTTGGTTATGATAATCAAATACTGTGTTTGGCACTCGAACTTGATGTGGCCTATCAGGGCCCTTTTTATAATTTGTGTGATCCGATTCTTATAAATAAATGAAGTCATAATAAAAATATAAGTGCAATCTTTAAAATCAAGCGCACAAGGCAAAAGAAAGATCTATCTATCTTCTTAAGAAAATGAAATAGTGTACTATTTCTTTCTCTAAAAATCACTTGAGAGAACTTCGAAGGGACAAAACCAGCACTAATCCTGTTATGCCCATTACCTAAAAAATTTGAGTTATGATTTATGAATAGTATATCTTCTTTTAGTTGGTGAATGTCTGTACTTGTTTCATGCTTTATTGGTGTTTTTAGTAAAATACTAAAATATATAATAAGTTATTGGCATATATAAAAAGTTATGTTGAGTGAGGAGAGCATGGGGGGCTTGGGATTCACACCGAGCACGCCTATCCCGCCTCCCTAACTTGTCCCCACACTACCTCGGCTTTGCCCGAGTTCTCGGCCGAGGCCGAGGTTGATGGCTCAGCCGAGTTCTCTTTCGAACTCGGGGCCGAGTCCTTCGCCACGGCCACGTCCCCCAACTCAGCCACAGTCGGGTAACGCTTCGAGCCAATCACCGAGCCCCTTCCACGGGCCCTTCCCGAGCCCGTCGTCGTGCCTAGAGGTTGTCTACCCTTCTTTACTCTTTGCTTCGTTTATTACAAGTTGGAATGTGAGGCGGTTCCATAGGCTTGAGGTGGAGGGGCTGAGGGGCGAGCTTACCTGTGTTGTTCCAACCTATAAGGGGTCCGAGAATTTTAAGCTGGATGCTATATATGGCCTATGCCCGTGGACACTTGCGTGCACTAGCTGAGGAGGGGCTGGCATCTTATGACATAGGCTTACTTGAGATGCATAACATATATGAGGTCCTCCGCCAAGAGGATCCTACTTTTGAGCCCGGGGCAAGGGGTTTGCCGATTGTGCTCCCACCTCCAGACGCCCCAACCATGGTTTTTCATATAGTGACATTTTTTTTTAAATTTCGCTCCAAGCCTATAAAATGTTTGGACCGACCCTGAGTAGGAGTACGGAGTATGGAAGATTTTGGTCACCACTATTGAAAACCCTCCTTTATTTTCATCTCTGTTGGGCATGTACTTCCCTTCGTGTCCCCTTGAAACATCCGCTTCCGTAAGTATAAAACTCCACGAGTTTACCTTGCCTTGTTGAATGATACCCATGCCTTCCGAGGGTCGGTCCGCGTACTCTATATAGAGCCTATGTTGAGTGAGGAGAGTATGGAGGGCCTGGGTTTCACACCGAGCACGCCTCTCCCGCCTCTCCCGCCTCCCTAGCTTGTCCCCACACAACCTCGGCTTTGCCCAAGCGCGGCCGAGGCCGAGGTTGATGGCTCGGCCGAGTTCTCTTTCGAACTCGGGGCCGAGTCCTATGTCGCGGCCAAGTCCCCCAACTTAGCCACAATCGGTCAAGCTCCGAGGCAGTCACCGAACCCCATCCAGGGCCCTTCCCGAGCCCATCGTCGTGCCTAGAGGTTGTCTCCCCTTCTTTACTCTTTGCTTCGTTTATTGCAAGTTGGAATGTGAGGTGGTCCCATAGGCTTGAGGTGGAGGGGCTGAGGGGCGAGCTTACCTATGTTGTTCCAACCTACAAGGGGTCCGAGAATTTTAGGCTGGATGCTATATATGGCCCTACGCTCGCGGACACCTGCGTGCGCTATCTGAGGAGGAACTGGCCTCCTATGACATAGGCTTACATGAGATGCATAACATATATATGAGATGAATAACATATATGAGGTCCTCTGCCAAGAGGATGCTACTTTTGACCCCTTGGTGAGGATGAATAACATATATGAGGTCGTGCTCCCACCTCTAGACGCTTTAACCATGGTTTTCATATAGGGACATTTTTTAATTTCGCCCCAACCTATAAAATGTTTGGACTGACCCTGAATAGGAGTACGGAATCTGGAAGATTTGGGTCATCATTTTCTTTTGGCAAATGGTCAGAAACATGAATTGTCTTGAGAGTTTAGAAAGTGTGGTCAAGTCCATGATGCCATCTTGTGATAGTGCCTTAAGTAGCCTTATAATTGATCCATCTGGCAACTGAAAGGCATGCTGAAAATTCATCATTGTGCACAACGCTGAGAAGATTTTCATAGTTTTATGTCATTCTCACTGGATAGAAGGAAAAATATATGCACTTTTGAGTGTGACTGCATAAGCTAATTAAAGAAACAACAATATGTAAATGATACATCATCTCTTATTTTTATCTTTTATTCTATGTTTCACACTACCTGGTAATGAACTATTTACATGCATCTGCTACCACTAGATCCACACAGGGGAGAGAGGAACATATGCATAAACATGAAAGTTAGGAAACATGTTTCAGTGTAATTCAAACTTTTAAGAAGATGTAAGCAAATTATGTATTATACAAAGTGTCTAGACTAACTTACTGCTTAACAACAACAGAAGTATTAATCATTTGAATCACAATTTCATATTGTAGCATAAAAATAAAGCATTCCAAATTAATTTAGCACCATAAAAAAATCTGTTTTTCCAGTTTGACTAAATTGAGGGATGAGTAAATTTGCAAACGCTCACATACATATTAGTTACATGTCTTAGCATGTACTTGTATAGGCAGTTCTAATCCTTTGTGTTGGGATGTAAACTAGTGCTACCCACTGGTTGGTCCTCCCCCAAATGGGGACCTTGCACTAGCCTAGGAGGTATGGGCAAGGGCTGATCCGGCCCGAACCTCCCCAAGCCAGTTACAGTTTACTAGTTTAGTCAACAAAGTGAAGGTGAACATTTTAATTAAACTTAGTAACTACAAACCACACACTACAACTATCTGAGCTACCTCAATCGGCTCAACTTGAACTAAAAAACTAAATATCCCAACTTTCAACTATGTCAAAAAGTAAAAATAATAAACAAAAAAATATATTAAATCTCTTTAGGAATACAAACACTAAAAGAAAGCTTACACGAATGCCTAGCAATGCAGCAATGGCTCCTCCAAGGGAACCCCCTACTATTCGGAGACTATATCCACTACACTCATCACATCTTGATGGAGAGAAATCCACCTGTTTAGGTGAAAAGTATGTGTGCATGTGGGAGCAACCTCTCAAAGTGAGGGGAGCTTCTTATATGCAGTGAGCAAAATTAAAGGTCTAACACCTGTGTTCAGTTGAGTTACAATGATTTACATCCTTCCAAATGCTTTGTCGGGTCGGGACAGGGCCCTTGGGGTTGGGGATTCAACCTTTCGGGAGAAGTATCTGTGCATGTGCAGTTTTATCATGATCATTAATAAGCTTTTTAAAATAAAACCTTTGGTTATTCCATATAACCAATAGCATGCTTTTGGAATATATCACTATTTAGTGAAGTTCCAAATGTATTTAAGCCATAAATAGTACCCCATCAAATAAAAGCAAAACTAGAAATCTGCAGGAATCTCAAGGATAAGATACAATGGAGAAGGTAAAAACACAATGCTAAATTGCTAATCATGCCTTGAGCATGACATTATGTTGTAGGTCGTGTTCTCATGAACATTGGTATATTGAGCAAACACTCTGGTCACAGAAAGGGTGAGGCAAGTCAAGACCAATTATGTCTAGGCACATAGTGCATGCACACACACAATCCACAAATATAAAAGAAAAGTGTGTTGATTCTTAAGGAAGGAAAGAACATTTTATCAATTCTTGAAGAAGGTGCAGTCAAAAGATTGGTATACGCAAGTTCTTACACCCAAACATAAGTTAGAATAGTTCTTGCTAAAATATGTCCTATAAATACAGACACACATATTGATAGGTAAAAACTGAAAATTAAACACAAACAAAGTACACACAAATGCACGTACATATATCGATAGGTAAAAATGCAAAGCACATGACTGCTAATGATGACTACATGCAAAGCTCAAATCATAGTGTGCACAGCCTAATTAAATTTCACCATTTTGGTGGCATGCCAAACAAAAGCAAACTAATACCACTTAAGTAATCATTTGACAATATAATACCCCCTATTAGGTATTATATTTCTTCTTCCAATTGATTACGATGACATTATTGTTATGAAATGGGTCATCCACATCGAGTGGATTACCGGAGCAAAGGTCAATGGGTCAACACTGTCAATGTTGATACCCATCCAAGGTTGTTGCCGCTGCTGGAACTTCATCTATTGATCAGATTTGATAATACTATGTTTTCTTTGCTTGCTTCTATGATATGAACTAAAAAATAATCCCTATATTTCTCGAATAACCCAATATTTTTTAAAAATATTTTATCAAAGTGAACCTGTTTCTAGTGCCGTATGAAGCTTAGTTCAACATTGTGAACCCATGATCACTAAAATATTGTCCTTCCAGAAAAAGTTAGCAACCACACAGGAAAAATTGTGTTCATGAGAGAGAAAGAGAGAGAGATACTTTACTAAGCCATCAAAATCCCTTTCAGAAAGGCTACATTCCCTGCATAAACCATCAGCTATGAGGTCTTCAGGGGTCTTAGTTCCACACACAACAATCACATCAGTTTTCAAATGGTGCAAAAGAACAATGAAGTATGCTTCTTTACACTTATCCTGAGAAAAGAACGTGAAACAGAAATTTTAGTTACATTTATGAGGATGTGTAAATGTCTGAACTCTAAAAGTTGTTTCAGATGAGAAAAGAGATCAAAAAAGTAACACTAAAGAATCTGTGCAACTATAATTTACTTTAGTCTACAAAAAATATTGCTCCCTATAATATTCAAAAGAAAATATTATTTAAATAAATGACTCATAAAGCCAAAAATCACTTGTATAAAAACATACCCAATTCCTTTTTTGTTCAATTAACAAAGAACCGAGAACATCAACTAAAGGAAATATATTAGTGTACAAGGGAGCGAAATGTAGCAAAACAACCCATAACAGTAAAGGGTGAAAGGTATAGGGATTTCAAGTTTTCAACTCTCTACTGTGAATACAAAAGGTGTCAACTAGAAATAGGTATAAGACTGCAATACAATTGGAGAGTTGGAATCAAGAAGGGGCAGGAGAATGATTAGTACAGTCTTGGAATATCACTACCTTGTGCTAATGTGTACTATTTGATGGCAACAATGAAATTAATATATTAATTCAGAAAATCTTGCACCACCCCTAGAGCCCTAGAGGATCCTGGCCCATCACTCTCTCAGACAACAATTAGTGAACTACTTACTTAATAAAGGTTTTTGGGGATTTTTGTCACATTATGCAAAAGAGAATCTACCATGCAAGTATTCAAATATGAGATCAGCATCCTAGTTCTTTAATTTTTTTTTTTTTTACTCTAGGAATTAGAATTGATCATGAAAATATGAGTACTTTGTATTATAGCATATAACCAACACTTCATATTCTAGTATCTGTTATATTTGCCAATAATATTAAACCCAAAGCAGAGAAAATAGAAATGTAGTTTTGCACCATTTGCCATGAACCCGTTCTATATAGAACTCTACTTGAATGCGCATGAAGTTTTCTTATTCCAGTACAAATAAATCTAAATAGAAACTTAAAAAAAAAAATTCTCAATAGAAAGTTTTTTGAACATGCTAGAGGAGGATGAAACTTCAAAATTTAGGAAGCCACTCTTTTTGCCACTTGAACTAGACACATATATTGTCCCACTTTGTATGTTTGGTTCAAATAATGATAGTCAACATGTTTTTAGTTCAAATTTTGTACTAATTAATTTAATGTTAGCAAATATAAGTTATAGTTTTAGAAACTACATGTACAATGCTATTAAACACAAAGGCAAAAAGTTAAATTTATAGAATAAAAATTTAAAAATAGCAAAATAAAAGAGAAAAGTTAACTAGACCCTCAAATAATAAACAAGACAAATAAAATGAAAGAGAAGGTACTTAACTAACTATTTGTTTTTGTTTTGAGTTTTGAAAACAATATTTTCTTGGACGTGCTATTCTAAACTTCAAATTGTATTTTTGCATAGACAATTTAAATAAAGAAAGCTAAATAATTTATAAAGAAAACTAAAATACACAAATAGTTAGTAATAATCAGGGTAAAGCACATATATGCGTAAAATTGCTGATGCCCATTTTTAGACTATGACTTACTTGGTTAACACGTCTCTTTCTAAGTACATCATCTGTCACTTTGACATATTTCAAGAAACTTGCTGCATGATATGACCACCAATTATCACCTTCAAATAAAGGTCGACTGTAATAAACAGGTAAAAGCTAGCATATTAACTTCTCAAAACAAAATGTTGCACACAGTTTACAGATACAGAAAATTCAAATACCACTATATAGTGCACATGAATGTTTTGAAGTAATCCAAACTAATATTGTTCCCAATATTATGTAATGGAATATAGAGATAAGTGTAACCAATTTGAAGTATTTGACATGTTAACTACTGGCTGTATTTACTGTTAAACCTGTTTGTTTCATAAATACCATGTTGCTACAATTGATTAGAAATTAAAGCTGTTTTCATGGTAAAGATTTCTTTCTAAAGGTTAAAAAAAAATTCTAGTGTATTCAAGAAGCTAAGTAGACTTGATGGTTAATGCAACTACTTTCTGTACAAACTAACCTTTAGTTAGCTGAAACCAATTTTTTTCTGCTACATGAGTTAGCAATTATTATAGATTATGAAAGGGTGGTCTAGAAGGTGGCAAAGAGCCACCACCAAGCCAATGAGACAAAAGCAGCAGGAGAATGAAACCAGAATAAGAGAAAATCATTTTATGTTTTAGGGAAACTAGGGGTACTTCATTTCTCTGTTTTTCCATTTCTCCATTTCTCCATTCCTCCAGTTTTCCATTTCTCCAATTTTCTAATTTTCATTCCCTATTCACCCAGTTTTTCATTTTTTAATTTTTTCATCCTATATAGCATTTGTACATTTCTACAACAAAGTTAATAATAACAACAACACCAACAACAATAATAGTAGTAGTAGTGGTGGTGGTAGCAGCAATAATAATAATAATAATAATAATAATAATAATAATAATAATAATAATAATAATAATAATAAAAGGAAAAAGGGAAAAAGAAATAATAATAATAATAATAATAATAAAAGATAATAATAATAATAATAATAATAAAGATAATATTAATAAAGATAATAATAATAATAATAATAATAATAATAATAATAATAATAATAATAATAATAATAATAATAAGAACGAAAGAAAAGGAGAAGAACAATCAAAGAAAATGAAAAGAATAATAATAATAATAATAATAATAATAATAATAAAGGAAAAAAAGAAAAAAGAAAAAAGAAAAAAATAATAATAAAGGTAATAAAGATAATAATAATAATAATAATAATAATAATAATAATAATAATAATAATAATAATAATAATAAAGGTAAAAATAAAGGTAATAAAGATAATAATAATAATAATAATAATAATAATAATAATAATAATAATAGTAATAATAATAAAGATAATAATAATAATAACGAAGGCAAAGGCAAAGAATAATAGACCAATACGCACAACAAGATTTTTACCCAGACCTTTTCATACTATGTCATTGTTCACCCGTGTTTTCTCCTACTCCTCCATTTGGAGAAGTCAAGTAAAGTTGTAGAATGTAGAGGAGTTAGGCAATTAGAGAAATGATTTTAGTAAAAAAGTTTTCCATTTTCCATTCTTCCACCCCTCCAATTCTCTGTTTTTTCCAGAAATCCCCCATTTCTCAATTTTGGTAAACGACCCCTAGAAATCCTTCCATCTCTAGAATTTCAAAGTAATTAGGAAAGGTTTGTAAATCAAGTAAACTCTTAATGCTTCTAAGATTCCTAACTTGACTTTAGGAAACCATCCTAATCTCAATTTTGAGCACTATACTCCCCCTCAAGTTGGAGCATGTGAAAAAATGGAATACCCAACTTGCACTCCAAAAAATAAATAAATAAATAAATAAAAATGCTTTGCATGTTCAATTAGTATAGAAATCGTCAATAAAGATTACCAGTATATTTGACCAAAATCCTGATTCATTAAGCCTCAAAGATCTGATACAAATGCAGCAACCAGCAAGCAGTTTATTCATGAAGCCAAAACTAGAAGTTGGAACTGTTGGATAATAGGAAAGTCTAGTTCTATTCCTTGTAGGAGTATGCTTGGGTTCCAATTCCTAGTAAGGGTGGGTTTAGTCCAATTAGGTATTTTAGGGACTAACTGAAATTAAGTCTAAAAATATTAAAGGGTATTTATACTAAACTACTAAGGTTGTGAAAGGGAAACCAGATATCCTTTCATCTCTAAGGTTCTTAAAACTACTAGAATAGTAAAGTAATCAAGTGAATTCTACTTTGAGTTCAGGTAACCATCCTAATACGGAGTATCAACTTAGGAACACTCTTAAGTATTCTAAAATAAACAAACTAGTGCAAAAATCAAGGGAAATGGGAACAAGAATAGCCATGAATTTTGGCCTTCAAAAAGCTTATGATTGGCTTAAAACTGCATAGGAAAGGGTGCAAGGGTTGTAGGAACCATTTGTTGAATTCCATAGACACACACCCTAGGAAGAGAATAACAATCTGCCACTAGAGAATGGGGTTGAAAACTCATAATTACATGAAGACTAGAATATTTGGAGAGCCATAAAGGTTATCTTTTAGACCTTTCTCAATGCAAAAAATACTCCAGAACTAATTAGGAATTAACAATCGCCACACCCAACAAGACAATTTACTAAACAAAATTCGAACTCAAAGTCACCAAGTCTGGAGACTACAACCCCAAAACTAAAAATTCCCAAAATACAAATAAAAACAGAACAAAGAATGAAAAGTAATCAATCTAAGAATTTAAACTTATGAAGCAAGCTCACGAATAGCTTCTACTTCATCCAATAAACCCAAAGTAATGCCCCAAACTGCAAAACACCAAAGCTCTTCAAGGTATCAAATTGTTGTTGTCAAATATTTCCATAAAAGGTGTATTTAACATCACAAAGGATGTAGAAACAAATACATTTCTCACCTTTTACGAGCCCAAGGAGAGAAGACGCCTTGCCTATATAGCCATGACAATGGAAAAAGTATTGGGTCCAACATCAAGTAACAGACCCTGTATTGTACCCTTCAGCAAACGGATGAAAGAGAGCAACCTCATGGATCCTTTCCTCAGGTACTGGTAGTGGCTCTGCAATAAAGCTAGTCCTGAATATCAACAGAAGATCATTTTGTTTACTTAACATAGTAAAGTAAAACTTAAAGTAAAACAGTGTAGAACCTAAACACTCATCACTCTTCTGTGAGTTCTAACACAAGAAGAAAACTATGCCAAACAGAAGGATTGAAGACAATAATGCAACAAGTAATTATATCATAAAATGTCTATGCAAAAGAGATTTTGAAATCCAGTCATTCATTATTCATCAACTACATCACTTCCACATTCCATGTCTACTGCAGTACTGCTACATTGTTTTCAGCTTATAACATATATGGCAACACAGGAGGCCATTCAAATTGGAGGCAATAACTTGAAATTTCTGTAATATTCTACATCAACCATTTAAATTTCAAGAAATTGCATATTGACCTAAATCACAGGAAGGAGTGAAGAACCATACAGCTATCTACATCTATATTTTGACAGTAAATGTTGTATCAGAATGGAATTTTTCTAAACAAAGATGGGAAATTTTCAGTTGGTAGGGGAATTCTAGATGTTACATACTTGAGTGCAATGCAGCAACCAATTGACTCATTGGGACTAAACAGTAAGGGGTGTTCTTCACGAAATGCCATGATCAAATACTTCCCTATAGTGTGCCTTCCATGCATAGTCCTCTGTGGCATAGATGGATCTCCATTTCAGAACATCTGATCGTATGAAACATTGGACTGGGGCTACATAAATTACCATGGCAATGAAAAGGAGAACCTTGTTCGCTGCCACTTTTTACCAGTTAAGAAAAGCTCTGCAAGATGGAGTTGAAAATATTGTTATCATTGGTGCTAAAAGGATCAACATAAAATTTTCAGTAAAATAATTGGCAAATAACCTTCCACATGAGTTACAATTGAGCAACATCTTGTAAACATTAATACATTAAAAAAAAAACACATAAAAAATACTATATTCTTTCAAAAGGCCATGACAGAACCAGGTTTCATGTTCCCTCATTCTCCTCAATAATAAATACTGCGTAAATAAGAACAAAATACACATGAAGCAATTCAAAACACAGATTACCTAGAACACAACTAGTTGATGGATCATCTTGATATATAAATTTCATGAGAGTAAACAGAAAATAATCTGCCCCGAGGAATTGCAGTGCGGTAATTACAGCAGCAAACCGAGCCCACCATAACCATCTCCGGCATCTCCTCTTTACTGTAACGTAATAATCAACCAAGAAACAAAATTTAAAAGTCAAGAATGATGATGATTAATAAATTGACTGAAAAAATATTTGTAATGGTAAGCTTTGCATTGAATCGATTGAAATGAAAAACTAATATAAAAAATGCTTCGAAATCATTTTTAAAACGAAAAGATGGAAAAGTATCCCGTACCCGGCGTTCTTGGCCTATATTGGGATCGGAATTAGAATTCTGAGAGAGGAAGATACCAATGCGATGGCGGAGATGGCCGCAATGTCTGCCCTCCTGCATGACGGAAGACTGGCCTCCGCCGCCATCACGCGGAGATTCCCAGGACAATACTCAGACCGTTGGATGCTCCAAGAAACCACGCTGACAATACTCTCCTGATTTGAATTTGGATTTGAGCCGAAGTTTATCTCTCCGTTGAAATATATATATATATAGGGGTCGTTTACTAACGTTCCAATTTCTCAGCTTTTTGAAATATCTTTTTATTTATTTACTATCTCACCCCTCCTCAAAATTGCCGTTTGAATCAGTTCGTTGTGTGGCTTTTTGAAATGGACAAACTTTACTTGCCATTTAAAAAAATAGACACATTTTAAAAATTAGACAAAAATAATAAAAATTTATTTAGGAAAAGCATTCTGGTCAATCCTGATAAAAAATGCATCTCTTAAATAATCAATTATAAAATTTTTCTGAAAAATAAATGTCAAAAGTATTTCTCAAATACATTTAATATTATTTTTAATATCAATTAAATAAGTTGTATATTAAAGTGTACTCTTTTTGTTCCACATGAAATGCATTTGAGAAATGTGTTTGTTATATTATATAGCTTAATTTTTTTATTAAAAGAAATTGAAAAATGTGTTTATTGTATTATATTAATTACCCAATGAAAGAAGTTTCTCATAAAAAAATATTTTATCATGTATATAGTTTCATTTTAAAATCGAACACATTTAGTATATGTGTTTGGTTAAAAAGTACAGTATACTCTTTCACAATATTGCTTTAGCCAAACGATTTTCGCAAATGCATCCAATCTTGAGATAATATATAGGTTACCTTTTTAAGTTATATAAAAAAAATACTCCGTAATAATTAAGGTAAAAGTAATGCGTTTACCGCTAAAATTCATAAAACTTATGTATCATGTAGAAATACTTATATGAGATTCAAATGAATTTTGAAATATGTTTGAGCTAAAACTAAGATAAAATAATTTTGAACACATATATATAATAATATAATATAGATTAGACACTGAAACTAGTGGAGTAGTTACTATTACATCCAACTTTAGTACTAGTTAATGTAATGGCATGGAAAGCTAATACATAATATTAATGATATAATTCGATCTCTTTGTAGACAAGGACAAAAATTATTAAATTAATGTCGTAATTAATTTGTTTCGTGATAGTGTTTCATATATGTGGTCTCCAAGGTTCATCTTGTTTTGATATGAGAGTGTTTGAAAAATATATTATCAATCAAAGTTTAGCTTGTTTAACTAGTCAAACAGGTAATAATATAAATTACCTTTTCCAAAAAAAAAAAAAAAAAGTACGAACATTTACCAACTAAAAGAAGATACACTATTCATAAATCATAACTAATATTTGTTAGGTAATGGCATAACAGGATTAGTGCTAGTTTTGTCCCTTTTGAAGTTCTCTCAAGTGCTGAGAAAGAAACAGGATACTTTCATTTGCTTAAGAAGATAGATTTTTCTTTTGCTTGTGTGACTTGTTTTAAAGATTGTGTTTATACTTTTGATAGGATCTCATTTATTTATAGGATCATAAAAATTAAAAAGACAGTCTGACTAGCCACATCAAGTTCGAGTGCTGAGCATAATATTTTATTATCATAGCCCAATACCATCCTAAGCCCTCTTGCACACTATATATCATTCCATTCATGATTCATGACAATTAACTGAAAAAAACAGGTTAGTCAGTCTAACTAACTGAGAACTTTGCTTGGATATGTTTGACAGATTCCTTATCAATTCTAAAAGCTTTGGACAGAACATCCTCGGATATGGCCGGATCTGTCCCAAACATTTCATTGGCGATGGTGATCACCCCGGATTCTGGCTATTGTAAGCCGAAAAAAAAACGTGGCGTTGCCGGCTCCAACGTTGTGCATAAAGTGAATAAGCCCCTGGGGGATCACAAAAGCATCTCCGGCCTTCAGCGTCTTCGCAAACAGCCGATTCTTCTCGCGATTCTTGGGATCAACTGCCACAAATCCTACGTAGGCCGTGCCCTGCACGACCAGGATGAACTCGGAAGAACGAGGATGCGTGTGAGGTGGAATCAGCCCGGCCGGTCCAAGCTCCGACCGAGCCACCGTGAGCCCCAGGGTGTTGAGCCCGGGTATGCGGTTCACGTTCGCCACGTTCACCGACACGCTCAGCCCGTGAAACGCCGGCGTCCCAATAGCGTCCAGACCAGAAGCGAAGAAATCATCCGCCGTTGTTATTAATTAAACCAAAAGAAAGAAGAAGTGCAGCATTATTGGAGTTGCTTTCGGCAGTGGAATTAGCATTACTGATTAAGTGGCATCAGTGCATGAATAATTATGTTTGGTGCACTAAAGTATGGATGGCAGGATGAATGGTTAAACATTAATGAGTGGTATTATTATAATTATAGCTAATGAAATAATGGGTTAAGCAATAAGTTAGTGGTAATATTATAGTTATAAATAATGTAATAATGCCTGCAGCATGTTATCAACATTAGAATTGTTTATTCCTTTGCTTAAGTATAAATAGGGAGTCTATCACTTGTGATTTGTGTATTCTAAAAACCAAAAGAAAAGAATTCCCATTCCTAATTACATTTCCTCTCTATTTCTATTCCTACGAATTTCTTCCTCTTCCTCTCAATTAATATAGATATATTTATATTAAATATATCTGACAGCCGTCGCAAGTTTCGGATCCTTACACAGTTACACACCCTTCCGTTCATGAAAACTGTATATATATATATATATATACCAATTAACCAAAAAGTTCAAGAAATTAACCAAACTGTATATATATATATACTTATAATAAGAATCGGAAGAACAAAAGAAAAAGGTAATACCAGCATGCTGGGGATCATTTACTGCAACGCATGCAGAAGTCTTGGAGAGGGCTTGGATCATAAGCATAAGCAACTGAACAAGTAAAAGCAACAATGGATCGGACAAGGTTACTAGGAAACCAGTGGCCATTGTTGTACAGTAGCTAAACTAGTGTGAATATGAGACAATGTTAATTCAATATATATAATGTTAGTATTATATATAGGAATATATGTGATGTACAAAATGAATCACGTTTGTGCATTGCAAAAAGCTAAGTGAGCAGGTAGACATATTATATATGCTTAATATCAAGCAGACAAGCCGTAGTATTTCTATAAATAATAGGAGTTTGGATTGTGCATATTTCGTCTAAAACAATACAAGTACAAGAGTCAAATCAGGTTTTTTTTTTTTTTTTCCTTAAAATGATGAAGTTTTATCCAGAAATTGATATATGAAACACTTGTACATTTTTTTTTTTTTAATATCAATGCATCTTTCATTTAAACTTCTACATATTTTAAGAAATTTTTCTTAAAGCAATACAATTTTCTTTGTTTTACCCAAAAATGATGTTGTTTTAGTGAGTTTAACTTTTAAATTATGCAATGAAAATTTTATATATTTATAAATTAATCTTTTATAATAAACAGGAAATTTATTTTCATTTTTCATGCTAGCAACCCTTATGTTATATTCTTACAAATCAAAGCCCACGCTTATAATTGTTATTATGACTTTGTTTGGGATACATAACTAAAAAGTTAGCTTAAATTTGAAAGTTTAAAAGCTAGTAGCTACTAACTTATTTTGAAAATCTACTTAATTAAGATATCTTTCAAAATAAATTATTATTTTAAATTCCTTATGCATGCTTACCGAACAGAACTTATAACTTTTTTTTGTAACTGAAAATAAGATATAAACTCTAAAATAAGTTCTACCAAACAAAGTATATATATATATATATATATATATATATATATATATATATATATATATATATATATATATATATATATATATATTTTGAAACGATTTTTCACGGTCAATTTACAACTTCAAATCAATCTTAGGAATAAAAAAGTCAAATAATAATTGAGGTGTTGTTTTCGTCCCGATCGCAACTTGCAATGATGTGATATATACAATGTAAATTGTAAAATATTGTTTCTTTTAAAAATTGTGTACCATATCTTGTCTAATATAATAATGATTTTTATAATTGTTTAACTATTGATGAATTAATAAAAACTTAGCTTGTTACTTTATACAAGTTAGTCAAATTAAATTATTTTAAATGTAACGTCGAAATGTCACTCCAGGGCAAATTATGAGGTTAATTACTCAATGACACATCAATTTAGGGTGTGTTTGGAAAGTAGAAAATGAGTTATTTTTCAAAAAACATTTTCATTTCCAGTGTTTGGTTGCATTATGTAAAACTATCTTTGTGTGTTTGGTTCATTTTCTAGAAAATGTATTAAATTGTATAATTTTACATTTTAATTATTTTTTTAAAATATAAAAAAGTAATAATAATATATAAAATAATAATATTTCTTTTAAAAAGTAACATATATGGTCTTTTTGGCCAAAAAATTGTTGAAGCCAAGTCCGGAAAATGACTTTCGGAAAAAAATTCAGAAGTCATTTTCTGGAAAAATTGCCTCATTTTCCTTGGTCAACGGAAGTTGTTTTCCATTGACCGCATTTTCCAGGCGCTGCCAAACACCAAAAGCCCGAAAAATAATGTTCGGAAATTATTTTCCGCGCTACCAAACACACCCCGAGCGCCTAGCGATTTTTTCAACCATGATTAGACTTCAAAGTAAAATTTATACACACACATTTCATTCAAATGAATATATCCAAAAATATTTTAAAGATTATCATTTTCTTTTACTTATCGCCATATTCTATATTTTATGCTCACATTTACTTATATAAACATAGCTTATTTGTAAGCTTAAAGTTAGACATTATTCAAATGATCACAATTCAAACTTAAACTTTACACCAAGTTTTAGATTTTGATTAAATTCAATAGTTTATTGGTTTAGATATTTTTAGTTACGTTACAATTTATATCGTAATAAAAGCTTGATCCGATCCGGATATTGAAATTTCGCATATATTATACTTCAAAGTAAAAATTATACACACACATTTCATGCAAATGAATATATCCAAAATTATTTTAAAGATTAGCTCAAAAAATTTTCAATATTATCTAAATTAAATTTTATGTGAATTTAATAGGGTGATTAAGATATATTTTTAGTTATTTTATATACGAGTATAAATTTAGTTCGAATATCAAATTTACTATTATCAATTATCTATTTTATTATGATACTAGTTTAATTAAATATAAACTCCTTCTTGTAAGTGAAAAAAGATTGCATATTTTCTAATATATAATTATATATATCACATTCATTTTTGGTTTTTATTGATAATATAGTTTATCCAAAATTTTAAAGTTGACCACGAATTATTTAATTCCGTTAAATTGATGTGTCATTGAGTAATTAACCTCACAATTTGGCCTGGAGTGACATTTCGACGTTACATTTAAAATAATTAATTTGACTAACGTGTATAAAGTAACAAGTTTCTATCAATTCATCAATAGTTAAACAATTATAAGAAGGAATAAGGGTCAAATAGGCCACCGAACTACACACGAAACTGCAATTAGGCCATCGAACTCAAAAACAATGCAATTGGGTCCCTGAACTACACAAATCTATGCAAATTAATCCAAAATGACTTGTTGACTTGTTCTTCGGGTTACCAAATTTAAAAATAATATTTTAAAATAATTTTAAATTAATTAATTAATTAAAATTTAAAAAAAACAACAAACAGGAACAATTCAATTGGGTCCTTTTTTTAATTTTTAATTTTTAATTTAATTTTAATTAAGTATTTTAGTTAAAATTATTTTAAAATATTATTTTTAAAGTTGGTAACCGGAAGATCAAGTCAAACAAGTCACTTTGGGTTAATTTGCATGGATTTGTGTAGTTCAGGGACCCAATTGCATTGTTTTTGAGTTCAATGGCCTAATTGCAGTTTCGTGTGCAGTTCAGTGGCTTATTTGACCCTTATTCCTTATAAGAATCGTTATTATATGAGACAAAATATGGTACACAAATTTTAAAAGAAGCAATATCTTACGTTGTATATATCACATCATTGCATTTGCAAGTTGCGATCGGGACGAAAACAACACCTCAATTATTATTACGTTTTTAATTTTAACTTTTGTATTCCTAAGATTGATTTGAAGTTGTAAATTGACCGCGAAAAATCGCTTCAAAAAATATATAGGCTCCGTAATTTGTTTTAGAGCTTACGTCTCTTTCTTTCCTTTTTTTTTTCTTTTTTTTTTTTTTAAGGTAAACGTAGCTATTCCATTAATTCATAACATAAAACGTTTACATCAATGATCAATAAAATGGTAAACCATTCCTTACAGTCAGACATAGAAACAACTTTTCTAACTATGCTATAGAAAACTTGAATCGCAGACTGTTTCATAACTATGAAGCTATGTTCCTTCAGGGAGCTTAAAGCTTCATCAAAGATCTGGGTCTTCGTCATCATTCTTTTTTGCTCGCCCAGGATAAGATCAACACTTGTCGAAACCAAACTAAACGATTTATGCTAATGAAAATGAAAAGCTCGTGAAAGTAATGAGAGGAAAAATGCTCGTGAAACTAACAAGGGGAAAACACAATAAAAGAGAAAATAAAAAGTGGGTAAGTCAAAGTAGGGTTGGGAGTTCAAGACTACCAACACAAACTCTAATACCTACCTACTATTATTTTATTCAAAGGGAGAGAAAACGGAAGTAGAAGATCTGTGGCGGTGGTTGGAGGCGGACGGAGCTGTGACGATGGTCGGGGCGGAAGAAGAGCAAGAGCAAACATAGAAGGTGACCAAAACCGCCGGCTCAAAGCTCCATTAGAGCTCTGGCCGCAGGCCAGCGATGGAAGCCGAAGTTGAGCAGCAGAGAAAAGCGTTTGGTTTTAGAGAGAAAAGGGAGATAGCATTAGAGTTTTCTGCCCTGAAGAACTTTAATTGTTATCTTATTTTTAGTTAAAAAAAAAGTTATAAGTTCTATTTGGTAAACATGAGGAGTTTAAAATAATAACTTATTTTGAAACGATATTTTAAATATCTTTTCAAAAATAAGTTAGTAGCTATTAAATTTTAAACTTTCAAATTTAAGCTAACTTTTTTTTTTATCCCTGATTTGACTCTTGTACTTGTATTGTTTTAGAAGAAATATATATGCACAATCCAAATTCGTATTGTTTGGCCTAAATACATATAGATGAGTAAATCAGTCGTCTAAACATGCATAATTTTTATATGAATATGCAATAATATTTATTCAATTCTTTCAAACTTTGATTTATTCATAGATATGCTAGCTACCACTTGTCCGCTTGATATTAAGCATATATAATATCTCTACCTGTTCACTTTCTTCAATAATGCACAAACATGATTCATTTTGTACATCACATAGATTCCTATATATAATACTAACATTGTCTCATATTAACACTAGCTAAGCTATAACAATGGCTACTGGTTTCCTAGTAACCTTGTCCATTGTTGCTTTTACTTGTTCAGTTGCTTATGCTTATGATCCAAGCCCTCTCCAAGACTTCTGCGTTGCAGTAAATGATCCCCAGCATGCTGGTATTACCTTTTTCTTTTTTTTTTTTCTTTCGATTCTTATTATAAGTAAAATATATATGCAGTTTAATTTCTTGAACTTTTTGGTTAATTGGTATATATATATATATGCAGTTTTCATGAACGGAAGGGTGTGTAAGGATCCGAAACTTGCGACGGCGGATGATTTCTTCGCTTCTGGCCTCGACGCTATTGGGACGCCGGCGTTTCCCGGTCTGAGCGTGTCGGTGAACGTGGCGGACGTGAACCGGATACCCGGGCTCAACACGCTGGGGCTCACGGTGGTTCGGGCGGAGCTTGGACCGGCCGGTTTGATTCCACCTCACACGCATCCTCGTTCTTCTGAGTTCATCCTGGTCGTGCAGGGCAGCGCCTATGTAGGATTTGTGGCCGTTGATCCCACGAATCGCGGGAAGAATCGGCTGTTTGAGAAGACGCTGAAGGCCGGAGATGTTTTTGTGATCCCGCAGGGGCTTATCCACTTTATGCACAACGTTGGAGGCGGCAACGCCACGTTTTTAACGGCTTTCAATAGCCAGAACCCGGGGGTGATCACCATCGGGAATGAGTTGTTTGGGTCGGATCCGGTAATATCCGAGGATGTTCTGTCCAAAGCTTTTAGAATTGATAAGGAATCTGTCCAACATATCCAAGCAAAATTCTCTTCGGTTGGTTAACCCCTGTTGTTTCAAGTGATAATTCACTTTTAATCTTCTTTTTCAAACATCTATATTATGTAATAGTATTATTGTAGCATGCCTTCATCAACAAAACCACTTAAATTCCGTAAAATATAATGACATTTAGATCTTCAATTATGTGTTTAAAAAAAATCTTCAATTATGAATTTTTTTCAAAAAATTTAAAATAAAATATAGTTACTCAATCTACCATACCTATTAGAAGGTTTAATGTTCAGTACAAGTTCGATGTGGGACAAAACAAAACATCCAACTACCAAAGAAAGTAAAAACTTGATGTTTTGGATCAAGGTATGTTTGCCCAACTCATGAAGGTAACTTGCACTTATTGGAAACACATAAGATGCAAATAGGCCTTGTTTCTCTTAGCAAGACAACAGTAAAAACAAAATAAAAAGAAATTTTCTTGTCTGCATTGTTTCAGAACTTTTAGTGTCTTAAATCTGCTTAATCTTGATATAATCATTAAAAAGTAGGCATACTGATTTCTTATATGATCAATTTGAATAGGAACTGGATGGTTTTCATTTTAGAATATGTTCCTTCAGATGCTGGAAAGCCATTTTCATTTCAAATGAATTACTGAATTTATTGACTCTCTTTTTACAGGCTATGTAAATTAACAGAATCTTGGATGGAGAGAACTGTTTCCAAGGGACAAACAGTGGATAATATGCTCAGTATTGCTACAACATGTGAAATGAGCAAATGTAATAGGAAAAAGTGTCAAATGTCCTAAAACTCAAATGGTTTCATTACACTATGCAACTCTCTCAAGTTATAATTATTTGGCAATAACTCTGTATATTTCATAGTTATATAGAGAACAGTAAAGTTGAAAGCATTAAAGATTACAGAATTATTTGCCATCTACTAAACTATAACTCTTAAAGAAAGAACACTACAAAATCAGTCAAGAACAGCAAGCTTTTTATACTCTTCCCCAGAAATGGCAAGCTCCATGACTTCCTCAGGGTTCACAATACCACCATTTTCCAAGAAGATGGTCAGCAGATTCTTGGAGAACCCACTCACCAATGCCACACCACTCTGGTTGGCCACAACAGGAGTGGACTTTGAAGCTCTGAGGTTCCAGAACACAACTTCTGGAACATTTGTGAAGCCCTTCTCCCTGAATTTCCTCTGTATGGCTTCATAATCAGTCTCCCAAGAATTTTCTGAAACCTCCCCAGATTTTTCTGAAGCCTCCCCAGATTTTTCTGAAGCCTCCAAAGGATTTTCTGAAGCCTCCAAAGGATTTTCTGAAGCCTCCAAAGGATTTTCTGAAACCTCCAAAGGATTTTCTGAAACCTCCAAAGGATTTTCTGAAACCTCCCCAGAATTTTCTGAAAACTCGTCGAACTCCATGTCATTAAAATCAAACACCCTCCTAACCTCGTCGAACTCCATGTCACTAAAAACAAACACCCTCCTAATCATTTGTTCCTGGCTCAGTTTTCCCTCCACTGCAATCTCCAAGATCCTATCGAACGCTTTCTGGAAATTTGTGTTCATACCCCAGTCCATTGTTTTGACAAATGCAGTCTTTTCCAGCAGGGTTTCACCCTTGATTTTATGAAGCTGAGGATCTGCACTGAAAGTGATCAGGTTTCCCTTCCACGGTTCTTCGCTTAATTCAGAAATTAAGATTCCTAATGCCACAGAGACATCCATAGGTATTCCTATCATACTCCCAGACACATCACATATAGCAATGCAATTACTCAACTTCCCCTTGTTGGCAAGATCATCAACCATTCTTTTCCACTGCAGCTCGGCAACCTCTGCAACTTCTGCCTCCTCCTCCGGGTCTGCACGTTCCAATGATTTTATGATCTCATGGGGAAGCAATGCCCCGGCTGCAATCTTTGCCTCCCCGGTCTTCACCTTCCTAAGGTACTCATTAAACCTCTCGTTATCGTGCTTTGCAAACTTCTTCGTGTAGTTCTTCATTGCAACCGAGGCCACCCGCTTGTAAGGCAGCACGTTCCATTGTTTGGCACTCATATACACCTCGGGCAACTCCAATGCCTTGTGCAAAGGCACAAGAACTTGTTTTCTCAGTCTGTCCCTCACCTTATAAACATAATGTGCCTCCTTTAAGCCCTCATATTCTGTGTACTTATCCCTAGGGAACAATTTTCTTGCAATGCTCTCACAAATTAAGGTGGTCTTATCGTATGATGAGTCAATAGTGGGGCACCATTTTGCAGCCAAGCTGATCTCTCCAAGCTTCCCTGAATTCAATTTCTCAACATCAGCCTCTAGCATTTCTGCAAAAAGATCGGAAATTTTGTCATGTAGTAACCTGTATTTTTCATCAGTAATGTATGTTTGTAAACCCTTTACTGCCTTGTTTAGCTCTCTCTGCTTTCTTAAAACCCTTGCTTTCTCCTTCTCAGCCCTTGCTTTCTCCTTCAAAGCCATCAATTCCTCTGGAGTTTTCTTGATTTTCTCCTTCTTAGGCTTCAATTTCTCCGAATTCTTGATTTTCTCCTTCTCAGCCTCAGCCATCAATTCCTCCCAATCCTTCTCCATTTGATCCTTCTCAGCCATCAATTCCTCCTCCCAAGCCTTCTCCATTTCATCCTTCTCAGAAATCAATTCCTCTGAATCCTTCTTGATTTCATCCTTCTCAGACATCAATTCCTCCGAATTCTTCTTGATTTCATCCTTCTCAGACATCAATTCCTCCGAATTCTTCTTGATTTCATCCTTCTCAGACATCAATTCCTCCGAATTCTTCTTGATTTCATCCTTCTCAGACATCAATTCCTCCGAATCCTTCTTTTTCTCCTCCTCCTCCTCATTTCCCTCATCATGATTCTCATCATCATCATCATCATCATCATTATTCTCTTCATCACTATAAACTTCATCGTTTTCCGGGTAAAAGAATCTCCGGCGTCCACGACCATACCTCCTCCGGCTCCGGCTCGAATTCTCCCTCTGCTCCTTCTCAAATTTCCTCACATAGGGTCCTTCCAAAATCCTATATAGAATTTCAAGAAAATCTTTAAAATACCCAAATTCAGCAAGGGCCTTGAGATTACCAGCGAGAGTTTTGGGGTGGTTGTAGTGGAGCCAAAGCGCCGCCAAATAAAACCCTTCCTTATCAGACTTGCCGGTCCCCCTCACTCCCCTGAGGTTACAGATCAGCTTCAGAGTGGTCAAGGGATTGTGGGCCCACGCCACATCGAGCCGCCCGATCAAATCCTGGGGCGGCATGTGCGGAACCACGTGGAAGAAGAAGTCCAAGCATGGGTTTCCGGTGGAGAGGAACGTGGCCGAGCCATTCTCGGTGAAGCCCATCAAAGGGTTCGGGTCGGGCTTAACCCCCTGGGGTTTGGTAGATGAATCGGAGCCATGAGTATCGACGGGAGGGGTGTTGGTTTCGCCGCCGTGATCGGCGACGGATGAAAGCTTTGCACGGTCGATTTCAGGTGGACCGAGGAGTTGAATGGGAGCCATTAGAGGTGCGATTAAGATGAAAGTGAAAGTGAAAGTGAGAAAAGAAGAATTGTGAGTAGCGAATTTATAGTATGGAGTTGCTTAGCCTCCAAGAATAAAGAAAACGTCTTACGCATATATTCCGTAATATAGATGTTGAAACTGACAACGACTCTACACTCTAGAGAGTATAGACTAGAGAGTAGAGACCGTAATTTTATGCAACTACTTTTATGCCAATTACACAAACAAAACACACCAATTTAAAACTGATAAAAAATAGTCTTAAATATGGTGGTATGTTACGAGCTTAAATATGTCTTCTATAGATAGAATCTGTTCAATACATTTCGTGATTTGATAAAAAAATTGATAACAAGTAAAATACACAAATTTAAAATTGTATCACATAATAAATATGTAAATCATTTTAGTAAAAAATTGATTTTTTATTGGATAACAAATATTATATTTTTACTAATAAATACGTCGTATTATCTAAATCTTTTCTTTTTAAATTTAAATCTAATCTATCTATAAATAAAATAAACATATGTGGTTTACCACGGTAACTTCTATTATATTTTTCCATTTTGATTACAATGCACACGCATCCACAATATGTTTCTTCTTTTTTTTTTTTAATATTCTTCAATATTAATAATATATGTAGGCATTAAAAATAAATTTGATTTCATTTAGATTTTAATTAGTAAGGATTAATTGGTAATTTTTTAAAAGATAACTATCAAATTTGTGAAAATGCTTTACATTATTATTATTATTATTATTATTATTATTATTATTATTATTACACAATAATATGAATATCTAAAATCTAAATAAGAAAGGGAAAATTGTAATTTCTTACCTTCACTTATAGACCAATTATAAATGTCGCACCTCAATTCTAAGTGGTATAAATATTGTTCCTGAATTGTTTAAACGTGTGTATATATTGCTCATCCCCATTCAAAAAATTAAGAATTCAGGGCAACATTTATAATGAGGATGGACAATATGTAAACACGTTCAAATAATTCAATAACAACATTTATACTGCTTAGAATTGAAGAGTGACCTTTATAAAAGTGAGGGACATAAATTACTATTTTTCAAAAAAAAAAAAAAAACTTATCAAACTGAATCAATGTTATTACACATGATTTATGTTTATATTTTTATGCTTATTGAATTGTACATTGCCCTTCAAATATTTTATTATTCATTTTTATCAAACTAATTATCTTACACTATTAAACTTCCATTGGTATATATTAAATGTTATCATAACTATGTTCAATCATTTACCATATCTAAAACTATAATTATATTTAATCATTTACCATCTTTAAAATTCCTACCATAACAATTATTAATCATACCATAATTATTTCTCAAATTATCAACTATACCGTTAATATAACATTAATTCTACAATAAATTTTTGTCCATAAGTTAAACGATAATTGTATAATTCATTTCTAATTATTTGTCATGCTCACTTTTCATCTCTAACCAACGAACTAATAACAGAACATGAATGCAAAATTTGGCTCTGAACCCGTTTGTGAGGATGAGGGAGACGATTATGCTGAACATTAGGTGACACCTTTGCAAACAAGAAAGCAGTAGGGCTTGAGATTTATAATTTCTGTCTAATATAGTCACAATCTATTAGTTTTGTATGCCTGTCTGTTTACACTATTGAATCACACACTCAATTTATGATGCTAAGAACCTGGTGATACCATTGAAACCTAAAGCAAGAACACTACAAAATCAGTCAAGAACAGCAAGCTTCTTATACTCTTCCCCAGAAATTGCAAACTCCATGACTTCCTCAGGGCTCACAATGCCACCATTTTCCAAGAAGATGGTCAGCAGATTCTTGGAGAACCCACTCACCAATGCCACACCACTCTGGTTGCCCACAACAGGAGTGGACTGTGAAGCTCTGAGGTTCCAGAACACAACTTCTGGAACATTTGTGAAGCCCTTCTCCCTGAATTTCCTCTGTATGGCTTCATAATCAGTCTCCCAAGAATTTTGTGAACTCCGTGTCACTAAAAACATGTCATTATAATCAAACACCCTCCTAACCCGGTCGAACTCCATGTCACTAAAAACAAACACCCTCCTAATCATTTGTTCCTCGCTCAGATTCCCCTCCACTGCAATCTCCAAGATCCTATCGAACGCTTTCTGGAAATTTGTGTTCATACCCCAGTCCATTGTTTTGACAAATTCAGTCTTTTCCTGCAGGGTTTCGCCCTCGATTTTATGAAGCTGAGGATCTGCACTGAAAGTGATGAGTTTTCCCTTCCATGGTTCTTCGCTTAATTCAGAAACTAAGATTCCTAATGCCACACAGACATCCATAGGTATTCCTATCATACTCCCAGACACATCACATATAGCAATGCAATTACTCAACTTCCCCTTCTTGGCAAGATCATCCACCATTCTTTTCCACTGCAGCTCGGCAACCTCTGCAACTTCTGCCTCCTCCGGGTCTGCACGTTGCAATGATTTTATGATCTCATGGGGAAGCAATGCCCCGGCTGCAATCTTTGCCTCCCCGGTCTTCACCTTCCTAAGGTACTCACTAAACCTCTCCTTGTCATGCTTCACAAACTTCTGCGTGTAGTTCTTCATTGCAACCGAGGCCACCCGCTTGTAAGGCAGCACGTTCCATTGTTTGGAACTCATATACACCTCGGGCAACTCCAATGCCTTGTGCAAAGGCACAAGAACTTGTTTTCTCAGTCTGTCCCTCACCTTATAAACATAATGTGCCTCCTTTAAGCCCTCATATTCTGAGTACTTATCCCTAGGGAACAATTTTCTTGCAATGCTCTCACAAATTAAAGTGGTCTTATCGTATGATGAATCAATAGTGGGGCACCATTTTGCAGCCAAGCTGATGTCTCCAAGCTTCCCTGACTTCAATTTCTCAAGATCAGCCTCTAGCATTTCTGCAAAAAGATTGGAAATTTTGTCATGTAGTAACCTGTATTTTTCATCAGTAATGTATGTTTGTAAACCCTTTACTGCCTTGTTTAACTCTCTCTGCTTTCTTAAAACCCTTGCTTTCTCCTTCTCAGCCCTTGCTTTCTCCTTCAAAGCCAACAATTCCTCCGGGGTTTTCTTGATTTTCTCCTTCTTAGGCTTCAATTTCTCCGAATTCCTCTTGAGTTCATCCTTCTCAGCCTCAGACATGAATTCTTCCCAATCCTTCTCCATTTGATCCTTCTCAGCCATCAATTCCTTCTCCCAATCCTTCTCCATTTGATCCTTCTCAGCCATCAATTCCTCTAAATCCCTCTCGATTTGATCCTTCTCAGTCATCAATTCCTCCCAATCCTTCTCCATTTCATCCTTCTCAGACATCAATTCGTCCGAATCCTTCTTTTTCTCCTCCTCCTCCTCATTTCCCTCATCATTATTCTCTTCATCACTATAAACTTCATCGTCATCAACTTCATCGTTTTCCGGGTAAAAGAATCTCCGGCGTCCACGACCAGACCTCCTCCGTCTCCGGCTCGAGTTCTCCCTCTGCTCCTTCTCAAATTTCCTCACATAGGGTCCTTCTAAAATCCTATACAGAATTTCAAGAAAATCTTTAAAATACCCAAATTCAGCAAGGGCCTTGAGATTACCAGACAGAGTTTTGGGGTGGTTGTAGTGGAGCCAAAGCGCCGCCAAATAAAACCCTTCCTTGTCAGACTTGCCGGTCCCCCTCACTCCCCTGAGGTTACAGATCAGCTTCAGAGTGGTCAAGGGATTGTGGGCCCACGCCACATCGAGCCGCCCGATCAAATCCTGGGGCGGCATGTGCGGAACCACGTGGAAGAAGAAGTCCAAGCATGGGTTTCCGGTGGAGAGGAACGTGGCCGAGCCATTCTCGGTGAAGCCCATCAAAGGGTTCGGGTCGGGCTTAACCCCCTGGGGTTTGGTAGATGAATCGGAGCCATGGGTATCGACGGGAGGGGTGTTGCTTTCGCCGCCGTGATCGGCGACGGATGAAAGCTTTGCATGGTCGATTTCAGGTGGACCGAGGAGCTGAATGGGAGCCATTAGAGGTGCGATTAAGGTGAAAGTGAAAGTGAAAGTGAAAGTGAGAAAAGAAGAATTGCGAGTGGCGAATTTATTGTATGGAGTTGCGTAGCCTCCAAGAATAAAGAAAACGTCGTACGCATATATTCCGTAATATAGATGTTGAAAGTTACAAGGACTCTAGAGTCTAGAGTCTGGAGAGTAGAGACCGTAATTTTATGCAACCACTTTATGCCAATTACACAAAATACACAAATTTATAACTGATAAAAAAAATAGTATCAATATGGTTCGAGTTTAAATGCGTCTTCAATAGTTAAGGTTTGTTTGAGACATTTCGTGATTTGAAACAAAAAAATTGATAAAAAAGTAAAGTATACAAATTTAAAAGTGTATCACATAATAAATATGTAAATCATTTTAGTAAAAAAATATGATTTTTTTATTGGATAACAAATATTATATTTTACTAAAAAATATTTTCTAAATCTTTTTTTCTTATCTAAATCTTTTTTGAAAACCAAAGCAACAAGTATATTAATTACTCAAAAGCAAATGCCGAATACAATCAGGGAAAGAAGAAAGCCAAATACGAGGACCAGACTGAGAAGCCGTAGCTCTTGCTAGCACATGAGCTAACGTATTCGCTGATCTAGAAATAAAATGAAACGAAACATCATCAAAGAAACGTTTCAGAGAAACACAGTCACGAACAATGCAACCAACATATGAATTGTTAGGCAAAGAGCTCTCCAATAGGTTGCAAACAAGCTGACAATCTGAGTACAACACCACCTTATGCCAACCACGATCCTTCGCCCAAGAGAGGGCCTCTTTAACCGCCATTGCCTAAATCTAACCTAAACTTATGATTTACCATTATAACTGTAATACCCACATTCTTAAAGATACAATTATATTTATATTTATTAAATGAGGTCAACAAGTCAAAGCTTATTAAAGTTTAATATTGGATTACCAAATTACTCTTAAAGGTTAAGGAATCACTTCATCTTGGATAGATATCTCATTTGAAAGAAGATATCTCATTTGAAAGAAGATAAGGAGTTTGAGTAGAGCGATAGTGGAAGGAAAAATCTTGAAGGTTTGATCTCCATCTTCTTCAAGCTTAGGTCTCAAGTTATTGAAGTATTATAGGTGAGTTTGACCTTCATATTTCACTCTTTTTGAGTTGGGTTTATCATTGGAGTCCTAAGATTGATGTTTTGAAAATATTAGGAATTTTGACAAGGAGCATTTTAAGTGAGCTAAATAGCTAACGTTTGGATGTTCTAAGTAAGTGGTTAACTATTCTCTCCTTATTTCGCAAAACTCATAACCTATTTTGGAATCTCTACTACTTGAATACCCATTTAGGGTTAGTTTGAGGTAAAAATATTTTGGACTTTGATATAGTATGACTCAAACTATTTATTATTGTTAAAGTGTGATTTCACTATTATTCGATTTATGGGTATGACTTTTGTACTAAGGTAGTTTGCTCTAAAAGAGGATCAAGTAATTTATGTGACAATTTTTAGTTTATGATTTCATATTTGTTTTGCCAGTTATACTATACGGATTTCATATTACTTTTGGATACGTATTTTGTTATGTGATTTTAAGGAAATAATTTTTGTTACAATGAACTATTTGATTATAAGAATTATTTTGAATGTTTGACCAAACTCATGAGACATCATACATTTTGTTATTTGTTTTGTTCGGCTTGGAACGTTCCAAAGAGCTCATTCCGAATCGTCGAGTCTGACTCATTCCGAATCGTCGAGTCTTTTAGGACCATTATACCGATAATGGCATGTGCTACAAGGTATAATGGTTGTTGTAGGTTGCCAATGAGTCATGGATTAAAAGAATGATTTCAACTTTTGAAAGTATTGTGTTATGAAGTAATGTTGATGCCCATATAGCTTGTTAAAGCTAAAGTTTCTATTTTGGAGAACCTGTGTATATAGTATGATGGAATTATAATATGACTTCGATATAGTTTGAAGATCATGATTTGCACCTATTAAATACTCTAAAGCTTATTATATTTTATTAAGGCTACTTGATTCAGGGTTGAGAAGAGTATCACTTACTGGGCATTAGCTCATTAATCTTATTTCGCTCATGTTTCAGAGTAGTTAAGGAGTACAATTGTGAATAGCACGAGCACAAGTTGTGGGTTCTTGAAGGTGACTTTTGAAACTAGGAGATTTAGTCCTAGTATTGGAACTTATCACAGATTTTTGTTTATTTAAATACTCCCTTTGACCCTTTGTATTTTTGGTAAACCAGTGTGCTTACTTTTGGTAATTGTGATACATTTTGGGCATACTACTCTTGATTGTAAATATTTAATAGTGGATTTGATGAGGGTTTGGGAAGAACTAGTTGATTATATATATTTTGCCAATTTGGATTGTGGAACTATTGTGTATTCAAGTGTTATATTGAAGATGTCAAGAGGTATGCATAGTTAAGCTTTGTAGTGTTACAGGTCTTCACGTAATGATACGGCCGGGTCATGTCTTAGAAGTGGGGCATGACAATAACTTCTATCATCTTTTTCCCATTATTATTACAATGCACATACATCTACAATATATTTTCTTAATATTCCTCAATGGTAATAATATATGTAGGCATTATATATTGGAGTAATATATAATAAATAAATTTAATTTCATTTAAATTTTAATTAGTAAGATTAAGTAGTAAAATTTTAAAAGATAACTATCAAATTTATGAAAATGCTTTACATTATTATTATTATTATTATTATTATTATTATTATTATTATTATTATTATTATTATTATTATTATTATTATTACTACACAATAATATAAATATATAAAATCTAAATAAGAAACGGAAAATTGTAATTTCTTACCTTCACTTATAGACCAATTATAAATGTCACACCTCAATTCTAAGTGGTATAAATGTTGTCCCTGAATTGTTTAAACGTGTGTATATGTTGCTCATCCCCATTCAAAACATTAAGAATTCAATGCAACATTTATAATGAGGATGGACAATATGTAAACACGTTCAAATAATTCAATAACAACATCAATACCACTTAGAATTGAAGAGTGACCTTTACAATTGGCCTATAAGTGAAGGACATAAATTACTATTTTTCAAAAAAAAAAAAAAAAAAAATTATCAGATTGAATCAATGTTATTACACATGATTTATGTTTGTATTTTTATGCTCATTGAATTGTACATTGCCCTGCAAATATTTTATTATTATTTTTATCAAACTAATTATCTCACACTATTAAACTTCCATTGGTATATATTAAATGTTACCATAACTATGTTTAATCATTTACCATATCTAAAACCATAATTATATTTAATCATTTACCATCTTTAAAATTCTTACCTTAACAATTATCAATCATACCATAATTATTACCCAAATTATCAACATTAATATAACATTAATTCTACAACAATGAATTTTTTAAAGCAAGAACACTACAAAATCAGTCAAGAACAGCAAGCTTCTTATACTCTTCCCCAGAAATTGCAAACTCCATGACTTCCTCAGGGCTCACAATGCCACCATTTTCCAAGAAGATGGTCAGCAGATTCTTGGAGAACCCACTCACCAATGCCACACCACTCTGGTTGCCCACAACAGGAGTGGACTGTGAAGCTCTGAGGTTCCAGAACACAACTTCTGGAACATTCTTGAAGCCCTTCTCCCTGAATTTCCTTTGTATGACTTCATAATCAGTCTCCCAAGAATTTTCTGAAACCTGGTCAAACTCCATGTCACTAAAAACAAACACCCTCCTAATCATTTGTTCCTGGCTCAGATTTCCCTCTACTGCAATCTCCAAGACCCTATCGAACGCTTTCTGGAAATTTGTGTTCATACCACATTCCATTGTTCCAACAAATGCAATCTTTTTCAGAAGGGTTTCACCCACCACTTTATGAAGCTGAGGATCTGCACTGAAAGTGATCACGCTTCCCTTCCATGGTTCTTCGCTTAATTCAGAAACTAAGATTCCTAATGCCACACAGACTTCCATAGGTATTCCGAACATACTCCCAGACACATCACATATAGCAATGCAATTACTCAACTTCCCCTTCTTGGCAAGATCATCCACTATTCTTTTCCACTGCAGCTCGGCAACCTCTGCAACTTCTGCCTCCTCCGGGTCTGCACGTTGCAATGATCTTATGATCTCATGGGGAAGCAATGCCCCGGCTGCAATCTTTGCCTCCCCGGTCTTCACCTTCCTAAGGTACTCTCTAAACCTCTCGTTATCGTGCTTCGCAAACTTCTTCGTGTAGTTCTTCATTGCAACCGAGGCCACCCGCTTGTAAGGCAGCACGTTCCATTGTTTGGCACTCATATACACCTCGGGCAACTCCAATGCCTTGTGCAAAGGCACAAGAACTTGTTTTCTCAGTCTGTCCCTCACCTTATAAACATAATGTGCCTCCTTTAAGCCCTCATATTCTGTGTACTTATCCTTAGGAAACAGTTTTCTTGCTATGCTCTCACAAATTAAAGTGGTCTTATCATATGATGAATCAATAGTGGGGCACCATTTTGCAGCCAAGCTGATGTCTCCAAGCTTCTCTGAATTCAATTTCTTAATATCAGCTTCTAGCATTTCTGCAAAAAGATCAGAAATTTTGTCATGTAGTAACCTATATTTTTCATCAGTAATGTAGGTTTGTAAACCCTTAACTGCCTTGTTTAGCTCTCTCTGCTTTCTTAAAACCCTTGCTTTCTCCTTCTCAGCCGTTGCTTTCTCCTTCAAAGCCATCAATTCCTCCGGAGTTTTCTTGATTTTCTCCTTCTTAGGCATCAATTCCTCCGAATTCTTCTTGATTTTCTCCCTCTCAGCCTCAGCCATCAATTCCTCCCAATCCTTCTCCATTTCATCCTTCTCAGACATCAATTCCTCCGAATCCTTCTTTTTCTCCTCCTCCTCCTCCTCATTTCCCTCATCATGATTCTCATCATCATCATCATCATTATTCTCTTCATCACTATAAACTTCATCGTTTTCCGGGAAAAAGAATCTCCGGCGTCCACGACCATACCTCCTCCGGCTCCGGCTCGAATTCTCCCTCTGCTCCTTCTCAAATTTCCTCACATAGGGTCCTTCCAAAATCCTATACAGAATTTCAAGAAAATCTTTAAAATACCCAAACTCAGCAAGGGCCTTGAGATTACCAGACAGAGTTTTTGGATGGTTATAGTGGAGCCAAAGCGCCGCCAAATAGAACCCTTCCTTATCAGACTTGCCGGTCCCCCTCACTCCCCTGAGGTTACAGATCAGCTTCAGTGTGGTCAAGGGATTGTGGGCCCACGCCACATCGACCCGCCCGATCAAATCCTGGGGCGGCATGTTTGGAACCACGTGGAAGAAGAAGTCCAAGCATGGGTTTCCGGTGGAGAGGAACGTGGCAGAGCCATTCTCGGTGAAGCCCATCAAAGGGTTCGGGTCGGGCTTAATCCCCTGGGCTTTGGTAGATGAATCGGAGCCATGGGTATCGACGGGTGGAGTGTTGGTTTCGCTGCCGTGATCGGTGATGGAGGGAAGCTTGGCACGGTCGATCTCAGGTGGGCCGAGGAGTTGAATGGGAGCCATTAGAGGTGCGATTTAGATGTTGAAACTGGTATGATTATGGTACGAGTTTACAGATCTCTCTTATAGTTAGGATTTGTTCAAAATATTTCGTAATTTGACAAAAAAAAAAATTGATAAAAAAGTAAAATACACAAATTTAATATTGTACCACATCATAAATATGTAAAGTGGCATCCGGTTGCATGGGAAGGGGTGCATTCGAGTCTCGGTAAAGACATTATTGGCTCTTTGTAACAGAGTTAATAGTACTAAAAAAAATATGATTTTTTATTAGATAACAAATATTATATTTTTACTACTAAATATTATCTAAATCTTTTTTTAATCTAAATAAATCTAACCAATAATCTATAAATAAAATAAACATATGGTTACCATTATAACTTCTATTATCTTATTCCATTATTATTACAATGCACATGCATTCACAATATGTTTCTTTTAATATTCTTCGATGATAATAATATATGTAGACATTATATATTGGAGTAATATATAATAAATAAATTTAATTTCATTTAGATTTTAATTAGAAAGGACTAATTAATAATTTTTTAAATATAACTATCAAATTTATGAAAATGCTTTACATTATTATTATTGGCATTAATGTAATATAATTATTAAGTCATTTTTTAATACTTTTCCTAATATAATTTGTATCTAATGTTGACTAATATATAAATCATACATTTCAAGATTTTTTTTAGCTTACCATTATATCTTTACTATTGTTTGGGCGGGAATTTCACAAAGTATGATTTTATTTGTATTAATAGTTGTATAGATATAGAGGTATAGATGAGTATTCGAATTATTATTATTGGTGTAAATAATAATTAATAAATTATTTTTTCTTATAAAATTACACAAAATTTGTTTCTATAATTCTCACAATTCTCACAATTATAACAGTTTAATTATTCTCAGAATTTGGTAAATAAAATTTTGTTACAAATTAAACTTTATTTTTCTTACAAATTAATTAATAATATTAGCTTGTGCCGGAAAATTGAATGGGTAGATTTTACTTCTATTAATAGTATTGATACGTGAATATAGAAACAATATTACTAATTAATAGATATTTTTTTTTTGAAAAAAATAGATATTAGTTAATTTCCATTTCACATTTTCTAACCAAATAAGTTTTATTAATTATTTGATCAATAAAATATTTAATTAATTGACTAAAAAGTTTGGGCGTGAAAATGAAATGGAGGATTTTACTTTTATATATTATGATCTTTTTATATTTTCAATCAATTTGTAATATCAGTTTTTCTTTTCCATTTTATCTTTACTATATTGTTTGGACGAGAATTTCACAAAGGATAATTTTATTTTTATTAATAGTAGTATAAATAAGTAATTGAATTATTATTACTAGCGTATATAATAATTAATAAATTGTTTTTTCTTATAAAATTACGCAGAATTTGTTTCTATTATTCTCACAATTATAATTGTTTCATTATTCTTAGAATTTGGTAAATAAATTTTTGTTACCAATTAAACGTTATGAATTTTTTATACCAATTAATTAATAATATTAGTTTGTGCGGGAAAGTTGAAGCGGTGGATATTACTTTTATTAATAGTATTGATACGTGAATATAGAAACAATATTACCAATTAATAGATATTAGTTAATTTTTATTTTACATTTTCTCACCAAATAATCTTTATTAATTATTTGTCAATAAAATATTTAATTAATTGACTACAAAAGTTTGGACGGAAAAATGAAATTTGAGGATTTTACTTTTATATATAGTATAGATAAATATATATTCAAAAAAAATAAAGAGGAAATAAAAGAAGTAAATATAGTGTCAATTATTATATCATAATGTATATTGCATGTCAATTTATAAAGTTGTAATATGATTTCTTACTGGGCGGTGGAAGAATGGAATGAGAGAGTCACCAACACCGGAAGAGGATGGAGGCAGTGCAAATGAAGAATTACAATTTTTTTAGTCACTACTTCATTGTATTTATAGGTAGAGAAGGTGAAAATTATAAATTAATACATAATATCAGTTTACTTTTTCAATTTACCTCCTTAATCAATTATTATTTCACACTGATCCGACCATTTCCTTTTCTATTTCCGATCAATTAGGGATCTTTATAATTTGTAGTCACTTAATAATATTTGTTTTCTTTTCCAATTTGTATAATTTCTGTTTCCTTTTCCATTAGGATCCTTTTATATTTTCAGTCAATTTATAATATCAGTTTCCTTTTCCAATTTACCTTTACAATTGTTTAGGCGAGAATTTCACAAAAGATGATTTTGTTTTTATTAATAGTATAGAGTATAGATATAGATCGGTATTCAAATTATTATTGTTGGTGTAAATAATAATTAATAAATCATTATTTCCTTATAAAATTACATAGAATACATGAGAAAATTATACTAAATGTTTTGAGTGTCATTGATTTTTGAAAGATAATAAGTTTTTGTGGGAATATACTAGCTGAGTTCTAAACCTTCCCTACTTGGACAGGACGTGTACCTGGTCATTGGAATGTTCTTCTAATAAGGTATGGAAGACCTCAAATGAGGATTAATATTTGGGTGACTAATGACTCAGGAAGGAAGTCTTAAATTTTTGTATTTAATGTTATGATATTCCATCAAATATATTTTATTATCATGTCGCAAGGTTATACATGGTATAATGATTTTAAATGCTATGCGCTTGAAAGCTATAAGTGAATCACATTGTAAACACAAAAAGTGAAACGGTATATATTCACAAAATCGAGTTACAGTGTGTGTAATTTAAGGTGCATGTATAAAATCTCTGTATATTCCTCTGATTCTTCACTGACGTGTTTTGCTAAGTGCCTCCGGGTTTCAAGTGGCGTAGCCTCCGGGATTCAAGTGACGCGGATGTGGCCTTCCGGGATTCAAGTGATGCGGACGTGGCCTTCCGGGATTCAAGTGACACAGACGTGGCCTTCGGGATTCAAGTGGTGTGATCTGGAAACGTCACGCTTAAAAATAATCAACTCTGCAAAGTTTCAAGGTAACTTCAATGCCTTCAAGATAAAAAAATAATCAACTCTGCAGAGCTTCTAGGTACCTTCAATGCCTTAGAGATTTAGGATAAATCAATTCAAGGCGAAAAACGAAAGCATAATTTGATACACCAGGGAAATGGTAGTTAGATTGTACATATTATATTTATGCGATACTAAATTAAAGCATGTGCTCCATCTCAACTAAAAGCCTAAGCTAATAGTTGGACTGCACATATTATATTTATGCTCACAGTATTGGACGAGAGAGGAGAGAAAAATGAATTTACAGTAAGTTGGGTTTTTGTGCGGCTCAGGAAGAGAAGAAAAAATAGTTTATGCTCATGTTTTCTGTGTGTACTGCACACAAAGTGCACCCATTTAAAAAATAAACTTTTCTAACAGCTCTTTTTTTTTTCCCCCATTCTCTACTACTTGATTCCTAAAGATTTATGAAAAAATTATTACTAATGAGTTTGCTCTAAGAGCAAACATATCAGTTTGGCATTTTTTAGGTTTTTTATGAGCCAACAGCCAGAGAGATATTAGGCTTAGAGGAGGCACATTATGTTTATAGCTAGGGTGAGAGATATTAGGCTGAGAAAAGAAGTTCTTGATCCTTTAAGGTTATTTGTGAACCCAGAAGGTGGCCTCTGTTGCAATGAATTGAAGTTATTTGTGAACCCAGAGAATTAAGGTTATGGATTGGTGAAGAATATAAGAAGCTAGTTTGCAGTTCTTGACTGATTTTTTTAGTTCACAAGTATAATAATTTTGTTTCCTTTATTAATATAATGCTTTTTGAATTTTGCTCTCTATAACTATGGTCAGAAACCTCAAATGGTGTTCAATTCATACTCTAAGAAATGCCAGACAGTCACACTGCAACAACAAATGTTCTTCAAAGTTTCTGGGTAACATTCAGATCAGATTATGTGTTGGCCGGAGTTTATATATTATGTACCTTAAATTAATGTATTATATGCTTACTATAATTAATATATTATGAATATGAATAATCTAATGGCACATAATATGTTATAATTTGAATGTTATTTTGGACCAAGGTCCATAATGCAAGATGAAACTTGGTCCATAGTATAATTCGCCAGCCATACTCACCATCAAAGCCAATAAAGGACAACTTTAACATTTGATTGCTATCAGTATCAATAGTACTCTATACAATTATGGAGGTGTTCGGTAAATAACTGTTAACTGATTGGGTTCGTAGATTTCACTAGTTGATAGCATTATTTGATTGTATAAAGATGTTTGGTAAATTAGTTGTTAGCTGATAACGATTACATGCAAAATGAGTTTCTCAAAAAACTGATTGAAAAAACCGTTTTGATCAGCTTTTTGAATTTTAGTGTTTTGGAATAATATGTTGTTAGAAAAAGCTAATTAATCAAATACTTATATTGACTGTTTAACCAAGTCAAACGATTAATAGTTGTCAAATAAGTCAAAATTGACTGATAATCTAACTATATTATCAAATAAAGCCGATATTATTATACCTGATACATTTATGTATTGTACCAAACATTATTAGACCTATGTCAATCAACAACATAAAAATTCTAATAAAAAAAATAATAATAATAATAATAGAAGTTTCCATAAAGCTCACGTTGATCAGTCAAAAATCATGCTAAACTAGCGGCTGTGGAACACATGAAAAATACTTTGAATAAAATGTATTCAAACAATGTGACAAAATACCTACCATACGTGTTTATTCATAAATAAACTATTCATTATTAATTATATTTTCATAATAATATTATGAATACAAGGTGTACATATAAGGTGACAAAATGAGCAACGTAACTTATTCGAGCATGACGTGTTCACTAGTAAATAAATTATCATTCTTAGGCCTTATCTTCGAGATATTATATTGTTTCCTTGTATCCAACAATTTAGATACACCTAAGCATACTATCAAAAAGCTTTTGTATATATTATCTTGTTTCTTTTATCTCAAGATTTGGATGGAGAGATAACTGTTCACTATCTGGTTATGCATGGGAACTATAATGTGAGCATTGTATATAAGATTTGTCTCTTGTTTTTGTTGTTGATGATTGTCACCTTGTCCTGTACAAGAAAATAATGGAGACCCAAACTATCTTTAAACACAATTAAGATTCACATTACACCATTATCAACATTTTCTCTTTCTTTTTAACCAAAAAAATAAAAATACAAAGGTTATATCCCATTGAAATAAAGAGAAATACAATTAAGACTTTGTTGAGTTGGTAATAAAGATCATCCACTTCCTTTGAATGGATGAATTCTGGTTTGAGCTTTCATATCTATCAAAATAAAACTAATATAATGAGCTCTGTTCTGAAACAGTTTAAGCAACTCAAATCCGCCTTCCCACCCAACTCATATCTAGTAGCTAATATTCCTCAACCAGATGTTGAAGACTTAAAGATACAAAAGAAAATACAAATAAAAAAAGAAAACAAATAAAATAAACAAAGATAAACATTTTTTTTATAATGAAAATGGCTAAACCTTTAGGTTGGATTTACCAAGGATTAGTAGAAGTAGAAGTAGAAATAGGAGTACTTAAACTCAAAAGTTGTTCCAAATAATCTGCCCCTAAGTCTTCAAAAACCAATAAATTTTCCACCTTTATTTCCCTATTATTGCAACTCTTTTTGCAACTTTTCTTCCTAATCGAGTGTTTCTTCTTGAGCGCCATGACCGGAGAACACCCCTCCTCCACCGTGCACCTCATTTCCCGGAGCGACTCCCGGACGGTATCCACCGGAAAATTCAAGATCGCCGCCGACCCTCTCATCGAGAACGCCGCCTGGTCATAAGCCAAGGCGGCCGCCTCCGCGCTATCGAACGTCCCCAGCCACACTCTAATCCCGTTCCTCGTCGAATCCCTTATCTCCGCCGCGAATTTCCCCCACGGCCGCCGCCTCACCCCTCGGTACGGCTTCTCCTTCTTCGATTCCTCCGAGGTCACTTCCTCTTCCTTGACGACAATTGTGTCCGAGGAGTTTGTCTCCGAGGTTTCCTGCGCCGCCTCCGCTAGGACTCCGAAGAGGAGCATTTCCTCGGAGTCGTTCACGTTGAACGGCAGGGAGGCGTCGAAACTCCGGTAGTCCCACTGGAAACACTCCGGCGTTTCGAAAGAGAAGTCTGAGTTTTGAAGATAGAAGGAGGAGGAGGAAGAAGACGAATCCATTTTTTGTTTCTTTTTAGCGTTTGCTCTGTTTTACACTGTACTCTGTTTCGCTCTGTTATTATGAGAATAATCATGGAATTCTGCATCTATTTATACTCAAGAGTGGGGCCTACGTAAACTAAATCTAACCCTTACTATTTGTGGATAATCCTTTTGATTTAAGCTAAAGTCGCGGTTGCTATCCAACACCATAACAGTCTTTCCCAACTTACTGAAGTATCGCTTTCACTGAGACTCGAAAATCTAAGTTAGTATCACCTTCATTAAGGCTCGGACCCACAATCTCACATATAGGAATACAACTTGGTGTCACTAAACTATAATGTCTTACTATCTTGGTTAGAGTTGTATTCAATTTATGTATAATTAATTATTCATGTCACGAATCTTGCCGCACTAGGATCTAAAAACTTACACTAATCATTTGATGAATCATCTCAAATATAGATAAATTTAATATTAATAATTATAATAATGTAGAGTAGTAGAGAACTGGGGATATTATTGCATTTTGATGAAAATTAGATTTTATTATTAGTAATTTTTTTTATACATAATCTGTAAATTCCACTATAAATCGTTTTAAAACTAGTACTTTTTCCAAAATTTGGAAAGTAGTAATATTTTCTGAAATTTTGGAAATTATATTAAAAAAAAAAAAAAACGAAGTTAAGACAAACGAAGGAGAAAGTGACGAAAGGTGTCTAAGGAGGATGTTTTTGAGATTTATTTGTGAATAAAATATTGACAACTTGACTAATGAAGTAATCCAACACGTGGGTCAAATCTGTTGTGGCGGCCGAGTCAGAGATTTCTGTTCAATGATATCATAAAGTCCAATTATTAAGGTTTTTTTTTTTTTTTTTTAACCTCATTTTTTGGGGGGTTTTTTAAACTGAATTTTGTTATATTTTGTATGCATGGTTTGGTAAAGCGTAATGCATTTCTCGTGTACACTTTCCAATTTGCTGTTTGTCATGCTTTCATTCTTGAAGATGCATGTTACAAACTATGATTTTCAACTTTGGAGTGTTGAGGAAAATCTGTCATTATTACTGAATAAATCTCGTTCATGTGTAATAATTTGTAAATTATACATAAAAGATTCCGTAAGACAAGTTCGACCAAGGGTGTCATAAAACTTGAGCATGAATATATATATATATATGAATATGATTAGGATTAAATGCAAAATCAACTTTAACCTGCATCACTGAATGATTGCACTGTAACGACACACAGACATGCTTGGAGGAACTTGCTGTGCATTCATGTCTGGTGCAATGCAATCCTTCAGTAGTTTGAAGATTCACACTGCATGCGAATGCCGGTTTGCATCTGAACGCAACCTTTTGTGCGTGTCTCTCTCTCTCTATATATATATAAAATCAAACAAGAAGTACACTTACAATTTCTATTTTAACTAAAAAATTTATGTGTATTTTCTGTAATATCCGTTGTTTAGTCCTTGTTCATACTATTCACTTAACGTCCAAGTGACAACGAGAATTAGCTAAGTTTGGTGAGTTGAGACTAAAATATATAAACTATTAATAAATGTGTAATATCATTAAATTTAAACTTTGATCTAATTAAGATAAAATATATCTATCAAAGCTAGTATAATACAAGGAACATTTTTCAACAAATTATTTCACTTCATTTTTTTTTTACCTTAAATAAACAAATCTAACTTCTATTTTGGACAGACGTTTCCCATTTCTATCATAAATGTCTACGTTTTGATGACACCCCATATACGTTGTAAATATGTAATTTTGCACTTCAAAACAAAATTAAGATGATCCAATTTCTTTTCCTTTATTTATTTAGTTAAAAGAATATCCGATTTTTAATTCTTTTGCTTTTTCCTCGAACTTTCCCAAATGCAAAACTATTGCAATAGGCCAAAAACTAACAATTGATGATGAAGACTTTGATGAATGACAAAACCGTTTGAGATAGTCCTAAATAAATGGTCACACTTTTATACGTTTTTTTTAATGTCCAAGACATCATCTCTGTGGCCTTTCTTTTCATGTCTTAAACCATTTTCTCCAATTTTTTGTTTTTTTAAATCAAATTTTCTATGCACAAGTGCACAACTTATAGTACTTTTAAAAAAGTAGTTAGAAGGGTGAATTGGAAATGTAATGCAAATTATACCCATAACCATTTAGCTACAAGAATTATACTTTATTTACTCAATATTTTTTTTTATGTAAAATTATTGATGAATTTTAAATATTTAATTTTATCCAACACGAGACTTTCTTCATAATTCTCTATTGACACTTCAATTCTATCTTTTTGATTTTGAAGAAACTATATATATATATATATATATATATATATATATATATTACACACACCCGCGCATCAGTAATTGTACTTTAAAAAAAAATATTTTTGAAGTTTTGTTGGGGAATTACTAAGATAATGTTGCTTTAATTAATATCTCTTTTTAAAAAAGAATAAACAACATGAAATTAATAAATTGATAATTCATCTCCTATTTTTTAATTTAGAATATATCGTCACCTATAGGACTCTGTTGACCATTATTTTGTATATTTGTATAATTCTTCCTGTCACGCTTCTAGACAAGTCACACCCTGGACCCCTCGATAAATCAGTTCCATACAGGTTGCTGCATAAAAAGATTTCATATGTATAATCATATTCTTCCCCTAATTTTATTTTTTAATCCAAAAATTTCTATTGCTAATTAAGGATCGTAGCCCTACTACACTACTTTAAAATCTTTAATTTAAATTTTAATTCCAAATTTAAGAGCCCATCACCACTCATACTCTAGAGACGGATGAAAAAGGTAAATTACATAATGTGACTTATGAGTACTGGAAGTTTGGAAATCCAGAAGTTGTGTGTATATTTACAATAAATAATATATGTATATAACAGTATGATACCTATATACAAAAGAGATATTCACGGAAGTAGAACTATACAAGAACTATAACTATACTCAACTAGGTCACACTTGAGTATACAAGTGAGACTGTCTCATGGATCCTTATTCGTGAGACGAGTCGGGTCGGGTCGAATCTGCATACAAATGTCATACTTATATGTGCAAATGTCATACTTATATGCTCAAATATAATACTAATCAGGAGTACAATTTTTGTTATTTATAAGAGAAAAAGTATTACTCCGTACATTTTTCATAATAAGTAATGTTAACAAGTGCCCTTACCTAAGTGAAAATATAATACTTTTGAGAAAATGTAATAATACTTTTAAATCGAAATATAAAAGTATTGTATTTCCCTTAAAAGTATTACGTTTACCCTTATAAGTAACAAAAAATTTATTCCTGATTAGTATTACATTTGAGCATATAAGTATGACATTTGTGCGTATAAGTATTACATTTTCATCTTGATCCGACCTGACCCGTCTCATGGTGAAACGGTCTCACACAAGTTTTTGCCTACTCAACTAACTTACATGACCCAAATGCTTGGACACTAATACTCACAACAAGGCCAAATCTATCATCTGCACCATGTCGTCGCTGCTACCAAAGTATTGAATATGAACTTATTTTGAGTTTGTTGATCAGCTCAATCTCAGGACTTAAAATCTTTAATTTGATTTCCCTTTACTGCAAGCGGTAAATTTTTAATTTTAATATTTTTTTTCATCGATTTAAGTAGAATTTAAAATTTATAGTGTTTCCTGTTATGCAAAGATGAGGATAAGTTTTACAACTTTTGACGGGCCAAAACGATTAATTGTAAATATTTGAAGGATAAAAAACGTACGTTTTCTCAATAGTTGCATTTTTAGGTCTCAAACTCAAATTATCTTATTAAATTATAAGGAATTTATACCATCTCATCTACACCTCATGGATAAAACTATAACTTTATGTTATCCAATCACAAGATTTTTTTTTTTGGCTGTTTACAGAAATATTGACTTTTCTTTACGTGATTAAACTATGATTGTTGTATTGTGTCATTTGCGTGTGCTGACGTGGTGGGCGCTTTTCTATTCTAAGAAGAGAAATAAAAGAAAGTGTTCACAGTTTAGTTTGAATCATCAAAGTGATGATCGCTTAACTCAATTTACATGAAATTTGATTTGATGTCCAAATACACATTTAATGCAAATCATAGTGCCATAGTAAAATGAAACAACACAATATACAAGTGTTACACATGAATTTGAGTTTCATTATGTATTTTAGTAACATTAGACAATAATATCATGATGAAATCAACTCGTACATCGATGATATGATTGATTTAAGATGTCACTCACTTAATAATTGAAGCTTAATTGCATGTTTTATTATAATAATGTAAAATCATAAAACATGTTATGTATGATATTACACGAATTTTCAAGAATCACAAAAGAAAAAAAAAATTAGTTACGTATCTTACCTCGACTTGAATACCTAATAAAACATTATGTTTTCATCTTCCATTGGATAGGTGGCTACACCATAGGATTCATGTGAACCAATTTAACGTTAGTGGCCATAATTAAGTTTATCCAAGTTATAACCTATTCTTTTACCATGATTTATTTACTAAACCCCCCAAATAAATAGATATCAAACAAAACAAAACACAAAAAAATTGACTGATGGCCATCCAGCTGAAAACGATGGATTTTGATACGTCTAGATACAGATCACCAAAAAAAGGAACCAAAAAAAAGTCATGGAAACTTGGATGTCTTGTGAGGTTTTAATTTGAAAGTCTTCCAGGAAGACTGGATAGTAATTTCCACTATTAGAGTATGTAGGACCTCATGTTCAAGGGTGAGCGCCAACTTGGATGTATGTATTTTTGGAAATTTCTAGAAAATCCTTCTTTTTTTATTTAGTGGGTGGGGGGTGGGGGTGGGGGTGGGGGAGGGGACATTTATTATAGTGATAGAAAGTTTTCAACCATAGACAATTCACCTGTCTATTCAAGTTGGTATGGTCGTTCTCAATTTCAATTTAACTTGATTACGTATATTGATGTTATATAAATAAAAATTTTAGTTTGTTGACCAGGGTTAAACCTGTATGAAATTCACAAGAAATATATATAGCTCGCAAATCACATAGGAAAAATAAACTACATTGGAAAGATTATATATGACGGACTCAATTCAGTGAATTTTGGCAAGAATCATGCTCCACTCACAGCCACCCCTTTAAATTAAAAAAGAAAAAAGAAGACATTTTTTATCCATCATTTGGTAACTCTAACATCAGTACAGTGTAGGCTAACTTTGCATAGACAAATTCAACAAAAGTCACACTCATATAGTGTATGGTAGCTATATATATATTGCTATTGGATCGAACTTGATCAAAATGTCTTAAATAAATTAATAAACTATATATGTTCTAATTTGACCAATTTAGTTTCCAAGCTATTTAATGCACTGGAGTTTCCTCCCTCTTTCGTCGAGGTGACTGCAAACTTCTTCTTTCCACTTTCGTATTACTATTCCCAATCTCAAGTAGTGATGAATTGAATTGTGTTTGTATTTTAATTTCATTCTTTCCCATTTTGTGAACGTGATCATTGTGCATATATTTTAGTGCAACCAATTGGCGTGGGATATTTCTTTTGTGAAAACAAAATGACAAACAAAATGCCCTTGTTTGAAATGTCTATAGTTATTCTTTGTTGAATGGTTTTGATTTCCACCTAAATACATACTTACACAAGTATTTAGGATCTTGATTCTTAAGGCATCTTGATAGAGAGGTTTTTGAGGTGCCAACTAGGGGAGGGAGGAGGAAAAGAGAAGAAGGAAAAAAAAAAATTAAAAAAGACAAATCCGATGCAACAAAAAAAAAAAAAAAAACTATGACACGTCAGCTGGCGCGTGCAGTGCTAGGCGTGATCTGTGCAGCGCACACACGTCCAATCGCCTTTCCCTTCCCTTTTCTCTGTTCTGCGAGTCCCACAAAAAATCACCTCTTGTAGCAAGACCTTAAAAATTCTCCCTCATCCCTCTCTCCTCCACATCAGCCTTGTTTCCCTAAAAAAACTGTGAAAAAACCACTAATGCGGTTAGCCTTAAAAGTTTGTATTAAAAAGTGCACTTAGGATTTGGATTGATCTCATCAAAATCAACTTACAAAAAAGTGCACTTAGTTTTATCTCAACTTACATGCGCTCGTAGTTAATTAATTAAAGAAGTGGAAATTAGGTGTATTCGATCTAATACATCTATAGATAGACTGGCAAATATGTGTGCAGATTGATGATGGATACAGTGTTTTAATCTTAGCTAAAGACAACTCAGCTTGTACGTCTTTGATAGGGGCTGTTCCATAAAAAATTGGGTTGATTTATAAAAGCAAGAAACATAATCTCAAAAGACCTTTAAAGGATAACGATAAAAGTATAAAAAATTTCTACAATAGTTGAGATAATTGTGTCCAAATATATTTGGACTTCAAATTATTATATTCTATAACAAAAATAAAAATGTAATAACAAATTTTGTTATAAGTCAGCAGTGTGTTTCAGTACAAATGTTACTCAGCCAGTTCGCAATGATGTGGTTCAAATTCTTGGGGTCACAGAGGGCAATACTACGAGTAAATATTTGGGGCTACCTTCTTTAGTTGGAAGGCGGAAGAATGAGATTTTGGGTTTTCTTAAAGACCGGATCTTGTCCCGGGTTCGTAGTTGGAATGCCAAGTTTCTGTCTCGTGCGGGAAGAGAAGTTCTTTTGAAGAATGTAATCCAGGCTATGCCATCTTATGCCATGATGGTTTTTCTTATTCCAACAGGGCTATGCACCGAGATTGAAACACTTATGAATGAATATTGGTGGACTGGCGCTATAGGCACAGGCAAGGGATTGAGGTGGAGATCTTGGAGCGGGCTATCGATTCCGAAAGCTGCTGGAGGCATGGGCTTTAGGCGACTTCATGAAATGAATTTATCCTTACTCGGTAAGCAAGCCTGGCGTCTAATCATGAAACCCACATCATTAGTTGCACGTGTCTATAAGGCACGATATTTTCCTAAATGTTCCTATTTTGATGCAGCTGTTGGTAATAACCCCTCATTTATTTGGCGAGGGTTATGGGAAGTGCAAAACATTTTGAGAAATGGTTGCCGGCGTCGTGTGGGTAATGGCTTTGACACATTTATTGGAAGGGATGCTTGGTTACCTGTTGATGATGAGCCGTATATTCAAACGGCAGTACAAGAAGATGTTTATAATGCTCCGGTTGCCACACTTTTTAATGATCAAGGTATGGCATGGAATGTGGATAAAATTAGAAACATATTTAATGATCGAGATGCTGGTTTGATTTTAAACATTCCCATTAGTCTGCATAAACCACCAGACTCGTGGGTTTGGTATTGGGATCAAAAAGGGGACTACACTGTTAAGTCCTGCTATAAACAGTTAATAGGTTTGGTTCGGGATGACCGGCCTTGGTCTAAATTATGGAACTTGCATGTACCGCCAAAAGTTAAAACCTTTTGTTGGCAGTTGGCCTCTTCGTATTTGCCTACTATGGATGCCCTTCGGTCGAAACATATCCACTGCTCATTACTGTGTCATATGTGCAGGGAAGTCAATGAAAGTGCCAATCATATGTTTGCTACTTGTAGAGAAGCTGTCCGGATTTGGAATATTATTGGCTTACCTCCATCTGTTCGTGCAAATGGTAACAACATTACTGATTGGTTTTTTGGATATGTTAATGATTTGAGTATTGATATGCTTTCTACTTTTGTTATGGTGTGTTGGGGAATGTGGTCTAGCCGTAATGATTATGTTTGGAATCAATTAGCTTTTGATAGTAATTCATTGCTTAAAAAAGCTATGTCTTTTCTAGAGAATTGGAAGAATGCAAATAATCCAGTGTACCAAGGCAGTGCATCTGCTTCAAATGTGAGATGGGTAAAACCAGCAAGTGGGAGAGTAAAGCTAAATGTAGATGCTGCATTTGATCATATTAACAATGTAATGGGATTTGGATGGGTTCTACGAGATGATGATGGGAGGTTTTTGGCAGCGAAGAACATGCGTGTTATGGGTACTTATACTGTTAAGGAAGCTGAAGCTATCAGTTTGAGGGAGGCTCTAAGTTGGTTCAAAGATACGGGAATGGGTAATGTCGATGTTGAGATGGATTCCCAAATTGTTTTCCATGCTATTAATAGTTTATCTTTTAATTCTGCTTTTGGTCTTTTAGTTAAGGACATTAAAGAATTGGCATCTTTGATTGATGATGTTGAATTCCTCTTTGTTAAGCGATCTGCGAATTGTGTCGCCCACACTGTTGCGAGGGAGGCCTTTTCTTTGTCAGGTTGCGAGGAATGGTTTGACATTCCTCCTTCTTATCTTGTAAACTGCTTGAATTATGATTTAATGAATTAAGTTTTTACCTTCAAAAAAAAAAAAAAAAAAAAAATTTCAACAAATAAAAAAATATAGTTCAGAATTTAATCTAAAAATAACATTTTTCATGCATATTTAAATACAAAACTATCCACCAAAATTTCAATGTCAATTCATTTTAAAATTTTATTTTCAATTTCAATTATGACCGATCTATAGATTTTAAAAACATAATTATCAAGTATAAAAATAATAATTTTATATTAAAATAAAAATTTTAAAAATTGAGCCCTTAAAATATTGAGAGCCCTATGTGGTCGCCCTAGCAAGACATGGCATCGGCCATGATATGATCACCTTATGGCCTGCGTTCCTCTTACTCTTGTCAATTGGCTTGGTGTTAGATTTCTCTAGTTTTTTGGTGTCTTCATCCATTTGTATTATTTTAGAAGTTAAATGAAGATGAATATTAAATTTTAATTTAGCTGCAAGATAGTATTTTTTTTTCAAACATTAAAATATTTAAATTCTAATTTTTTACACATAATTTTTCTCAGATTAGAAATCTTACACACAAGTTTTTTTGTTTTTAAGTTCTTTTTTTATATACAAAAATGCAATATAATAGTGTGCGTGTTGGCCATGTTGGCAAGAACATTGTTTGTGAATTAAACCATCAACCTTGTAATTTGGATGTCATATAGGCTGCGCTATAGCTTAGCTAGCTAGCTTAGGTATTATTCTATATGTAAAAAAATAATAATCATTAAAAATATTACTATTTTGTTTGTCCCACACTCCCACCTTACTTATAATTTTGTTTAGTTCGTTCTCAAATAAATATTCACTCCCTTATTTAAAAACGACTAGTTTTTAATTTTAGGAATATTTTACCCTTATTAATTAATAGCTATTAATGGTTCAAATCGATTTGATTAGTGAGTCTTGATGGAGATTATTTCCGCCTCTACCTTCGTACGTGTAAACAGTCGGTACTTAGACTCCGAACGTACCCCTCGGAGAATCGACTATATCCAACTGACGGAAGTGCCGCCCGACGAGTATAAGGTTGGGACTAACGCAAAGCTGAGCATCAGAATCCAGCTGTAAGGACCTCTCCATCCATCCCGATCTACCGACCCCGAGTTCCAATGCTTAATCTGATACAAAGGAGGTGTAAGTCATAGCTTCCACCTAAGCCTATGCATATTCTCCACGTGCCCGTCACGCTGAGGGTGCAAAATTTGTCCCTTTCCTCTAACTATAAATACATAATTTATTGATGAGAGATGGACTTTTGGCTATTATACTGAAGATAGTTATATGCTCGGAGATCTAAGGCCCACTGCCCGGTCATCCGAGACTAAACCCTTAACTTGATGCTAATAATATATAAGAACCATTCATCTTGTACCCGGTATTCTACGAGTATTTACGTTATCAAAGTCCATTTAATTTTACTTGTCTACTTTCATACCAAATTAAAAATATATTAAATATTATACATTTTATAGTCAACATAGATAGAATTCATCATATCATATTAGTTTTAAATAATTACATTTCATGGATTTTACGTAATTACATGTTTTTAATGAATTGTCTATTTGATGTTACAAGTAGTATTTCCTTTTATTTTTATTTGTTATATAAATCTTACTACTAATTTAGATGAGAATGAAATAAAAGAATATAAGAATAGGCTATATGAAATTCGCTTTAATTTATTACTGATTCAAATTTTACTAAAAGTAATTTTAGTGATCAAATTGTATGATTATCTATCTTTTGTGTTGGTTATTCATCCTTTATTATTTGTGATATTGTTTTTAATTATTGTAAAGTATTTTAATAAAACTATTTACTGATTATATTAAAAATTAAACAATGATTGATTAATCCAAATTGTAATTATAAAAAAAACATTATATATTCAAAGTTTAAAGAAAATAACTAAGAATCCATCAAGAAAAAGACATTGAAAATGATAGGGAAAAGAAGTTAAGAGCGCCGCCAGATAACGATAACTTAATTAAATTATTAAAAACACAAAAATTATGAATTAAAAAGTAAATAAATTCCAAAGTTATGTATGTAGCACCTATATGCTATACTACGTTGTCATGATCAAAAGGGTCGAGATTCATGGTACATGGTCTTTAATTTTACAATCTTGTGTTCTGATCTTTACAATCCCCTTTCCCTTTGCTTTATTTCATCTCCAGCGCCTTAACAACCTTATTAGAGGTTTTTTTTTTTCAATTTTTTTTTTTTTGTTTACATGTAAAATAGAGAGTGAGGTGGAGGAAGGAGTATTTACCATTATTTATGTGTTCATTTTGTACTGTTTAAGATTTAATATTTTACCATTTAGGTTTAGAATTTAAATTTTTTAAAAGGTTTTAGGATTTATCCAAAAATGCAATGTATACTATTAAAAATTGCACTCTATAGCATGAAGGATTGCACTTTCAAAGCTGAAAAAAAAAATTATTATAATGCCACTGTATTTTCTATCAAATTGCATCCGTTTCGTTAGTTACATTGTTTTCAAATGAAGATATGAGATTGTTTTTTAGTTTTCTCATGAGAACATTGTTTTTATGTGAGTATACATCTTTTGCCTATTCTATATATATAATTTTTTTGTCTCATAAATTATTATAAATGAAAATAAATATATTTGTATTCATTTTTACAAATGTTAGATATAAAAATTATTATATATTTTATAAAAATGTCCAAAATTTTCAAGTAATTTATCATTTCAATCTCACTAGTATTCTTTTTTTATTTCCTAAAAAAAAAAAAAAAAAAAAAACCTTTTTCACAAGCCTAACCGCTATGATTCCAATGTGATTATTACCACTCTAACCAATTTAATTAATCTCACCACTCTATCAAATGGAGTCTAGGTAAAGTTGAATGGTAGCTATAATTTTAAAATTTAAACTTGACTCACCATCCACCAAAAATGGAGTTTTACACCTAAATTAGACCAACACGAATTAAATCGTAACGGGTACTCATGAAGTGAATGTGAATTAAATTATCATCTCGTTTCGAAAAAATTATCATCTCTAAAATGTTAATTAAGTTTGTATCTTTTAAAATATTATTAGTCTTTTCTATGTGCAATGTGTAAAAAAATTTATAATATTAATATTTAATTTTATAATCATGTTATACTGAAAATGCTTTTTTTTTTTTTTTTTAAAAAAATCCATAAAACGTATAGTTTTAGAATTCATATTATATTTAAAAGTATAATTGATAATTTGGGTAATGATTATGGTATGATTAATAATTATTAAAGTAAGAAGTTTAGAAATGTTAAATGGATAAATATATATAATTATGCATGGTAGCATTTAATATATACTAACGAAAATTTAGCACTGTAAAGATAACTTTATTCTATAAAAATGATAGTACAATAGTTATAGTACCATGCATAACTTAATAAACATACAAATCATTCTTGAAAAAATTGCTAGGCGCTCCTCAAATGATCAGGGAGACAGGGAGCACCTAGCGCATAGGGCGCCTTGGTGAGAATTAATCGGCGCCTAGGCGGCTGTATATTTTTTATTTTATTTTTTATATTTTAAATATTTGTATATATATATTTTTTAAAATTTTAAGACTTGATAATTATAACTATTTAATATTTTAATAGTTAATACTAAAATATCAAATATTAACCTAAAAAATATCTAAAGTTTGAACAATTTAGGGTTATTTCGCTCAAAATAATGTCGTTTTAAGTGGAATAACCTATTTTAAAAAGATGTGAGCAATAGATAATCAGCTGACTAGGCGACCTAGTCGGTGCCTAAGCGGCCTAGCAGGTGTCTAGTCGGCCTAATCGGCGCTTAGGAGGCCTAGGCGGCACTTAAGCGGCCTAGTCAACCGCCTAGCCAGACAATTGCATAGACAACCGATTATGGTGACACGCTAAGTGACCGGCGAGCGCCTAGCGCCTAGGCGGTAATTAATTGGTGTATAAACATGATTTTTGCAATACAAATACAGACATAAATAAGTAATACTAACTTGGATTCACTCTTATAATTTTTTCAGGTTCAGATATATTAGATTAGATGAGTGTAGACAATATTATTATATTTGTTGTGATGGTTAAAGGCGTGGTTATGTTGAATACGATCTCTCGCTGGCTATTATCTGTGCCAAGTAATCAAAGTAAGCAGACAAATAGAAAAGGAATATGGTTTGTTACTAAGAAATAATAAAGAATTGTCTCAACCAAATGTCTTATATATAGAGAGAAGAAATGCCTTCATATATAATTATTGAAAAGTGATTTAAAAATAAAAATTAGGGTTTATAGTCAAAAGTTAAGTTCTTAATCAATTTTTTTAATCACTTCTAGAATCGGTAAAAATCATGTTTTGTAATACCAACCACCTACAAGAGTGGTTAGAGAAGAAGAAATACTAACTACCTAAAAAGGTCATATAAAATTTGAACGGTTAATTAATTAAATCGTGATGATGATTGGTGATTGTTGGCAATTTCCAGCTACTTAATTAGTGGTTGAAATTTTATTTAGTACGAAATTGAAGTACAAATTTAAAATAATTATTACTATATCCAAGACTATACTTATGGAGTATAAACTATTTAATACTTTAATAGTTAATACTGAAATAATAAATATTAATCTAAAAAACATCTAGAGTTGTAAATAATTGTATATAAAAATTTAAAGAATCAGAACACTATCCCACAAAGTCACAACTCACAAAGTATCGATATTCGAATAATTGATTTAAATTTTTAATACATTTGTTGGATTTGAGACCGATTTGAACGATTTAGGATTATTTTGCTCAAAATGACGTCGTTTTGAGCACAATAACACATTTAGAAGAAGAAGAAGAAGAAAAAAAAAAGCAACTAATCGGTCACCTAGTCCGCCGCGGCTTAGTCGGCGCCTTAGAGCACCGTAATCAATGAAATTCTAAGTAGCCTGCTGATGCCTAGGCGCGATTTTTACAACAATGTCCACCGACTAAATCTTAGGTCACCGAATTGAAATATAATTAGTCTTTTGATTATAATATTGTTACCAATTTTAGTCATTTGGCCTTGTGTTTCAGTTGAGCCATGTGCTGTGCACATCTTAGCTTTATGTGATATATATATTTGGCTAAAATCGCTCAACTGAGGAGTTCTTATGCAACAATGCCTCTTGATGATTTTAGCCTCATTACATAATCATATGCTGTGCACATCATAGCTTCATGTGATATTTGGACAGAAAATTTGTAGGAAGGATAATACGGAATATGTAGTAAGAAATTCAAAGTCAAAAAGTTAGAAGTACTGGAAAATAATAATAATTGAAATTATATATAAAAATGTCATATGATTCAAAAAATCAAAAGTGAAAATCATTATTAAATAATTTATTATGATTTATATAAAGGCAAATCTAGGTATCTAGGAGGTTCAATCTCTGTGTGCCACACTGCCACCAAACCACCAAGTACCTAGCCTCTATTCCTGATTAGGTAAGATTTAATTTTGTGAAATTGTGTTTATGATTAATTACTTTAAAGTTAAAATTTGTGTGAGACTGCTATCCGTGTGACAGATAGGGGCAAGATAAAATGTAATATTACTAACGAATAAAATATTTATCTTTTTGGTCAGGTCACGAAGTGTCCTGTGTAGGCCCTAATTGTAAGAGATACCTTTAAACCCGCACTTAGTAGTCAGATTGATCTGTTAAGAGACAAGAGTGCACTGGGAGTACTACTGACTCTGTTACAACCTACTGAAGCACAAAGAGTCAACAGTTGATTCCACTGAGGCTCGAACTCACTCCCATCATCCATGTGGGAGTGTAAACCGGGACACCGGGTGTCACTAGACCACCGGGACGGGCAATTGTATTTTTATTAATTCACTAGTCAATTATATTTTTATGTATAATTTAATGGTTTATATGACTCTTTTTCATTCTATATATAAATTTAACAAAATTCTATGAAGTGTATAAAATAAATTCTATGAAAATCTCAATAAATAAGTTCACAAGACCATTGTTCAAAAAAAAAAAAAGTTCACAAGACCAAGGACATTTTGTTTGGTTGCACCAGGTTGCTCCCTTATATAGGAAGTTGTGGGTTTGAGTTTCGATGAAGGGAATATTAACTTTTTTATGTTTCAATAAATTGAAAAAATAGTTATAAACAGATATTACATTGTAATAGAGGAATAGCGTTAATAGTGTTAAAAAAAATTCACAATGCAAAATAAAAAACTTAAACATGTTAATTGAGCCCATGAAAAGAGGACCCAAGCAGCCCAATTGTAGAGCTCTCATCCTACAAAGCAAAAAATGCTAATAAACTTTCACGGAAAATTATGCTATTGACCTGGTCCACCTTGCATGGTAGATTCAGGTCCATGTTTACAGTTATAAAATTTTATATTTATAATTTTAGATCTCAATATATTAAATTACATTACTCAATATTCAAAATTTTGTTATATAAATTCAAAAATTGTAATTTTTTTTTTTTTGGTAAATTCACTGTAAAATTTTATATTTACAATTTTAGATCTCAATATATAAAACATTACTCAATATTCACAATTTTGTTATATAAATTCAAAAATTGTATTATTTTTTTGGTAAATTCACGAGGTCTTTCTCTTCCCACGTTAGCTCCGAGAGGCACAAGAGCTGTCCCAAGGAGAATCGTTGCTTGTGGGAATTGAACCCAAGTTCTCACAGAATTCCTCCCCACAAAGAGTGCTCACTTGTCACTTGAGTTATTCTGTTGGGTTAAAAAAAATTGTATTATACTGTTAAATATAGAGTTATGAAATTGTAAATATACAATTCTAAAATTGTGAATATAGATCCAAGTCCACCCGAATTCATGACATAACATCCAAACTTTCACCACCATTTAAGCGTTACTACTTAAAATGCCAATCACGATATTATCCAGGGCCGGTCCAAAGGTTTTATAAGCCCCTGGGCGAAATTTAAAAAAATAGGGCCCCTATATGAAAAATTTGTTTCCAGATGATCTATTTGTTTACTTATTTTTCTCTTTTTACTTCCGGATGAATGTTTTTTAGGTAACATTGTATAAAAAATATTAGTATAAAATCGATCTTAACAAAAAAAAAAATGAACAAAAACAGCTGACACTTATATGAATCAATCAATTCGAATCAGTCAATCGAAAACCTTTAAGTCTTTGAGTGGTTGGTGTGGCGTAGGTGCAACCGATAACCCTTATACTCCTGGGCGGCGTGAGCGATGGGTGTGCAACAACGTACGTCTCTATCAATCTTTGTAAGTTCAGTTCTCGACTTTCAAAAACAATTAACCCTATTTTTTTAATATATAATATGTAATATATATTATATCGTATATCTTATGGCCTATGGGCCCCTATAGAGATGGGCCCTTGGCGGGTGCCCAGAACCCCTCAGGGCCGGCCCTGATATTATCCACTCAACATTCATTGTCGATACCTTTCATATCTACCTCAAAATCACACTACTATAATCATTATTCACCACTAACCATCAACCGTTGCCACAAACCATCGCCTTTGACAAGACAACCCCCAAATTACAAATTTGACAATTTTTAACTATAAAATTATATACCCGCGCAATTGAAAGATGATAATATATATATATATATATATATATATATATATATATATATATATATATATATATATATATATATATATATATGATCGCATTCAGGTGCGAATTACTAGTTCAAGAGAGAAGTGAGATGCATGTCATCTGTCCACGTATTCAGGCTTGGACAAACCTGTTTGGTTTTAGACTGATGTATGATTGGTACATATTTTATAGAAATTGATCGGTTCGATTCGATTTTCTTGAGTGCACCCTTATATATATATATATATATATATATATATATATATATATATATATATATATATATAAAAAGTGTAAAGGAAAAGAGATCAAAATAGAAATCATCACCACTTCCAAAAAGACCATGAGTACAATCAGGAAGAATATCACCCAGTACTCAAGATCATGAGCATAATTCAACCTAACACTCCTAGCCAATTTATGAGCACAAATATTAAACTCCCGTTTGACAAAATTTAACACAACCTGACCACTATCCTGCACAAGCTACTAATAAATTGATCTAACCACCAATCCCAAATATGCTGTGATACAAGGAAAAACAAATAAAACAAAACTTTGTAAATATATAGATATCAAATCACTCCAATTCGGTTGAATTCCATTATTGAGGAATAAAACAAATTCAGCTTGATCGAAAAATGCTAAAATAAAGTTAAATATGTGTGTGTGTTGGGGGGGAGGGAGGGGCAGGGGGAGCGCTCTTGAATCTCATTTTACAGTTGTCCCATTTCGGCATCAATTGCAGAAAGCATGTTTGGAACATCCATAGCCATACATGCTAGTAGCGGGGGGGGGGGGGGGGGGGAGGTACCCACTACTACCAATGTTACGTTAAAGCATAAAAGGTAAATTTGAAATTTGTTTTCTTAGTTTATACCTCTAGCTCAAGTCGGTTGCATAAGGTCTTTCTAACGTGATTTATTTCTCATATGTAGTTATCATGCTATTACACATGAATATAGTTTATGCAAGATACACTTTTAGATAATGACTGCGAATTTCTTCGACCTGTCACCCAACATCAAAATACATATAATAAAATATAATTCAATGAAATCATAGTGATCCAAAAGACACTATCTAGTTAGAATACTTATTAGTTTACCTATTAACAAAAATCTCACAATACCTAAACGTTAACTTCACCACATAGTACTCTCAAAAAAAAAAAAAAAAAACTTCACCACATAGAAAATGATATATTATTGTAATAATAACATTCGTTTATATTATTTAATTTCATAAACCTGTTTAAAACCAAATACCAACCATATATTATCATAATGAAAATCAAATTATTACGCGCTTTCCGAAGATGAAGTTCAATAAAATTGCAACTCTTCTTCCAATTCAAAAGTTACCTACCAAACTTTCAAATGATACTATTCACATAGTGGACAGATAGATAACCTAGTTTATCATTGAACGACCTAAGGCAATATTATCTAGGACGAGTTATCCAATGTAAATGTTGACTTCATTTCCTGTCCATGATTAATTAGTGGTTAATACATGATTGATTAGACATGTTTAAAGTGGTAATCAAATTAAAGTGTCGATGGCATGTCACCTTTGAATTTTTTTGCAGTGGTTCAATGCATTTGTACTCCCAGAAACAACACAAATTAAAGTAAATAGAGATGTTACCATTTACACAACTAACCTACCCAAAATTTCCCCCCCACGACGGCTTGGACACTTGATCGAGTTTGAGGCCTCACCTTTCATCAACATTATTTTATCAATTAAAGTTTTTTTTTTGTGATTAAGACGAGAAAACGGTTTGATTATGCAATTTATCTAAACAATATTTTAAATATCGACTGCTTTAATTATTTTTTAAAGCACAATTAAGTATGTATGTAATGAAAGTAGTACAGATACAATAGACTTGACAATAAGTAATCGCAAAAAGAAAATTTTACTTTTAGTTCTCGATTATTGTAGTGTTATCACAGTTACTATTATTAATTATTATTTTAATTTTATAACATTATATTCATAACTTTCATTTGTTTATCACAATTAGTCATCATTTTACATTTTTGTCATTCTATTTTGTAAACATGACTAACATGTAATTTAATCATTCAATATAATTAAAAAAGTTAACAAAAGAGGGAGAGAAATTACATGTTAGGGCAAGAGACTTGAATGATAAAATTACATGTTACTCATCTTTATTAAATAATGTAATGAAAAAATTTAAATGAAGTCTTTATTAAATAATTTAAATGAATAACTGATTTTTGAGTACTACTGACTCTATTACAATGTAGTATCTGTTCATAACTACTTTCTCAACCTACTGAAGCACAAAGAGTCAACAGTTGGCGTGAGGCTCGAAGCCACTCCCATCATTCATGTGGGAGTGTAAACTGGGACACACCAGGTGTCACTAGACCACAAGGTCTTTGGCACTAATGATTGTTACAATAATAAATGAAAATTAAAAATGAAATGAACTAATGATTTAACACTCCTACATGGATGATGGGAGTGGGTTCGAGCCTCAATGGAGGCAACTGTTGACTCTTTGTAACCGAGTCAGTAGTACTAAAAAAAAAAGGATAGATCTAAATACGACAATATCACAATAATTGATAACTAAAATAAAATTTTCTAGCATCACACACACGACATATATTCTTATGAGAAAAATATAATTAAAAGATAATTGTGACACTTAATAACTGACACAAATATTTTAAAAAAAAATAAATAAAGAAAAAATATTTAACAACACTTAATAACAATCATTAATATTTTTTTTTAAAAAAATAAAAAATTTAGCAACATTTAATATCTGTCACTATTATTTAAAGGAATTAATTATTTAAGAGTCACACTTGTGTGAGACCGTCTCACGCATCCTTATTCGTGAAACGGGTCGGGTCGGGTCGGGTCAAAGCACCATGCAAATGTCATACTTATATGTGCAAATGTCATACTTATATGCTCAAATGTCATACTTATATGCTCAAATATAACACTAATCATGAATACAATTTTTGTTACTTATTAGAGAAAAAGTAATACATTTTTCATAATAAGTAATGTTAACAAGTGCCCCTTACTTATAAGGGCAAATATAATACTTTTGTGGAAAAATGTAATACTTTTAAATCGAAATGTAAAAGTATTGTATTTTCCCTTAAAAGTATTACATTTATCCTTATAAGTAATTAACAAAAATTTTATTCCTAATTAGTATTACATTTGAGCATATAAGTATGACATTTGTGCATATAAGTGTTACATTTGCATATTGACTCGACCCGTCTCATGGTGAGACGGTCTTACACAAATTTTTGCCATTATTTAATGGTGGTTATAAAATTGCTACTAAAAGCAAAAGTGAAGTACCTCATGGTTAATATTGGCCAATAATTTTCACAGTTGTATAAAATAGTACGCTAAATCTTTCTCTACCCACTATTTAATCACGAATGAAAAATCGTCGGTAAATATCTAGTTATTCGAGCTAAGAGTATTCAAATTCGACTTAAGATATTACTCAAAGACTTCAAATTCAAACTCGACTTAATAGTAGTCGAATCAAATTCGACCATTTTTGAATTCTACTAGAGTTCTTGATTTGCTGATCCTCTTTTTCAAAAGCAAGAAATTTACATGAATAGATTGTGGGTCCTGTGGCCCTAAAATAATTGGGTTGCTTAGACTATAAACCTTCAGGCCCAATAAAATAAAAGACATACTGACGTTTTTCCTAAGATGAAATAATTCACAATAATAATTTTGATTTGATAGAAGGGTTGATGCATGTTTCTTTCTTCCTTTCCTTTCATGACTTTCTGCTAATTGAACAAACGGAGAAACTATAAATAAGTCATCGTACTATTTGGTAACAAGTAATTAGGCAATCGAACTCGAATAACTCCCAAATAAATTGCTGAACTCGAGAAAACAAAGCAATTAAGCCACTGAAACCGGAAAAAAAGAGCAATTAATCCATTTTTAAAAATTTTCGGTGACAATTTCTGACATTGACGACACTTTTCGGTGAGTTGTCGCCTTCTCCGGGAGAAGGCAACCATTTCTGGTCGCCCTCGCCATATATGGCGACCGTCGTCGCTGGTGCCGGAATTTGTCGCCAGAAATTTTAAAAATGGGTTAATTGCTCTTTTTTTCGGTTTCAGTGACTTAATTGCTTTGTTTTTTTTTTTTTTTTTTGAGTTCGGTAGCTTATTTGAGGGTTATTCGAGTTCAATGACCTAATTACTTGTTCACAAATAGTATGATGACTTATTTGTATATCTTGGAACAAATGTTGTTTTAATAATGTGACAATTCTAGTCAGAAATTAAAACTCAAAAAACAGTTTTCTAAATTAAACGGACTCTTAGTATTTTCACCACGTGACTATATGTTCTAAAAAAATATGTGGTCCGAAATTAGAGAATCAGAGTTGTGGTCAAGAACGTTTGCTGAATCAAAAACATTATTGGCGATCAAAAACGAGTCATCTATTGGCCAGAAAAGCCAGCCAGTCAAGGAAGGGATTTTGTTCAAAGCTCACAGTTTTAATTTCATCAATTACCACTCATTAATATTTCTAATAATCAATTTTCAAATTTTTGAATTGAATGGACATCATTTTCTAGTAGGAAGTAAATTTGCCCTGCGATCATTAAAACAAGCTAAGGCTGCCAACAACGAACATCTTTGTCAATTCATTGCTGTTATGAATAGGAAAATAATAAATCTATTTTCAAAGAATTGAAACTTATGTCATGTAATCTGATTTATTGGAGAAAAGAAAAAGAAATGAACAAAAATATTCTCCCATTTTCTGGATCATGGATCAGTTATTATTCGAAGGAGTGCATTGGATAAACTTCACTGTTATGCAATAATTTTATCCAGAGAGTATTAACAGGAATCAAATGCATGACCTTCAAAGAAATTGGAGGTTTGGTACGAGATTTGATCTGCGGAAATAACCAAATCCGAGGGATCCGTTGTCGTGAATTGGCCGGTCAACTCAAATTCAACGACATGAAAAGGGAAGGAAAAAACGAAATTTGCTTCACATTCAAGTTCTTTTATCGTGACCCTTTGCTTCCAAGAATCGCCTTAAACTGTGTTTATCCCTTGGGTTCCACGAATAGCATGTGGATGCCATTCTTTTTGCATGACTTTCAAACTACAAATGCAACACAAATTCGGCAAATGGGCTTATAATAATAATAATAATAATAATAATAATAATTATTATTATTATTATTATTATTATTATTATTATTATTATAACAATTTAGTCTATTTAAAAAATTTAGTCCTTTAATTGTTTTAAAGGTTGTCAATTCAATTCTTCTGTAATTTTAGTGTAGGACTTTGTTAATATTTAAAACAATTGAAAAAGAATTTTTTTTTTTAAATTGACAATTGAGAATTAAATTTTATAACAGACAATAAATAAAATTAAAGACTAAAAGTGCAATTTCTCTTTATTATTATTAAAATTTTAAATTTGTTAAAGGAAAATGGTCAACAATTGGATCGAATCTGCAGGAATGGGTGACATATATAATAGGAAAATCAGACGTAGTAGTATCATTTGTCATGTCACAAAAATTTCCTTATATTTCATTGATTTTCTTTTTGACTGACCTAAAGTCAGACTAATCAGTCCTATTTAGGTAAATTCTCGATTTGGTGGGTTCAAATCCAAGCGATAATATATAGCATCAAATATATGCCTCACCAGGGGCACATCTCCATCCACATATATAATTTCCGGATCAAGTGCAAACGTTGTTTGGTTGGATGGAAAGAATTATTTAGGAAAATAATTTCAATTCAATGGAAAAAGAATAATGCGAAAATAAAGTGGGAGTTTACATTTTAGTGGTTGGTTCGCAAGAATAAAATTACTAGAGATTTCAATTCCAATGTTTGGTATACATGGAAATTGAGAGAAATAAGTAGTATAAAGTCCAAAATGCTCGTTGTTGTTGTTGTTGTTGTTGTTATTATTATTATTATTATTATTATTATTATTATTAGAGTTGACAAATTAATTCGATCACACATTGTTAGAGTTGTTGCATTTAAAGTATGCAAATTTAATTTTGAAGGGTTCTGCGTATAAAGAATTCAAAGGAACATACATGAAAGTTACTGTATATAAACAATGCATATAAACAATGCAAATCTTGAATAGTTGTTGAATTGCATATAAAGATTTAAATGAACATACACAAATGGAAGTCAAAGAATAATACACACTATAATTTAGAAGGAAAGGTCAACATCAATTTTAGGTTAAAAAAATGGAGGGATAATTTTGTCTATCTTTTTGTCTTCCTAAAATTCATTGAATTAAAGTCCTAGTGAGTGCCATGGGATTCTAATTCCATAAAAATGAGGGAATTACAATTCCGTGTAATTGCAATTCCCTCCAACCAAACGAAGGAATTAGTTGCACTTGAAATTAGGTGGGTATGGAATTGTAATTCCCTCCAACCAAACGCCTTGTAAATTCATCTAGCTCTATTGTGCTTTAATAAAAGAATTTATACTTCGAATTAACAAAAATTGTACACTTGAAAGCACAAAAACATGCACTTGACGCACAAAAATAAAATACAACTAATAACCAATCTCAGTTATCCATCTTGAAAAATCTAACAGATGTAATGCAATTTAAAAATAAAATAAAATAAAATGCGATGACATTCGGTAATTTTCTCTGACTTTACAGGTGTAATTTTTAAGACTATATATAGAATGCAATTTTTAATATTATAGAATGTATATTTGGATAAACCATAAAACCTAAAAAGAAAAACAAACTAAAAAAAAAAAAAAACTAAATCATAATCCTAAAATAAACCCTAAGTAGTAAAAAGTGAAGCTCTAAACGAAACAAAAAAGCGAAACACTTAACCCAAAAAAAAAAAAAAAAAAACTAAATCATAAACGTTATCATTTGCACTATGTAGTGTAAATGGTTGCAGTTTTAAGTGATTTTATTTTCATCTTTTACTTACACACTTGCACTTTTAACATATGTTACTTGCACTTCAAAGTTCGAGTTATTTACAAAAATGAATAAGGGTCAAATATGTCATTGACTGCACATGATATTGCAATAAGGCCACTGAACCTAAAAAAGATACAATTGAGTCCTAAACTAACCTATTTCATGCAATTTGTCCAAGTTGCAGGTTTCTAACATGTCACCCCCTAAAATTAATTTTTTTTTCTAAAAAAAAAAAACTTAAAAAGAATTATTAATTTTTTTTAAAAAAGAACGTCTCTGGCCATGGAGACGAAGAAACTCTTCGTCTCTGGCCGGAGAAGAAGAACCTTTCTTCATCTCCGATAGGAGACGTTCTGTTTTTTTTTTAAAATTAAATTTGAGGTGACCTGTTAGAAACCTGCAAATTAGACAAATTTTATGAAATTGGATAATTTAGGGATCAATTGTAGTTTTTTTTTTTTTTTTTTTTTTTTTTTTTTTTTTTTTTTTTTTTATGCTCAGTGGCCTAATTGAGTTATGGTGTGCAGTTCTATGACCTATTTTACTTTTATTCCTTTACAAAAATTACACCCCCATAATTTTTTTTATAAATATATCTGATCCATTGATCATTTCAAATGGATGACTCAGATCAGTTCTTAGTTCTCTACTAGGTAGCAATTCTCATAGGAGTGCACTCGTGCAGTGTGTGTGTGTATTCGATGAGAACATACATTAAGGAGAAAACTAAGAATCAATCTCAGCCTTACATTTGTAAAAATCAGATAGATAAGATCATATTAAAAAAAATGGAGTGACATTTTTGTCATTATTGTCAACTTTATTTGCAACTTAGAATACTATACTATACACTTTGTGACAACTAAATATGCATTTCTGAATAACTTTTAAAAAATCAATGATAAAAATTAAATTTTAAATCTAAATTGTAAATGCTAAACCCAAAGTAGTAAAAAGTTATCCCCTAAACCAAATAAATTAAAATCTAAAACTCTTTCATAAATTCTAAAGTCCAAGCCATAAGTGCAATACACTTTCACATTTTTGCAACTTGGCCTTACTCATTTAGGCCAAACACTTGAACGTGAAAGGTATTCTTAAGCATATGCCAAAAAATTATTGAAAGATTATATTTCTTCACGTGGATACCTTTAGGACTAAAATTCAAAGAGTGAGATTTTTTGTGTTGGTAGTTTAATTTCTTCCTTTTTTTTTTTTTTAATTATTATTTCTTAATCTATTAAAAAAAGAAAAAGTATTCAAAAATAGTTGGGTACGTTTCTTTATTTTTATATACTTCAAATAAAATGTGTATTCATTTTGCACTTTGTTAGGAAAATTTTAAATTGAATAATATCATATGAAGGGTAGTAACTTTTATTTTAAATATATGAAAAGTTATATATTTTTATTTAAATTTTGTATAAATAGTTTACTCGATCAGTATCATATATATATATATATATATATATATATATATATATATATATATATATATATATATATATATATATATATAGCTCAATGATCCATTTATATTTTTAGTTGAGATGAGACACACCTTTTAATTTAGTCTAGAAGAAATTATGGTCCACATATTTGAACCCCATTAAAAAAAAAAAAAAAAAGTGTAAAAAGGTTCCATACACACTAAGTTTGAATAACTATGTGTATTTTTTCATAAACGGGTATACTCTTACGTTCCAACATCATCCATTCATCCAAGTGAAGTGTACTATTTTCATAAATCTTGTAACAAAATTATAAATAAAGATATGGTCCTATCTCAATCTCATTGTTTTCTTGCATAAAAAATTACTTTGTATTCTTTGCTGCAGAAGAGAATACAAGGACTAATGTGTTAAATTTTATTAGTTCGTATTTTAACTATCAACTTAGAATATTAATTGAGAGAAAATATATCTTCAACAAATTAAACTCCATATGGTTTATTTTGTAAGCTTTAACAATATAAGACTAACCTCCGGCCATAGTTGTTGCTTGTGAATCTGTTGTAGATGCTGGTAGTTGTGTAGGCAGAATTCCTGCAGAGTTTCTGTATAGTAGTATGTCTCCCACTTGGTCTCAGGACTTAGTATAGATGGTGTAAAAGTTGTAACCTGAGCAGTGGGGGACCCCTAACTTATATACCTATAGAACCATCAATATAGGTAATTGTAACGGTTGTAACAACAACCGTTACAATATCTGATTTTAATGTACCACATTATGGCCATTGAAGGCCATCAATTGCACCACAACAAATGGAAATGTTACATATTTTTCTTCTTGATTTTTTTTTTTTTTCTAATTCCTTCTGCATATTCATGTATACTATATATCCATTTTGATTGAGCTCTCATGCATAACATTTATTTTCGATCAAGTGGTAGGAAGGTATATATTCTAAAACATAAGAATAAATTAACACATCATCTTTTGAGTCTCAATCCCAAAAGCATCTAAAATACATACTTTTGGATGAACTCTCTGACATAACTCTTCTCTCTAATCACTCATTTTTATAGCATTACATAACTAATCCCCATTTTTGTTTTGTTTTGTTTTGCTTTTTTTTTTTTTTTTTTTTTTTTTAATTTAAAAAAGTAAAATAAAATAAAAAATTTAAGAGTATGTAACCTACAGAAACTTATTTCCATTTCATATATATGGACAAAATCAAGTTAGAATAGGATCTGGTGTAAGAAATGATAATAAATCTTGTTCGTTTATCGTATAATTGTGGACCTACGATAGATATACTTCAATTTTCAAAATCATAGTAACGTTTTTTTTTGTTGGGTAAATCGACGAGGTGTTCCGGATCTTTCTCCATCCGTTTAATGGTCCGAGTCCACCGAAATCATAGTAACGTTTTTATAAATACGTAAAACACTCATTATTGCCTTATTTAGAAGAAAAACATCATTTTGAGGTAAAACACCACCATTTTGAAAAAAAAAAAAACAAAACAAAACAAAAAAAAACTTGTTAACATAAGCTAAAGTTTGAATAAAAAATGATGTTATTATTATAAATATGTAAACATAAATAAATAATAAAATTGCATCATTTAGTGACAAAAGCTTGCATTCTTTTAGATTAAATATGCATAGATATATGTCAGGACCTTGTGGCCTAATGGCACTCGGTTACATTCCATATGGAAGGGGGTGGGTTCAAGGCTGATATTAACTCTTTGTGCTTCAATAGGTTGAGAAAGTAGTTATGCAGGAAAAATGCCACACACGCACAACCAAAACAAGTATTCTTTCAGTCTACACATAATGCATGTTTTGGTCTATATACACAGATTTGTTATACCATGGACAAGGGTCCACCTTGTAAGGTGGACCGTAGTCCTAAACTGTGTATTTTTAGTATTAAGATCGTGAACTTCTAAAATATAAATTGTGTTTCTAAGTCAAAACACATAACAACTATAGAAGATAATTTGTGAATCGTAGTATAAAAATGGTGAATTTTTAAAAAGTAAATTGTGAATATTTAGTATTTAAATTGTGAACATTCAAAACCTGGATCCACCTTACAAGGGAGATACATTTAAATTGTTTCTAATGTAAAATGTGTTAGTTGGTTAATTGAACATTTAGAATGCTAATTTTAAAATGTTAAAAATTTTAGATAAGCTTGATCATATCAATAAGTATGATAATTTGGGACTTTATTAGTGTCAGGGTAAAAAATTTTAAAATAAAAAAACCAATAAATCTAACAATCCAACCGGACTAGCTCAAAATTGAGCAATGTGGCCAAATTTAGACCCCTATCAATTTATTCTCATTTTTATAACAAGAATTATTTTCGCACCTTCTTTTTCCTTATTGAGAAAAAAAATCCAACCATAGTAAAGGAATAACCATCAATATCTTCCAGCACTTTCCAATATTTGATTTGCCACCTATTTACTTCCTATTTAGCAATTCGATATGATTCCATGCATTAATAATAATAATAATAATAATAATAATAATAATAATATTATTATTATTATTATTATTATTATTATTATTATTATTATTATTTTCACAATAAAAAAGCCTACCTACTATATATTTGTAAAATTCAATAATATAGCCATCATGAGCAACTCAGTTGGTTATGAGAGCAAAGTTTGGAAAGAAAGGCTAGGGATTGAGTCTCACCATCGCCTTGGTTAAATTTTGAAAGAAAAACCAGGGATCGAGTATCACCATTGCCATGCTCTTTTGGGTCGGGACGTGAAAAAATTCAGTAATATTACATGGAGAAACAATAATTAACGCACAACCTTATCAGCGAATGTTAGTAGTGCCGTCTTTTAAACATGAACATATAATAATGCACTGAAGTTAATTACTAAATTTAGTGCTCCACGTGTTACTTATAGCACATATATATATATATACTACATGAATAAGTTTTTTGTTCGAAATGGACATATATTAATATATTTATAATGTAAGATAAATGTGATCTTCATTGTCACTATATTTTAATTAGAATTCATCCATTTCTCAAGTAAAATAATACACTAATAATGAATTCAAATGTGTGTTTTCTTGCCTAGAAATAGTTAATCAAGTGAGTGAAACATAATTTTTGCATATGAAGTGTTTTTTGTAGGAGAGTTTTTTTTTTTTCCATTTAAACTCACCCCTCTATTGTGTTTATTTGTTATTGCATGCTTGGTTCACAAAATGAATTTTGAATGAATATGAATGTTATTCCATAACGAATGGAATAGTTAAGGAATAAAATATAAATTCAATTCCATTGTTGGTTCATTGAAACAATAGACTTCATAAGTTGTATTACAGTGTTTGGTTTTAGAAAAAAAAAACTAAAATAACATAAATATTCTTTATACTGAATGTTATATATCTGTGTCTGCAATGTGTGTGTGTGCGCGCGCGCGAAGAGTCTCCCAAGTAAAAAAGGATCTGAGATTTGAGCAGTTGATTTTTTTTTATAAAAAGAAGCGCGCTTTCGGATAATACAAAAGCTAAGTGTTAAAATAGCACATCTTAAGTGTTAAAATGGCGCACATTCAGTGTTAAAAATGACTCACCATAAGTGTTTAAATGACTCACCTTAATGCTAAAATGACACACCTTAAGTGTAGAATGTATGCACCTTAAGTGTATAATTGACGCACAAGTGTATAATTGGCGCACCTTAAGTGTCGAAATGACGCACTACATTAATGGTACGTTTGGTTCGCGGAATAGGCCTGGAATGGAATAGCATTCCCAGTAATAGGCCTATTCCGCTGTTTGGTAAATCTTTCTATTCCCAGGAACATTGTTCCTGGGAATGACCTATTCCCCTTGCAAGGGGAATAGAGATTCCTAGGGTCCCCCTAGGTATTAGGCTATTCCTGAGTCCTCAGGAATAGCCTAATGTTATTATTTCCAATTTTACCCCTTGGCGCGTTTTGGAGAAAGATATTCCTTTTCCCAAAACGGTCCTATATTATTAAAAAAAAAAAAAACTTGTAACTAAGAACAATTAAGGTTCCTTAAATGAATGAGCTTTTGGCTCTTCAATCCGTTTAAGGCTTCCTCGTCATGTTGTTAATTTCAAAAGAGAAGCAATATCTTATATAGAGGAGCTCAAATGAGCTCCTCTTCATAAGTTACCAATGTGGGATCAAAAATTTCAATTTGTATTTTAAAAAAATTATTATATATGTAATTTTGTTTTAATTTGCATTATTATTATTATTCCTTTTTTGTTATTGTTGTTATTAATATTATGATAATTATAATTATAATTTTTATTTTTATTTTATTATTACATAATAATAATAATAATAATAATATTAATATTAATAATAACATGAATGTCCTTATTATTATTATTATTATTATTATTATTATTATTATTATTATTATTATTATTATTATTATTATTATTATTATTATTATTATTATTGTTATTGTTATTATTATTATTATTATTATTATTATTATTATTATTATTACATATTTTATAAGGGTATTTATGTATAATAATAATAATAATAATAATAATAATAATAATAATAATAATAATAACAATAAAATTTTGTACAAGGGCATTTTTGTCTTTTAAATATATATTCCATTTCTATTCATTTAACCAACCAAACGCTGGAATACAATTCCCAAGTCTATTCCTTCCGCGAACCAAACGCTGGAATACAATTCATATTCTATTCCTTACCTATTCCATTCTTTATGGAATAGTATTCCTATTCCCTTCAAATTCATTCCGTGAACCAAACGTGCTGTAAGTGTTAATGATGCACCTTAAGTTTTGGAAATACGCATCTTAAGCTTTACGATTACGCACCTTAAGTTTTCAAGCGTAGAACTGTTGGTGCACCTTAATCTTTGAAAATATGCAGCTTAAACTTTCAACAATATGCAAAATTATCATTATGTCACCGTGTTTATTTTTCATTTAAGTTCATTATATTCTAGGCGGTTGCCAAAGACCTTGTGGTCTAGTGGCACCCGGTTGCACCCCACATGGGCGAGGTGGGTTCAAGTCTCAGTGGAGGCGATATTGGCTCTTTGTGCTTCATTTGGTTGAAAAGTAGTTATGCACAGATACTACAAAATCCGCATGATTTACCTGGAGCTAATAGCTAATACAAAGGGCTTCCTCTACAAAGGTAATAACTCATTCTTAATAATGCTATTACGGTGACAAAAATGCCATGATAAAAAAAAATAGAATATTTTTATTCTCAAGAACATTATTTTATTTTTGGCCTATTTCATGAACCAAACACCTCGCTAGCCGCTAGTGTTATTGAATTTGAAAAATTAGTAGATAAAACCTAATTGTAATTATAAGATTTTGTAGAGTAATTTTTTTTTTTGTTTCATCATTTTCATAAAAAATTAAAAATAACACAACTACATTCCATATTATTATATACGGAAATGCTTTAAGCTCAAGTAAATTCTATCAGATCTGGAAAAATCTTATCTTTATCTTTCTTAAAAAAAAAAAATTATCTCGCAATAATAATAGTACAATTATTGTTACTTTCGAAGTCTTATTTTACCTTTATCTTTATTTAATTGCAAGCTCACATTTTAAATTTCTATAATTTTTACCTCCATAGGTAGAGATGGTTTCAAATGAGAACAACCACCTCCGATCCTTTAAAAAATGAAGATTGATCTTAAACGCCATTAGATTCATCAATGGTTGAGGGTTATTGTAAAGAAAAAGTTATATGAAATCTATTTTATAATTATTATAAACTTTTAAATGAAGATTTATCGCACCTATTTTACCCTTAGTTTTAAACCACCATCAACTATTGATTTACTCAAATAGAAAGATCATATCAATAATCACTTTTTACCTTGAGCTTATTCCCGTAAAAGTGAGGATTGATCTGATTCTTCCATCGGGGTAGATCAACAGTTGAAGATAGTTATGTTAGAAAGTAAGGGAAAATACTGTGGATGTTCTTTTTTTATAAATATTATAAACTTAAGAATGTATAATAATTATAAAATTGACTCGTTTTTCTTTACATACTAAAATATTCAACCATGATGGACAACTGAGATCATGTGGTGCACTAAACTATAGTCTGCGGTGCATCACCAAGTGGCTGTTAATTAAGGAAAAGAGAAAAAAAACTATGACATTTTTATAATTTTGTGCACCATGCATATTTCTATGGTGTACGAAGTGGTGATTTGTGGTGCACTAAGTCATGATTTGTGGTGCACCATCAAGTGGCTGAAAAATGCAGTGGGTTCAATAGACCCATTGAGTGGTACCAATAGTACCACTGGACCAACGGTACTATCGAACCCATTGATATATCCCATTACCAATGGGTCTGACACCTCGTTGAGTGATGCACTAAGGGCTTGCCTGTGATGTAGTGATGATTGGTCTATGATGCACATAGGAATACTTGATGGTACATTGGACTTATAGCACCACCAAACATATCAAAATGCATCAGCATATTATTAAAATTATTTAAAGGCAACCACATTTTTTCCCATTTTTATTGATTTATAGCTGTTGATCTAAACTCATCCAACGGTTGCATGTGATATGTGTGCTCGTCTGCATTCGAAGTGACAGTCGCACTAGAACCAAGATATATATATATATATATATATATATATATATATATATATATATATATATATTAAATACTGTTTTTCCTAACAAAAATGAAACACTATTTGGTGATAACATAATGCTCACCCAGTAAAAGCATTAAGCAGGTCCAGTCCTCAAATGTTCCTTTGAATATTACATCATATCCTAGATTTGGTTGAAAAATCGAATTTCCTTAGCACAACTGTAAAGAAACTTCCTAGCAACTTACAAGTGTATATAGCACAAAAATGAACCATCTAATTAATATTTATACATCTTTAATAAATAATACGATAGTGACATATTATAAAGTAAGGAAAGATTTAGATGTACCTATTTCTGCCTATTATGTTAAAAAATGAAATTATAAAATATCACTCTTTTACTTTTATATATATATATATATAGAACGGCTTGCGTTCATATGATCTTAAGAACCATACCTTAGATGAAAATATCTGAATTATTGTATGGGTGCACACAGTTTACTATAAGAATGCAAGCAATCTACTCCCAGGGCTTGGATGACGTGAAAACTTGAAGTAGTTGTGTGTACATTCATGCAGTTGTCACTTGTCACGTTCTTACCTAAAACATAGTTTCCAAATTGTCTTTCTAGACCTGTCTGAATGGTACATTGATTGACTCCCACCACCCTCATGAACGGAAAAATAACTTTAAAAAATAGAAAACACATGAAATAATGAATCGGAGCTTCATCAATAGGAAAAGAAAATATAATAAAATACAAATGTATTTTTATTACTGACTATAACTTTTGATGATAGATGTTTGATTTTATAAGAATGTTATGCCAAACAGACCATAGATAAGGAGCATATTGGGTAATTAAGCTCGAGTTTCTACCTATAGGAGAATTGGAAGCCATTACCCAGATATAGAAACACTCCCCTCCCCCCTCCACCCTAAACCCAAAAAAAAAAAGAAAAAAAAAAAAAGAAAGAGAGTAAAATTTAAGCAGCAAAACGCCATGAAAACATAAGAACATGAAAAGATAGAAAAAGTAGACGGACTAGTACTTATGTTACAGAACATAAACCTTAATTTCATACGCACAAAAAAAAAACAAAAAACAAAAAAACATAAACCTTAATTTCATCAATTCTCTTCTTCCAATGGTCTCCTTCAAGAAGCCTCTCCAACCGGTCGTCTTCATACTCAACCTTAAAACCCTCTTTTATCTTTTCTAGTTGAGTCACCGCGCTCTACTCAAAAACTTCTAAACTGTTAGTGTTTATGTCTTATATTTTTATGATTTTAATTGTGCCTATTCATATTTCCGAACATACACTTTTTGTTCACACTCTAAAATTTTCTCAAAATCTCTTCTTCCAAACATTTATTTTGAAGTATCATCTAGACCAGAAAAGTGTATTTCGATGGTGTATGTCTATATTTTCTTATTCAATTCGTCTCAGTTAAACAATCTTTTTCACTCAAACAAGGAAAAATCGTTAAAATCCTTATGTGGAATTCACATTTTCCTGTTCTTTTTCTTCCCGGGTTTGATCGAGAATGGAATATGAAATATGCTCAAACAGCTTTAAACTAACTGATTAGTGCATCTAATTTACAACCATTGGATAATCCAAACCAAATAGAATGAATGATCAAGATGACCTCGCATGATCGGACCTATATATTTTAGAATTTAAGTGTCTATGTGACCTTAGCTTCACGCCTATATATACTCCTATATGATTGGCATATAATACAGCCACCATATCAAAACATCATTTCTCTTGATCTCAACAAAAAAAATTTTGAACAAAATAAATTAAAGATGGAGGGAAGTTCTTCGAAGGGAAAGGCGATTCAAGTGGGGAAAGGGAAAGAGGAGGTGAAGTATCGCGGCGTGAGGAGACGGCCGTGGGGGAAATATGCGGCGGAGATTCGCGATCCGACGAGGCAAGGGGCGAGGCAGTGGCTCGGAACTTATGATTCGCCGGAGGACGCCGCCAGGGCTTACGACCGGGCGGCATTTAAGCTAAGGGGCCATCTTGCGATCTTGAATTTCCCTAATGAGTATTATTCTCAGCTCCCTAACCCTCCTTGCTACTACCCCTCGCTTACTCGCCCCGGCGGTGGCTCCGAGAAGGGCGGCGGCGGCTCGCCCACCGGAAAACAGAAAGAGGTTTTCGAGATTGAGTATGAAGACGGCCTGATGGAGAGGCTTCTAGAAGGAGACGATTAAGAGAGTTGATGAAATTAAGGTTTATGTTCTGTAACATAGTACTCCGTCCTCTACTACTTTTAATTTTCATGTTCTTCTTTTTTCATGGCATTTTGCTGGTTAGATTTTATCTTTTTTTGTTTCTATATTTGGGGAATGGCTTTCCAATTCTCCCATAAGTAGAAACTCGATCGAGCTTAATTGCCCAATCTGCTTCTCATCTGGTTTGTTTGGTACAACATTGTTATCACCAAACCCTTTTCTTCTGCTCTTTTTTTTTTTTTTTGGGAAGATTAATGAAAGGGTTCCTGTATTTCCTATTATGATGAAGCTTAGATTCATCATTGCATTTGTGTTTTCTTTTTTTTTTTTTTTTTGTTTTCTTTCTAAAAAATAAAAATTTAGCTCTTGAGGGTAGCAGGAGGTGAACATAATGTTCCGACAGGTTTAGAAAAACAATTTGGTCAAATAGTTGAAACGTGGAATTCTGGCTGCTTTAACGACGTATTTCAAACTTTGCAATTAAAATAACTTTAGTATATAAGGTGAATTCAAATCCAATTATAATACAATAATGTTTAATAGAAAAGTTAAACCTAATTGAGATCTCGAAACTAAATCATTAAAATTTCATATTTTGACTAAAAAAAAAAACATCAATAATTAATTCTATGGTGCCTGCTAGAAATTAAACTTATAATCTTATAGCTACTAAATCAACTGTCTAACCAATTTAGATTGAGTTGTCATCTCAATTGTTTTGTTAAACTTTGTAGACATGGATGCATGATATGTGTGTGTGTGTGTATATATATATATATATATATATATATATATATATATATATATATATATATATATATATATATATATGATTATTGGGTCATTAATTCTTCGATTGAAATTTAAAGTTATTGTCATGATAAAGTGTTTATTACTACACCAAAATACTTGCATAGCAGTTAACACTACGTTTCGATGACAAGATGTTGGACTTGGCTGCCACGCCCGCAACAATAATCTCCTCCAATCCCAACACTCCGGATCAAACATTTACAATTATGTACGCCAAAAGTTATAGTTAATAACGAATGGACAACTTTATTTTCTTATATTTGCGTAATAATCAAAATCAATAACGGGATGCTGGACTCAACTTTTTAAATTACCCTCCAACAGTCCTTGTTCAAACCCTATGCACTAGCTTTTATACGGTGATGTTCTTGGATGAACATATATATTAATATATATGTGGTCAAACACCTACAAAATTTGTAGTTACTTGCATGCACATGCTGATGTAAATGTGGAAGTAGACACGCACATTTAAATAACCAGTTCAATCCAAATTAGTATGCTATTTAGTTTAAATGAATGTTATCATGTATATATGTTCAACTAAAAAAGAAGTGTTTAATTATACAAATGAACAAATTAAAAACATCAAAATGCACACCATCTTCGACTAGAAGCAACTTGAACACATCCAATCTAATAGACTCCACAAAGCACAAATAAATTTGCACCCAATCAAGTGTGTTACTATCCAAACTACACCCAAAAAAAAAAAAAAAAACGGTTCTCAATGAATATGACAAACGTTATGACTCTAGTCCCTCATTGTCAACTTCACGATTGCTCTAACGATATTTAAATGCGAATCTTTCCAGTTGCCTCGTCTTATTGGTCACCATCATATCACTTCCGAGTTGTAAACTTTTAAAATCGATCTCTGTTCCAACACAATAACAGTTCCCGATAATAAATAGCTCAAAGTTTGCCAACAAACTTGTAATACTAGTTCAAACTAGAGAGGTTCAATGATTTCAAACTTGTAATACTAGTTCAAAATTAGAGAGGTTCAATAATGATTTCAATCATCAATGACCGATTGACCTAGTCACCCCTCACAACGAGGCCAGCTTAGCAGACTTTTTCAAGCATTTTCGTATCTTATATATATTCTTGAGGTTCATGTGATCTTATAATTATTTCTTTAATATTGTTCTATGTGTGTACTTATTTTTGTATTTGTATGAATTTAGTGATTATCTTTTAGCATAGTTTTACTTTTAGCCTAGTTTTACTATTTTTACTAGGAGTCGTCAACTAATTTAAGATAGACAAACTAATATAATTAACTGGTACGGACCATACCTACTTAGTGGGGTGCATCTCACAAAGATGATTTTCACTTGATTAGTATCTTAAAATTTTGCAGGTGGTTGAAATACTAAGTGGTCGGTCAGAGGGCCCACATTTACTTCTTGCCAAAGCGCATTCATTTCATCACAAACTTGTGAAAGTAAAATTTATAATCGAGATATATTTTCTTACCTTCGGATTTAAAATTTAAAAAAAAAAAACACTCAAATGCTAAAGTGATCATATATATAGGTGCCCATAATTGTTTTGTTTTAAAATATTAATCAAGTTGATGTATATACTGACTGCTGAGAGTAGAATTGAACGACACTACTTTGTGATTGATTCTATTGTGGCTTAAGATGAAAGTCGTACAGGCATTATGAAGAATCCATAGAAAAAAAGAATAAAGTTTAAGATCAACATATGGATGCGATTTCAGTGGTAAAAGTGGTTTTTTTGACTCAAATCTGTTTGAAATGTTCTAGATTAAAGCGCTTAATCTATCTCTAATTTGGACCAAACTACATCATGCCAGAAAATGAAAATCCGACAATATTCGAACATGATTTTGTGTTAGATATTCTGAATCTTACGTTGTGATTTAAATAAGCTAATTGCATAGGATGGTATTATAACATTATAATTATATTGTGCCAACCTTTTTGCTTCGGAAGATATGGCATCTATCAACAACATGTATACTACCAGTACCTGTCCAATCCACTTAATTAAGTTACATCAAATATATAATCATATTTTTTATTTTAACTTTTAAAAAATTGTAATTCAAGCATAATTAATGAGATAAAGATAGGGTTTGTGTAGTCCAAATAAAGTACAATGTGACGGGCTCTGAGTATCTTGGGTTAGACTAAATGCATTGTATTGCGATCTAGCCATAGGACTCAATACTAACACTTTATGATAATTTCAATGAGCGTCCACTAGCATCCTTAACAATTATATTAGTAAAAGATAGCGGTGGAGATTTTGTTCAAAGATAATGAGAATCTCAATGGGCGTCCACTAACATCAGTAACAATCACTTGAAGATAGTAGAGACTTTGTTCGGAGATATTATGAGAATCTTAACAGGCGTCCACTAACATCTGTAACAATCACTAGAACATCTGTTACAATCACTAGATTGAAGACAGTAGAGGTTTTGATTGGAGATGTTATGAGAATCTTAACCTGTGTCCACTAATATCAGTAACAATCACTAGAAGATAGTAGAGATTTTGTTCGAAGATTTTTATGAGAATCTCAACGGACGTTCATTAACACTTGTAACAATCACTAGAAGATAGTACAGATTTTGTTAAGAGATATTATGATAATTCTAATACGAGTTCACTATCATCCGTAACAATCACTAGACGATAGTGGAGGATACTACATGAAAATGTGCAAGACAAACTCCCACCAACATGGGCAATTGGTCTTGACATTCGTTTAAATAGAGGTAATATACAAAATGGGGCCACACACATCTTACCATGTATAGACACTCTCGTACGCTCAAAATAATTAGCATAATCAATCAATCTCTTACTAATAAACACAAATCCCATATACAATTTTTTCCATACAAAATATTGTGTGACCAATTAAGTCTCTCAACTTTAAAAATCTTAATTAATTTGGTCATTCGATCAATTTATTTTGTTGTTAGACATCAGTTAACTCTAGACTAAATTGGTAATTTTGTTATAGTCAAATGATCATTTTGGTCATCACATGCACCATTTTCTCCAAAAAGTTAATTACTGAAATGGTCCCTTGACTATAGCGAAATTACCAATTTGGTCCCGAATTAACGGATGTCTAACGACAAAACAAAAGGATGGCCATATTTGTTAAGATCTTTAAAATTGAGGAACATAATTGGTAAAAAAAATAGTCAAAGGCTAAATTGATAATTTTTCTATAGTTAAGTGACCATTTCGATAATTAACTTTTGAAAATAATATATATCATTATATTTTTATTAAAAAAGTGTCACTTGTTTCACGTGAAAGAGTTTTATACAAAACTAAATATTGTCTCAAAAGTAAATTTTATATCATTAATCCTCAATAAATACAATAATTAAAATTTCAATTATAATCACAATAATCAATGATAATACCCAAAAAAAAAAAATATTTGTATGCATGCACGATTGTTATATGAAAAAATTTAAAGAATTTTTTATGGTGTCAATATATAGTATCAAATTGAATACAATCAATCATACATAGTATATATTACAGATACATGTTAGACTTTCTTGTAAATTTAATCATTTCAATATTTTTTTAAAAAATAAAAATTCAACTAAACATGTGCAATAATTATGCATTAGTGGAAGAAACTTTTCAATCTACATACACAAGTAGATCGTAGATTTATCAACTTGTTTGAAGTTGAAATTGACCCTTCCAATAAAAGATGAGATGAGAATTAGTTTCAAACATCTCGTCGCATGGTGTTTGATTGGATTCTCAAAATGCTTTTGCGAGTCCTCAACTCCTCGTGAAGAGATTCTTTAAACAATCTTTTATGTTGACAGGCATGATCGTTATATTTCATCCATAAAGCATTGGGTTTTTTTTTTTTTTTTTAAGGTTAATTATGTTGAGCATAATATGTGTGTATATATAAGGAGGCTTCAGGTGAGAACTGAGAACATACTCTCAAGTCTCAAGTAAAAAAGTAAGAACAGCTCTAATTCATTCATTTGAGTAAAGAAAAAAAAACAGTTAATGATCATTTTACAATAATTAAGGAGAAAATAGGTGGTATCAATTTTATAAATATTACAAATTTAAAAATATGTAATAACTATAAAATTGATCTCATGGGTTTTTATCTACTAAAACCCTCAAATCCCCCTCAATCATCGATAATCCTGATAAGCATTTGTGGTCGATCCTCACCTTTTACAAGGATATGGATCTTGTTCTAATTTGAATCCCTTATATATTTGTGTAATTAGCAACTTAAAATTTTAATAATTAAGACAAGACACAATATTTACTTTGGTATAAGAGTCAACCTAACCCCTCATAAAAGGTTGCTAAGGTCCCACACCCTGAAGGGTGTGTTGAGCATCATAAACACTATAAACTCTATAAACTCTTCTCGATATTACCTAAACCCTAAACATTATAAACTCTTCTCGATATTACATATATACGGGTCTCTTGACTCTCCTCCACGCATTTTCCACGATTGTTATAAAATATATAAAAATTATTGAAGACTTTATTGGTGAGAATTGATAATATTAACATAAAAGTTGAAAATTTGTAATCAAACAATTTCCAAACCAATAATTGTTTTTAAAGTATCACTATAATTAAAGAATTAGAAGTAAACTTTTTTCTATTAAAATCACTAGAATTGAAGAATTAAAAGTAAACTTTTTTCTATTGTTTAAAAACAAATTTTATGTTATTATTCCTTTGACTGTGATAAATGTTATTATGTACTATAAAGGCTATCCATAAAGTATGAGTTGATTGAGTTGTGTCTTGGAATATTATTTTCCTTCATATTTAATATGTCAACCCAGTGTTGTCTTTTCTATATATTTTTTTAATTAAAATGGGCAGAACAATATTAGTTCTTTAAATAAAAAAGTTACAAAGTATCATCAATAAATCCTTAAAAACGTACTAGCTATACCAAGATCGAAAGCCCAAATTCAAAGCAAGATAAGTAGCTATATATTTATGATAAGCAAAGAAATGATAAATCAGCCCAATTAAAAAAAAAAAAAAAAAACCTTATACATACATACATATATAAACAAGGGATCAGGTACGAATGCTCTTCCATGTGAAACATTCGGATTAATCATAGTCATTGATCTTGCCAAAATCAACAACCTAGAATGAATATAAATTAAAAAAAAAAATAGTGGTGGCATTATGTTAATTTTACATATTGTGTTGAAAGCTTAAAGTGCATCATTTTAACGCTTAAGGTGCCGCCAGTTCTACACTTAAGACGTATAAGTTCTACACTTAAGGTATGCCATTTTAACGCTTAAAGTGCGCTTTTTTAACACTTAAGGTGTCTCATTTCAACACTTAAGGTCAACCAATTTAACACTTCAATGTGCGTTAGTTTGACACTTAAGGTGTATTAGTTTGGCACTTTAAGGTGCATCGATTTGACACTTAAGGTGCGTCAGTTTGAAACTTAAGGTGCATAATTTTGAATCTTAAGCTGCATTAGTTCAACAATGGTAGGAGAAGAATGCATCCAGTTTCCAGGAAGCGCATTAAAAAAAATCCATAATTTGAGTACCTCATCTTTCACCTGGGAGACTCTTCGCACATGAACCATCCAATATATATATATATATATATATATATATAATACTGTTCAAATGCGATTGGGGTGCTCAGGTGCGGTTGTGCGGTGAGAGGAGAGCCATTGATATTGCCAAAATCAACATTCAGGATTAACAATGTTTTAAAAATAAAATAATAATAAAAAACGCGTTGGCAATTTGGTCATTTTCAATATGGGTCAAACTTAAGGTGTGCGAATTTTCTTCTTAAGGTGCATGATTTTTGTGCTTAAGGTGCGTGGTTTTAAGCTTAAGGTGCGTTAGTTGTTGAAACTTAAATGCGTCAGTCTAAAGCTTTGGTGCTTGATTTTTCTTCTGAAGGTGCGCGATTTTAATTTTGTGCTTAATAAGGTGCGCGGTTTTGGGCTTAAGGTGCGTTAGTTGTTGAAACTTAAGTGCGTCATTGGTCTAAAGCTTTAGGTGCGTGGTTTTGCTTCTTTAAGTACTTAAGATGCGTCAGTTGTTGAAACTTAGGTGTGTAAGCCTAAAGTGCCTTGCTTTTCTTTCTAAGGTGCATTGTTTTCTTTTTCTTAAGGTACATTTTTTTTTACAAAGTCATATTTATGTTAATCCAGCTTAAGGTGGACAAATTAGAAGTTTAAGGTGCATTGGTTTAAATTAAAAAAAAAAAACAAAAAAAAAAAAAAGAGAGAGAGAATAAATCGCCGTACAACCGCACAAGAACCTTTCCCCGCACCTTAACCCTTAACGGTTCAAATAGCTCAAAAACTCTCAAAGCAACAGAAATTATATCTCTACAACACTTCTAATCAGTAACATCTATTTACCTTTTACTACAAGTACTTATCTTCTTCGAGATGAAACCAATTGAAGTCTAAAATTGTATCATTATTTTTATTATTTTATATATGTATGTGATGTCACTAATTCTAAGTTCACAAGATTTTGTACTGGGATTTAAATTTTTACACTGTAATTGTCTATAGTAAAATTAAGTCTGGTAACAAATCACTACGTTAAGTGCGAGACAATTGTATCATTATTTGTTATGGTAAGATTATAGTAAAAAAGATTTTGAATTATATTGAAATCATTAAGATATATCTGGAATCTACTACAGCTGGCATAGTAATGAAATTGCTTAGAAGGGCATACTAAGGGACACAATAGTAATAAATGGAAAGTATATTATCGTAATGGGAAATATATGATTTAATGTTACTGTCAAATAATTGTTAGGAAACATTCATCGAATTGGAGCACCATTTTAACCAAGATTGAAAGACGATTAATTCGAGTCCCCTACATTGAACGAATTGAAACATACTAGAACAATATGGCTAGCTGAGATTATTGAGTGAGAGTTGAGACATTATTGTACGAATTGAGACTTTTGTTTTTGAATTTTTGTTTGAGGAAGCTAACATCCTTACCCATCATAACATCAACCGATAAATAAAAGATTAATCAATATAGAGGACAACCACAATCAAGTTAGTTAGTTAGTGTGTTAATTTAGAAACCACAAAATTTTAAGTTCGACTTTTAGTAAAATCATTCTATTGACTTTCTTGGTTTGAGCCGGTTAACTTAGACAACATAGATTACTTTAACTCCTTGTGATCATTTGTTGGTTAGTATTACAAGACGTGGTTTATCTAGTGCACATTCTAGGGTAGTGATTGTAAATTTTTCTCGTCACCCAAAAAAATTGATATAATTTTCTTCTCATACCTATTGGATTAGGTTATTGGGATAATTTGTTCAGTTAAGCCTTCATGTTTGAGCACCAATCATTATACCATGAGTCATGGTCCACCTTATAAGGTGGATGACGACTAATATAAGGTCCATTTGTAGTATATTGAATGTCCAATTTTAATACATTGAATGTTTATTTTTAATGTATCGAATGCTCATTTTGAAGTGTAATACTTAAAAATGAAATTTCAGTATATATTAAAAATAAATTTTTAATATATTATTTATTTATGATTTACATTGCAATGTGAATAGTATAATTTGCCTTTGAACACCTATAATTGTCATATTAAATGAGATTTATGTAATCGAAATATGTACTATGTTACTAGAAAATTCTTATGTTGTGGTGCGGTCTGCGCAATAATGGACAAGAGAATGACAAATCAAGTCAGTTATCCAAAGTCTAACCATATTTAAGTAGCTCTATTTATTATATTGAAAGTTGTTTGGAATTGACACAAATTTGCAAACAAACGTTGGCATCAACCTTGACAGACAGTGATATATTGATTACGTGTTTAACAATATTCAATGAACCAAAGGAAGCTCTATAATGTATGGGTAACACTTGTGTGAGACCGTCTTACGGGTCACAATTCGTGAGACGGGTCGGGTCTATATAATTTGGATCATGGTATTGTAACTAATTAGCTAGTTGGTCGCTGCGGAGAGTCAAACGAATTAACCTAACTGTAATTGCGTATATACTGGGCTTAATGCACGGCAACCATTTTCCAAATTAATAGGCCATTAAAACTCATCTCACTTATCTAAGAATACAAATGCAAATTTTTAATACATTTTACAAAATATAGTAAACTCGTTTATATTCATACATTTTTATTACATTTTATATTTAGACTACAAAGTATTGTATTTAAGAATTAAAGTATTAATTATATCTAACTTAAACTGTGCACTAAATTAGTGCTATGAAGCATTACATTTAGACTATAAAGTATTGTGTTTAACACTTAAAGTATTAAATATATCTACCTTAAACTGTGTACTAGATTAGTGTTATGAAGTATTACATTTAGACTATAAAGTATTGTGTTTAACGCTTAAAGTATTAAATATATCTATCTTAAACTGTGTACTAGATTAGTGCTATGAAGTATTAAATTTAGCCTATAAAGTATTATATATATCTACCTTAAACTGTGTACTAGATTAGTGCTATGAAGTATTATATTTAGACTATAAAGTATTGTGTTTAAGGCTTAAAGTATTGAATATATCTACCTTAAACTGTATACTAGATTAGTGCTATGAAATATTATATTTAGACTATAAAGTATTGTGTTTAAGGTTTAAAGTATTGAATATATCTACCTTAAATTGTATACTAGATTAGTGCTATGAAGTATTACATTTAGGCTATAAAGTATTTTGTATAAGGTTTAAAGTATTAAATATATCTACCTTAAACTGTATACTAGATTTGGGCTATGAAGAATTATATTTAGGCTATAAAGTATTGTGTTTAATGTTTAAAGTATTAAATATATCTAACTTAAACTGTGTTATGAAGTATTGCATTTAAGCTATAAAGTATTATATATGAGCCTTAAAGTATTGATTATATATTTGTGCTATGAAATATTACATTTATGGTATAAAGTATTATATTTAAGGTTTAAAGTATTAATTATTATATTTGTGTTTTGAAGTATTACATTTAAACTATAAAGTATTATATTTAATGCTTAAAGTATTAAATATATCAATCATTTCTTGTAATATGATGGGCTGAGAATAAGGTTTTAACTCAAAAAGTGAAACAAACACAAGGATATAAAAGTATTCATACACTGCACTGCATTCAAAAGCTGAGAAAAAATGGCAAAGATAGATCTCAATAATCTCACCATTAATCCTCTTCACCACCTTCTTCCTACCATTTCCATTAATGGCCATCTTCATCATCAACTTCACAAAAACTCTCAAAAATCCCTTCCCTCCAAACTCAACATAGAATCCAGAGCCTACCCAATCATCAGTTCCCTCTTCCCCATCATCGCCAATCGGCGCTGGATTGCAGATGTTATCAACTGTAGCGAAGGAGGAGGAGATGGGAGAAATTCGAAGTCGATCGATCTGGGAAGAAATTGTCTGTAGCAGAAACATCGGGAGAAACAAGGACCGTGAGATTGTGCGTGGATGGCATGTGATTTACCCGTGTAATAAAAGATCCGACCCGTCTCACGGATTGAGACCCGTGAGACGGTCTCACACAAGTTTTTGCCATAATGTATTAGGAAGTGCTCGATTTTTAGCAATCCGGTTTCGTTGTGAATGGAAGGATGATCAATAATATTATGGGACATACTTGTGTGAGGATCCGTGAGACGGGTTAGGTCTGATCTGATTAAATATTAAAATCATATCTCTGTTCCTTTATTTTGACCAACCGGGTTAGGTCTGGTCTGACTAAATATTAAAATCATATCTCCCCTCCTTACCCACGTTAAAAATGGGAATCAACATACTGAAGATCAAAGAGTCCTTTATTCTGACCCACGTTAAAAATGGGAATCAACATACATACTAAAGGTCAAAGAGTCAACAGTTGTCTCCATTGAGGCTCAAACTCACTCCCTTCCATGTAAGAGTGTAAATCAAGTACCACTAGACCACAAGATCTTTAACTACAATTATGAGATTTGATTACCTTTCAATTAAAAATCACATTTCCTATTAAAGAAGTATCATTCCATCTTATTGGTGATCTAATTTTTAAGTTTGGATTAATACTTTTAAATTTTCGTTTTGATTTTTTTGTTCATAGTGATGTTTTGAATGTAATTATATTAGGATCAATTATCTTGATTTTTTATTTATGTATTTTTAAAACATTTATTCCTAGTATAGGGTCATGCAAAACCAAACATCAACATTGGTCATCATTCAAATTCCACCCTACTACCAGACATGCAAAATAATTTCATCAAAACGCATTATCATTACTAAGTATGTGATTCTCATTCAATTCCGATGTACGAACCAAACACATCCTCAGTTTTTAAAAATTTTCCTCTTTCTTTTTTTTTTTCTTTTTTTTTTTTTTGGTACTCCTTTGCGGCTTTGCCCTTGATAAATTTTACTGTACATTTCAATTTATTTCATTCATATGTAAACTCTTTAAGAATAATACTAATAATGTTATTATTATTTAGTATTATTTTTTGGGATTCAAAAGTGTGACCTGTTTTATTACCAATTGTCAGGAACACGTGCTTATTATTATGTCAAAACTTATAGTTAATAGTGAATGTTCGTAGAACGTTATTTCCTTATATATGCGTAACAACCAGGGTCACATTTAAATAATTGGATGTTGGACTCGTCCCTCCAAATCTTCACTCAACCATTATACAAAGTTAATTCAGTGTTATACTTTCCTACACTTCTATTTCACCACAATGCAATCTATTATATTTTATGTTTGTTTTGGATAGATGGATATCTTTTTTTCTTTTCTTTTTTTGTCTTTGATTTCATCATGACACTATTTGTAACAACACTTTTAACTTTTAAAATTTTTAACTTTTAGCTAACGTTAAATTAGATTTATCAATCCAATGGAACACTCATATTAGGTGAATTATAATTTTAGATTATTGTGAAAATAATCAACTATTTTTTTCCTCCCAAAAGACTTTTGCTCATTGCAAGTTGTGAGACTCGATCCCTAGTCTTTCCTCCCAAATTTTACTATTGTGACCAGTTGAGCTACACATTCAAAAGATAATAAGGTTTTGTGTTGTCTTAAGTTAAGATTAATAGATTATTAATTTATCAAACCAACCTAATTGGGAATTCCTACAACGTAACCAAACGTGATTAAATTATAATTAAAATGCACAGTTGCCAAGTCCAAAAAATAATAATTCCAAAGTAAAACAAAACAACTAATAGTGTCTGCATTTGCGGTTTCTTTTTTGTCCCATCTCTTTTCTAATCAAAATGATGATTATGATGAATATATTGCTTAAAAGTATAATAAGGCAACAAACTCCAAACATGAACAACAATGAAAGACCTAGCACAAAACAAAATAAAAGATTGAATGTTGTGTTTCATCTCAATTAAAAGGCTAAACTGATTGTTACACTATAAATTTTGTTTATATATATATTTTATGCTCAATGCATTTTCTCACATGTGTAACCCGATTATTGTGGAATATTGTCTCCTTTTAACAGGTGACCTAACGTCATTATATTATGATCAATTGCTTTGATTTTTTATTTTTGTATTTTTAAAAGCTTTATTTCGATTATAGGACCATACATAACCAAACATCAATATTAATAATTATTCTAATTCAACTCTACTATCAAATATGTAAAATATTTTCACCAAAAACTCATTACTATCATCAAATATTTGATTCAGATTCTAATTTCAATTCCCAAATGGCCATATCCAAACCAAACAGAGCCTTAATATTTATTTATCAGCTCTCGTGATAATAGAACTTTAGTTATTAAGGACCCCACATTCTAGTAAGAGAGATGGACAACAAACTTAAATACTCCGATAAATAACATGCTTCGTGTAATCAAGATAGCAATATAATGGCCAAAGGCCTTGTGGTCAAGCGGCATGAAGTAATTCTCCCAAGTGGGAGGTCATGGGTTCGAGCCTCAGTGGGGGCAATGTTGACTTTGTTGGGCTTCAGTAGGTTGAGAAAGTATATGGACAGTATATCAAAAAAAAAAAAAAAAGATAGCAATATAATGTTCTTAAAAACAAACAAAAAACAAAATAATAATAATAAGGTTGTGTTTGAAAACTCAAAAAATAATTTATGAAGATAATTTTTTGGGGTTTTACAACCCGTTTGATACACTATAATTTGGTTGTAATTGAATTGAAATTCAATGAAAATCTCAATTACATTGTTTGTTTGGAGAGATCGAAATTACAATTACGCTGAATTGCAATTCCTTCAATTGAATTGGTTGAATTGCAATTCATAGATATACCCCATGAATTGCAATTCGTTGCTTCTGGGAGAGGAAGAAAGGGATGAAATGATAAATATGCCCTTTGTTGTTGTTGTTGTTGTTGTTGTTGTTGTTGTTGTTGTTGTTGTTGTTGTTGTTGTTGTTGTTGTTGTTGTTGTTGTTGTTGTTGTTGTTGTTGTTGTTTTGTGTTTTATTATTATTATTATTATTATTATTATTATTACACAAGGACATTTTTGTTGTAAATAAAATAGAAATGCACCAAACAAGAAGATAATTGCAAAGAGAGATGGAGAGAAGGGAGAACAATTCTTATTGATCTTCATCATTGTCCGTTACAAATGAATACATATGAGCATATATATAGGAAACCAACTTTTCGATACTCCAAAAGACACTTGATCCTTCATGGATCCATAATACAATAACTGGGATAATGGCCACATATAAATAATATATTCACAAACACTCCCCCTTGGCCATTATCTTATCATATTCATGCCTCATTAAAAACCTTGCTAGGAAAACCCTGTGGGAAAAAACCTAGTCAAGGGAAAAAGAGTACATGATGTATTTTCAAAAGCATATGTTATATGTGCTGTCTCATTAAAAACCTTAGGCTAAGAAAACCCAGTGGGAAAAACTTAGCTAAGGGAAAAAGAGTACAACCATAAATTATTCTTGACCTTCAGGGTCTAATCTTCAGGATAACTAGTCATAAACTTTCAAAGTATAATCTTCAGGATTCTGTAACGTACCTCATTTTGACATTACTATACCATACTCATGCCTCGTTAAAAACCTCATTAGAAAAACCCAGTGGGAAAAACCCAATGAGGAAAAGAGTACATGATATATGTTAATTTATGTGTTGCACCAGTTGCCTCATTAAGAAAACCTTTCGCTAAGAAAACCCAGTGGGAAAAAACTTTAGCTAAGGGAAAAAGAGTGCAACCATAACCCCAACATAAACTTCAAGGCATAATATTCATGATTCAAGTAAACGATACTCCCCCTGAAGATAACATCCTTCAAATCCCCTATATGAAATATACCTTCAAAATATAGAAAGGGATTTTGTGAACAAATATGTCCAACAGTCAATGGGGTGATTAATCTCGTGACTCTTCCAGAGCTCACGTGGGTATAATACTGACATCATAATGTCTAGTAAAAATTTTCATAATATACCCATTTATTATTGATGCAACGCAATCTTTATTGTCTGCTTATAAGACAATGTGAGTAAAATATAGTATAACCAGTTTTGGGACTTGACATCGTTGGGATCAAATAATAATAGCCAGTACCCAAGTAGCCCATTAAAACCATACATTGGTTTCTCACATAAATGCCAAAATCTTTTGTAACTCAAATATACTGGAGGATATGTTATAGACCATTCCAATATTTCATTGTAGGAGGAGCATTAAATGTTGATAGCATTTTATCGCGAATATCAGGCCTGATTCAATTATGGAACTACTGGTCCAAAAATGGTGCTCCAAAGACAATGAATTAATGGACTTTTGGTTCCACGAAATCCTTATTATACTCTTTGAGTCTAAACGGTTCTTTATCTACTTCAAGAGATACAACCGTTAGTGTGATAAGTAAATGGGACTTATCCATATGAAATCTTCAAGGCATTTTACAAGTAGGCTAACTGGTGTGTAAAACTTCTTCAAGGAAAAACTCGATCTTCAGGTCAAGATAATACTTTGGTTTCCCAAGTCTTTTGTTTCAGAAAACTCCGTCTTTAGGCATGAGCTAACATTATCAAATGTAGCAACACTACGCTCATTAGAATCCCTTTAAAGAACACTTATGGTACATATTATCCCTTCTAAATGAGGGTAATAACTCCATTCGCAATCCTTTAAAGAACGCTTAGTGACATGTAATATATTTATATTTAATTCCTTCTTCAGGAGGATAATTTCTCAGTCTAATGACCTATGATTATGCGGTCATGACGTTTATTAACTGCATATCTAATTTTATTAGTCTGCCAATGATGTTATGTAGCGGAACTTAATGCCATCTTATGTGGGAGATTGCAATTGATTAAAATCAATTAACGGTCTCTGCGTGAACCCATGAGCTACAAAACTCGCTTTATATTATACCACCTCATCATTCTCATTTCTCTTTCGTACAAACACCCATTTGTAACCAACAGAGTTACATTCAATGGTGTACGTGTTATAAAGAGAATGTATTTTAGCGAGTTGAGTTATGCCTTAATTGCTCTTTTAAATATTAAACAATGAGGATGCTTCTAGCACCTCACCTGGATCCAGTTTATTTAAATGAGCAATTATATAGGCAGTGTTGTCGACAACTTATAATATTATAATTTTCTCCCATAAAATTCATGACAATTTCTAAATTAACCAGATTGTTGACATTTCCCAAAGATATTATGATCTGGTCGTTCCGCACCCCTAGTATTATGTTTGTTCGGTGCACCTTACTAGGGTTTCGTCATCTGGACGAACGTCTTCATGACATAATTCTTATCAAGACAAAAGTGACAATGTTTCTTTACTAGATATAGTATTATACTTCTTATCTCTTAAACCGATAGACCTCCTACACTTCTGGCGTCAAGGAGTATCAGTAGAGATATTCGGTCCAAATTAGGGATTAAATATGGGACCTTGTCACTTTTTCTGATCAGCATGATCAATGTATATTTGGCAGATTATTTGCTAATGTCGCAAATATATTACCTTCTGAACTTCTAGTCCAGTTATCTTTCTGAACTTCTGGTTCAGTATAACTAGTACGTGGATTTAACTAATGAAGATTTTTCTATTCCATGGAACTTCTCGGCATTTCATTAAATTTGGGTCTTATCTCCCCCTAATGCCGTGAACCGATCTTCATTAAGTATGCAGTCAGCGTATCTATTGATCCCTTATAATAGGCTCTAGGTATTTAGACAATCAGACGGAATTCTATTATCATTATGTATACCTAGTTTCATTCAATAGCCATAGAGATACGCTATGGTGGTGATATAGTAAAATAGATTGCATACTAAGAATATAAACGCAGATTTGGGGAAATGTTTATCACGTACTAGGTGTATCGGGGAATAATTATGATATGCAGTGAGTCATTTATATTGCATGGAGCACATGCAGGTTCACTATGTGTTCCGTCTTCAGGACGAAAAAACTTTCTCGAGTGACCGAGAAATTTTACCAGTTCTGGATTTCCACGAATTTAAATCTTTTCAACTGGTCCCGGCGCTTATGGCGATGAGGAGTGTTAGTGTGCATACTTGGTCCCTTTGGGACTTCTACTCTCGAAGGAGCATTCACAGCTTTAGCGGGTAATGATGCTATTTGAGTGCCAAATAAATTCATGGAGCGGTGAGATTATTTAAATTCATAACTTGTTTGCTTCAGGCAAAACATCATGATGATGTGATTCACTTCTGACTTTCAAGCACATTTAAATCATAACTCAGTTGCTTCAAGCAAACCATCATGGTGTGATTCACTTATGACTTCAAGCACCATTTGCTTCAGGCAAACCATCATAATGTGATTCACTTCATAGCATTTTTAGTATGATAGCATAATGCTAAAGATAGAAGTTGCAGACTTCGTTTATGAATCATGAGCCATTAGTCACCCGAATGTCCAATCCTTGGCCAAGGTCTTCCGGACCTTATTAGAAAATATCCCAATGTCCAAACGTATTGCCAAGTGTGAAGTTTTAGAACTCGGAGAATAATACTCCTTAAAAAAAACACTTAGCATAATTTTGTCATGTACTACTACTGGAGTACAATATGACCATCATAGAAAACAATAAGACTCACATTATTTAGTATGATTTTTCATGTACTTCTACTAGAGTACAATGTTAGTTTTGTACTTCTACCGGAGTATGAGGTTATTATCTTTCCACGTAGGAGTACAAGGTTAGTCATGTACTTCTACTGGAGTACAAAATTATTACCTTTAAAAATCAATGGAGTCTTCTTTTAATATTGTCTTTCTGTAGTTCTTCTAATATAGTTTCACGTGTGAAACAATACTATATCATACTAGTCATATTAAGAGGGGATTAACCATCATAAAATCTTAGATTTAGTCAATAGAAGATTATGACTTTATTGATCATAGCAATCCTTCAGGGATTGATTTAAGGACTGTGAATCAAATATTCATAATCGATCTAAGACTTGTGTCAAGGGGTGACAAATAAAAATTAGTGCTCTTAATTTACCTTCTGGGCAAAATTATATTAGATCCAGGCAATAATATATTGGTCGGCTCTACTAGAACCTTTAATCATTTTGTACTACTAAATATTGTAGTAACAAATTCCTTATTCAGTGTGCATAAATTTCTTGCACACGTATTGTATGCAGGGTTGCACAATCCTCAAAACATACATTTTACGGATTATTCCCGGATCCAATCAAAAGTGATATGATGCATTCATTTGCTTCTTTTAAGCTTATAGCTTTCAAAAATAATTATGTCATGCATCACATGAACATCATGACTCTCAACCCAATATCCTCATGATATTTGTAAATAGCATGCACACAATTATCTATATTTATCCCATAATTTGATAATGCATATCAAAATAACTTTCATGATGATTCACATAGCTATAAACCACAAGTGAGCAAATTGATAAACAATTGTCACATACTATTCGCATATAGGCCTCATCATATAATATATGAAATGAAGATCTAAAATACTTGCGACAATATTCAATTATGCTATCAAAATGTAATCATTATGCGAATATATAGACTATATTCTCATCTAAAACATGCCATAATGATAGTTTTGAGAAAATATGATAATGCATAATAATATATGTGATTAGTGCACAAAATAATTATTTGCACATAATAATCTATTATCACATGAATATATATATGGCATGTATCATATTAAAAAACGAAAGAGCCAACCTCATCGGAGTATGGTCAAAAACTCCGATAATTTCTCATAATCAATCTCAGTCGTAATTCTTCATAATTGATGTATCATCTCAGGAAGACTATGCACGCGGTTAACCAACTCCGCACACATGCGAACTGCCCAATGCATTTAATTAATCTTGTGTGGTTCCCCCATGAAATGAAAACACCACCAAGCTAGGAGAGTAAATTAATAAAAGGTGGTTCCCATTCTTGTGCAACTCCTTTCATCAGCAAGAGGAATAATTTGAATTCCAAACACCTTATTATGCTTTCCAAGAAGAAATGTAACTGCCAAGCTATTAAGAATTCCAAGGTCTGCCACCTCTAATTATAATAATTATTATAATAATAGTAATAATTATCATAATAATGAAAGAGAAGGTGGGAGGAAACCAGTACTGTAACTGCCATTTCATCATCATTTCACGCCGATCTGCTACAGCTTCTCACCACCACCACACTTCCGCCGCAGCTACTCACTGACGACGCAAAGACCTGTGGAGGCTGAGCTGCTTGCCGACGCCGCACGTGAGAGGGAGAGGAGACGGCGAAGACTGGTGGGGATCCAGTCACCAAGCTCACCGCCACGCTGCTGCCATCCTCATCTATCGTCAGGCTACCGGCGAGAGAGGGAGAGAGTGAAGATGATGATGGAGGACGCTGCCCAGCCATCGCCAAAGACCAAGGGAGGAGGCCGCCGCTGAAGGTTCGCCGGAGTTCTGTTCGTCGCTGGTTTTCCATCACGTTCACGCCGGGGAGGAAAATCCAGGTCGAAGGTCACCGTCGTTGATTCACCGTCGCTCACCATCTCCGTCAACATCTTTTCTAATCCATTTATAGATCGGTCGCCTGTGATGGAGCCATCGTCGACGAGATCCCATATGCCTCATGATAAATCTGTTTGGCACCACAGCAGTCTGCTGCTCCAAACAACAGTTCTTGTTTCTAAAACATTGAACTCATCATCAACAATCTTCTACATAAGTAAGGTATATATATATATATATATATATATATATATATATATATATATATATATATATATATATATATATATAGTCAAAATAATGACAAATAAACAAGCATTCAGAAAGAATGAATTCTTATCCATATTCCTCATGGTTTGATCCGCCGCAGCTGCCTTGCCAGGAAAAATGGTGGAAGAGAATATTGTGCATTTGGTTTAAGCACTCGTGCTGATAACGTGTTGTAAATAAAATAGAAATGCACCAAACAAGAAGATAATTGCAAAGAGAGATGGAGAGAAGGGAGAACAATTCTTATTGATCTTCATCATTGTCCGTTACAAATGAATACATATGAGCATATATATAGGAAACCAACTTAACCCTTCGATACTCCAAAAGACACTTGATCCTTCATGGATCCATAAATACAATAACTGGGATAATGGCCACATATAAATAATATATTCACAACAATTTTAATCTTTATACCACTTATTTCTTTCTCATACCCAATAATAATTTTTCTTCCTACCAAATAATGTAATTTGAATTCCTACTTTGTTCCAAGTTCCACCCTTATTCTTTTCCCACCAAATTACAATTCTTTTTTCCCTATAATTCCTTCCTTCCAAACAAACGCATTGTTAATGTTTGGCAAGGGAAAATACTAAAGTAAATGGAAAGTGATTTCCCGTCAAAGGAAAATAAAGACAATTTTTTTGGAAAATGACTTCTCCTTTTTTGGGGGAAGTCATTAATTTTCCGTCAGAGAAGAAGCTCCTGAGCAGCGAGATGGAAGGCGACCAACCGATCGTGTTCCATCTCCGGTAGAAGGCGACCGGCGACGGTTCAGTTGTCGCCGATTTTGTCTTCGGATTTGATCGGATAAAGATTAGTGTATTTGACAATTTTCTTTTCTCCTCATTTTCCAAAAAAATAACCAAAAATACGAAGACAATTTTTTGGAATGTAACCAAACACTATAAATGAAAATGTTTTCTGAAAAATAATTCATTTTTTAGAAAATATTTTATAGAAGTCATTTTCCTAGTTTCCAAACATTTTTAAGAAGATCGGAGAGAATGAAGTCAGTAAAACTGCATATATGCTCATATACATAGTCAGCTGAGGCTCAAACTCATTCAATTAAGCAACCCAAAAACTCTATATATATACCTCAAATTACCAAATATGATTCAAATCCAGCAAAACAAGCCTATAAAATATCTAATGCATCCCTCACATATGGCATTCTTATGGCAATTCAAAAGCATTCACCCTCCTCAAATCATTCTATATATGTTTCCACAATCACCACAAACTAAAAGTAAACCAGTTAGCCCGTAAGGGCAGCCCAAGTGGTAAGAGAGTTACACCTGTAACCGAGAGATCGTGGGTTCGAACCTCAAGCCCTCGGGTTTGAGCCGGTCAGCTATGGGTAACCTAGGCTGGTTTATCTCCTTGTGGTCCTTTGCCGGCTAGGGTCACAGGACGAGGGTTTACTCACTACTTACACAGTCGCTAGCTTATCACTCGGAAAACCCGTTTAGATAAATATACAAGACTACTTACAGGAGTGTTTTAGATAAATTCCCTAGCGACCCTAGCTGGCAAAAGACTACGATACAGGAGTGTGCTGGCAAAAGACTACGATACAGGAGGATACAGGAGTGTGTGTTTAGATAAATTCCCTAGCGACCCTAGCTGGCAAAAGACTACGAGAAGGTAAATCAACCTAGATTGCTCATACTATGATAGGGTTGCGCAAAAAAAAAAAAAAAAAAAAAAGATTGCTATCTTGACTAGTGCATGACAATGCCTAGACTTGATACGAATTTGGACAATAACATAAATAATTCATAGTAGACTCTCCATCATCATTACCCAAACGACAATAACTCCTCACGTTTACTTTTCTCCTTCTTAAACAATCACTACCTACAATTCATGCCTCCCATTTCATAGGGAAATTTCATGTTTCACTAATCAGAAATTTCATTTTCCACAAAAGATTCCATGGCCAGCTGCTTGTGATGGTTCAAATGAGGCATTTTCATGAAGTTTATGTTTAGTCATTTCTATGCAGGCATTACTGACTTTAAGAGTAAGTATATATATGCATTATTTTGTTGTACCAAATTAAGTGCACAAAAATACATATATAGTTAATAGCCTTTTAAAGTCAATCTATAAATAATAATGAACCACCACTTGCACTTTCTTAGTTGTCCTTTTCAATAATTTTAGTTTTGCGGGGAAGATAACTTAAATTATTAACTTTGCATATTATTTTAATCTATAAATCAATTTATAGCCACAATCTATAAATAGTTTAGTATATCAATATAACTATTCTAAAAATAGATAAGTGCTTATTTTGTCCCATCATCATACACTTGCAATTATAATTATAATTGACCTTCAATATCAAATAAAGTGCATATTTTACAATAGTCTGCCAAGTCAAAAAGTGCTTTTGGCCTTGACAAAAAAGAAGAAAAAGAGCAAGTCATTAATCCATAAAAATAGTCATAAAAACAACAAAAATAAAAGAAATAGACCTTGCATGAATTGAGCTTGCTTTCAGCAAGCTCAATTCAATTCTGGCTGCTCTAAACTAGCCAATAAAAATGCAATAATAGTTGAAAGGTAATGAGAAGATAATGAAACTTTAAAGGCTAATGCATGGAGCATATCAATTTTTTTGGTTGCTCCAAAGTCCCTCCCAGATTTGAACCAGTCCCGCACTTATGCCACTAGATTATAAGGTGTCTGAATACTTCTCGAGAGATTTTTATAAAAATCTCGCACTTATGCCACTAGACTATAAGGTGTCTGATATTCTGAGTACGAAAACTGTTCTAAAAACTTCCAAATGCCATGCAGAGAGAGGGGGATAGAGTTGATTAACCTCTCTTCTTCCTATTTTCCTCTTTATCACAATCCAAAAGCTCTTCTAGAACCTTATCATCCAAATACTCAAACTCTAGAACCTCTCTCTCTTGCCGTGAAGACGACGCCGCCGCCGACGCCGATGCTGACGCCGCCGACGACGAGGAGTAAAAATGCGAAGAGGTTCTGGGCAAATTATACTCCTCCGGGAAGTTCAAGATGGCTAGATGACCTCTCATGGCGTACGCCGCCCTGTCATAAGCCCTGGCCGCCTCCTCCGCCGTGTTAAACGTCCCCAGCCAAACCCGCGCGCCTTGGCGCGCGGAATCTCGAATCTCCGCCGCGAATTTCCCCCACGGCCGCTTCCGGACGCCGCGGTACTTAATCTCTCCCCCGCTCTCTCTCTCATTTTCCCTCATATTCTCTGCGCCCCCGCCGCCTTGGTTCATGGGATATAACGAAGGTGGCTAAGTAATATGATGAGGAGATATAAAGAGTGGGAAAATTCAAAAAAGCACCTGGTTTCACGAAAAAGAATGGCTGGCAAATTTCCACGTGGATAATCCTAATATTTCCACGTGGATTGGAAGCTTCTTTTAGGCCCAAAAGGTTTAGTTCAGTGTATCTGGATGGTCAACCGATGGCTATGAAAATTGAAAACCCAACTCCTCCTCCATTTTAATTCTTGCCATTATTTTTTTTTTCTTTTCTTTTTGTTAGTATTTGGACCAAAGGGAGAACTGTAGAAGTGGACGTAAGCACATGTGCAATTAGAATATCACTTTAATTAAGGAGAAGTAAAATCAAAATTAAAAGTAAAAGTACTTGTGGTTAAGTGGCTTAGCTGTGGCCTTTCTCAGTGAAAGGTAGTTGTGGCCAATATTACATTGCAACAAATTAAACAAATTTTTGTCATCAATAATTTCTTTAGTTTAGTGTTATTATATTTAGAGTTAATACCCAAAATGGTCCATCGACTATAGTGAAATTAACAAATTGGCCATCGACTATAAGTTAAGCAAATCATATCTTCAACTATTCAATCCTTACTCAATAAGGTTCTCAACTATTCAATTCGATCTTACTTAATAAAGTTCTCAACTATTTAATTCTTACTCAATAAAATCCTCAACTATTCAATTCTTACTCAATAAGGTCCTCAACAAATTAAAGGATTGATTTGTGAACTTTTGAACAATAATTAAATAATTGAGGACTTAATTGATAAAATTATATTGATAGTTGGACACTAATTTGTGAATTATGACATAGTCCATAGACCATTTTGGGTTTTTCTCTTATACTTATCAATGTTTGGTTAAATATGAGCCAGATCAAGTTGAACCGAAAAATAAAAATCTTGATCCGGCCCAACCCACATCCTTAAAAAAATTTCAAAAATTTCTTTAGTTCATAATTATTATATTTATCAATTTATGTATTCTTTTATATTATAATAAGTTACAAAACAAACTTATTTATTTACATCATTTTATTATAATTAGTATTAATCTTTATAATTATTATAAATTTTAATTTATAATTTCATTTTAGTATAAATAATAATAATAATAATCTTCATTAAAATAATTAAAATTTTGTTGAAAAATAAATTTGTAATAAATTTATGTTCATGTTTGAAAAATTGAACCAAACAGTAAAAATACCATCTTTCTATTTTAAGCCAAACAGAGAAAAATATTTATATTATTTTCTAATCTTTCATCAACCAAATACACCATAAAATAAAATTGTTTTTAGAAAATGATTCATTTTCCTAAAATTATTTGACATAAAACATTATTCATATTTGCAAAGGCACTCTTAATTAAAGAATCGAATTGCACTATTTTGAAATCAGATGGAGAATTTGATACGTACCTTACCTTTTCAAAGAAAAAAAAAAGGAACAAAGCTAAGTCATGATCATTAGTATTATATTGTAAGCTAGTCATGACTAATACAAACGAAATAAAAGTATGACCAAACAGATATTTGTGTACTTGTGAGGGGTAGTATTAATTATTTGAATTGAATAATCCAGAAATTAAGAAACATAAACATATATAGTGTACTTGTTACAGGTACGGTGCTATTAATTATTTGAATTGAATAATCCAGAAATTAAGAAGCATACTACTATTTAGTATTTATGCAGGTTTTAGATATACACATGTCATGAACCCTTAGCCACCAACACTTAGCCCCCACCAACGCTCCCTCGATCCAGACATCGCACGGAGATTTGTGAGAAGAATGCGGTTAGTCTTCTGGCTATCGGCGTGAAGATATCTTTGGACAAACTAAAAGAAAATGCTGTTAAAAAATATCATTTAACCATTTATTTAAGATGACAATTTCAATCCGTCATATGGATATTTACCCAAATCTATTTCAAATAGATCATTTTTTTGAGTAATAGTGGGTGGTGGCCTTAAAAAAGTAACTAATAAGTCCATAATCAGGTGAGAACTATGTCACATTGAGAATCTCTGAACAAATCAAAACCGTTAATCGAGTAGATCTAACGATTGAAAATAAACAAAATTTTGTAATATTTATGAAAATGACCCAACTAAATTTTACTTGATTTTCCATCAATCAGATCTTGCAAATCAATGGTTTGAATTTGTATACAAATTCTCACTTGGGGATTGATTTTCATATGATTAGGATTATATATATATATATATATATATATATATATATATATATATATATATATATATATATATATACGGTTCAAATGCGGATAGTGTGCTCGGGTGCGGTTGTGCAGTGAGAAGAGAGTCATTGATCTTGTCAAAATCAACGTTCAAGATTAACAATTATTAAAAAAGAATTGGTGGCAATTTGGTAGTTTTTCGTATTGTTCAAACTTAAGATGCGTGGTTTTCCTTATTTAGGTGTGTGGTTTCTGTGCTTAAGGTCCGTCAGTTCTTCAGTGAGAACTTAGGTGTGTGTTTTTGTTGAAACTTAAGGTGCGTCGATCTAAAGCTTTAGGTGCGTTGTTTCACTTCTTAAGCTGCGTGGTTTTTCTTCTTAAGGTGTGTGGTTAGTGTATTTAAGGTGCGTCAATTGTTGAAACTTAAGGTGCGTCGGTTACTCAGTTTAAAGCTTTAGGTGCGTGGTTTCATTCTTAAGGTGTGTGGTTTCTTAAGGTGCTCTAGTTAGAATATTTAGGTACCCTGGCCTATTTTAAAATTTTAGGTCTGTGATTTTTGTTCTTAAGGTGCTTTGTTTGGGTGTTTAAGGTGCGTGATTTATGTACTTAAGGTGCTCAATTTTCATGCATAAGATTAAGTTGCTTGGTTCCTTCCAGACGCGCATTTTAAAAAAAAAAAAATTATTGATTTGAATCGTTGATCTAGATTTGATAACCGCACGTCCGCACTCAATATAATAAATAATACTTTTAATAAATAAAAATATTTGTTTTGAAAAATAAAATAAAAAATGAAAAAGTGTCAAATTGACCCCTAATAAGTCGGGTGGATAGTGCTATTTGGCGGCACCCTAATTAAATTTGACCTGATAAACAAGTCAACTTGTACTTAATTGAACAATTTTACAAGTTTAGGGGGCTTGAATATAATAGAACTTTTTTCAGTTAGGGGACTAATTTTACACTTTTTCCTTTTATATATTAGCTCAACACATCATCTACTTACATGTGTGGGTAAATTAATATTTGATCAGTCAAGCAACACACGAACATGTAGTAGTACAGTTTGTCTAAACTGATACTTAAACTATAGGTTTATATTTTATATATTATATGATAAACAATGAAAGAGTGCAAATCAAATAATGGATTTGGTATACATTAAAAACACAGTTATCAAAATACCAAATCATCATGGGACATGCCAAGGGCCTTGTAGTTCAGTGGCATCAAACTCTTCCCTGTATACGGGAGGTGGTGGGTTCGAGCCTCAGTGGAGGCGTTGCTGTCTCTTTGTGCTTCAGTAGGTTGAGAAAGTAGTTTATGAACAGATACTACATTGTAATAGAGTCAGTAGCATGGTTTACCTCATTGTGATCATTTGCTGACTAGGACCACATGGTAGGATTTACTCAGTGCACATATTCGGATAGTGACTACGAATTTCTCTCGTCACATCTTTGTTAAATAGGACCACAAGGCGGAGGTTTACCCAGTGTACACTCTTGGATAGTAGATCAGATGCAAATTTCCTTCTTTTAACAATATCGTTTAGTTGTTGGAGCAAATGGTGTAGATTTGAAGGTTGTTGTCTTGTTGATATTGTGGATTGAAGATTATTTATGGTGGCTGGAGTTGATTGATGAAGATGATGGTGTTGGTCTAAAAGTTGATTGTGCTGATCTGAAAGCTAATGGTACTCCCATTTTTCACATTCAAAGTTGGTATCTATATACTTTGTACTCCTGAATGTCTTTTGAGTTTGTATATAACTTTGATTTAGATGGAAACTTTTGTCATATTTTTATCTTTTGGATTATTTAATTTGGTGTGTTTTAGTTTTTGGTATGAGTTAATTTCATGATTTATTATTCATTGAATATTGACATTTACTAATTTTTATTCTCAATTTTCAATTAGACCAAAAATGGTTAATTGACCACTGACTTTTACCAATTTTGATCCTCCGTTTTCAGTGACTATTGATTTTGTTACAAAACTGATTCTCTAATTAAATATCCATTTAATAAACATTAAATGTAAAGGTAATAATGTAAAAATTGACTAGCAGAATTGCATATCTAAATTTGCATTATTGCATATTTAAAGGTGGTGAAACAAATAATAATCACCTCAAACTTGTTGCAGAGACTTCGTAGTAGTTTGGTCCAAAATGACTTATGCATCAACATATATATTCTTTACATTTCTATTAATGATGAACGCAATGTATTAATTAAGTTTATGAACCCAATTTGTCAATATCAACATGTAAATTTTTATATCTTACCCTTAAATTTAGTGCTTACTAAATGAATATTTAATAAAATGGCAAAATCTAAAACAAAATCAATAGTTAAAGAAACCATTTACGGTCAAGTTGAAAATTAAAAATAAAAATTAATAAAGATCAATAGTCAAGTGAGCATTTATTATCTAATTGAAAGTCAAAAATAAAAATTGGTAAGCGTCAATAGTCAAAATGCTTCATTCCTAAAATTAATTCTTGTTGGGATGATGAACTGGGTAAATATTTGCATAAAATTTATTGTTTCCATTCAAAAAAAAAAAGTAAAAATTAAAATAAAAGAGGAATAACTATAAATATTTTTGGAGCATGAAAAGAGGGTAAAAAGAACAAAAACAGAAAGGGTGTCATTTCAAATAATTATGTATGAAAATCCTTGATTTGAACCCATGAAGATTTGCTTTTGAATTTGTTGGTGTTAAAGATAAACAATGGATGTGCATCGTTATCAAAATCAAAAAAGAAAAATATTCCGAAATAAGGCTATTTATATTTATTAACGGTTTGAACCGATCAGCTATGAACAATTTATATTGATTTATTTCCTTATGATTCTTTGACTAAAGATCACAAGACGTGATTTACTCAATATATATCCTCATGTATTGGTAGCAGGTTCCCTCATCACTCAGAAATTTTAAGAAGTATAGTGTTATTTTATTAAAATATTTTTTTTAATAGTAAATTTTAGAATTAAATTTCATCACTCTCATCCCATATAAAATACAGTAAAATTGAAATGTGATTTCTTGAAGTATTAATATTGTCTAGGATAATAAAACAAATTTCACTTTTAGCTATCAATTATTATAGTGCTGTCACATTTAATAAATTAAAGAAGATTAGCATGTAATTTCACCACTCAATTAAAAAGGTTTATTGGACCAAGGACCTTGTAGTCCAGTGTCATCAAACTCTTCCCTTTATACGGGAGGTGGTGGGTTCGAGCCTCAGTAGAGTCAATATTGACTCTTGTGCTTCAATAGGTTGAGAAAGTAGTTATGAACAGATACTGCATTGTAATAGAGTTAGTAGTATTCAAAAAGAAAAAGGTTTATTGGAGAATAGGAGAAATTGCATGTTCAACAAAAGACTTGAATAATAAAATAAGCATGTTAATAGTCAAATTTATTAAAAGTGGAACAGTACAAATTTAAACACATGTTAATTTTAATAAATAAATAAAAGTCCATATGTAAATAAATAACTATTCAATTTTATCCAAGTTGTTACCATCACTAAATCTAGATGCAACTGTTATATCATAGACCAGTGTTCATATTGCATTGTGAATTCTGATACAAAAATTTTGTACTTTCAGTTAACAATTTCTATACATATAAATAAATAATTTGATAATTGCTGACACATAATATGATAACTATATGTACAAAAATTGTTAGATATAAGTATATAATGTATTGATTACAAATATAGAATATAAAAATTATTTTTAGATTAAAGTCTACAATGCAAGATAACTCCTAGTGAAGGGTCACACTTGTGTGAGACCGTCTCACGGATCCTTATTCGTGAGACGGGTCGGGTCGGGTCAAAGCACCATGCAAATGTCATACTTATATGTACAAATCTCATACTTATATGCTCAAAGATAACACTAATCAAAAATACAATTTTTTTTACTTATAAGAGAAAAAGTAATATATTTTTCATAATAAATAAGGTTGACAAGTGCCTCTCACTTATAAGGGCAAATATAATACTTTTGAGAAAAAATGTAATACTTTTAAATCGAAATGTAAAAGTATTGTATTTTCTCTTAAAAGTATTACATTTACCGTAATAAGTAACAAAATTTTTATTCATGATAAGTATTACATTTGAGCATATAAGTATGACATTTGTGCATATAAGTGTTACATTTGCATCTTGACCCGACCCGACCCGTCTCATGGTGAGACGGTCTCACACAAGTTTTTGCCCCAGGGGAATAGTATAATTTACTATCTAGATGACTATTTACTCCATTTAGTCCACAAGCTATAATTAAGGGAGAGGCGGCGCGGACAAATCCTGATCATTCACAGGCTTTTTGCATCCTTGTCATTACCTTCCTAGCTAGCACTCAATTTGTTCATAATTTGGACTCTTTAGACTCGCGGATAACATTTTTTTTTAAAAAAAAAATGAGAATAAAAAATTGGGTCTTGTGTATATATCCAAAATTATATTACATCTTCCCATGTTCGAGTCTAAATTGATTTTGTTTGTTTGCAATTAAAAGAATTTCAAGTTAGAGATTCAAGAGTTTTTTCTCAAAATATGTATGTATAAATTTAATGGTTTTGTTAAAATTAGATTCACCATAAATCGTGTATTTGAAATTTTACCATGGATTTTGAATGCAAGTTAAAACCTATAATTCTACTAGTTTTTAATTAAGCAAATTAACTAACCATTAATTAATGTTAATTTTCAAAAGAATAAACACAAATTAAAGGAAGAAAGCAGAACTAGGAACACATAAATTGTTTACGCAGTTTAAAGCTAAACTCCTATGTCTGCAGGGCCGCCGGGGAAACTCACGTCAGTCCAATCCATTGGTTCACCAAGATTACAAGGAGGTTCGAATACAAAAGGGCCCAGCCACATAAACCAACATCAATCTTCACAACATCTATTTCGGAGAGGTGCGTGCATGACAATGTTTGCTTCTGCTGAACAAGCTTCTAGTGAACCAACTTCAAGCAGACAGACAATACCACACAATAAGGTTGATAAACTGATTAATTTAGAGAGAGTAGTTCTAGGAATAACACTAATGAAATCCGTGAATTGTAATGATTGAAAATTAATCCTTTTATACTAGTTAAAATGTAACCAACTTTCCAAAGTGGTGTTGACCAGAAAAGGCGGCAGAAATACTTGAATAATTAACATCCACCCAATTTAAATCAGGTTGAAAACTTGCTAAATTGAACAGTAATATGTTAGGCTATTTCGCTGACTATACTGACTCAGTTCCAAAACGCCGCAGGATATGATCCATGGAACAAACTGTGAGCTTTGAAACATTCAAACTCATAATACTAATTATGACCCAAATTATGTTGACTGACTCGTCTCATGGATTAAAGCATGTGAGACGGTCTCACACAAATTTTTATCATGTGGTATTTATAAGGGTGTTTATAATTTTTATTTATTTAGTCATCAATATTAGAATTTATTAAATAATAATGAAGTTATAACGGTAGTTTTCAAAAAAAAAAAAATGAAGTTATAACGGTATAAAAGTTAACATGTTGAATACAAATACAAGAAAATGGGACACCAACGAGTTCCCAATAGAGGTGTAGTAGAGGATATGCACGCCATGGTTTGGGGAAATAATAAAGATAGGACCACCCATCGAGTGACCATCAATACACCTGACTCAAACATGTTACTTCAAGACATGATGTAGCCCCAAGACTAAAAAGAACAAATTTACCAAAAAAAAAAAAAAAAAAAAAAAAAAAAAAANNNNAAAAAAGACTAATAAGAACAACATAGCGACCCGCCAATAACTCCAATAATTGTATATTATTGAGTATAAATTAATTAAAAATTAAATTACATATTTTTAGTGTAACATAGCGAGTAGCGACCCGCCAATAACACCGAATATGTAGTTTCTAATTTCTTTTGTTTTTATTTTTAGTACTATTGACTCTGTTACAATTTACTATTTGTTCATATCTACTTTCTCAACCAAATAAAGCACAAAGAATCAATATCGCCTCCACTGAGGCTCGAACCCACCCCCTCCCATATTGTAGTGTCTAATTTCTGAACATAAAAAGGGTTAACGTCTTACGTCGTTAACGGTAAAAAGGAAGAAAAAAAAATACAAAAATTTTGACATAAATAATATCGTTTTGAACCAAAGACCACCTTACAATTTGGATCCTAGTCCACAATATAACATGCGGGTTAAAATGGTACATCTAGTGAAGATTTGAATAATAATGGATAGTAGCCAAATGTGTGGTTTTTCTGTTCCATAACAGAGCCCATGATTTGTGGCATGGTCTTTAACTCATTTTGGGCCGACAACTATGAAATTTAGTACACTTAATTATAGCCCATATCTTCTCCAAGAAAAAAAAAAATTATAGCCCATATGTCTGTCTTTCAATTGTTATGCCGTCTACATTCATATACACTATACTCTACATTCACATACGTTATACTCTACATTCACACTTTGTAAACTCCACATTCACATACACTATACTTTACATTTACACTTTGTAAACTCTACATTCACACATTATATGATTATATGATACTCTACATTCACACATTACAATATTATATGTTTAGTAACTATATTACCACTGTTATGCATTCACACATTCAAAACTCTATATTCACAGGTCCTATACTCCATATTCACAACTTGAAAACTTCACATTCACACATTACATGGCTACAAGTTGCTAGAACTTCTTAACTCTATTACAGATTCACACATGCATAACTCTACATTCACGATTTCTATACTCTATATTCACAATTTGAAACCTTCACATTCACACATTTCTGGACAACTCTACATTCACACAATCATAAATGTACATTCACGATTCCTATACTCTACATTCACACTTTGAAACCTCTACATTCACACATTTTTTGACAACTCTATATTCAGCAATATGTTTACTGATTTAAAAAAAAAAAAAAAAAAAAAAAAAAAAAAAAAAAAAAAAAAAAGACGACAAAAACGACGAAGTTTTGGACCCAGGTCCACCTTTGCGTAATTTGCCTCTGTCTTTCTGTAGGCAGTCGAGGGCGAGTTATTCTGTAGATTTGGGTCCACCTTGCAAGGTAAATTTGAGTTTAAAATACACAATTTACATACTGAATTTTTACAATTTACATACTGAATGCTCACAATTTACATACTAAATTCACACAATTTCTTGACACTAAAATTTTAATTTTAATTTTTTAAATTTGATTTAAGAGTCTACTTTTTACTATTTAGGAGCTTAATATTATTTCAAAAAAAAAAAAGGAGCTTAATATTTATCGTTTAGTTTTATGAATTTATCAACAGAAGTAATCTTTATTCTATAGTTTTACTTATATATATATATATATATATATATATATATATATATATATATATATGAATTCTTTTTGTTACGTATATGAATATTTTATTTAATTTCATAACAATTTACGCATCATGGTTTTTTTTATAATATTGTAATTGCTATATAGTAATGTTATTTAAAAATCTTATGTAATAATAATAATAACATTATTATTATTATTATTATTATTATTATTATTATTATATATTTTGTATAGGGGTATTTATATTTTTTAAAAACATATTTCATTTTTATTATTTAAACCAACCAAACAATGGAATAGCAATTCTAAAATCTATTCTAAACTTAGTAGTTTTTTCCCTGATATTTTAAATGGACAATTTTAACGTTAAAATAAATATTTCATTTATTTTTATTCTTCAACAAATACTTGTATGTATGGTCGTATGAATGACAACGATTTGGTTCAAATCGAATCAGGCACTGTAGCAACCAAACCAAAAGGTTCTAGTTACGATTTAGAATCGGAACCCAATAGGTTTCAGTTTATTAAAATCGCGAATGTTAATTTCGACTATTTTAATAATTAAAAATAAATTTTAAAAAATTGATCCAAGGTTCAAACTGGATCCAGAACCGTGAACCATCAATTCAAAATCATAACTGAAAGTATTTGCAAATATTATAATTCTAATTATAATTTAATGCTAGTAGTTGTTCCGATATATTCAATTTTTCGATTCGTAATTTTAATAAATCGAAACCGAACGAGTGGTACATTACAATTCTTTTTCAAAATTCCGTTGCTGTGAATGTCCAATATATGCTAGCTGTACTGATGCAATTGTATCGATAAGATTTTCAAAATCTTAGTAAACAACAGTCTAATAAATTCATTAGTGTTGCATAATGTTTTGATTGGATTTGATACTGATGTTTTTCTCTTTTTTTTTTTTTTTATATACTTCTTTTTGGAATTTTTGTAGTGAACTGTGGCCGGGTGCATGTGAGTGTTATGTTATAGTCAATATAGTTGATCAATTCCAAATTGAATTGCTCATTCAAAGTTGCTTTTCTGAGGTTTTCTCTATCCAATGTTTCTGTGGGAGAATTCCGAGATCTTTACAGCCATTAGTAAACTGATTTTAGATTATAAAATTAATTAAATACTGCGGATTAAGTTTTAAGCTCTTGAATCCACTTTTAATCCTGCGAATAGGGGACCATTTTCACATTTAATCTCCAATTACTAAATTTTTCATATTTAATTCGATGACTTTTAATTTAAATCATTGCCACATTTGATATTTACTATTAAAATTTCTAGATTCGATACCACGACTTTTAAATCCTTGACACATTTGGTCTTCCAATTCATTGTCACATTTGGTCCATCCAACCTAAATTTTAGTTATCGGTGCTAAAATTATCTTAAGCATAAAATTGTCACATTCTATGTTTCGTGGGTCTCTCGGAAGCAGTGTACTATTGCCCGCTCATCAGCCGAGGTTGAGTATTAGGCTCTTGCAAATGTTGCCACGGAGGTTCCTTGGGTTCAGTCGTTGTTAGGTGAGTTTGGGCTTCAGCTGTCTTCGGTTCCTTGTTCTCTGGTGGGATAATCTTGGAGTAACGTATCTCTGTGCTAATCCCATTTTTCATGCAAGGACAAAACATGTTGAGATGGATTATCATTTTGTCATGGAGCACGTTGCTTCTGTCGATCTTAAGGTTAATTTTCTTTCTACTTAGGATCAATTAGCGGATATATTTACCAACACACTTTCCTGCTCTGCGATTTGTTGGTTTCCGTGTCAAGCTAAGCGTTGTTCCCTGTCCACCGTCAGCTTGAGGGAGAGTATTACGTTGCATACTAGTTCAGGACTCTACCACATTAGTTTTAGTAGGATTCTGGTAAGTTGTCCTTGTATATATGTATCGTCTCTCTTGTACGTTGAATATGTGATTGAATATACAGAACTTAGCTTCTCTCATCAATTAAGCATTCATCATGTCTACAGTCTACTTGCAGTGGTTTTTATTTTGAAGATTGAAAACAATTCTCAAATTTGTCAAAAAGAAAAAAGTCTTTTGTTGTTGTTGTTACATGAGTAACATGGACAATGCCACAAATTAAGTTCTTACAAGTTACAACTGACCAATGCCCTTCAACAACCTTATGTATCATTTCTCCCACCGAGTCTTTTTGTTTTTTTGTTTTTTTTGAAAAAAAAAAAAAAAGTTTCGTTGGATCACATGCAGGATCAGCCTTTGACAATGTGACATTAAAGAGTATTGATTTTTGTAAACCAAATAAGCAATAGGGTTTGTCTTTGTATAATGAGTCAACAGGCAAAATATATAAGTGTAGAATAGGTTGTCTGTCCTTTTTTTGTATCTCCTCATCTTTTCACATTTAACTTTTTAGGATTCTTCCCATCTTCCTTATTACAGATTTGACTTTTGTTGTTTGATTTCTCCTTTTTTCTTGAGAAACACTACGTAGCTAGCTTTCTGGATTTGGGTCCCAATTATTTATTTGCAAGATCTTACTTGTAGATCCTTCGCCTATCTCTACCTTCTAAACTCTTGGTTATGGACCCTAGGCTAAATTTTAGATAGGTAAACCTGATTCAGTGAAATATACAGAGTAATTTTTATTTTATTTTATTCTTTTTTTACAATGGGAGGACCACAATAATTAGTGGTATATATATAATTAAGAGAATAAAATAGTTTTTTTTCTCTCTCTATAATTTAGGTGGGTTATAAATAAATTTTTACAATAAAAACAGTGTCAAATTAACAATTAATGATTGAAGATGTAGAATCAATTAAATTGAAAATAAATAAATATATATGTGTTAAAATTCATTTAGGGTGCGTTTGAAAATCCAAAAAATGATTTCTAAAATTTTTTTTGAGTTTCCAGTGTTTGGATGCACTTGAAAAATATTTTCCGTTAACTGTAAAAAATCAGCCCATTTTTCGAACCAAGTTACATCGACGAACAACATACGGCGACTTCCAGACCTAGGCTTTCAGTACTCGTTTCCGGCGGACTGGTTTCCGACAGAAACCATTATTATTTTTTAAATAATAAAAAATGACATTATTTTAATATTATTATAAATAAGTTTATATTTTAAATAAAATAATTAAAATGTTTAATTATACAATTCTACTCAATTTCCATAAAATGAATCAAGCACATCAAGACAATTTTTTAGAATGCAACCAAATACTAGAAAGAAAAATATTTTCTAAGAAATGACTCATTTTTCATAAGTCATTTTTTTCTGCAATATAAACGGAACCTTAAATTCTTTTGCTTTAAAAGATAGAAAAATCATTATGGATATGATAAATAAGTTCTATACAAGGCTATATCAAAAGAATACCAAGACATTATTAATAGGTTGAGTCAAAGATTTTGGACAAAATTCAAAATCATCTAAAAAAAATATAGCTCCAAACTAATGTGAATGCAAAGCTTATAGATTAATTATCTAATAATTATTTGTTGATAGAGGGACTAGTGAATGGATATTCAAGGATGTTTTAATGGTTTAGCCAAAGTGCCCCACAAATTGAAAATTCAATTGTGGGATGCATGTGCTTAACATTACTTTTTTGCTTGTGCTTATCATTAGGGATAGATTACCTAATTATATCTTATTAAATGAGTAAATTACCATTTTGGTCCAATGACTATTGTAGTAGTGTTAATTGTTATCCGCGACTTTAAAAAATGTTAATTGCGTACCTTGACTATGCATTTTTTCTCAATTTTGGTCCTGCCGGCAAAATTGCCGGCCAAATGTGACCGGAAAACATTAATTGGTTAAACAATGAGGGTATTTTAGTCTTTTTACTTTTATTTTATTTCTTCTCCGCCAGCGAGTCCATGTTTCCGGCTTTCCGAGGAAGAAGAGCTAATTGGGCGTTTGCGAGGAAGACTGCTGTGCAATTCATCTCCAGACCTCTTCATCGTCCTCATCAAATAATCCCCTTAATCTCCAAGCAATTGTGCTTTAATTCACTCTTACCACTACAATTAACCAATATCAATATCCTGAAAAAACAAAACAAATTCAAAATTTCAAATACTCCCTCATTGATCTAACCAATCACAAAAAAAAAAAAACACACAATTAATAGGCAAAATTAGCTGTAATCCTTACTTTACACAGATGTTTAATTTCAGTTTTAAAAACCCTTAGAGGCGGTGGCATGACGAATTCTGGATAGTGGCTTCGATCGGTGGCAATCGCAAATCAATTCCAATTTGGAAAATCCTTGGAGGCAGCACAACAGAGGAATTTCAGCAACATTTTCAATTTTGAAGTTTTGGCTAGGGTTACGTTGAAGTTTTGGTCGCCGGAACAATGGTAGATGGGTAGCTGAGATGGACTCGTCGGAGAAGATGAGGGGGAAGAAATAAGATAAAGTAAAATGACTAAAATACCCTTATTGTTTGGCCTATTAATATTTTCCGGTCACATTTGGCCGGCAATTTGGCCGGCGTGACCAAAATTGAGAAAAAATGCATAGTCAAGGTACGCAATTAACATTTTTGAAAGTCGCGGATAGCCATTAACACTACTACAATAGTCATTGGACCAAAATGACAATTTTCTCTTATTAAATCTAGTGCTTTCAAATGCATAACCCTTATTATGGATATGGATAAAAGTCACATATTAATTGTTGAAAAAAATTAATTATGGACAGGCTATTTGCTCCCTTAAAATACCCTCATAATTTTAATAAATTCTACTACAGTATTATTTTATTTACAATTCACCAAAATATATATATATATATATATATATATATATATATATATATATATATATATATATTATAACAACAACATCAATAACATTTAACTTTAGTTTTTTAAAAATTGGACCCCACGAAATGGTGTTAAAGAAATTAAAGAATCATGTGAAAATGGACATGTCAATTTGAAAATCACATCCATTCCTAGTGTGTGGATAAGGACAAAACCAACATTTTGTAATTTTTGTATATTGATATGTTAATTGATAGTAATAATTGTATAAATATTATATGTTGAATAATATTGTTTTTTCAATTCGCGATTTTTTTTGTAGGGATAGTTTTAGTCCTCGTGTTTTAAAACATGTCATTTTGTTCCCTACTTAACATGAAGTTGCAATATTACCCTCTAATTAGTCACTAAGATTGTGTATTTAGTCCTTATTTTGACGGATAGTGTTATTCTTAATGTAAAACTTAAACACTTATAAAGACTATGAAATCGTATTTTCAATTTGATTTTTTTTTGGGACAGAAATCTAAACAACCCCTAGTAAGTTCATTAGAGATGATCTTGATTGATGATTCAGTTGATTCTAGATGGAGAATAAGAACTAAGTATGTGTGGTGACTAATTAGGGGTACTATTGTAATTCCATATTAATTAGCGACGAAAATTACACCTACCTTATAACACATAAACTAAAATTACAATTTTCTTATAAAAAAAGGGTACAAGTAAATAAATAATTCATCCAACTTATAAGCGAATAAATGAAGAACATAGAATAAAAATGCATAGTTGACATTATATACCTAATTCACCCTTCTTGTACAAACTAAATAGTCAATAGCGGAAGAGAAATTTATAAAAGAAATAACTAATTAACCTGTAATTTTTATAGTTATAGTGCAAGTATTTATTTTGTTAATGTGTATAATAATAAGGGGACCTCTGGTCCAATATCAAATAAAAAAACTTGTGAAGTGTTCAAAATAAATGCAAAATGATTGGTGAATTTAAAAATTAAAGGTCAATGCAACTTTAAAACTTAAAATAATCAATTAGTTAACAATTCATGATTAAAAAGGGTTGTTCAATTCAATGAAAAAAATTAAGGTTATAATCTGTTTGGTGGCTGCATATACTGTCATTCCATGTTGTAATAGGTTCCATACATTCTACCAAATTGAATCTCGTCAATCATTTGGAGGGGTCATTAGGAACTACCGAACTAATGAGTTGTTTATCTATGTCTTAATCCCAATTTATCGCTAATAACGGGCATTCCCAATAGTGATTTTATGAGGTTTTTGTAGGTGAAAAATATATCAAGTTATGGGTTACTATTGAAAAAAACATGATGTTTCGGAACCGGGACCTGGTTAAGGTTTCTGATGATGATTTTGATTCTGAGACGAAGAATTCAATTTCACCGGGTCCATGTCGGAGACAGCGGGACAGTCGTTACACGCTCGCTCGGTCGTACCAAAAGCGCTCGATCTAGCCAGAAGCTAAAGCCGAATCCGCAGAAGCCTTTGTCCCCGCTAAACCCTTTGCCTCTCTTTTTTCCACCCCCCTGACTGCCTTTTTGAGACATCGTCGTCAAAGAAGATCGAATGATCGATTCGCCATTGAGAGCATTAACCCCAAAAAGACGAATATTGTGCCAAAATAGGATTCGTTTTGGCTAGAGCGCCCAAATCAGCTGATTTTCCTTGTTCGTTTAAAGCGGAAAGCATCCTTTGGAGATCCTCCAAGGAAGACTCCCGTTTTTAAGTGGAATTTACTCCTACAAGTAGTGATTTTTAGTGTAATCCGTCGAGAAAGAAAAAAGAACAAAAACAACAATTGTCTACGCATTAAGCGCAACACGCACCTACTAAGCATGTAATATTAGTATGTTTAATTTTATCTTTTTCTTCTTTTTTTTTTGTCAGATTTTTTTCCTTTTCATTTTTCACCTTTTTTTCTTTCACTCCTCCCTCTCTCCGAGCTGTCACTTAAAAAAAAATCATATCTACTGAGGATGCTAAATAAAATTTAGTGAAGAACCTCAAATTATACAAAAGTAATTGTCGGGTGTCGGTAGATTTATACATTCACAAGCATTTCTAATTATCTTACTCAAAGACCACAGTCCACCTTGGTGGGAACAAATTTACAAATTGTCAAGCTAACGTTTGAATGATCAATCTTTCCTTTTTATTTATTTATTTGTATTTTTGCAATTAAAAGAAAATACATTTAATTTGCTGATGTGCAAAAGTCATAGACGGTGGACGGTGGACTGTCGCCGCCACCCTCCTCCCCCTTTCCCCTCACCAAAAAAGAAAAATAAAAAGAAAAATAAAGTGTCTGTACCTCATGCCATACAGTTACTTATTTATTTATTTAATTTATTTTTGAAGTGTATAATATAATACTGATGACATGTAATCAGCAGTTCTGCAGACATACAGGTGTAAGAAAAATATTTTCTTGCCGACCCGATTTTATTTTATTTTTTTTACTTTTTTTTTAAACAAGATTTTACTTTTCTTAATGGAGGCTGTGGCATACAAATATTCCCTATGGTCTTATACCTGCAAATTTTACTTTTCACACCATTGCATGATTTGCATCACTATTTTTCTCCACACATGAGAAAATTTTATAGACCATTAACATCTTATTTGTTTTTTTTTTTAATTATGTTAAATAAATCTGAAGTAACTTTTAAATTTAAGAGTAATATTCAATGCTCTTAGTAACGTTCCTTTTAAGTATTTTCATGCCCACAAGCTTTTCTTTTTTTTTTTTTTCAAAAAAAAAAAAAGAAACTCACAATCTTATTACTTGAATATCAATTAAGCTGCGTGTGTGGACAAATAAATACAATCAGTGAGGTTTGACTTTGATCATATTTTGACTATTTCCTATACTAACCAAACATGAATCAAGTTATTTTTTTGGTGAGAAACAACACCGCCCAGGCAGCGACTATCTAATTCTTCTAAACATTGCTCCTCCCGCATCAGTTTGAAGAAGCTCATTCATCCCGTCAGGTGGATCCTCCAATATTTTGATCCCCAAGTGATCATTTACTCAAAATTAACCAAATAATCTGCACATTTTTTCTCTTCCCTCACCCATGAGTGAATACCATAAATATTAAAACATTAAAACCCAACCAACATTAGAAGTATTCATCAATGATATTATGATATAATAAAAACTAATATAAAAATTTTCAATAGAGTGATGGCAAGTTTTGTCACCTCTACTAGAGTACTTCTAGGTGGTCTAACCTAGCTCTATGTTGTTTTTTCACCATAAAGGTAGTCCCCTACCCACCATAGTCCACATGTACACGTTAATTCATTTCCTAAGTTTTCAAAGTCTTCTTCCATAGTACAAAAACCTCATAACTCTCTCTCTCTCTCTCTCTCTCTCTCTCTCTCTCTCTCTCTCTCTCTCTCTCTCTCTCTCTCTCTCCAAGTCTTTCACACTACTTCTCACCTCATCTTCTGAAAACATTAAAAAATGACAAAAAACTTTCTTTCCTTAAAAAGCTAATGCGAATTCAACACACAACCATTTACGCTTTTGTAGTACGTGTTTTATAGGCCACCAAATATACGAATTTAATTAGCCGCGAGCGATGGGTCATCGGAGCTTTTCTCCCATGCCGGCACCGCCGGCCGGTTCGATATTCACCGCGCCTCTGCACTCCCATCACGCCGGTTTCCCGATAATCGCCGTCGCCATTATCGGAATTCTCGCCACCGGCTTGTTGCTGGTCAGCTACTACGTCTTCGTCATCAAATGCTGCTTAAACTGGCACCGAATTGACCTCCTCCGGCGGTTTTCGTTTTCCAGACGGCGGCGCGTGGACGAGCCTTTCTCGGTTTTCTCCCCGCCGGTGGAGAACCGCGGCCTCGACGAGGCCGCGATCCGGTCCATCCCGGTTTTTCAGTACAAGAAAGACTCCACCACCGCCACCGCCGCCGCCGCCGCCACGGCGGCGGCGGCGTGTGAATGCGCGGTTTGCCTGAGCGAATTTCAAGAAACGGAGAAGCTGAGGATGATTCCGAACTGCGGCCATGTCTTCCACATTGATTGCATTGACATTTGGCTTCAGAGCAACGCCAACTGCCCTCTCTGCCGAAACAGCATTTCCTCACGCGCCGCCGCAGCCGCCGCCGCGTTCATGATTGCTCCGGCCACCACCCCGCAAGATCCAATCTTGAACATTAATCCTAGTACCGAGGATGATGACTACGTTGTCATCGAGATAAGCACTCATGATCGCCGCAATAATAACACCAATTCCAATCAATCATTAGTGATCCACTCGGGCGAATTATCATCAACCATCTCAATCACCCCCTCCCCACGACCAAAAATCTCCCGGAAAAAGCCTAAAAACTTCGCCCACGTTTCAAGCTTCGGCGACGAGTGCATTGACATCAGACACAAAGACGAACAGTTCGCAAAAATTCAGCCCATTCGCCGGTCTTTCTCCATGGATTCCGCCGCCGACCGGCAGCTTTTCCTCGCCGTTCAAGAAATTCTTCAACAACACAGTTCCATTCCGGAGATTAATGATCTTAACGAAAGTGGCAGTAGCAGCAGAATTAAAAGATCATTTTTCTCATTTGGTCATGGATGGGGATCAAGAAATGCAGTTCAACCAATTCACCAGGAGCCTTAGGCCCGGGACCCGGTAGAGTCGTTGAAAGAGATAAATCACAAATGACCCGAGCAATTTATTACTGAAAATGGCCACTTATTAAGTGGTCTGTCACTTGAGCTAGCCAGAGTCATGACTATTCTCTTCATTATCTTGGTCTTTTTGTTTTTATTTATTTATTTTCTGTATTATTATTATTATTATTTTTATTAGAATAGTTATAGATGTAGATCATGTAGTGAGTTTAGACTTGCTTGCAGAGTACAGAGAAGATTAGTTTGTGGGCATTGATTTTATTTAACTTTTTTATTAAGCTCTTGGCAGGGAGGACCAGTGGTCCAATTTGACATTTTGCCATGATTATAGTCATCATTTCTTTAACCAACCTTTATCTTTATATTTTCCCATCAATTCCCCATTTCATATTTTGTGTTTAAATCTTCAATCATTAACTCTTTTAAATCATTCTGTTTTTTCTTTCTTTTCCTTTTTAGAACTTAAAACAACAACAGTAGAGGTTGATAACTGGACAGATTCAATTTGGGAGAACTGGGAATTTTGTGGGGTGGGGGTGGGTGCCACTCCTACCATATACCAAACTAATTAAGATTCTCTCTTTTCTTCTCCCAATGATTCTTCCTCCTTTCAATTCTAGGGTTGGTGGTGGTAGGAAAATGTTTGATTCAGTAGTTATGCCTTAATTATACATCATTTTCCAGCTGGAAGATTATAGGTTGTTTACAACAATAATTTAGGCCTCCACTCTACTAACATTAAATTGATAATTCATAATTCTTTTAATTACCCATGCTAAAATTTCAGGAATTTGTATGTTACTCATTGACACCATACTAATTTGTATAGAGTAACAAGAAAATTTCGCAATAACTATTCAGAAGTATTCACTGAGTAAAATCCGCCTTGTATTCCTAGCCAACAAAAGAATAAATCAGTCTATGTTGTTCATAATTGACCAGTTGAAATAAAAAAGGCCAATAGACCGCTCTCCGTCGCTCCCACTTCAAACTTGTAACATTGTAATTACTAAGTTAACAATTTGAGTAGCTTGGCTGGGATTGCTCCTGACACATAATATACTTGATAGCATGCATTGGATACTGGTTCTTATTGGACTCAGTACAATACGGTGCGACCAAGCATACTACAAATTTGTTATATTTGACACAAATCAATAACGTTATACCGATTAGGTAATCAATGATACTTATAAATTTTAAAATTGAGGTAACTCAATTTGAACGAGTAAATGCCCCCCTAGTCAAGTTAAGTAGACTAGAAGAGTTCAAAAACTGGTCCATGATTCAGTAATGGGTGTCCCCATTGATACAGAAAATTGATTGCCAGTAAGGGTGGGTCAATTTGTAGTGTTGAAAAAACATGAAATGAAATGTGTTGTTGCCCACACAGCCATTTGCTGCCCATACCTGCACCTCCTTGTAGTCAACATTCAACAAACAACCTATACTGCTCCAATCCCAAGACAAATCAAGAGGGTAAAATGGTTTTGAGTTTTGACCACATATGTGTGTTTTTTGGGTCCCTATGACAGTCTTGTGTGCAGAAATGCATGTTTGATCCAAACTTAGGTTAATTTAGTGAACGGGAACATCGGAAATGTGTGGGGGCAGTGTGACAGAACAGACAACTTGCCCCTGATCTAAGGAAAATGAGTTGTTTACATTAAAATATGCTAATAATTCAAATTTGTTGGGGAAGCAATAATTTTGTTGTGTTTAGTATTTTTATGTTGAAAAATTCTGTCGTGCATTTATTAATTTCTTACTATGTTTGGGTAGTCATGATAGTTTATTATGAACTGTGTATGCATGACAAGGAGATAGCAATAGGACAATGAAAAACCATAAGTCCATAAGACCATTTCAATAGGAGATTTTAGATTATTTTTACAAGTTTCAAAGCTGATGTGGATGAGAAAACGAGGAGAGAGAGCGTTCAATGTGCTATGCAAGCACCTTGATTTTTCAGGTATAGTGGATCTCATCAAAAAACAAAGCAGCTCCCTAGTACACGTGAGGCGCACTATGAGCGTCCAGTTAGGCGCGTGCAAGTCACACTCGCCCGCTAAGCTAAATATTTTCATTATGTTGATTTAGTAATATGATGTACATGAGAGCGGTCTTGGTGGAGCCATTAAGGTAGGGTGAAGTCTTGTGCAAAAGAAGAATGAGAGTAATTGTATAGACTAATTGTTCAAAAAATTACATTCAATGCACTAAAAGTGGAGAAAATTTTTGTTTTATGTTGTTTGGTTGGATAAAAAAAAATTTCATTGGAAGTGGAGTTCCTAAAGTTGAGGAAAACAAATTCTAAGGAAAAGAGTGGTATTTTATTTTCCGCATAACTTGGGAAGAAAATATAAAGAAAATATAACATGGATAGACTATTATACTCTCATAAAAGTTTATTAATTACATAGCTAATATAATAATATAATTTATTATTGTTATTATTGTTAAGGGTATATTGGTCTTTATATTTATAATTCCTTACCATTCCAAACCCAACCAAACAATAAAATTCATATTCTCAGTAATTTCTTTTCCACCAACCAAAAAATGAAATCCATTTTCTTAGAATTTATTTTCCATGAAATTTCAATTCCATTTCTCTTCAAATATTTTTCAGCGAACCAAACAGACTATCAATATACCAAAAATAAATTTTATGTCAGCGATTCAACTTATAAATATACCATGGTGGATTAGACTACATGAGTATTGGGCCAAGAATTTCTTTGGTTTACTAACATATTAACTTTTTGAAAGTCCATGAAAACATTGCCTAAATTTAACATTGGACTGTTCAGGCCCACAACAATAACAATAGCAAACGTAGTAATCTTTAACAGTAACTTACGTGGCAGAGCAAAACGCTTATCAGTTATCAGGCTCTGAGCAGAACCAGCACGGCAGTCTTCTCCATTTCTGCAAAATCACTGTACAACCATGAAGATCATGGTAGCCATCAAACGGGTCATTGACTATGCCGTCAAAATTCGAGTCAAACCAGATAAGGTAATCGCAGCTTTCTCGGAAAATAATTCTGATACAACAAAGAAATTAAAAAAATCTCAACTTTTTGTATGATGCATTCAATTGATTTTGGTCTTAGAGCGGTGTAGAGACGAGCAATGTGAAGATGTCGATGAACCCATTTTGCGAAATCGCTTTGGAAGAGGCGCTCCGAATTAGGGAAGCGGGCCTGGCTTCGGAGGTGGTGGCGGTGAGTGTTGGCCCGACCCAATCTGTGGATACTTTGCGGACCGGGTTAGCCATGGGTGCGGACCGGGGGATCCATGTTGAAGCGCCCGCGTCTCTCTACCCGCTTTCGATTGCAAAGATCCTGAGAGCTCTTGTTGAAATTGAGAAGCCTGGACTTCTTCTCCTTGGCAAACAGGTTCTTCCAATCTTCCCTTTTCTTGAATTTCTCTACTTTAATGTTTATTGCTTATTCTTGCTCTTTAAATTTAATGGTGAATTTAGAAATGGGATTCATGTTATTGATCTTGATATCAATTTTATGAATTCACTAAACCAATGCTTTGATGAAAATCATGAAATGTACTACTGTATTGTGGACAGATATGAATTAGGGAGAAGATGGAGCCAACTTTACTGTTTTCTCTAATTATCTGTTTTGTTAGTAGTAGTGTTCTGTATTTTAAGATTGGTTTGATAAAGTTAGTAGCTTGAATGTTTATCAGTTCAAATAAGATGGAGATAGTTATATAGTTTGCCTATGAATCACATCTGATCACACTGGTTATTTTCTCTCTAGGCAATTGATGATGATTGCAATCAGACTGGTCAAATGGTTGCGGGGCTTCTTCAATGGCCACAAGGGACCTTTGCTTCAAAGGTTAGCATCTTGTGCTGTTAACACTTTTAGACCAGGCTTCCATTTTGCACCCGGTAGGATAGAATCACTGTTCTTAGGTAAGTAATAGTGTCATGAGCTTTTATGGTCGGTCCTGAGTTGCTAATACTTTACTCTTGTTGGGCTGATTTTGCTTTCTTGAATGTCTGCTCTAGTTTTTGCCTTGAGGCACGAGATTAGTCCTTGACTTTGAAATCGACCAGATTTGGTATTGGACTTTGTAAGCTAGTCACTTTGAGTCATCCGAAGACCATATTTAGTAGCAAAGTGGGAAGTTTTCTCGAGTATCTTTATGTCAAGTTGACCAATTTAATCAAAATACTTCAAGAAAACTTGCAGATGTTCTCATGTTCTTTCTAATAATTTAGCGTATTAGTGTTCCAAATTCTAAAACTTGCCACTTGAAGTCCTTAAGCACTTCAATACATCGTTTATGGTTGCTATTTCAGTTGCAATTAACTCCATCGTTTTTCCTATTCTCATTTTTTCTCCTATGTGAATGATCAAGAGTATGCTTTTGTTTCTAATGATGCTTTCACTAGGTTGTTCTGGACAAAGAAAAACAAGTGGCAACTGTGGATAGAGAGGTTGATGGTGGTATCGAAACATTGTCTTTGGACCTACCTGCAGTAATCACGTAAGAAACCATCAATTTTTTTTTTGTTCTCATCCCATCCTGGTTGGCATTTATTCTTGCTTTAATGAGTCTTTCAACTGTTCCCTTGTCAGATCGTTCTAATTCTAAGATTTCCAATTGATTTCCAATTTAACATTCAATTTGCCCAGATTTTGTATTATTCCCTTGAGATATCTATATACTTGGCTAATGATGGTCAAATTTATATGTATTACCAGTAGTTTGTATTGAAATTACTATGCAACAGATTAGGGCACTTACGCTCTTTGGTAATCTCTCGAGTGTGAAATAAGTACGATTCTATGCTTCCTTTTCTACAGCACTGACTTGAGACTGAACCAGCCAAGGTACGCAACGCTCCCTAACATAATGAAAGCAAAGTCGAAGCCAATAAAGAAGATCACTCCTCAGGAGTTGAACGTGGAGATCAAATCCGATATGGAGATTGTACAAGTTACCGAGCCTCCCAAGAGAAAAGCAGGCATTATACTCTCATCTGTGGACGAGCTTGTTGACAAGTTGAAGAATGAAGCGCGAGTCATTTGATTACCATTTGGCCTCAAACTGTTAAATTTCCAATTGTTACATTCTAATAAATATGTGAAAAGTTTAACCAGTCTTCTTCCCCACATTGGACACACTAGCTTTCATCTCTATTTTCTTCTTTTGATAAGCTATCTCCCACTGTTAAGGATTTAGGTTGTACTCTCCAACAGATTAATGGTGGAGGCTAAATTGACAGCAAGAATAACATAGGACAAAACAAAACTAAGGATTCTGTTTTATGCAACTAAAAACAAAGTGCAGATAACTGAGATGATATAAAGGTAGTATATATACAGTGAAGATAAAAGCAAGAATTAAACATTTTGATCATCCAGCTTAAAATGTGACAAGCCTGAGGTGCCATCCAGCCCTTTCTTGTGGTAATGTGTAACATACTCCTTCACAGTGATCTCTTTATAGATTGCTGGATTCTCATTCCACAACAACTCTTTCAAACAAAGAACTAAATTTGGTGGGCAGCTCAGTTGGTCACATAGGTAATATTTGGGGAAAAAGACCAAGAATCGAGTCTCACCTCTCTTTAATGATTGTTGGATTCTCATTCGACAACTCTTTCAAACAACACGATTGTTGGATTCTCATTCGACAACTCTTTCAAACAAAGAACTGAATTTGGTGTCCGCATGAGCAGCTCAGTTGGTCACAGGAGTGAAGTTTTGGAAAAAAAAAAAATCAGGGAGCAACCTCTCAAAGTGAGGGACTCCTTATGTGCAGTAAGTAAAAGTCTAGCCTCTGTGTTCATCTGAGTTGCAATGATTTGTGAGGGGCTCCTTGTGTGCAGTAAGCAAAGGTCTAGCCTCTGTGTTCATCTAAGTTGCAATGATTTACATCCTCTCAAATGCTATCGGACTTGGATTAATAATCGACTGAATTAAGTACCACCAAATGTCTTTTAGATGGTGCTTGGACAAAGCCTCGTTTTCAAAAATGGGTCCACTAAAATGACACATATCTAACATGCCACGTATAGTAGGATGACTATAATGCCCCACCGAAGGACATTGTGACAATAATGGTAATAATAATAAAGTCATATGAATGCAGACACACCATTGTCCTGTAACTTCTCAACCATTCATGAGACTATCAAGAATTTGAGTTGAGTTCCCTTTCTCTTTGCTCTTGGCTACAGCTAGTGATAATGGTGACAACAAGAGAAGCTAAAGAAATTCCTGCAACTTTTGACAGAAGAAGTGAACTAGAAGCCTTTGATGATGCAAAGGTGGGAGTGAAAGGGCTTGTGGATTCTGGGATTACAAAAATCCCACAAATATTCATTCATGATCATCATCTTCAGATGGATGAAAAATCGAACAGGGACAGAACTCAGCCTATGGTTCCAAGCATAATAAGCTTAGAAGGGATGGATGAAGTTGTTCGTCGAGACGAAATCATCAACCAAATCAGAGAAGCCTGTGAAACCTGGGGATTTTTCCAAGTAATCAATCATGGAATTCCCACAGGACTTATTGATGAGATGATTGATGGGGTTCGCAGATTTCATGAGCAAGATACAGAGGTCAAGAAACAGTTTTACTCACGAGATACAACCAAACCGTTTATATACAACACGAATTTTGATTTCTACACAGCCCCAGCTGCAAATTGGAGAGACACTATGTACTGTACTATGGCTCCTAATCCTCCAAAACCTGAAGAATTGCCACAAGTATGCAGGGATGTTTTGATGGAATACTCAAAGTATGTAATGAGATTGGGGCTAAGTCTACTGGAATTAATGTCTGAAGCATTGGGGCTCCCCAGAAACTACCTACAAAAAATGGGTTGTGGAGAGGGGCTTTTCTTAGTAGGCCATTATTATCCTGCTTGCCCTCAACCTCAACTCACATTTGCAACTAGCAGCCATTCTGATAGTGGCTTTATCACTCTTCTGATACAAGATCAAATAGGTGGTCTTCAAGTCCTCCATGAAAACCAGTGGGTTGATGTCCCTCCCCTTCCTGGAGCTGTGGTGGTCAACATTGGTGATTTGCTACAGGCAAGTCCCTTCTACATTCATGTTCTAGTTTTGTTTTTTTGTTTTTTTTTTTTTTTAGTCAGTTAACAAGGTATCCTGAGCAGACCCTAACTATAGGAGATACTTAGGAGATACATTAAGTGTTGGCCAAATTGATTTTTTTATACAAGAAGGGGTAATTTACATCGTGGACCAGGTCCAGAGTGCACTGTGGACCCTAGTCTCATATACAGAATTTGATTGAACATGAATTCTGTATATTATGAAGTTAAATTCTATGTATTGGATCAGCGTCCACGATATAACGATTGACAAGTGTGCACGACTACTCATGCTAGTCAAGCTGGTTTGATGTGCTAGTTTATTGGTTCAGTGGGTTAATGCATAAGTTTGTTACTTTTGTTTCAGTTGATCACGAATGACAAGTTCAAAAGTTCCCAGCACAGAGTGTTGGCACAAAATATAGGACCCAGGACTTCATTGGCAAGTTTTTTTAGGACACATTTTGGAGAAGGAAATGCAACAAAAGTATATGGTCCATTGAAAGAGTTATTGTCGGATAAGAATCCAGCAATCTATAAAGAGGTCACTGTGAAGGAGTATGTTACACATTACTATAAGAAAGGGTTGGATGGCACCTCAGGTTTGTTACATTTTAGGTTGAATGATCATAATGTTTAATCATTACGTTGGGACTATAGCGGTGGATTATATATATTGTGTTCAACTAATTAATGTTGAATATAACGTGTTAGATTATATTATGTTGGATTATACTTTGATAAATTATGTTACGTAGGACTATACTGTTTTATATTATATTGTGTTAGATTATGTTATGTTGGATTATAATAAAATGGTGCCCTTTTCTTTGCAAGTGTATAAGCTTTTTCTCCATCGTTCCATATGTTACTTCTATTGATATGGTCATGATGATCTAGTCATATATTCATATGATATCTTTTCTTCTGTTTTTGTACTTGAAATTCTTGAATAATGGCATGGCAGGCTGAGAAGTTATAGCATATGTTTTGAGATGAGATTATTGTGCTTTATTTGGTGGTTGAGAGTTGAGAGTTGAGACTGACATTTTTAGTTGTATGCGGAATTTGAAGAGGGCAACCTAGCTAGTCATCATGGACCCATCCAAATGATATTTTGATAGCATATGTTTTGATAGAAAAAAATACTCTCAACTCTCATTTTGTACTCTCACATTTTGATGTAAACACTAGTAGAGGCCTACATAAATAAAATAGTGTACCAGTGTCCGCCACGTAATAAGACTTTTAATAGAATTTGTATGTATATACAACACAAATTATAAATAGCACCAGTTGCAAACTAGAGAGACACTATATATGTTAGTGATGTCTAAAGCGCTGGGCCTCCCCAAAAACCAGCTACAAAAAAAGGATTGTGGAGAACGAACTTAGAAATGACCTCACTAACTTAACTATAATCAACTCAGGATGATTAAAATGTTTAAAAATATTTTCTTTTTCACTATTATATTACCGATTAATCTAGGTAACACAAAAATGAGAAACGTTCATCCTTAAAAATTTATGTGTATTATATATTGGTACAACTTTGTTAGAAAGTAATAGGTGCATAATATGGAGAAAAAGCTTATGCACTTGCAAAGAAAGCGGCATAAATGCATAATATGGACTTTGAATCAAGAATAAAGCAATTATGTAATTAATTAAAATAGCATTTAAAAGTTGTATTATTTTACATTTGCGATCAACTTACTTATGTGTATAGACAGAATAAAATTTATTAGATCAAATACTAAAAATGTTTTAATAATAAAAATGCAATAAAGCAAAAACTCAAGATAGATCAGGCATTTTGCTTAAGGAATATTATTCATTTAAATAAAAAAAATTAAATTATTATATATTTATAATACAAATTTATTGATTAATTTATAGTCATACGACAGTACTGCACCGCGGTGATCCAAAATGCAATTTCCACTTTTGATTTGCCAAAGTTTAGGAATCATATAACGTGGAGTGGAGTGGAGTGGAGAACACATACATCTAAATCTAATGCACGTTAATTCTCATCATTCAAATTAAAGTTGCCTGCCTCGTGCCTAATTATATTATATATTTATTGAATATTGATTTTAAAAATACATATAATATGGCTGCAACAGGATCACCAATTTGCCACCTTCCCACTAGCATCCATCACCATTATATCTATTTATTCTTTATTGCAAAACAGACAAATAATAATAATAATAATAATAATAATAATACAAAGAAGGTTGACGGGTGATTCAAGTGAAAGAAATTTAGGGGCTGTTTTGTTTAAACATTGAAATCGAAATGATAATTGGATTAAATGTTTAGAAATGGTAATGGGTATAAGATTTTAAGTAGAATTAACTTGTGATCTAGTGGCACCCGGTTGCACCTTCACATGGAAGGGGTGGATTAGAGTCTTAGTGGAGGCGATATTGACTCTTTGTGTTTCAGTAAGTTGAGAAAGTAGTTATGAACAGATACTGCATTGTAACAGAGTCAATAGTACTCAAAAAAAAAAAAAAGGAACTAATTTAATGCATTAACAATGATCTTTTTATTTTATTTTTATTCTATTATTCAAAAGTGTGGGAAAAAAATGTAGTGAGTTATAATTACTACATAAAAGATTTGAATCCAATAATATGATAGTAAAAGTAGTCAAACGAATATGGTAATATGTATCAAATCTCATCGTAGGATACAAAAGTACCCAACCAAACACAACATTAATTTCCTTAAGGTCCTTTTGGGGTAATTTCATTCAGTTTGTTACTCAAATGCTATAATCGAAACTAATCAAACAAGCCTGCATAGACTTAGCTCAGTGATATAGTAGGCAGTATTTGGGAAAATAATCAAAGTTCGAAACTTCTTGGGCAGATCACATTTGGCTTTGTCTACTGATGAGTCACTGAATTATCGTGATTTACCTCCTCTCACATGTTCTATCGAGCCGGGTCGTGGGGGTCTTTGGAGCGGGGATTCAACTTTTGGAAAAATAAACTAATCAAACAAGATAAATCATTAACAGTTGTAAATATAGTGTAATTAATTATTATTTATATCCTCAACTTGCAATACACTACTTCACCAAAGCCATTATTATGTACAAAAATTTAATCTGTCATGCCTGTAATCTCTTCAATTATTTGAGTTTGCTTAACAATCAATTAATCCCTTGAAGAAGCTGCCTAGCTAGTGGAGTTAATATTTATGGTAATATGACTTTGATAGATTTAATTTTAATAAAGCCATACTAGATACCTTTACATAAAATACTCTTTATTAATCACTAATTGACGTGTCATTATTTTATTGAATATATAGATTCCTTATTAACTTATGATAAAATCTCTAATTCACTAGTAGTCATATATATTTTTCAGATACATAAATTTCTTATTAACTTAGAATGTAGTCAGCCAATTCACCAATAATCCATACGATTGTTACTTTCTCAACTTACTGAAACATAAAGAATCAAAACTTCTCTTACTGGGAATGATTATTAATTAATTAGAATAATTATAATTCACTTATCATTTTAAATTTAAAAAAAAAAATACAAGGAAAATACGTACCAAACAAAGCCTTAAATTAATTGCCGCTCTCAATAAAAAAACCAATACGGAGCCACCAACGCAGCTTCGAAATCCCAATTCAATTTTTCCTTTTCCTCTTCAGCTCCACACCTCCGGGAGCGAGAAGCTCACTCTCACAGCCGAACTTTTCCGACGCTAAACCTACCAAGATCCGTAGCATCTGAAGCAGAAACCCTAGAGAAGGCGAAAAAATGGGGTTTTTTTCGTTCTTGGGGAGAGTTCTTTTCGCCTCCATCTTTATCCTCTCCGCCTGGCAAATGTATGCTCCCTCTTCCTCTCTCTAGATCTGGCCGCTATACCCTTTTTTTGTATGTGTTTTTGCATCAATATGTTGTTTTGCACCGTTCTTTCCGTATGATAATGGGTATATGCTTCGTGAAACCTTACGGGTACTGTTAGATCCAGCTCTTTTAGCCATTTCGTTGCTGTAATACACTGGATAGATAGATGTATGCGTGTATTGTGGCTACTGGGTACTGGTGGTTTTGTCGGCTCGTTTTGATAGATGAGAAAAGTTTAAATCTTTTTGAATTATATGCCCTGTTCCGGTGATATGTATGTTGCTTGTTTATCAATTTTCAATCTGTAGCCTTTTTAGGAAATGAAATTTGTCTAAGCTATAAAATATCTTTGAGCTTCTGCAAATAAGGGAACCTTAACTATTTAAATTTGTTTTCTATACTTGGGTATGTTATTAGCTCTACTTTTTAAAGCAAATGTGAAGGTAACAAATATTTAAAACTTTGATGTTTATATGGGTAGTATGACAGATACATGATAGTTTTGCTTCTTTAGAGTCCTGCTTTGTGGATTGATTGATATGCTTGGAGAGTTTGCCTATGTTCGATTGTATGAATTCCAGTCCTTATATACATTTGCTATCATGTCAACTTCCTTTATTTAATTTTTATTTTTAAGTGGAAAAGGGATGTTTAAATTTCAGACACACACATTCTGCATTTAGGTTATACCTTTGCACAATTGCACCTTTGTGGATAAAGATTTAACAAATTTGTATGTTGTTATTTACTTCCTATCTGTTGCTGTTAGAGGTTCAAATTTCTAGTCAGGAAAATTGGCACAGATGTAGCTCTAACCTAAAAGTAAAAGTGAACTTCAACTATGAAAAAGAAAAGTATTGCTATGTATGATATGCTTTGAGCCTTTATTTTTTTCCCAAAAAAGTTAAAGGTGTAAACTGATAGAAGAGGGGAGGCTACTAAATGCACTACACTTACATTTGTTTGGGAGTGGTATGGCAGCAATTATAACAGGATTCTCAATTAGGTTGCTTCTTGGCTTTCTTTATTGAGGTCTTATTTGTGTTTCATCTTTCTCAGTTTTCCACATACCTTAATACCCCCGGGCTTCTATACATGCCCCGGCTTTAGCTTTATCACTTGATGCTGTCCACCAAATGGTCAATTCATTAGTGTCTCCTATACAGTGCCTTTTCCATCACTTGGCCCCCATGTACACTTGAATTCACCTTTTTTGAAATGCCTGAATACATGGTGTTTTGGCTGGATTCTCCTAAACCATGGTTGTGGAGGTCGTGTTTTTAGCATAACCAATGGTTAAACCAAGGTTGATACTTTTCGACTCTGGCTGTGAATGGACAATCTGCATCAGAGCTTAATTATGGTGTCAGATGAGTCTTTTTCCATTTTAAAATAATTTAGCATTCTTGATGACATGTCATTTCCATTTTTGTAATCTCGTCTAGTAATGTCTGCCTCTCCTTTGCATTGTGTTCATCAGGTGTTAGAATCACCTTAGCTCATCCTCTCCTGTAGTCCTGTGCATTGTGATCAGCAAGTTTGTTTCAGAAATTCAGAATAACCTTGGGTCTTGTTTTCACCAATCAACTCCAAAAACCTGAAGGCATTAACCTTCGATCTTTAGGGGATTTAACCCACTGTATTTCTAATAGCAAATTCTCTCTCTAATAAGCGTGTTTATTTTCTCCTGTGGATAGTTCAAGTTAAGATAAAGTTACTGCGACAGAACTTTTCTTTATATCTTAATGTGTTGGCATTAGATAGAAGTGATAAGAGAACCTCAAACAACTTCTTTGTTTTCAACACTTCCTAATTTCCAGGAATTAGTCAATTTCAAAATCCTTTGATTGTTATACGTTTCCAATATTATGAATGAGATAGATGTCATAGTCCCAAGCATTAATGTCCTTAGCTCAATATGGGAGGGGTTAGATTAATATTGTAATGCCACTTATGCTGTCAGTAAAAATTTATTAATGTGCTAATTCTCGTCTCCTCAAATCCAAAATTTGAACTTTTTACACTATCAGTATTAGATTTTTGCTCTAACTCCTAACTTAATGTTGTTTGTAGGTATAATGACTTTGGATTGGATGGCGGGCCTGCTGCAAAAGAACTGGATCCCAAGCTGGTTGTTGTCAAGAGATTTCTTGCTTCCAAGCTCGGGCAAGGGCCAGCAAATGTTGATGTATGGGCTGCCTCACTTTTATTTCCAAATTTGATTTGACAAATCTAACGAGTGTTAAGTTGTTAACGCGTTCTATTGATTTGATTTGATTTCCTTCTATTTTGTTTGATGTATCCATGATGTTTTGCAGGTTAAGCATGTTGTTGCAGCCTCGTTGGTGCTAAAAGGAGCGGGAGGTCTCATATTCGTATTTGGCAGCCCTTTGGGCGCTTATCTACTGGTAAAGTTTGTTCTGAAGTTATTCAGCGCTCGTCAATTATCTCTCAATCGGATGAATATTTATTCCTTTTTTATGTGCAGATGTTTTACTTGCTCTACATCACTCCCATTCTCTTCGACTTCTACAACTACAAATTTGGAGAGCCGCAGTTTTTCGCTCTCCTCCAAGACTTCCTGCAGGTATGTTAATGTCGTCATTACTCTACTCCGTTCTTAGTTTCTGAAACACATTTGTTTAGCACCAATGTTTATTGTGTCTGCGTTCATTGGCAGAACGTGGCGCTGTTTGGTGCGCTGCTCTATTTCCTGGGAATGAAGGGCTCGATCTCGAGGAGGAAACTCAAGAAGAAAGCGCCCAAGTCGAAGGCAGCTTAGATGTGTAGCGTCGAAGTGAAGACTCATCAGCGTTTTGTGTATTTCCGGTGGTTGGGGACCGTGTTTTGATGACTGATTTACACAAATCATTATTATTTTTTTTGTAGTAATATTTATGTTAGGCATTCTGGAATCTCAATCCCATATTTTTCTTCCTCTTCTTGATTATCCTATTCTTCTGCACATTATATTCCAGGTTAATGTTGCGACTTATTGAAACTATGAATTAATGGTGTTTTAGGTTTTCTACTGTAATCTTTAACTTGCATTCATTCCTGTCATCTTAGGTGGTTTTCATTGTTGCCTTTTCCTAAGAGCAATACTACACAAACCAAGGAATATAACCACTGTTCTTTTCAATATTAAATGGATGAAATTTGAGTATGGAAGAGGGTTGGTGTACAAAATCTACTGAGGTATTGGAATGTCTCTTTTGGTTCAAAGCGACTCAGAATGCTTTGGATGTTGACAGCCATCACACAAGTCTTTCTTTTAGGGTCGGTTTGGAAACTTAGAAAATGTTTTCTAGGTTTTTTTGGTGTTTTTCAAAAATTATATATTTTTTCTATTTAATTCATTTTTATGAAAGTGAATATATTATTGGTAATGGTGGCAGTGTTGTAGTAGTGATGGTGTATGGTGATTTCGGTGGCGGCAGTAGTCGTAATGTTAGTGGTGGTCAGGTGCTGGTGATAGTGGTGTGAGTGTTAGTGGTGTTGGTGTTTGTGGGGATCATGTGGTGGTGGTGGTGGTGGTAGCAGTAAAGTGGTGGTGATGTTGCGGTTGTATTGTAGTGTGGTGGTGGTTATGGTGGTTTAATGATTATGGTGGTGATGGTGGAGCAGTAGTATCATGGTGGTCGTGATGTGTGAATGTATTATAGTGTGGTGGTGGTAATAATAATAATAATTTGAAAACTAATTTAAAATAAAATAATAATAATTTAGAAACTAATTTAAAAAAGACAGAGTTAAAAAATATACTCCCGACTAAAAAAATTAGAAACATTGTTCACCAAAATAACTTCTAGAATTTCCAGATTTTCAAATGAAGCCCTAATTATTATAATTTTAAAAACAAAAATAAAAAATAAAAAGTCAGCCCGTTTAAAGTCGAACTAGGCTTCCCTAATAAATTCAAAATTAACAGAATTATCAATTTCGGGCTCGGAAAAAAATTAGAATTAGAAGATTATAAGAGGATCGGCCAAGGAGCCAATCCTATAAAGTTCCACAAATTATGTCGGCCATATGTCTTGATAGCCATACAGCACTCACCCAGCGGGCGAATGTGGCATATTTAGCCAACCGACCCTTTTTAAGTCTTCAAAGCTTCACCCACCTCTCCTTTTATATTCCTCTCTTCCTCTTCTTTTTCTATGACTTCCGATGTGGGATACAAACATATATAGCCTTCTTTCTATTCCTTATTATCCTCCCTACTCCCTACCTTCACTCTCTCTTCCCTCTCTCTACATCTATTCTCTATGCCCATCCTTATCACTTCTTCGCCCTGTTATCATCTTCTAAATCCCATTTCAATTTTCCCTTTCCTCTTCAGCTCCGGGAGCGAGAAGCTCACTGCAGGCCACCGCCGAACAGACTATTCCGACCGTAAAGCAACCAACAAGATCCGTAGCATCTGAAGCATAACATCTCCTTTTATATACCAATTCAATCCCCTGCATGCTCTTAGAACATTTTATGTGTTTCATTTGCTATATGACAAGTTAGTCATTTTAGGACAAAAAATGTGTTGATTATTACTAATGGGATAGGTCTCTCGACCTAATAGATTTAATCATTTAAATTAATATATAGGCCTAACAAGTAACAACAAGAGTGATCTAAAAGAATAGATTAATTAATAATTAAATCCATGAAACTAGTTGAAAAGTTATTATTGTGATTCAAGTAATTATTGTAGTATTATTTTCCACTATTATCAGTTATTCACCACGAATTGAATAGCCATTATTCTATGATATTCATTATGAATAATCACTGTTCCACTCTGAATGGCCATGAATAACCAATTAAGTGAATTAACCATTAATATGCATGTCACCATAAAATCCTCATTCTTCACACTTTGAATCAAGGGAGGCCAGTGCACAGACTCTACTTCCATCAAGTCTTATACAATTTCCTCTAGAGTATTCTACATACCATGAACTCAACAAAATATTCTAACTAACTTAGCCTCTATAATAGTGGTGAATTTGGCTTCATCTTTCGACAATCTTGAATATTTAATTATTTTGTGTATAAGTATAATGTTGGATTAAGAATCATATTCAATTATAATCACTTACGGGTGTTTGGTTCACGGAATAGGCAGAGAATGACATAGCATTCCCAGTAATAGCCTATTCCGTTGTTTGGTTCGCATTTGTATTCTCAGGAACAATGTTCCTGGGAATGAGCTATTACCCTTGCAAGGGTAATAGCTATTACCAGGGCCCCCTGGTCATATTCTATTCCTTACATATTCCATTCCGGGCCCTGGTTAATCCTATTCCTTTAAAATTCATTCCGTGAACCAAACGTGTTGTTAATGAATTTGAGACAAACAAATGAATGAGTTGAGTAATCCTGAATTGTCAGCTAAATTAAAGAACATGACTACATAAGATACATGTTGCTTTTAGATGTTTCACTTAGTCTTTTTTTTGGACTAACGAGGTAAACCCCACTCCTCACAGTGTGAGTATGTGAGTAAAGCCCTCGCCCTGTGACCCTAGCCGGCAAAGGACAACAAGGAGGTAAACCAGTCTAGGTTACCCATAGCTGACCGACTCAAACCCAAGGGCTTGAGGTTCGAACCAACGACCTCTTAGCTACAGGTGTAACTCTCTTACCACTTGGGCTGCCCTTACGGACATGTTTCACTTAGTCTTGTATAGTTGTATTGGTTGTTCTCTTTTTTTTTTTTTTTCTTTTTTTTTTCTTTTTTTTTTTTTGTGGTATCAAGTATACTTATTTTACAACTCCAACCAAGTTGGTTGAATGTTGACTAATCACAAGATTTTAAGTTTGGCTCTGTCTATTAGTCCTTTTTGTTTGAACCAGTCAACTATAAACGTACAATTTATACCGATTTACCCTTTGACAATATATACATAACATATATAACACTTGATGCATAAATGATTATATTTACTACGTACATTAGATTAGACAGGAAACATTTGATTCAGGAGTGGATAATATATTATTTTCACAGTACATCTCATCTTCCACCCCAAGATTATAAAACCCTAATTAATTAGCAAAAAACATATTTAGTGGATTGATGATTTGGTTCTCTCCTAATACGCACTTTTGTCAGATTTTGTCTTTGCTTCAGGCCATCCATTTTGTATATTCTCTTTAGTCAAAGGTGGTTCAACAGTGGGTACATTGGACTAAGAGTATAATGTTGCTTAGCTTGAGCCCTTAATTTTAGATAATTATATATATTTAATGTGATCACAATATATTTTAAAAAATTACATTTAATGCAATGCCACTCTTTAAAGAATTACTTTTTAAATTTTAAAGACAAGTATATATGCTAAACTTTTTTTTTTTTTTTTTGAATGCAATATATGCTAAACTTATTTAATCGTATAAAAGTTTCTTCAATCTTGTCTTGCGTCCAATTCAAATTTTTAGTACAAAAATGTTTTGTACTATCAATTGACCAAAAAAAAAAAGTTGCATTTATTAATGTAAAAGAAATATTAAATATTCACATTGTACTTTATTTAGGCAATTTCTCCAATCCCAAAAACATCTGGGAGGATGTAAATCATGGTAACTCAACTGATGGTCTCTTCTTCCAAACTTCACTTCTGTGACCAATTGAGCTGCCCATGCGGAAAATTCCTCTTCTTCTTAATATAGATGAGGGGTAAAAAAACTAGTTCATTAAAAGAAAAACAGTGCTAAATCATAGGATGAAAGTTTCTCCTTTCTCAAACCTTAACTATGCAAAAGAAATTCTTTAGAGCAACCTAAATAGCTTGATATTTACATTGATTTTTGCATAGACGTGTAGAAAAGAGAGTGAAGAGAGAAGTATAAAGAAGATGGGAAAAGGAAACCATAGGATGAAAAATCATGTTGTGACATATCTACAGGGAACAAATGAGTGAGGTGGCAGACATTTTGACATTTTTTTTAAACTAAACTTTTTCAAAAAAAAAAAAAAAAAAAAAAAAAAAAAACCTAACTTAAACGCACTTAATCTAAACATGGTTGAATGCCACTTCCTTTACACTTCTCCAAATGGGTAAATTAGATAAGAAAACAAGAAATTAGAGACAAAAAGAGACATTGGGGATAACATGGAAATCAGAATCCAACGTGCATCTGTCTAATGTACGCCTCTAGAAGTGTGAGGATAAGAGGTGACCACGTAAGCATTGAATCACAGCCGTCAAAAAGGGAAGGGGGAAATTAAGGATGGCGATTTGTGATTCAGATTTCACGTGCGGCGAAGTTTGAAGATTTAACGCCGGTTAACAGAGTGGTCAGAATCTTGCGGCGTGAGAGGGCTAAACAGCGGGCCTTCACCGTCAGTGTTGGCCGTTAGCGTGCGCCGATTCTTATATTATTAGTCAGCAACGAGCCGAGCTTTTTTCTTTGTTCGGTTGGAAAGTAGTTTAGCCAAGTTGGACTTTGTTCGGCTTGGCTAAATTGCCACACAATAATTTTTTTTGTTTTTTTTTTGTTTTTAAACACACATCAATTCAACCTATATAAATAATGTTACGCGGCCCAGGCATAACTTGGTAGATGAAAAAGTAAGTTTGATAATATCTAATGAGTATTCATGGTTGAATCTTGCAATGAGTGAAACGCCAAGGTCAAAAATTTTAAAATTTGAGATTCAAATTTATAATATTACACTGTACGTATTTTTTTTTCATTTCTTAACATGATATTATTTAATTGAATATTTAATATATATTATTAATTAATAGTATGTTAGTTAATTCATTGTCATTTAATAAATGAAATAAATAATAATATATATTAAATATGGTTAATCAAATTTTATTGATTTGATCACTAATTGATTTTTTCCAAAATTTATACATGTGTATTTCATTTTGTAATGACCCAAAGGCAAAATGAAAATAGAAGGGTAAATTTGAAAAATATTTGTACAAATATAAGTAATAAAATTCAAGATATATGTCACTGATGAATGCTTTATTATCAAACAAGTAAATTCAACGATATGAAAAAAAAATCAAAAAGGAAGTAATATGCATATAATAATTAAAAAAAAAACATCCAATTGTGATTTTCGCTCAATTTTTATTAAATTTTTTACAGGTCTCATATGAAAAAAAAAATATGCTGGTGCACATTTTGCACTCCTTCAAAATACCAACAATTCAAAGAGAAAATTAGTATGATGGATACTCTAGATTACTCTAAGGGGGCGTTTGGTTCACGGAATCTTGGATTACCCCAGGTAATAGGATTACCTCCAGGAAGGTAATGTGAGATTTCGGGAATGTAAGATTACCTGATGTGTTTGGTTGGTTGTAGGAATGTAATATTACTTGTTTGGTTAAGGTTATGTTTTAGGTTATATTACATCAATTACATAAATGCCCTCATAAAAATTGAAAAGTGTAAATTGCAAGTCTCTTTTTATTTTTTATAGTTCAAAATTAAACAAAATGCTACTACTACTACTAATAATAATAATAATAATGGAATGCATAAAAATACTGTTAAGATACAATTCAACAATTGAGTATTAATCTTAAGCCACTCCATTATCTCACTTAATTGACCCACTCTATTCATAAGCCATGCAAGACCACCGTCCAACATCACCAAATAATTCAGCCCACAAATCATTAAAATTCAACCCATAATCAATTAATCCTCATTCGGCCATAGCAACAACTTAACCAAAGAAGAATAGTTGAGGGCAATTTTGGAATATTAAAAAGTAATCTCACATTACCTAACAAAAATTAGGTAATCAGATTACCTCAAAGATACCCC
>CP025647.1:4584791-4804317 GCA_003576665.1 Ipomoea trifida | reverse complement strand
TACAAACATATATAGCCTTCTTTCTATTCCTTATTATCCTCCCTACTCCCTACCTTCACTCTCTCTTCCCTCTCTCTACATCTATTCTCTATCGCCATCTTATCACTTCTTCGCCCTGTTTATCATCTTCTAAATCCCATTTCAATTTTCCCTTCCTCTTCAGCTCCGGGAGCGAGAAGCTCACTGCAGGCCACCGCCGAACAGACTATTCGACCGTAAAGCAACACAACAAGATCCGTAGCATCTGAAGCATAACATCTCCTTTTATATACCAATTCAATCCCCTGCATGCTCTTAGAACATTTTAGTGTTCTTTGCTTTGCATTAGTCTTTTACAAAAAATTGTTGATTATTACTAATGGGATAGTCTCTCGACCTAATAGATTTAATCATTTAAATTAATATATAGGCCTAACAAGTAACAACAAGAGTGATCTAAAAGAATAGATTAATTAATAATTAAATCCATGAAACTAGTTGAAAAGTTATTATTGTGATTCAAGTAATTATTGTAGTATTATTTTCCACTATTATCAGTTATTCACCACGAATTGAATAGCCATTATTCTATGATATTCATTATGAATAATCACTTTCCACTCTGAATGGCCATGAATAACCAATTAAGTGAATTAACCATTAATATGCATGTCACCATAAAATCCTCATTCTTCACACTTTGAATCAAGGGAGGCCAGTGCACAGACTCTACTTCCATCAAGTCTTATACAATTTCCTCTAGAGTATTCTACATACCATGAACTCAACAAAATATTCTAACTAACTTAGCCTCTATAATAGTGGTGAATTTGGCTTCATCTTTCGACAATCTTGAATATTTAATTATTTTGTGTATAAGTATAATGTTGGATTAAGAATCATATTCAATTATAATCACTTACGGGTGTTTGGTTCACGGAATAGGCAAGAGAATGACATAGCATTCCCAGTAATAGCCTATTCCGTTGTTTGGTTCGCATTTGTATTCTCAGGAACAATGTTCCTGGGAATGAGCTATTACCCTTGCAAGGGTAATAGCTATTACCAGGGCCCCCTGGTCATATTCTATTCCTTACATATTCCATTCCGCGGCCCTGGTTAATCCTATTCCTTTAAAATTCATTCCGTGAACCAAACGTGTTGTTAATGAATTTGAGACAAACAAATGAATGAGTTGAGTAATCCTGAATTGTCAGCTAAATTAAAGAACATGACTACATAAGATACATGTTGCTTTTAGATGTTTCACTTAGTCTTTTTTTTGGACTAACGAGGTAAACCCCACTCCTCACAGTGTGAGTATGTGAGTAAAGCCCTCGCCCTGTGACCCTAGCCGGCAAAGGACAACAAGGAGGTAAACCAGTCTAGGTTACCCATAGCTGACCGACTCAAACCCAAGGGCTTGAGGTTCGAACCAACGACCTCTTAGCTACAGTGTAACTCTCTTACCACTTGGGCTGCCCTTACGGACATGTTTCACTTAGTCTTGTATAGTTGTATTGGTTGTTCTCTTTTTTTTTTTTTTTTTTTTTTTTTTTTTTTTTTTTTGTGGTATCAAGTATACTTATTTTACAACTCCAACCAAGTTGGTTGAATGTTGACTAATCACAAGATTTTAAGTTTGGCTCTGTCTATTAGTCCTTTTTGTTTTGAACCAGTCAACTATAAACGTACAATTTATACCGATTTACCCTTTGACAATATATACATAACATATATAACACTTGATGCATAAATGATTATATTTACTACGTACATTAGATTAGACAGGAAACATTTGATTCAGGAGTGGATAATATATTATTTTCACAGTACATCTCATCTTCCACCCCAAGATTATAAAACCCTAATTAATTAGCAAAAAAATATTTATGTTGATGATTTGGTTCTCTCCTAATACGCACTTTTGTCAGATTTTGTCTTTGCTTCAGGCCATCCATTTTGTATATTCTCTTTAGTCAAAGGTGGTTCAACAGTGGGTACATTGGACTAAGAGTATAATGTTGCTTAGCTTGAGCCCTTAATTTTAGATAATTATATATATTTAATGTGATCACAATATATTTTAAAAAATTAATTTAATGCAATGCCACTCTTTAAAGAATTACTTTTAAATTTTAAAGACAAGTATATATGCTAAACTTTTTTTTTTTTTTTGAATGCAATATATGCTAAACTTATTTAATCGTATAAAAGTTTCTTCAATCTTGTCTTGCGTCCAATTCAAATTTTTAGTACAAAAATGTTTTGTACTATCAATTGACCAAAAAAAAAAAGTTTGCATTTATTAATGTAAAAGAAATATTAAATATTCACATTGTACTTTATTTAGGCAATTTCTCCAATCCCAAAAACATCTGGGAGGATGTAAATCATGGTAACTCAACTGATGGTCTCTTCTTCCAAACTTCACTTCTGTGACCAATTGAGCTGCCCATGCGGAAAATTCCTCTTCTTCTTAATATAGATGAGGGGTAAAAAACTAGTTCATTAAAAGAAAAACAGTGCTAAATCATAGGATGAAAGTTTCTCCTTTCTCAAACCTTAACTATGCAAAAGTTCTTTAGAGCAACCTAAATAGCTTGATATTTACATTGATTTTTTGCATAGACGTGTAGAAGAGAGTGAAGAGAGAAGTATAAAGAAGATGGGAAAAGGAAACCATAGGATGAAAATCATGTTTGACATATCTACAGGGAACAAATGAGTGAGGTGGCAGACATTTGACATTTTTTTAAACTAAACTTTTTCAAAAAAAAAAAAAAAAAAAAAAACAAACTAACTTAAACGCACTTAATCTAAACATGGTTGAATGCCACTTCCTTTACACTTCTCCAAATGGGTAAATTAGATAAAACAAGAAATTAGAGACAAAAGAGACATTGGGGATAACATGGAAATCAGAATCCAACGTGCATCTGTCTAATGTACGCTCTAGAAGTGTGAGGATAAGAGGTGACCACGTAAGCATTGAATCACAGCCGTCAAAAAGGGAAGGGGGAAATTAAGGATGGCGATTTGTGATTCAGATTTCACGTGCGGCGAAGTTTGAAGATTTAACGCCGGTTAACAGAGTGGTCAGAATCTTGCGGCGTGAGAGGGCTAAACAGCGGGCCTTCACCGTCAGTGTTGGCCGTTAGCGTGCGCCGATTCTTATATTATTAGTCAGCAACGAGCCGAGCTTTTTTCTTTGTTCGGTTGGAAAGTATTTAGCCAAGTTGGACTTTGTTCGGCTTGGCTAAATTGCCACACAATAATTTTTTTGTTTTTTTTGTTTTTAAACACACATCAATTCAACCTATATAAATAATGTTACGCGGCCCAGGCATAACTTGGTAGATGAAAAAGTAAGTTTGATAATATCTAATGAGTATTCATGGTTGAATCTTGCAATGAGTGAAACGCCAAGGTCAAAAATTTTAAAATTTGAGATTCAAATTTATAATATTACACTGTACGTATTTTTTTTCATTTCTTAACATGATATTATTTAATTGAATATTTAATATATATTATTAATTAATAGTATGTTAGTTAATTCATTGTCATTTAATAAATGAAATAAATAATAAATATATTAAATATGGTTAATCAAATTTTATTGATTTGATCACTAATTGATTTTTTCCAAAATTTATACATGTGTATTTCATTTTGTAATGACCCAAGGCAAAATGAAAATAGAAGGGTAAATTTGAAAAATATTTGTACAAATATAAGTAATAAATTCAAGATATATGTCACTGATGAATGCTTTATTATCAAACAAGTAAATTCAACGATATGAAAAAAAATCAAAAAGGAAGTAATATGCATATAATAATTAAAAAAAAACATCCAATTGTGATTTTCGCCTCAATTTTTATTAAATTTTTACAGGTCTCATATGAAAAAAAAATATGCTGGTGCACATTTTGCACTCCTTCAAAATACCAACAATTCAAGAGAAAATTAGTATGATGGATACTCTAGATTACTCTAAGGGGGCGTTTGGTTCACGGAATCTTGGATTACCCAGGTAATAGGATTACCTCCAGGAAGGTAATGTGAGATTTCGGGAATGTAAGATTACCTGATGTGTTTGGTTTGGATTGTGGAATATAATATTACTTTGTTTGGTTAAGGGTTATATTTTAGGTTATATGGGACAATTTACTATAATGTCCTTTAATATATATATATATATATATATATATATATATATATATATATATATATATATATATATATATATATATATATATATATATATATATATATATTTTATTTATTTATTTGTGTGCCTTTATTGTGTGTATTTTTATTTATTTATATGTATGAATGTATTGATGCTTAATATTAAAATAATAAATATATAAATATACACACATGTATATTTGATTATATAAACATATATTTATTTTATATATGTTATTGTGTTAGTATTATTATTATTATTATTATTATTATTATTATTATTATTTATTATTATTATTATTATTATTATATAAGGATTAGTTAACAAAGGCAAAATAAATGGAATAACCAAGTAATCTAGATTACCTTAACAGATTACGCACGTCAGGTCAGCTTTGTATATAACATTACCAGGTAATCTCATAACTTGAAACAAACAAGGTAATATAACATTACCAGACTCAGATTACCTAGGTAATCTGAGATTACCCGAACCAAACGGCCCCTAAAAACTATCTTGAATCTTAAGGGTCCAAAAGAAAATTATTCTAATCTAATTTTGTTGGTCAAATCAATCATTCATAGGTATTGATTCGTAGTATAATTACGATGCAGCCAGCTCAAATCCATCCAAGCCGACGCCGAGCCGCGTGACAGCAACAGAAATCATTAATCTCCTGTAAAGTTAGTTCCCTTGACCATTGACTGAATCTGGTTGTACCTTTTTCCCATATTACCCCCGACCCGGCCCCACAGCCAACGTGCACACCACATGCCCCCTATATATACCCATCCCCCACAATCTCTCTCCTCATCTCTGTTCACACACCTCCCTCTTTTCTCTCTCCCACCAAATCCCTAATTTTCCTCTCTCTAAAAAGCAAAGTATACTGTGCACGTTTCTCTCTCTAGTCTCTACAGTCCTCACATATACGATTATGGCGGAGAACAAGAAATATCTGTCAGGCGACCGGCGGCAGTCGAGCCGATTGCAGCGGAAAGCGCCGGCGTCGATTCAGATAAACCGCTCCACGGATTGGAATGTGGCCATACCGCTGCTATCGCCGCTGATTACGTCGCCGGATTCGAGCGATTTAACGGCGGCGATCAAGTCGTGTTCGAACTCGAGCGGTAAGAAGGACGAGAGCAGAGAGGCGGAGAAGCCGCAGACGGTGGTGTTTAAGAAGTGGCAACACCCGGCGGCGCCGTTTTCCTACGATCCGGCTCCGTTTCTGCAGTTCGTTTGTACAGGAAAAGCCGATAGATGATCTAGATCCAATCGCAGACGGTTATCTGAAATCTAAATTTTGTATTTCCTTTTTTTTTTTTTTTTCTCATTTTAATTTTTGTTTGTAATCCTGACTGGAATACACCTAATGTTCATAGTTTCCCAGTTCTACCCCTCTCAGTTGAGAGGAATTACTAATTTCTGTACAATTTGAGCAGTAACTATACAATTATTTACTAACCAAAAAAATAAAAATTAACAAATAAAAATGACGTCATTTTCTCGTTTTACTTTTTTGGCCGCTATCGCTTTCATCTGAAGTGTCCATATGTTGCTCGCATTGATTTTTTATTTTTAATTTTTGCCTTTGAATTTTCCGGTTTGAAAATAACTAGGCTTGGTGGGCCCTCTTCGGTAATTATTTCAACCAAAGATTTTTCTAGACCAAATCTTCTAACCAAACAATTTTGAGTTAGTCTATTGTTTGTTTGATACGCATATATGTTGATTTTGTGTACAGATTTTAGATCAAGAATATACAGATTCAACCGCAGAATTCAAGTTGCGTAGTAATGGGTTCTTGTTAGTTGTTGAAACCAAAGCAAGTGCCTAAACATCACCATCACCCACATGCCAACATCCCATTCATAGCCAGAGCTCCCAGTGGGCGTTGGCATTGACAGGAACAAGCCTCACCTTCATACCCACAAATTTTATTGAATTTACTATTTTTAGGCTTTGTCTAGAGAGATTGGAATGGTTCAATTGTTTGAAGAAGCAAGAGTTGGAGTGAAGGGCTCTGCTAAACCCTAAGCTTGTAAAAGTAGAAATTGATATAATTTGTTTTTAGACGGAGAGAAACTCCACAATTCTTGTGTCAGTAAATCAAGATTATAATAAAGTAAACTAAGTTAAGTTATCCATAATTAAACTCAAGATTATAATAAAGTAAACTAAGTTAAGTTATTCATAATTAACCGATTCAAACTAAAGGGATAAGAATTTGAAGAATTTGAACTAGGATAATAATTTGAACTATTGTTACAAAATTGATATGATAAAAAGAAAGATGAGAAGTTTAGCAAGTGTCCAAGTGATGGAGACAAGTGTAACGTGATACTGTCGTCCAAGAATTGTTGTTGGAGCATCTTAAGTCATTTCCATTACTGTTTCATTCAAAAAGGATTTCTCAAAGGGGTCTGGACCAACAACCTTTTTACGAATCAAAAGGGGAAAATTGTAAAAAATGCCCCTCTATAATATGCCACTTATCAATGTGGCTCCTGAATTATTAGGAGTGTAAATGTTGCCCCTCAATTATCATAACGTTGCACATACTGCCCCTCCCGTAACGGATCCGTTAGTGTGCTCCGTTATGTGAGGATAAAAAAGTAATTTCATTATTTTTCCTTGTTTTATCTTGCCTATCCCCTTTCCCCCTTTCTTTACCGTGTTCACCCAGCATATGCGTACCAGAAGAGACGAAGAACAAACCAACAGAACACAAGCCACCTACAGCGACCGACCACGATAGAAGATCTCGATTCGTCGTTCGTGTTCGCCTTTCTGTTCCTCGCCAACAACTAGGTTTATCATTCTTCTCATTTTTTTGTTCTCTTCTTCTTAATTAACTGTGTTAAATAACCCTAATTAATTATTGGAAAAATTGAATTTTATTTACCGTTGGAAATTTTTGGAATCAAAGATGGCTAGTGGTATCTTTGTATTTGAAAAGCCCTATGAATTTTTAAAATAATGTTTTTTGTTTGATGCATTTGAAGATATGCCTGGGGGGAGCCAAAGCTTTTCATGTTCATCAATGGAGGAGATACGTTGTCATTGTGGTATTCTTGCACCCGTCAAAATGTCATGGAGCAATGCGAATCCGGGAAAGAGATATCGAGCATGCCAAAGATATGGTGTAAGTAATTCTGATTGCAAATGTTCATTTTCTAGATAATTATGAATAACCTCGAGATAAAATGTGTTGGGAATAATTGCAGGGCCATGGAAGTTGTCGTTTTTTCCAGTGGTTAGATTTCGATGTGACTGAACGAGTAGCACAATTGATCAGAGGCCTACTTAAACGATTGGATAAGCAGCAGAATCAAATCCAGAAACTTGAAATTGAGATTGAAAAGAAGGAGGTTGAGGTGCAGCATCTAACACTAAAGAATACAAGGCAAGAATTTGCTTTGAATAACCAAAGAGGGAGAAGTATGTTTTTTTTGTGGGGGTTTAGTGTAGGATTAGTACTTCCTTTTATTTGGAAAAGGATATGGGAATGTGTTGTTGCAGGTGATGGTGTTTTACAGTTGAATTAAGTGTTATTTACAGCTTGTATGGAAGTATTGCTACAAAATAGAGACAAGAAAGTATATTTCAGGGTAATATTATGTAGTAGGTGATGGAGTATGTTATTTTGTATTTGAATGAAAATGAAACTGTTTCTAGTGATCTGCAATTTATTATTTCTTGTTTCTAGTGATCTGCTATTTATTATTTCTTGTTCATCTGTGTATTAGTTTTTTGTTTTTTGTCATTTTCTCTTGTAGGCAGCCTCTTTTCCTTTCTTTTACCCTTTATTCCAGCACACCACTATGTCAGAATGATTATGATCCAAATATTAGTCTATCTTCCCCAATTAGTGTGCTGCCTAAACATGTAATCAGTGAATAATATATGTGCATAAACAAATGTTCAATTCAAGCTAATAAGACAAACAGTGTGGCTTTAAACGAATAAATACAAGGCCATGGCATGGCCATTGTATATAGTGTATATAATGCTAAAAAATCCCTGCTGTAAAGCACAATGTGCTGTCCAAAATGACATAAGAGACAAAAAGCAAAAGGCAAAAAGTCACAAAAGAACAAAGAAGGATGTGCATAATTCATCAAAAGTAGATTCCATACTTAGGCAATTGTGCATACATTAGAAGCTGTGCATGATTTATCAAAAACATCCAGCTGTTGCAAAATAATTTAAGACTACTGCCAACTTCATCTACTGCCTGAATTTTACATCAAAATACAAAACAATAATTTAAGACTATTGCCAACTTGATAAGTACTGCCAACTCCATCTAATTCATGACTTTTTTTTGTTATCCTTAGACACTTACATCAATTTAAACTACTACCATTTATGACAAGTCAGACAACAACAAACCAATTCAATTTAGTACTTACTTGGAAGTTGTTCCATGTGTGATGAAATAAAATTTGAGACTTGAGGTTCATGATTTCCAACATTCTGACTGGGTTGAGAATTCATCATGTCCTGCACATTTTGTAGGCATTTAGCAAAAAATGTATACATTCAAGGGAGTTTCAGTAATAACATCCGCTATTTCATCTTACCATTTCATGTAATACAGATGGTGGCACTTGAGTTTCAACAACAACATCTTGTAGTTCTATTTCTGGCTCTGCTTCTTCTACTCCCATGGTTAGTTCTGCTTCCTCTTCTATTCCTGCTGCTACATCTGCATCTTCCTCAATTGCCTGCACAGTTTTATTTGCAAAAAAAAAAATCAGATTAAACATGTTTGTAACATACTTTTTAAACAGTTTTATGTGCATCTAACCTGCTTGTCTTTTGCCTTACACCTTCTTTTGTTATGCCCTTTCATTCCACACACAGTACACCGTTTTGATTCACCAACTTTTCCCTTGTTTCCAGCTTGATTTGTAGCTGATTCTGTCAGTCCCATTCTTCTTTTTCTTTTTGGTCTTCCTGGTTGTGCTTTATATTTTGGTGGCAGTGGGGGTGGGAGACCTGTTTTGTGCCATAACTCTGAAGAAGTAACCGGTAAAATAGCAGGTTCATAAGATCTCAGGTAGGACTCCACAGTGTAACAGTTGTTAACATATTCTTCAGGAATGCAACCTTTCCTCCTAATAGCTGCAATGCTGTGGCTGCAAGGGATACCTGTGGAAAGTATATTCATTATGTGTAAATATAATGGCTACAATGCTGTACTTTATAATCAGAATGTGTTAATAAAAGTAGAAAACTAAGTAATGGAATACCTGTGAGATCCCATCTTCTACAGGAGCAATGATATTGACTTAAATCTACTTTATATTTCCTTCCATAGCAATCCTCTACTTCATAAACATCATCCTTTGACCTATAGGCAGTGCAGTCATTGGACTTGTCTTTGGCCTCTTCTACCAACTTCATAATCTTAGGACAGATCTTCAAAGGGTGTTTCTTCATGTTGTCTCTATTTTGTTGCATCCTCACCATTAGGTAAACCCTTATGTTTTCACACATTGTCATAATTCCATTCTCCCTAAACTGTAAGATTGAGCTATTCCATGATTCACACAGGTTGTTTAAAAGAATATCACAGTTGGGAAAAGAGCTAAAGAAAGCCCTGCAGTAATGGTGTGGTTCCCTGGCAGAAACCCAATCAGCTGCTTTGGGATTGAGCTTCCTCAACTCTTCCATTTTAGTCAAGTATTCAGGTACTGTAGTGGCTCTACAAATTGCCCACAATTTATGCTTTAATAACTGCCCAGGGAATCCATCTTTAACAAAATTAGCATGCATATGTCTCACACAAAACCTATGTTCTACCCCTGATAATTGTTCCTCCACAGCAGGCAACAACCCTTTTTGCTTGTCTGAGATGATGGTCCAAGCATTTGGATTTTCTGAAATGTTCAAATCTTGGTCTAACAACTCCAAAAACCATGCCCATGTCTCTTTAAGTTCCCCTTCCACAATGGCAAATGCAATTGGAAACATTGCATTATTGGCATCAACACCAACTGCAGTTAGTAATTGGCCTCCCTTTTGACATCCCTTTAAATGGCACCCATCCAACCCAATGAAAGGCCTACAACCAGCTAGAAATCCCTCTTTACATGCTGCATAACAAATATATAACCTCATAAACCTTGACCTTCCACTGATTATGAAATCCTCATCAACCTTCATTTTTGCAGTGGTTCCTGGGTTGCTTTTCCTCAACTCTGCACAGTAGTCCCAAAGCAGTTCAAATTGTTTGTGATCATCCCCATTATTTTCCTTGTGTGCCAATCTCTTTGCCCTCCATGATTGGTGTTTACTTATTACAGAATTAAATTTCTTCTTCACTTGTTGTTGAAACTGAATTCTATTCCATGAATCATTAGCACCTTTGAACTCATCTTGATAGTACTTAGCAAGAAATCCAGCATTTACATTCTTAATATCATTTTGAACAGCACATGTATGGTCTGGGTTATAACTTTTAATGCTCAGTAGGCTGTTAGAATTACTCTTTGAAGCATACATCTTCCATTTACAGTTCACATCTTTACATACAACAGTAATTCTAGCAGGTTCAATCTTAGTAAATTTGATCTCTCTTTTCCTAAGTGCTTGGTTACATTTTACAGCCCATTTAAACTCATCATTACTGTTAAATATCATTCCAACAACAAACTGGAATCCTTCTTTTTCAAGATCCTTTTCATGGAAAACATTTGATGGTTTTGATAGGTCTAAGTCTGAGTCAGAAGAACACAAACTCCTCAACTCATCTTCAGAATGGACAAAATCTTTTTCTTTATCATAATCTATCACTTTTTCTTTGTTTTTCCTGATTTTAGACACCCCAACTTCAGTAGCATTGACATTAGCATCCACAGTAGCATCAACAGAAGCATTCACAGTAGCATCAACAAAAGCATTCACATTCACATTGTCACCAACTTCAAATTCCCAATCTTCTAAAGGAACATCAGTTTCAGATTCCACCCACAACTCATCAGAAATATATCCCTCAACCTCTACCTCATAGTCCCACTGGTCCTCTATTACATGTTCTACAAACATTTCAACCTCTTTATTTTTGGGAATTTCATACATGATACTCAACAGTTCAGCATCTGTTTTAATCTGTCTAACTTTTGGATAACTCTTAGAACCGAATTTAAACCAAAAATTAATCTTCTTATCACTGAACTTTAAGCTTTTGACCATTTTTCTTAGCTCTAAAATGCTACCTTCTTCAGCAGAGAAGTTGTCAAAATACTCAATTCTACCATCCTTATATTGAACTCTAGGTTTTTGCACTAAGTCACCACCATAATACAGTTTCAGAGTGTACATATCTGGCTCATCATCTGGCAGTAAATAAATGGAAGAATAACTACATTAATTTCAAGTCAAACTACTTGGGACCACAACAACAAAGCTCAATTTTACTAAACCGACATGTTTTTGACAACACACAGTATTGGGGACCACATGTAGCTTTAATCTATGTAAAAAAAGAAAAAAAGCTATTGTACTAATCTGGGTAGAAAAAAAAAAGCATACTTCACACAATGTTGGGACCTACACACATGTGGAGAATTCAGACAACAACACACTATTAAGAGGCTCAACTATTAAACTACTACCATTTATGACAAGTCAGACAACAACAAACCAATTCAATTTAGTACTTACATTTGGGTGTAGCAGTTAGTCCAGATAGCCTTCGACTTGTCATTATTGTATACTCCAAGCTTCGAATTTGTTCCAATTTGCTCCGTATTAACTGTCTTTTTTCGAGTAGGGTTAGGGTTTTGAACAGGGAGAATTGAATGCCGAGCGGTTCCACTATGTCATTGATGGTCTTCAGTAGGAGAGGAATCTATCATCTTCAGACAGCAGCTCTATGTCGTTGCCGTCGCAGGAGTGGTCGAAGTCTTCGAACAATTTGCGCCAATGTCGTTGCCCTCTGTTTTCAATTGCAGAGAATAAAAAGGAAATAAAAACAAAGGGATTACGTAATCTAAAGGGAATGGCAATTTAGAAAACAAAGGGAAAGAAAAAAGAAAAAAATAATAATAAATAATGAAATTACTTTTTTATCCTCACATAACGGAGCACACTAACGGATCCGTTACGGGAGGGGCAGTATGTGCAACGTTATGATAATTGAGGGGCAACATTTACACTCCTAATAATTCAGGAGCCACATTGATAAGTGGCATATTATAGAGGGGCATTTTTTACAATTTTCCCAATCAAAAGCCATATTAGTGAGGGTAACCCCAATTTTGTTCAGCAATTGATTTAATAATCACAATGTTTCAAGTTCAATACTTAATGAGAGCGAAATATTGATCTTATTAGTTTGAGCTGATTAGCTATGTGTAACTTAGACTGGTTTCCTGTCCTATGCCGGTTAGGGTCACAACTCATAACTCACAAGATGCGAGTTTGTCTTATTGCGATCCTTTGCTAGATAGGACTAATATATTTAATCAACAATAATCCTTTCCTTTTTCATTGCTTATAGACAGAATCTAGAATTGGTTTTCATTATTTGTAATTACAATTTAACTGAATTCATATATCAAATATGTTACTTGTATCAGTTTTTGTTTTTATTTTTTTTGGTATGGCATAACTTATAATTTCACATGTGTTAATATTATCCATTTTATTAACTATTTGTGAACTTTAAAATAAATTAATCAATTCAAAACTAATTATGTATATCATATAACACAAAATTTAATAAACGAAGTTCAATACAAATAACATTACTGTTCATATGTATCAAATGGAATGTAAGCTTAAAATATTAATTTAGAGATAAAATAAAAAGTCAAATTCCCGTATTTGAGGTTACAATTAGTCGACAACGTTGAATTTGTTATATTTTAGGTTAATAAAAAAAACATAAATCAGAAGAATCATTTGGAAATGATGCAAAATGCTTTAATATTATATTGTGGCTGGTTAATTTGAATTTTTCTGTCGAATTTCATTCAATTAAGGAAGCTTTCAAATTGTTTGTTATTTTATCCATAAATCCTAAATATACAATCTTACTAATAAATAATAATAATAATAATAATAATAATAATAATAATACTAATAATAATAACATTTTTGTATACTCAAATCACAAGTCAATATATATAATGAGAAAATGGTCAAATAAACTATCAAATTGATTCAATATGAGTGTAAACGAACTTTTAATTTAAGAAAAGAAAAAAGTATCAAATACATCAATATATTTTTATACTCCATGCAATTAGACCATTAAACCAAAAAAAAAAAAAGAACACACACATGTAATTGAACTATTTAATTAACTTTTTTTTTTTTTTACAATTAGCATTATTTGCTAGTAAACAACAAACTTCCAATAATTCAATGACATGGCATGACACATGACATATAAATTTTTAATGATTAGATATTTTAATATACTAGTAAAAAACATATGGAGGCAACCATGGTTGCATCCTTTCTTGTCAAAATTAATGGAAAATGCAACAATGGTGGCCTCTTCTCTGCCAACATCAATGGAGGAGATAGGCCACCATGACTGTCTCAAAATCAGCCATACAATATGTCAGTCTCTATTACAAGGTAGTATAGATTCAATATACTTTCTCGTCTCTATTACAAGGTAATATATGCTCAATATATTTTCTGTAATCGTTGTAGCCTAAAGAGTCGATCAATACGACCCTACCATCAGGATTTGATACTGTGACATTTCCTTAAAGAGAGCCATCGAGATGCCAACTAAGCACAAAATACTTAAATATACATTTTTTTTCGATGGTCTAATTATACAAACTATATGTAGGAAAAAGAAAGTGGAAATAATATTGGCAAGTGTAGAGCTAAGCAAGAAGAGTTGAATAGCCACCGTCCATTGGTATAACGACTACTTTACGAAAAGGAACGGTCTCAAAAGGGCAAAAGCATAAATATATATATGCAAAATATGAATCCTAAATATATTATACTCCATACGTTAAATTTAATAAAATGTTCCATCTTTGACTCCATATTCTTAACACGATTCCTAGACTGAACTCACCTTATATCCTATATATAATTTAAATATCTTCTTCAATTCGATCGCCTAACTTATGGTGGATCAAAGCCTGGCGGCAGCCCGCCCCACCGCCCACCCCCTCCGATCCTTTAGACTTTAGTCCTTTACCTCTCTTAGCCGGCTTGTCAAATTTTAATTTATTTTTGGAGTGAGAAAAAGGTTATATAGAATTACGATGATATGTCATATCATATATGTTCTATCCAACGTCAACTTAAGATAAATTTGGGTAACATCTAATCAGATTGATTGAACAATTGAACTTGATAATCGTAAACTAAAGTTTCAAATTTGATTCCTATCTATTGTTCTTCTTGATTTGAGTTAATCAACTATGTATAGTTTAAACTGATTTATTTTTTTGTGATTCTTTACTGATTATAATCATACAACAAATTTCACGGGAACATAATTTTAGGCCGTGGCTACAGCATTCTGTAAATTAAAAGATAAACGCGGATTACCTAACTGTGACTAGGCATGCATGCAGTCAATATCATCAGACTAGCAGCTACGTATGTAATTATATTGCTGTTTTAATTTCTAGTACTTAGCTTACCGTTTGGGCTAGCTAACACGTGAAAAGTCTTGTATGTGCTCCAAAGTCCAATAATTAGTGCTAACTAATTTTTCATGACTTCAAATTCAAAATTTCTATACTTCAAAATATATATATATATATACATATATATCATTTAGGACAAAAAAAAACATTATTTTGAGGAAAATAACATCATTTCCAAGAAATTAGTATCATTTATCCCAAAACACATAAGTTTAAATAAACATATGCAATGATATTTTTGTATATATGTAAAAGTTTTTAATTTCCTACATTATTTTGAAAAAACTCATCATTTTGAAGGAATTAATCTGCACTGTTTTGGCCTTTTGGGCTAAATGCATATGAATAGATTGGAAATGCTAAAATCGTATTGTTTTTGGGATAAATATATACACACAATCTTTTACTTGTATTATTTTAGATTAAATATGCATGACCCAAACAAGCATTGTTCCAATCGAAATTCATATTATTTTGGCTTAAATAAGTATGAAAGATTAATAAACGTGTTGATTTAATTTCACCAAAGTGATGCATGTTTACCTTAAATGTTGTTATTTCATCATAAAGTGAGATTTTTTACTCAAGAGTGAAGTGAGTAAGTTCCACATATTTATAAAAATGTTACTGTTTTGTTAAATAGATCTCGCCCATTCAGAATGCGTTATATTGGATAGATTGATGAAATTTCATAAACGTGCAAGCACTACTGCAAAATTTTGTATTTAAAAAAAAATTAAAAATCTATCAATACTAAAGGTTCATGACCACCAAAACATATCAGTTAAAACCATTGCTAAATATTTCGACAGTTTGAAATATTAATGTTAGAAGATGTGATCTTTGTGTCTTCTATCTACCGTTTATTATAATCGAACTGTTTTTTCCCCTTTTTTGGTGAAGAGCTGTTTTCTAAAAGATTATGGACGAAAAAGTGGACTTGGAAGATGTTGATTATCCAGAAGTAATGAAAGGGCAAAGAAAAAAGTTTGAATTCCTACATCTAAACTATTCTACATTTCATCTTAAAAAAAAAAAAAAAAAACTATTCTACATTTCAATATACAGATAGTGGTTCAATGGTCCTGTCTTCATGTGGTGTTGTGCGGATTGTATAATTAGCTATGTATAAATACACCACACAAAGTGTTAAGATTGCATCATGAGTAAAAATGCACAAATATACCACAAAAATGCATAATCCTGAGATGCGTGGTAATGCACAACCAGGTATGCATAAATGCACCACAAGTGTTCAGAAATGCACTAGAGTTAAATGATCAAATGCTCCACAAAATGCACCACACTGGTGCATTTTTGAACACTTTATGGTGCATTTATGCACACCTGATGTTGACGTGATCGCACGGGAACTTGACTCTCTCTATATATATATATAATGAGACCGTTAGGACTTGTACATTAATGTACACAATCTAAAATTCCAGCCACCCAATACACACAATCTACCGTGGAGTCTTATAATGAGCGAAGCCCTTGTTTCGTGTTGCTGAGACATGCGCCTCAAGAGAAAGTCTTTGCAACCAAACTGAACCGAGTGACGTGCTAGTGCTACTAATTGTCATGCACCTAGGTGCATGCCGTCAGTAAGAAGGTATATAGCGGACTCCATGCACACAATCTATCATGAAGTTATTTGTGTTCATTCATGTGATAGTTTGTGTGCTCGATGTTAGTTTGCAGGATCTCATGGGAGATGTGGTCTCATTTGATCACTTATATATATATATATATATATATATATATATATATATATATATATATATATATATATATATATATATATATATTCACGTTTTGCAGAAGGTTGATTATAATTTGGCTACTAATTGATGACCGATCATTCACAAACAACAAATTATAATGTCAACAATATAATATTGATGGGAAGAAAGGACAATATAATACGGCTGCTGCTGCTTGTGATGGCGTTCACACCGGAAACCTAACGGATCAAATCAACGCGTCATCTATTCAAACATAATTGTATATACATCGTACTAAGTACTAACTAACATACATCATATCGTCAACACGTGAATCGAATCAAAACGTGGCTCAATACTAATAAATTCAACATCATTTATGCCTACTATATTGTTTGAGTTTGCTCCTGTATGTTAATGCTCTTCTTCTTCCTCTTTTTTTTTTTTTTAATAATATTAACTGGAATTATATATATTATATATCCTGTTAATTTCTTATTGAAAAAAGGGTGAAATATGCTTTCTAACTTTATAAAAAGTGTAATTAAATCAATGATTCCTAAGATGAGAATCATAGTTACGTTCTGGGAGTGATTTTATCATTGATCATCATTATGATATAAAGTATAAATTTATAACGATACAAAGAGTCTCATCAATATAGGAATGGTAAATAGTAATATTCCTAATAATAGAGAGAATGAATTCTAATGTGCCTAAAATAAAGAGTTCTAATACGCCCCTCAAGCTTCAGGTTCTCTAGAGAGAACATTGAGCTTGTCGCTTAGATCATTATGCTTTGGGTGACTTCGTAAAGATGCCTGCCAGTTGCCTTTTTATTTTTTATTTTTTATTTTTTATTTATTTTTTATAGAGATGTAGTTTCCTTGTAGTAGGTTCCTTTGATATTACTTTGTCATGAACACAATAAAAGAATCCTGACGGCCCAAATTTTTGACCGCAAGATCGGTTACAACGGAACACTAATTCAGAGTGCAGCTAAAAAAGAAACACTCATCCGGAGCGCAGCTATAATGGTACAGTCATTGGAAGCACAACTACAACGGAACACTCATCTGGAGCGCAGCTACAACGTAACACTCATCCAAAGCGTATCTACAACGGAACACTCATCCGGAGCCTTAATAAATGAAGTCGGACACAGAAACGTGCCTTCAACGTATCCATTAAGATTTTGACCATGGAGAAAGGGAACAAGTTGAGTCTTCCACAATAGATAGTTTAAGAAAGTATGTTTAACTGTGGTAAAGTGATGTGCTATTTGTAGGGTATTTATTGAGGCGGTTGGATATAATACATCGAAGATGATGCGAGAAGATGAGGTGGTGTCACCGCCTACGGCAACACAACGGCGGTGAGTTTTTTTTTTTTTTTTTTTTTTATAGGATTTGTAGTCATAGATCGTTTAATCTACTGATACCAAATGAGATTAATAGTTCGGAGAATGATTTTATTATTGATCAATCCATGATAATATAAAGTATGTATTTATAAGGATAGAAAAACTCTCAGTCAAGATAGGAATAAATAATCTAATACAGGGTCCTAATATACTGGATAGAAGAAGCATCAATGTAGACATGTAGTATAAATAAACTCCAACCTAGTATTATTTAAAAAAAAAAAAAAAAAAAAAAACCTCCAACCTAGTATTTAATGTTAAATAATTAAAAATTAAATTAAATGCTTAAATTGAAAAGATTATTTGTAGTAGAAGCTGTAAGCCCAGCAGCAAGAAGGGCTTGAAAAATGAGAAATTAATAAATAAAAATGATTGGCCCTGCGTCTGTAGGCTGCCCTGCCCAATCACCCCAAATCACCAATAAGCATGAGTCCAATCCAATATTATTATCATATACTATACGGAGTAGATATTTTTTATTAAAGAAAAAGGAGTCAACTTTTCTTTGGCAAAGGTACAATGAAAAAGTAAGGAGGACGGCGTTCTCGAAGGAAGCAAAAGAACACATATAATCATCATATCACTTCCTCACCTAAAAATTTACTTTTGAGATTAATCATTTTAATTCAGGGATCAATCTTTGCCTTTGTTATCCATTCCTTTACCTAGCTTCTTCTTCAACCATGGTTTATATGTTTATATTTTGTGTTATGAAATTATGTATCTTACGAGTATTAATTCAGTACCTCGTTATTTCAATCTATGGTCAACAATGCTCTGTAAATCTTGGCCCATGATATAAATTGCCAGTCATGATCGCCTAGCTGGCTAGCCCAACTTATCTTGGGCTAACCTCAAATTGAGCCAAACTCATATAGACATGTACTAATTGAGCTCACAAAACTTACAAAGAAGTGGTCAAATTTTTATTTTTTTTCAACATTTAACTCCCAACCATGTACATGATTAAGCTATTTAAGTCCTCTCACTCGAGTTAACGCCGCTTGATAAGTTCACGAAACTTACAAATTAAGAGTGTATATTCTTCTCTGGATACGACAAATACACAATATAATCATAACAGACAAATATACACAAAATGTCTCACTTAAAATTGATCCTCATCATGTCTACCAAGTCTACCACTTGTAGTGACAGGCATCCAAAATTTAGGACCACATTGTACTCTATCAAGACATGGAAAGTGAGGGAGAGCTCTTTCAAAAGACAGTTAAGTACACCAACTTTAAATCAAACCTAATACTAATTAAAGAAAATCCAAAAGTAGTAACTACATAGATTGTTTGTTGATACGGTTGTGTGACAAAGTTGTTACCTAACTCAAGACTTTTTTTTTTTTTTTTGTTCCAATCTAAAGCTAATGCCCTAATGTACCAGCAACCATATCCATAAAAGCAGCCTGAATTCTAAGCAACAACAAAAGAACAAAAAGCCCATCTCCATGACATTGACATTCCTTACCATTTTTATTTTTTAACCTCAAAAATTGTTTATTAAAGTGTTAATGACACATGTGGGGCAAATGCAACGACAGCCTTAACATATTCTCCATCTAAAGTGGAGATTCCAATCAACAAAACAAAACTTGCATGCATATGGAGGGAAACTAGTTAAAATTCCAACCACTATTCTCATAATTTTCTAAAATGAAATTAATATAGAATATATAAAAGGAAATAGTAAAAGAAAACTTATATTGCAGTACAGCTAGATATATATACCCAACAATGCCAACATGCAATTAATTAAGTTTTCATATAAAATAATTATTATATCAAAAGATAAGAAAAGGCAAAACCTTTAATTTGTTTATTGCATGCTTTGCATGATCCCATCCATCAATCATAAATTTCTTTTGGTTTAACGAGATTCATGCCGAGATAAATAAAAAGTCCCTGAGGTCCCTGTGTCACTGTGTGAACTCCAACCCTAATTAGAAATACCTGAATTTTTTGGTTAGAAATCGAAGGTTTTCAGTCGGCAATGGGTGTTCCCACTACTTTTGGCATATGCAAAAGTCTTTATCGCTAATTTCAACCACCGAGCAAAGTAATCAGAGTTTCTAATCACTTTTTCGGGTGTCCAAAAAAGTAGTGGTCGAAATTTTACTTTTTTCCAGCATTTAACTCTAACCATCCACAGCTTAAGCTATTTAAGTCCTCTCACTCTCGAGTCAACATCATTTTGATAAATTTTTTATCTTTATTTAGGGTGTTGGGGTGCCTATTATCTATAACCATATAGTAATTGTACTAGCTCCACAAATGAGTTATTTAACAACACTATTAAGCTGAACCTACAATCACTAATTACATGATTAGGTGAATGAGCTAGCTAGTTGGGTAGGTTTTCCAATATTGTCATTGAGTCATTGTCTTGATCTTTATTCTATGTAGCTGCATGAATTTTTTCATCTTGACATATAGTTTTGTCTTTGTTAAGAAACACAGATGCCAACAACTCCCACTACATATTACTTTTTTGACAAATCTATACACAACTTAGCCTTTTTCCTTGTAATTAAATCCACAAATTTCAAATCCAAATCCACAGTCCCAACCAAAGACTGGAGCTTTGATAGAGATGTTAAGGTCTACCTTGATATCTTGTTATTTTCTTCTTTTCATATCTTTGTTAGTTGTACTTTTGTTATCTTCACATTCAAATTAAACATTTGATTTTCTTTCTTTAGTACAGTTAATTAAGTGTTGGTCAGTTCAGAACATTATGGATGATCACATCTGCACCCCCTATGACTTTCTAAAACAAAACTAATAATAGTTAGTACTAGCCCAATTAAGCATATCTCAATCGAATGGTCAATCTAAATAAAGTTAATGAGGTGTTTGGTAAATAGCTCGTGGTTGATTGAGTAGTAGGTTTGATTAGTTAATAGTATTGGCTGATTGTAGAAAGATGTTTGGTAAATTAGTTGTTACCTGATAGCTGATTATATGCAAAATGGCTTTCTTACAAAACTAATCGTTTAAATTTTAACCTTTTGAATCAATAAGCTGTTACAAAAAGCTAATTAATCAAACATTTATATTGACTGTTCAACCAAGTCAAACAATTAATATAATAGTGGTCAAACAAGTCAAAATTGACTGATAGACTAACTATTTTATCAAATAGGACCAATAACTTGTTTGGTTGGCAACCACAGTTTGCATTTTGAAACTCTTAACTATTGATAGAGTATCAGTATGAATTTATTGTGTCGTGAGCACCAGTAAACAAGCACTTTTAGAAACCTTAAACAACTGAAGTACATTCTACAATTTACTATTATGCCAAGAATCTAGGAGCGGCAAGTGGGACCCTTAAGTTTTGAGTGCAAACCCTACCATAGTCAGAAGTGTTGTTCATGGGTAGTGCATTAATGAATTAGTCATTGGTGTTAGGCAAGAGACAGATGAGTTTTAGTTGGATCAGTTTAATGTTAAGCCTTCCAAGTAGATCAGAGCCAATTGCAAGACTTGTTGAAAAGACAATTGTAGTACAAGGATTAAGCTAAGGTTAGCCATGACTATTGACTAAGGACATTTAATGCAGAAAAAATGGGATGTATGTCTAATTAGGTTACGTTGATGTTAAGGTTCTATCATCCTTCAGAAAATAGAAAGAATTTTCCTGGAAAGTATAAAACTAAAAGTTGAAACGCAATGGCAACATAAAAGGTATTTTGGGCAATGCTATTTCAGTATTTTGTCCCAAATATTTTGCATTAAATTTTTAAAATAATATGATTTCGTAACAGTCATTAGCCTTGTGCCCAAATGACACGTAGTGGCTCCCCCATACCGGAGGTCATGAGATCGAATTAATTAAACTTTTCTGAGGGAATTTTTTTTTTTTAAAAGCCAATGTAAATGGTGATGCATTTAATTTCTAGTTTCAAACTATACCGACTTTGAAAACTTCAATGCTTTTGGAGAGAACATGTATGCTTCTGAATTAAAAATGTGATGACTCCTATTTGTTATTGAAAAAAAAAAAAAAAAAACTGAACTGAATCTAACCCAAAAAAGAAGAAATAAGACTTGCATTAATAATGTGATAAAAAATATAGAGTAGAGTTAAAAAGAAGAAATAAGACTTGCATTAATGTGATAAAAGAATATAGTAGAGTTTGAAGTGACTTAAAAAGATTATTACTCTTTGCCAAGACCACGGACCTTGTGGTCTAGTGGCACTTGGTTGCACTCTCATATAGAAGTGGTGTATTTGAGCGTGGAGACTATATTGACTCTGTTTAAGTATATTGAGAAAGTAGTTATGAATAGAGTCAGTAGTACTGAAGAAAAAAAGATCATTACTCATTTTAGATGTGTTTAATAATATGAAACTTGTTTTCAAAAAAAAAAATTGAAACTTAATATTTTGAAAATAAAAAAAATAAAAAATTGACTAATTCCCACAAATTCCCCCTTCCCCAACGGCACCACTCCCAAATCATCTCTAAACTGCCATTACCTTTTTCAAAGAAATGATTACAAGGAAAATCACATACAAAAAGCTCCCCCCTCCCCACACAGGTCCCAACTGTACTTTGAGTGAATCAACTCTCCCCCTTGTTTTCCCTCCATCTTTGTTTTTTCTCTGTTGTTGAAGCATTGAAAGTTAAAACCATCAATTACACCTTCGCACCCTCTCCTTCCCTGTTGAATGCCCTCACTTATCACTCTCCCCACTTTCACACCATGCGCAATCCCCTCTTATCTCTCTTGCGCCCACTTTCCTCAGCACAAAATCATTGAATAAGGAATACCCAAAGCCCAAAGATCAAGATTTCTAAATTCTAAGGAATACCCATCTCCCCTCTCTGCTTCCCCACCGCAAAGCTCCAATCTTTCTTGGATTTTCTTGATTCAATGTGTCTGGGCGGATTCTGAGCCTCAAATTGTGTGGAAATGGTGGCGGAGCCTTGGCTGTTGAGGATGGGAAATCAGGTAAGCACCAATGTTAAGCATGCTTTACTTCTGGAAAATTCGAAAAAGAGTGGTGCTTTGAGAGGAAAAGAGTTCATAGGAATACTTTCTTTTGAAGTGGCTAATATAATGTCTATGATTATTCACTTGCATAAATCTTTGACTGACCATGAGATAGTTAAGCTCAAGAATGAGATCTTGAGTTCTGTAGGGATAAGAACCCTTGTGTCTGATGATGAAACTAAGATATTGCAGCTTGCCCTTGTTGAGAAACTGGATGATTTGAATAGGGTTGCTAGTGTGGTGTCTAGGTTAGGGAGGAAATGCACAATCCCAGCATTGCAGGGGTTTGAGCATGTGTATGGGGATATTACTGCTGGGGTGATTGATGTGAAGGAATTGGAGTTTTTGGTTAAGGATATGGAGGGGATGGTGAGGAAAATGGAGAGATATGTGAGTTCTACCGCGAGATTGTATAGCGAGATGGAGGTTATGAATGAATTGGAAGTGGCTACGAAGAAGTTTCGACAGAATCAGCACGAGGAGACTTGGAAAGCGTACGAGCAAAAATTGGCGTGGCAGAAGCAAGATGTGAGGCATTTGAAGGATGTTTCGCTTTGGAATCAGACTCACGATAAGGTTGTGGAGTTGCTGGCTAGGACTGTGTGTACAGTTTATGCGCGGATTAGTGCTGTTACTGATGATATAATTGCAAGGAGGGCTTCTATAAGTGTTTCAATTTCCAGGGGTGAAAGTTTGCAGCACGTGAAACAAGAGCCCGAGCAGCAATCTGGTCAGATTGGTTTGGAACGCTCGAGTGCTGATTCAATAAAACCAGTTCTTAGCAAGAGGAATAGCGGTAGTCATAAGAGGAACACGAGCTACCATCCCCGGAATGGGTTGCAAAAGAGCCAAAGTGGCTTATTTTGCTCAAAGGATTTCAATTTTGCATGTGGAATTGGACTCATGGAGTGTCTAAGTTTGAGTTCTGCTTCAAAGTATATTGATGATAATAATGCGGCTAGTGATGATAGAAGCAGTCAGGTCTCGGGATGTAGTAGTGTTGCGAGTGGAGCGAGGAAAGAACAATGGAATTTCTCAAGTGCGTATAGTAGATTGCTAAGCGGTATTACTTTGAGTGGAGACTCAAGGATGCCCAAGGGTAGTACGAGTAACAATGCACGATTTGGTCCAAAAAGTCGAGTAATGATGTATGCCCTTCCTTCAACTGTTGGAGGTTCTGCGTTGGCCTTGCATTATGCAAATGTCATAATCGTCATAGAGAAGCTGCTTCGATTCCCTCATCTAGTAGGCGACGAAGCTAGGGATGATTTATATCAGATGCTACCAGAAAGCCTAAGAAAGAACTTGAAGACTACTTTGAGGTCTTATTCGAAAGGTTTGGAGATATACGATGCACCTCTCGCACAAGAATGGAAACAAAGGCTCGAAGAGATCCTAAAGTGGCTTGCCCCTCTAGCGCATAACATGATCACGTGGCAAAGCGAGCGTAACTTTGAGCAGCATCAGGTTGTCAAGAGAACAAACGTTCTCTTGCTCCAGACGCTGTATTTTGGTGACCGTGAAAGGACAGAGGCAGTCGTCTGCGAACTGCTCGTGGGACTAAATTATATATGTCGCCACGAGCAGCAGCAGAACGCTTTGCTCGACTGTGCAAGCAGCTTCGACTTTGAAGACTACATGGAATGGCAATTGCAGCTCGGAGCATCCTTTCAGGCTGGATAACGTTTTTGAGAATTGGATACACGACCACAGCCTATATCGGTAAGTTAGACGATTACTTAATGGTAGCGTTAAATTCACAGAAAGGTAGGCATGAAGTATATAATTTCGCACTTCCACTTGATGAAGAATATGTTACTTGTATATAATTGTTATGCACAAGATAGTATAGTTTCATATGTATTGACCATTTGATTGTCCGGGAAGAAGAAGGGAAATCGTAGTGTTATATTTATTGATTTCTTTCGGTTATGAAGTGTGTACCGTTCTAAAGAAATGCATAATATCTTCTCAAGGACTTGCTTGGTGCATTTCTTTGTTTTTGCCGAACATTCAGTAGTCACATTAAGTTTCAACTAATATACAGTCGAGTTCTGCTACCAGGTTCTATTCTCTCGTTGTTTTATTCGTAATGCCTGATCGCTTTATTCACGAGAATTCGACTATTTTCGCTTAGATATTATGGTGTTTGTGCTTAGTGTGGTTGTTGTGATGAGACAAGACTAATGCAGAGTGCTATGTACTTTGTTGAGTGAAATGTCACTTGGTAAAGTATGTTCTTTTGTACTTGGAATTACTTTTGTGTTCTTCAGATTGTAGATATTATTGTACTTCTCACAATGTAATCTTGTCCACAAGCTCCTCAACAGGACAACCTAGCTAGGAGAGAATTGGGACTTATGCTAAGAGAAAAACACCTCACACTTGCACTCAAGTGATTTAACTAATTGGATTGGGCTAGACACCATTATTCCATCAATAAAAAAATATATAAATCAAACGGACTCCCTATTACATGTAATCTACTTATGGAAGCTATTTTTACAGGTTATTACATATGAATAAGTTTATCTGGTGCGCTCTCTTAGACAGTGGCTGTATGTTTTTCTTGTCATACAATTTTTTTATTTATTTATGAAAACCTTGAATAAGGAGGATTCCTCTTTTGCAAACACCTATCTAAATGTTAAAGTATGAATTCTATGAACATCCATCATAATAAAAGAGGTCAAAATAGGAAATTGAAGGATATGAGGATTCATACATTTGAGTCTCTACTAACTCCCTAATTAGCCATGGCATCTACTGCCTAGTTCATTTCATGATGACAATGTTGAACAGGATAGCTTTTACTAGCCAATAATGCATGGATCTCCTCTTACAAGTTCTCTTAACTTTTTTTTTTTGAACGAGTTCTCTAAACTTTTAAAACATTAGAAATGTTGCTGTTATACCAATCTCATAAGTTTCATTTCTTACGTAAAAGCCTTATTTGGTAAACAACGAATTCATCAAAATTTTTTACGGATCTGTCAGTTTTGAAGTTTTGACTTGTCAAATAATTTGTGCTTGACTCTTCTTGTGCTTCAACAGGTTGAGAAAGTAGTTATGAACAGATACTGCATTGTAATAGAGTTAGTAGTATTCAATAATTTGTTTAGTAAGCAATGGTTTGGAGCAAGGGATTTGTTCCTCACCACTTTACATTTTATCGTGTTTGGAAATAAAAATGCCTTTTTTTTTTTTTTTTTCAAAATGTCCCTCACACAAAGCTATACTATTCCCCCCCCCCCCCCCCCCAGATTATGATGTTCCCACATTGAATGGGCAACAAAAGTGGATATTGAGGCTATTTTAGAAAATGCAATCAATTTTATTTATTTATTTTTAAAATTTTGTGTGACTGGTGCTTTGAGAAAAGAAAACTATTTTTCCAAAAGGTCAAAAATCTCAAACGTTGCAAAGATTGGAATTTCAACGTTTTCAAATTCACTTCTCCAAAATGCTATTTACCAAACAAACCTTTTAGCGATAAATATTTTAAAATTTTGACAAACATGTTGTTTAGCAAACAAGCCCAATATATTATACTCATCAACTTGACATAATTATGCATACAATACCTTCATGCTATGTATATTGCATACCTAACTTGGACTTTAAAAGCCCAATCCGAACATAAATGCATATACTTTGACTATGTCCTCCTTTTACTCAAGTATTCATACAACCCTTTCTCAGCAATTATGACAGACCCACAACACAGGGATAACATGGTCCATCATTTCTACCAAATTAAACACTCTTTATTTCCTCCAAAATTAAACACTCACTTTCATTTGTTTTACTTTTTTTTTAGATGACCAAAAAAACCCAAAGTCACAACTTAACTTTCATTTGATTGATTATTCATCTAGTGAAAATTAGTCATTCTTAATGGTCGGTTGTGTTGATATAACCTTGTTACGTTCTATGTAAAGTTTTTGTGTGCGTGTCTTTTCCTTTGGTAGAGACCAATGTTCGAAACTTGACAACGACAGTGTGGGGATTATGCCTAAGGTAAGCAAATCACTTGTGTGCATCGGCATTTAGCCTGCTTGCTGAGTCACTGAGTTACTGTGATTTACCTTCTCTCATATGCTCTGTCGGATCGAGGCGTGAGGGGTCCTTAGGGTTGAAATTCAACTGAAACAAAAATGTAGTATCTCAATTAAGTAGCTAAAGGTAGGGTTATGTAGGCTAGAATAAGATAATATTTACAAGAAAAAATATTTTTTCACGTGTTTTAATTTACTAGGTTTAAATACTCCTGTGTATTTTATCTTAAGTGATATTCTTTTAAAAACTAATAAAAAAATTTAATTATATCATCAAATAAAAAATATATTCAATTATAACAACCTTCTAAATAAGTAAATAATGACTAATAATTTAAACTAATAGAATTACGATTGGACGGAAAACGATTAAAGGTCGAGTAACGGTAAAGTAAAATGCCTTGATCAACAAATATGCAAACATTTTCCCTATTTCTTCTAAAAATGTTTTTTTTTTTTTTTTTTTTTTTATAAATGAATTTATGTTCCACTTGTTTCTTTTGTTTTGTTTTTTTTAGTGACGAAAAAAATCGCAGCAACTATCTTTTTTTTTTTTTGAAAACAAAACCACATAACTTAGATTATCAAAAGGTCATTACACAAAGCTTGAGAAATAAACAAGGGGCCGGAATCTAACCAAACCCGGCTGCCCAATAAAACACAAGCGTCTCTAGCTAAGAGGTGTGCAACCACATTTGCGGAGCGCTTAACAAAAGAAAAACTAACAGAATGAAAAGACTCTAAAAGAGCCTGAATATCCTTAAGAAGTAAACCATACGGCGTGATATTATCCTTTTGAAGCTGAACAATGAGCTGCTGGGCATCAATTTCAACGTCTATAGCATCATACTCATTCGCTTTCAACCAGCTCAGTGCCTCCCGTACAGCCAACGCCTCGGCCTCGCGAGGTAAACACGCCCCCAACAAACCCACCGCCCCAGCCACCACGACCTCTCCATGACAGTTTCGTAACACCCACCCGAAGCCCCGCCTATTTTCCTCCACCCGAACTGAGGCATCGACATTCAATTTCATCCTCCCAACAGTCGGCGCAGTCCACCCTCCTCCCGCCACCTCCGTCCTCGCCCTCCCTCGAACAGATTGCTGGTTTGCCATCCTCCAGTCTCGCAGGTAAGCCAACGAGGCTCGCACAACCTCTCTAGGCTGCTTGTGCACTATCTAAGAGTGCGTATTAGGTAAACCTCACCTTATGACCCTTGTCAGCAAGTGATTACAAAGAGATAAACTAGCTTAGGTTACATATAGCTAATCAACTCAAACCAATAAGGTAAGTTCCAGTTGTTTCTTAAGTATGAAAAAGAAGGGAGAGTAGTAATGGGGGTTAATGCGAATTAAACGCGATATTTAAATACGATAATCATACTCCATATATTCAACCACTTTTTTAGGAGCTACTTCTAGCCCATCCATGGAATATAAGATATCCTTAAAATGAAAAAATAAGAAATAGAAACCCCATATATATGTATAAAAGAATTAAATTAAGTTGGATCTGCCAATAAAGTGTAAGTTGAATTGATGATAAAGCCCTTATGAAAATTCCATATTTTTATTTCTGGGCCTGGGCAATGAATGTAAAAAGGAAATGAAGCCATTAAGGCCCATATCCAGTATGTACCATGTTGGACCGAGGTTTAGTAATTATGGAGCAAATTATGGTCACACAATACGGGTTGTTATGCCATGAACCCGTGTCCATCTTACAAGGTAGATCTGGATTCCTATTCACAATTTCATAACTCTATATTCACAATTTCATAATTCTATGTTCACAATTTTATAACTCTATGTTCACAATTTCATAATTCTATTTTCAACAGTATCAAAACTCTAAATTCAACAATATAACACAATTTTTAAATCTATATAACAAAATTGTGAATATAAAGTTCAAAAATTGTGAATATTGAGTAATGTAATTTTGTATATTGAGTTCTAAAATTGTGAACATAGAGTTCTAACATTGTGAACATAGATTCAGGTCCACCTTGCAACAAGGTGGACCCGGGTCCATAGCATAATTTGCCGTAAAAGTATATTATTTGTGTATTGAATGTACATTATACAAAATAATACTCCCTCCGTCCCATTTTACTTGTCTTACTTTCCTTTTTAGTTTGTCCCAAAATGTTGTCCACTTTTCAAAATTGAACATCACCATCATTCTACTTTTCCTAATTTACCCTTATGACTTTTGCTTTCTTTATTGTTTTTATTTCCAAAAGTGAAAAATGTGGGGGCATAATTGAAAAACACATCACATTTACTTTAATTTCTTAAAAAGCGTGTAAAAAGCAAATGAGACATCCAATTTGGGACGGAGGGAGTATATTTTTAGTACTCAAATACTTTACTTTTCTTTAATACAATATACATTTTTAATATACTAAAAGTACATTATTTATGTAGTGAATGTATATTATTTAATAGTGTGATCCACATAACTATGCGGACTATAGTCGGATACAATAATAAATGTAACTATGGTCCAATCGAAGATTAAGTTATTATCGCATGATGACAAAACCGTAAATTATATCGTGCATTCCGAAATGTTTTATAAAGTGGAGCTTAATACATAGTTACGTTTATTGTATATTTATTTTTAATGTACTGCAAGTTAAAATGAACATATAGTATATTGCTCCATAAAAATGAACATGTATCAAGGGTTCATCTGATTATGTAAACCTCTATCGTGTAAGTATTGGCAAAAAAAAAAAAAAAAAAATTGACTTTACACACACACACACAAAAAGAAAAAAAAAAAGCTATTTATATGTTAATATATAATATTATAACTATCCATAAAATGTTAATGAGATAATGTGACTATCCGAGTCTTTTTAATTGAGTCCTATTTAATTAAGTTTTTAAAGATTTAAATATCATCCCTCCCACTTGAATTAACATGTACTAACATATAACAAAAAAGTTTTAAATACAAAAGTGAAATTTATACAATTATTACTCTCAAATAGTGAATACGAATTTTTTATTTTCACTCAAAATTATTTTAAACAAGCATAAATGTTTGTCCATGGATCCAATGATGTATTAAATATTAATTACAAATTAATAAATAATTTGGAACCAAATCTATGATTTTGTCACCTAGGAGGCTAGGATCTAGCTAGAACTTAATAGGTCAAGATGCAAGTCAATCAGGATATTAATTAATTATAATTAAAGCATGTGCTCCATCTCAACTAAAAGCCTAAGCTTACACGCCCCGCCCCCTCAACGTCTCAACGTGTGCGGTGGATTTCCAACCAAGCAACACGTGGAAGTCTCTTTTTGTGGGTGACGCGGAGATTCGAACCCATGACCTTTTGCATGGCTCTGATACCAAATTAAAGAATGTACTCCATCTCAACTAAAAACCTAAGCTGATAGTTGGACTGCACATATTATATTTATGCTTACAATAATGACATAAACAGCAATGCATATATACTTAATATAGCAACCTTTGCATCTTTAGCACTAATCAAATCACAAAAAGCTTCAAAAATATTTTCCACTTTAATACTTTATTCTATTTTATTTTTAATTGTCCTTTTGCTAGAGCTTGCCAGTTAAGTAGATCCATTAGTAGACTGCCCATTTGCCTTACTTTAATCACTATATAATAATGCGAAACCACTGCATCTATAAATACAAAGTGGTTGTAAGGCCATCTCCAATCTATTACAGCAAATTTTGTACCAAATTTTACGTCAAAAGAAATAGGGAAAATGGCTGTTTTTCCCCCTATGTTATGTGCATATAGCACTTTTTCCCCCTGTATTATTAAAGTGGCTATTTTTCCCCCTGAAATGTTAAATTGGCATTTTTACCCTTAAAAATAATTATTTCATTTATTTTTTCTTCTCCAACAAATTATTACTTATAGGTATGGATGGTCATGATTCGGTTCGAACATAACCAAATACTGTAGCAATCATACCGAAATAGTATGGATGGTTCTGGTTACGATTCAGAACCGAAAAAAAAATAAAATTAAATAATTGTTGAACCGTGAACTGAAACTGAACCACAGTCATATACAGTGAAAAATGATCAAACACTTATTTTGATAAATCGGTACGGTTCGATTCCAATTTCGATTTTGAACCGCCAATCAAAACTTATTTAATATTTATTTTTTAATTTTATTTCTTATTTAAAAATAATCTAAATTCAACAATTATTTTATTTTATTTTTTCGGTTCTGAATCGTAACCGTTACCGTCCATACTATTTAAGTTCAATTGCTACAGTGTTCGATTAGGTTCGTATCGAAACGCGATCTTCCATACATATTAGTAATACCTGGTTGGAGAGTTAAAAATAAATGAAATAATTATTTAAGGGTAAAAATGCCAATTTAACATTATAGGGGGGAAAACTACCACTTTTAAAATAATTGAGGGGGGAAAACTGTCACTTTAATAACACAGGGGGAAAAAGTGCTATATGCACATAACACAGGGGGAAAAAGTGCCATTTTCCCAAAGAAATATTGTTAGCATATTCTTATACCAAATTTTATTCATCACCAACCCATTACACCAAATTCTATTCCTACAATAAAATAATTTATTTCTCATAAATTAGAACTCTATTTCTTTACTTTAATTTTATAATATAAAATTAATTGTAATGCAAATAATATTTTTATTCCACAATAATATAACATATGACAACTATTAAATCTAAGTATGTTTTGTTTAATCTCGGATGTATTAAGTTTAATTTTATTAAAATTATATTTTTTGTACTTTAGTTTTTAATTAATCTATATATAATATTATACTTGTTTTAATTGTCTTGATGAGATCTTTGAAATGACATAATTTATTTTTAATTATTAAAATCTTATGTTTATGTATTTAACAAAATATGTAAATTCATAAAAATAAAATAAGGATACAAAAAGAATTAACATAAAAGATAAAGCGCAAACTTGGAATAAAAAATATTAACACTATTTTGGTGTTAATGTACAGTGCAGCGCCATATCTATAGACATATATATGGCAAAATGGCGGAAGAAATGGCGTGGCGCCTTCGTTGGAGACCATTTTGCACCATTTCTTCCACCATTTTGCCGTTTATCGTCTTCCTTGGAGACGGCCTAATATGTATTACAAACTCGATTTTTAAAAAATAAGGGTGATGTTGAATATTTAAAAATAAGCGTTTTGATTAATGATGGTAAATATAAAATAAAAACATATAATACCAGGCCGAAAATATATATTAAGAATTTTAAATGCAAAAAAAAAAAGAATTTTAAATGAAAAAAAAAACAAGTATTTAGAACTTTAAATTTCAAAACCATGCATGTTCTTAAATGGTGTGCAATTGATTCATCAAGCATACAAACTATGTGCAATGAGATGTTTTTCAATTTCTCATAATCTCATTATAGAACCTTAGTTACATTGTTTACATGGTATGCATGTACTAATAGTGTTCTTTTCCTCTATCAAATTAATTGGGAGGAAAGATTGAAATATTTTTTGTTGGATCTTAGCGTTGCACTATGCTTACTTTCCAAAGGGTTACTCATCCTGTGACTGTGGTCACCCACCGCTACACTATGTTTACTTCCCGGTGGGTCACCCATCATGTGACTGCTGTAAGTCAAACATGCTTAACCACAAAGTTTTTAGGTAAGGCACAACATCACGTCTCGAATTGAGCACCCCTGGCAACCCACTTGACGCCTAACAATCTCCCCTCCCAACACATGTCGCAACCTTTGATCACAAAGCTCAGTTGCGCAGCATGCCTTACTCGGTTCTTAGTCTAGCTTATGACTCCATCATTCCCCTCGAGACTAGACTCGACTTTGATACTAATGGTCGGATCTCAGCGTTACACTATGCTTAATTTCCAATGGTTGATGTCACTAGACTACAAGGTTTTGACTGCCAAACATTGGTTTAAATAATTAAAATGACCTCAATTTTGCTACTAGCTAGTTTTATAGCAAAAACTCTGATTGAGATTGTAACTTCCGGTCATGAGTTTGAACATTATTAAACAATTACTCCGTATTATATATAATTCTCGTTGGTTGTATATATATTATATTTCAATTCATTTTCTTCTTCGAATAAGATGCTGGCACACAAATAAAGTATATATCTAAAAGCTCACTGAATATTATATTTTTTGTATTATCGTACACATCAACATACATCTCCCTTGGCACAAAACTTTTGCATCAACTCCATGTCCAAGTGGATATATATATAGTAAAATTATGAACAAATAATATTATTATAAGAATGGTGAAGAACACTAGACATGCATGCATGAGAGCTGTGCAGGTTTATGGACTGTCAACCAGTATTAAATAATATATGAAGAAGGAGTAAGAGAAGAGCCATCATTAAAGTGGAGAAAGCAGGTGGGGATATGGATGTAGAATTGAATTTAGTAAAGATGGCTCTACCTTAATCGGACACAATAATCTTAGCTAGCTAAGCATTTACTGTTGACACATGATTATTCTTGCTAAACCAGCAACAACCTAATACCAGCGACGACTAGCCGAGGACCACCCACGAAATGGTGGTATATAATAATCTCTCTCGGGTTACAAGTTAAGATCAATGAATTGAACTGGTTTTTATTATTGAAAACAATAAATTTCATGATTAGAGCTGTCTCTCTGGAAAGATTTAATGGATCAGAAGCAATTTTTTTAAAAAAATGTAATGACATTTTTGTAAATAATTCGAACTTTGAAGTGCAACGACTAAAATGTGTTTAGAGTGTAACAATATAAAGTACACTTGAACTTTGTAGTGCAAGTAATAACACTATATATAGGGTGCACTTAACAACATTATAGATCGAGCTAGTGCAACAATATAATGCATACTCGAGCAACAATATTAAGTACACCTAGCGTTATCATTAGCTACATCACTGTGAAAAGTAAATTACTTGCACTCTATAGTGTAAAAGGTTGCACTTTTAAGTGATTTTACTTGCACCTTTTACTTGGACACTTGAAGTTTTAACACATGTTACTTGCATTTCAAAGTTTGAGTTATTTACAAAAATGTCATTGTGTTTTTTTTAATTGCTACTGATCTATTGATCTTTTTAGATTGACAGCTCCAATTAGTTTTTCCAAGGTAGTAGTTCTCATAGGAGTGCGCCCTTATATGTATATATCAAGTGAGAACGGACTCCAGGTAAAAAGTGAGGATGGATATATATGATTTATCAATTTGGTTAGATAACAGTAGAAGGTAGTTGAAAAATAAGGGGGAAAAGGGCCATATCAGTTTTATAAATATTACAAGCTTGAAAGTTTGAAATAATTATAAAATTGACCACAATTTTTTTTTTGTTATTAAAACTCTCACCAATTGATGAACCCTAATGAACATCTATGATCCGACATTACTTTTTACAAGAGGATCATGTTTTCATTTGAACTTCCCTTTATATAAACATAAATGTATAGTCTAACTACTAGCTTAGACATTAGTTAAAACATAATACATTTTTCAATTTCATATAAGAGCCAACTCCACAAGAAAGGTCATGGGTGGTAACCAACCTTGCAGCTCACTCATATACGCGAGGAGATGCATTTAGCATATAATATACAAATATAAATGTATAGAAGCAAATAGCACATTATGGCGGCACAATTGATCCAATAGGCTTGCCACGTGAACTTGTACATAAGCTTTTATTTGCAGCTTCTTTTTTTCTTTGATGTGTCTTTATCAAAATGCTAAATGACAAATGCATTAAAACTAGAAATACTGATAACCGTTATATATATCAACTAAAAAATATAATTGTACCTACACAAAAACTAATATACATGCATATTAAGACAAGTGCATGTCAGCATGTTGTTCATGATGATATTTTTTTGTTATTTTGATTGATTACTAATAAATTATTGAGACTACTTTAACATGTATTCATTGTCTAGCATGCAATAGTTACATAGGATGAAAGGAAATGTCCAATACCAATGGCCACATCATTCAATGTAATAGTTACTGGCAAAACACTAAACATTTTCTTGCTCCCAATTTAGGAGCATCATATGTCAAGGCCTAGGGACTATAAGTAATGACAAGGGTGATAATACTAGGTAACTAATGGGGTCTAAATGATCCCATGAAAACTTTATATTTAGTGGGCCAAAATATCAATTTTTATTAAAAAAATTAAAATATAAACATCAATGAATATATTATGCATTTTCTGAAAGTATTGTTTTTGTCACATATTCTAATAATCTCTTGAAAAAAAAAAAAAGGAGAAGAGATTATGATCCCACATTTTTTGTTAGCCAATCAACATGTACGGCATTAGTAGAAACTTAAAAAGTAAAAATTGTGACAAAAGATAGAATAAGGTAATATCTAATATGTATTGATTTCCTTTAGCCAAATCCTACACATGCCCACTTCATATTATTTGGACTAAACAGTTACCACTATGTCAAAAATTATAAGTAGTAACAAAGACAGAACTTTAATTTCTTATTATATTGTTTTGATACCAATTATCAGGATCAAACATTTATCACTACACAAAAATTATACCAATTATTAGGATCAAGCATTTACTATTAAGCTAAGAAACGAATCCAAATCTTTATTTCATTATATTTGCATAGTAATTATTGTACGCTTCAGCTATAAGATAATACTGGACTCAACCTTCTAAGTCGCCCCACAACCCATACGAAAGCAATTGACCAATAAAATGGATTTTTGAAGGATTTGGAAATCTCAAAACGAGGATAAAAAATGGTGAGGCAATTAAGTTGTGAAAACCTTAATTGAAACATTTTCATAGGTTGCTTGAGGGGTATAAGGGTATGGGAGGCATGAGGTATGTGGACCAGAAGAGCACGAAAGATGGTAGACAAAATAAAAGACAGACCATGTACGTAACATTAATTATATTACCAAATTCAATTCATGCATATATGGTTTTCGACTTTGCCACAGAATTAACAGATCGAAAAGCACGCACAACGTGAGACATATCTTTGACCCATGTTCTCCCCACCTCTAATGGATTATATTCCCAAGTACTAGTAGTGGATCCCAAAAAAACAAAACATTCCATGTACCTAGAGACGCAAATAATAATCTTCATTCTTCACAAACATACAACTAACCGAAAGAATATATGATATACATGCATCATGCTTCATGCATGCTGCTACTACAAAACATGTTGCCTGATTATGATCTGATCAGCCAATTGAGTTGTTGACAAGTTATGGTAGCTGATTATATGTTCAAAAGAAATGGCATCAGGTTCCAACAACTAAGTTTTGTAGCAACACCTCCCTCACTTATGCTATATTAATTAATGGCGGAAGCGGTTCAGACATCTAAGTATGTGCGCTGTAATCGAGTTGGCATTCAAAGTCTCATGTTTAGACCTGCTTATTGGTAAGCGTTGGTGCCTTGGTGGTAGTGTTCCCGGCACGGTGATTCAGTTGCCCATTAAGTAGGATGGTCAGTGTCGGGTGTTCACGAGTAACTCACCACATTGGGTGAAACTCCCACATTGTGACTGTCAATGCTTAATCATGTGTCCATGTTGCCCGACACGGTGATTCAGCTGCCCATTAAGTGGGATGGTCAGTGTCTTGGTGCCTTGGTGGTCGTGTCGGGTGTTCATAAGAAACTCACCACATTGGGTGAAACTCCCACACACTATGAGTGTCAATGCTTAATCATGTGTTCGTGTCCCTGGCTCAATGACTCAACAGTCTGCGGATCAGACATATAAGTATCTGCGATGTAATCGAGTTAGTATTCAAAGTCTCATGTTTAGACCTGCTTATTGGTAAGCGTTGGTGCCTTGGTGGTAATGTTCCCGGCACGGTGATTCAGTTGCCCATTAAGTAGGATGGTCAGAGTCGGGTGTTCACGAGTAACTCACCACATTGGGTGAAACTCCCACATTGTGACTGTCAATACTTAATCATGTGTCCATGTTCCCCGGCACGGTGATTCAGCTGCCCATTAAGTGGGATGGTCAATGTCTTGGTGCCTTGGTGGTCGTGTCGGGTGTTCATAAGAAACTCACCACATTGGGTGAAACTCCCACACACTATGAGTGTCAATGCTTAATCATGTGTTCGTGTCCCTGGCTCAATGACTCAACAGTCTGTGGATCAGACATATAAGTATCTGCGATGTAATCGAGTTAGTATTCAAAGTCTCATGTTTAGACATGCTTATTATTGGTGCCTTGGTGGTAGTGTTCCCAGCACAGTGATTTAGTTGCACATTAAGTGGGATACTCAATGTGTTGATGGTAGTGTTCCCGACACGGTAATTCAATTGCCCATTAAGTGGGATAGTCAATGTCGGGTGTTCACAAGTAACTCACCACATTAGGTGGAACTCTCATAGTGTGACTGTCAATGCTTAATTTAATCATTATTACATGGACTATGGTCCACACAAATAAAAAGTACATTTTTAATATACAAAAGGTACATTATTTTTGTACATAAAGTACATTATTTAAGTACTGAAAGTACATTATTTTATATATACTATGAAATAATGTACCTCCAGTACAAAAATAATATACTTTTAGTATAATAAAAATATACCTTATATTCATGGTCCACACAACAATGTGGACCATGGTCCACCCAATAATTTGCCTGCTTAATTATGTGTCCGTGTCCCCGGACCGGTGGTTCAATAGCCCATTAGGTGGAAGGATCAGTGGCTCAACAGCCCATTAGGTGGGAGGATTAGTGTTTGGTGTTTATAAAGCTCACCACATTTGGTGAAACTATTTGGTTTTAACAAGGAGCTCTCCACATTGAGTGAAACTCCCACACTACAACGGTTAAGACTCAATCATGTGTCTGAATCCCAGGCACACTGACTTAGCAACTCATTAGGTGGGAGGATTAGTATTCAGTATTCACAAGGCTAAGTCATTAGGTGGGAGGATTAGTATTCAGTATTCACAAGGAGCCCATAAGGAGCCCATTAGGAGCCCATTACATTGGGCAAAACTCAATTTGCAGTCACATTTATGACAGTACTGATGTCTACTGTACATAAGGCTGCGTTATATACATGTGGAATGAATGGCTTGTAAGCGCTTTAAATGCTAACATTAGGTATGCTACAACAAGGTCAATAAAACACAACCTCATTCTTTTCAAAATGACATGACAATACACTGGATCTGATCTACATATATGGTAGGTGGGTATATGTTCAAATTCCAAAAAAACATGTGAATATTGATCTTAGCCACTGCAAAGTGGCACAAGACATTTGAACAGTGATCTTATTATCAGACCACATTCAAATGAAATATTGAGTTTCTCATCAGTGCTTTGAATACTGTACACTTAAGTTACTTCATATCAATTTTGCAGTCATAAGTCCACTACTCCAACTATACTAACTAATGGTATAAAAAAATTAGAAGGCAATGATGCTAATTAAAAGAATAATATATATTAAATATTATGACTAGAAGAACATATATTCTATGTTTGCTTTCATTCTCTAATACTTTTTATTATCACTTTATCATGCAATGTTTCTGCTTTTTAGCAACAGGACTCTGGTAAGTTCATCAGCAATTCCTTGCAAAATAACCGGTTTACGAATAATACCATTCATCCCGACCTGAATGCATCTGTCGCTCGCATCTTCATCGTCATTTGCAGTTAGAGCGATGATCAGTGGCCAGCTTCGGCTTCTGAACTTGCGAATTCTCATGGTGACTTCAAAACCATCGAGTTCAGGCAGGTGAAGGTCCAAAAGGATAACTTGGAATGGGCATGCTGCGGGTCCTAGAGCCCCGAGACATTCGTATCCGGTTGAAACTGCAGAAACATTGCACCCCAGTTTCTCGAGCAGCCTACGGGTTACTCCCCTGTTGATACCATCATGGTCGGCTAACAGAACTTTGAGCCCGGCCAAAAGAGAGCTCGGGTGTGTAAGACTGGAAGATTCGCTGCACCCAGACATGCCTGAAGTGGATGGCCCGAGTTGAAAGCCGAGAACAACTGCCATGCTTTGATGAAAGCCCTTAGGGTTTGGCACTACCGAGATGTTTCCTTGCATTAACTGCATATTATATTTCCAATTTTCCAGCAAAAAGTTAGTTTACAATCCGAAACATAATTCAACAACGCAAGAGAGATGGAGAAAAATGAAAACTCGAACAAAAGGGAAACAGGTTATTTCACATTCATATGATGCTACGATAAGGACCAATATACCTGAACTAGCTTTTTGCACACGGTGAAGCTTAAAACTTCTTCAACCTCCCTCCGGCCATATGCCTCACTACAATGTGAGGCTTTGTAAACACCCTCGGGCTTAGAACAATTACCGGCAATCCCAATTTCAAACCTGACATGAACATGCTCACTAGATGACTTTGTTCTCCATCCTAAATCCTTTCCTCCCTGACCATCCTTTTCACGGGTTACAGAAAATTTGATGCACCCTCCACCGCTGCTCTTAAGTAGATTTCCAACCATATGCAGAATTACCTGAAAAACTCTAATTTCATTGCCAATAACATGATTAGGCAGAGATTTGTCCACTTCGACCACGAATTCGTAACCCTTAAAAGTACAAAGGCACTTGGCAAGGCAGATAGCTTCTTTTATCATAGAATGTAATTGAAAGGATCTCATCTCAAGTTGGAATCTTCTGTTTTGCTTTGTCGATGTATCCATTGCATCGTTAATTAAAGTCGAGAGGACATTGCTGGTCTTCGCCAAGGTATCTCTAAGAAGTTTCTGCTCACAATTTAATTGCTCATCCTGCAAAACAGAGAGAAGGCCCAAAATTGAGTGCATAGGCCTTCTCATGCCATTGCTCATGACCATCTGGAATGAATTCCTAGCCTGACTCGCCCTCAAAGCATCTTGCTGTGCTTGATGCAGAGCTCGGTTTTGCTCTTCTAATTTATCCCGCATATTTTGGACCTCCTCAAGCACTGCAGCATGGGAAATTGCCACAGCAACTTGATCAGCGACAACCTTTACGATTCCCATTTCCTGGTTGCCCCAACATCTACCCTGCCCAGCAGGAATCACCAAAACGAGGATAGCATAACATTGCGGGACAAGCTCAGGGGTCCCACCCTTAAAGTTTGCGACCCTCAGCATTGGCATCCGTATCGCCGCCACACTTCCTGGCTCACAAACCCCTCCGCTACTTGCAACAGCGAGTGGTGTATCGGGGTCGAGTAGTTTCACTTCAACGCTCTGCTTAATTTCCTGTACGACTGGATCGAGGACCGGAATAGGGAAGTTATGCCCATCTACGAAGCTCCTCCCTCTCACCTCATGAGTCAGGTCCATTTCCGTTTTCTCCTCATTTGGCATCCAAATGGCACAGTTATGTAAATCCAGCGTCTTTGATAGCTCTATAAGAGTCGTATACAAAATTGTGTGTCGATCAAGTGACTTGCGTATCTCTCGGGTGAGCATCCGGACATGCCATCCCGCTTCTTTCTGTTTCTTTATCATCCCAACTTCTCGACCAAGATCCCAAGTCTTCTTTTTCAGCATAAACTCTCGTACCTTCACCTTGAGCAGCAAGGGAATAAGCGTGACGAGGGTAATAGCAGTAGCAAAAGACACCAAAGCTGTGAGAACTTTGAAAATGGTAAGGGCAAGCATCAAATGAAACGAGTGTTGGCCATAATAAGTCCAACCCATGAGCAGATGCGTCATTCCACACAGAACAATGAAGGCAATAAACTCAACAAGTATCAATTTGAACGGCGCATTGGAGCAGCTAACGAAATAAAGAAGCTCAATCGGGATGGAAAAATAGGCCACTGCAATCAAGAAGTCGCCAACTTTTTGCCACTCCATAATCGTCTCGATACTCCAAAATCCATCATAATCACAGTTGCATCTGAAGAACCCATTATCCCCAGCTGTTAATGCAACAAGGGAAACCCAAACCAACACCCTCAATGCTAATATCTTCGACATTGTATCTAATGCACTAAACCCCTCAATCTATTCATCAAATACACCCAAATTCTCCACTGACCCCTCAATACAGGTCAATTGGAAATTTGTGCATCAGTGCTCAGTTCCAAACTCATCAAACACCATTCATAGCAATCACATCCTGCCCAATAATATATACAGGTACATAAGTAAAAAATTAATGACATACAAATATCAAAAATCAAGAAACACATACAATTCTCAGTAGAATATTCCATCAATACCCTGATTTGCAGAACCAAAGACTACAAAACACCAACTTAACTCAAGAACACATGCCACTAATTTCCCCTCATTCAATAACACACAGATGAATAAGAACTATGAAATAATCACCCAAAGGCAGAAAACACAAGGAACAACACCAGCTTAGTGAAATAACCATAGATATGTTTATATTTCAGAAGAAAGATTGAAACTTTACCAGAAATTTTGAAAACCCACCACCCACACCTCCAGTTGACATTGGAAACCCAGAAGAAGCCAACCCAATCCAGCCTCCAGATCTTATCCTTCACCCCCACATGCAGACACAAATAAATGCACGCACATAGTACACATACATGGCTGTATATGTGTGTGTGTGTGTGTTTTTTTTTTTATAAGCGTGTACAAGCACAATAAATATATATATTTACAGAGGTTTAACCCTCAAACCCTTATCCAATCTCTATATTCGCACACAGTTCCACCCTGCATTGCTTTCAAATGAAAAAAGAACACTACACTTTTTCCCCAAAATAGCAGAAAAGTCATTAATTCAATGCACCCGTCATACACAAACCGGGTACCACATTAGTACCCGGCCCTCGCTCCTCAAACCCGGCAATATACAGAGAATCAACATCACCAGAGAAGTGCGAGAAACAGAGCTACCATAACCAAAAATTCACACATTTACTACACACCACACATAACCGCATACCCAAATACAAAGATTCAAGAAATTGCTAATGAAACATGGAGATTCAAGATTTTTATAGAAGGTTTTTGAGCAGGGGATGAATTTGAAGACTTTTTATCCTTCCAAACAAAGTACATAGACATGTATGTATATATGTATATAGACAGAGAGAGTGAGAGAGAGAAAGAGAGAGAAAGAAAGAGAGAGAGAGAGAGAGACTAAGGGAGGTTTTAAGCGCCGTTGTTTGGGAGAAAGAGAGAGAGAAAGGCAAGGAGACAGGTGGAAAGAGAGGGGGAAATCTAAGGGTGAGGGAGGGTGGGACCCACCAACCCTACATGAACCGAATTTGGACGCACTTTTGTATGAATCAAAAAAACCTCCGCTTCCGACTCCCAAAATAGTTGCATTTTTTAAATTTGTTTAATTACAATTTTTTTTTAATGAAATTTGTTTTAAAAAAAATGGATTAATTTATTATTGAATTTGCTGGTTTTATTTACTACCGGTTTTAGATTTGGGTTTTGGGTAAATCGGATTATGATTAATCACGTGTATAAGCAAATCGGGTAAAAATCCAGGGCTACACTTCCTTGATTAGGTAACCCCATCATTTCCGGGATAATGGTTTACAAACATGATTTTGAATTTTCAAAATGATTAAAGATACCGCGTTATTCGAGTTCAATGCACTTTAGATTATCTGTATTTCTATAACGCTTTTTCACTTTTAAAAATGAGTTATATCATCATATATTTGTATTTGCAATTATCACTATTTTCTCTACATCTTTATAATTCTAACCTACCCTCAAAATAATAAAGAGGATAAAGTTAGGGGTCACACCAGCCAAGTTGCTAGTTAAATTGTTACAAGGTTACAAGTTCAATTTATAGCGAGAGTGGTCTATTGGTCGTCTTGATTTGAACCGGTTAGTTATGGACAATATATATATGTTGGTTTACTTCCTTGTGGTGTTATACTTCTTGTACACCATCGAGTAGTGACCGTGTGTTTCTCTCGTCACTCAAAAATAAAGAGGAAAACTTTGCCCAAAATACGGCTAGATCTATGAATAAATTCTCATGGAGAGCGGCTCATTAGTAGCTATGCAGAATATTGTTTCAAGTTATTAACTCGAGGGATCTGTATTTCCACCTCGTTGATACCAATAAGGATGATCATTATGTGTGTGTGTATGTATGTATGTATGTATGCATGTATATATATATTGATAGTGTTCATATCACACCATTCACACATAGTCGCATACTCAAATGAAATCGAGTAGGAGCTGAACATAGCCAACCAGATTAATGCGTAACAAAAGTAACAAATAAATAACACACGCGATAAAACGTTAACCAAATCAAAATTGTAACCATTTCTAACTCTCCTTCCTACTTCATTCCCTCAATGTACATTTACGAACACATGCATTTAACCTTAAAACTGGTTAAATTCTATGGATTTGCAACATACACGTTTCTGGATGGTTAGCCAACCAACTTGTTGAAATGCCCAAATTGTGCTCCGTATTGGAATATGTCCTCAATTTCATCACAACACAAAGGTGAGGTTGAAAGTGAGGTCATGATTCATGAACACCAACACGTTGCGTATGCATGATTTCAAGTTCTAATCAAAATACAAAAGAAGGGCATCATATCATTTCCGTGGGTCATTAAACAAGGAAAATGCTCAGTGCATTATATTTAAAATTGTACAAATTATATTTGACGTGATAGAGATTTAATTAATACACGTATCAATCAAAAAGATTGATATTCCTTTAAATTTTTACCACATGATGCAAAACGCTGATAATTTTACTAAAGAAATGTGTCTTCCTAGACACTCTTGGTATTTCATCATCAACAATAGTAATTGGATCTCCATGGAATTGCTATACATGCATGTTGTGTAGTGTGTGTGCTAGTCCATGAAGGGAATGGCAATAAAATAATTATTGTAAAATGAAAGTAGATTCACTAATACAGAAAAGAACATTAGTGTCCGTTGTAGAAGAGAAAAGACGTATATTTTATAAAAGACGTATATATGGGTTAAGACGGTAAAATCATTATAACTGCAATATAATGTAAATAAATATCGTTGGATATAAAAATGTGATAATAAATTATATACTTGAATGAACAAGACGCTGAAAACATTATAATTGTAATGTAAATAAATATCATTGGATATAAAAATGTGACAATAAAGTATATACTTGATAGATAGACATATAATTTATATTTCCTCACAACAAAGTTGCTGCAATTATCTTGACCTCTTTCTATCATGAAAAGGAGAAAGTGAAGAGTGTCTTGAATCAATGAACTTAATTGAGTCTTTAATTTGATACTCGATGGATCGGGTATGTATGACATTGGTTATAATTAATTAGATTTCAATTGTCATTTTTATTTAATTTATTAAAGTTTATTTATTTGTATAAAAAGGAATTAAGAAAAAAAATCAAATCAAGAACAATAGATAAATCATGGTCAAGTCACACTAACACTGTTAGTAGTCAAAAGTTGGCAGATATAATCATGTCATGTGGATAGATAACATGTTTCTAAGCTTTAAATTACTAAAATCATCAACCATTGATGAATCTTCATGGGCGGTTAATAATAAGATTAGTCATAACTTTTTTCAAGAAGGCATTGTTATCATTTGTTAGGGTAACATATTTGTTGGGAAACGGCTCGGATAGTCAAGTTTAGCATCCTATCATCGAAACGTGGCACTGACTATTATGCAAATAAAAGAAAATAAAGTTGCTTCTTTACTACTAGTTATAGCTGATGGGATATGGGCTTTGCGGGTCGAGAGAGTAACAATGGCGAGCAGAAAGATAAGAAGGACGACAAGGCGCAAGGTCAAGAAATGGTATTAGAAAGTGAGTCGACCAGGGAAGGTTGGGAGCAACGGTAGATAGCGCAAGGTAATGTACATGATCAGGCCAATCAAGAAGTTGTGAGACCAATCAAGAAGGAGTCAACTAGGCAAGAAATCAGTCGGATCCCACTATGAATCCGAGCAGGTGAGGAGAACAACCGGATGAGTGCGCAGGGCGAGTGGATAGATAAACCAGGTTGACGGAGCGAATGGTTGGAGGAACCAGGCTGACGAAGCAAGTGGATGGATAAACCAAGCTGGCTGGGAAGAATGGATGAAGGAACTAGGCTGATGAAGAAACCAGACGGATAGGGTCGAATGGGTGGAGAAACCGAATGGGAGGTTGAGTATATCAAAAGAGTCGACTGAGTAAAGGCGAGTAGCGAAGGGGGTCGGTTGAGCACAACTAAGAGCAGAGTGTCTCAGGTGAGCTAAGGCGTCAAGGTTATTAATGAGCCATTAAAGAAGAGTTAATGGCAATGATGAGGAGAACTGTTATGGGAGGCGGGCCGGTGTGGGAAAAGCGAAACCGGTAGTAATGATTAGATATTATGACATTTATTGTATTAATTTTGTAACCGTAGCATTTATGACAAGCTGACCGTTGGAGTCGGTTGGACTTGTATAAAAGCCTGAGAAAGGCACCGTAAAAAGGGTTAGCAATTTCATAATATACACGAGAGAATTTGTGAGCAAGCTTTCTGTGAATTTTCCCACAAATTTTACTGTGGATAGCGGTCCACAATGGATTGTGGACCATGCATTAAAACGACGTCGTTTTGGTTAATGAAAACAAACGGTTGAAATTGCTCCATCCCGCGCAATTGCAGTTTTCTTTCAACACAACTGCAATTCTTTTCAACACAACTGCAGTTCCCTTTCAACTCAACTGTAGTTCCTTTTCGATATAACTGCAGTTTCATTCGATATTATATACTCAAATATGTGAACTTGTTATTTAGTTTCATTTCAACACAACTATAGTTTCTTTTATAATACACTGCAATTTCCTTTCAACACAATTACGATATCATTTCGATATAACTACAGTTTCATTGGACAATATGCATCCAAAAATGTGAAACTATTATTCAGTATCAGTTTATATACACTGCAGTTCCCTTTCAACACAACTGCGGTTCCTTTTCGATATAACTGCAGTTTCATTCGATAGTATAAAAGCAAATGTGAGGCAGTATCTTTTGAGATGAAATGTAATATCAGTTACGAAGCTCCATTACGACTTACGGCAGCCGTTTCTCCTACTTACTGAAACGACATCGTTTTGTGACCATGGTCCACAATGCATTGTGAATCATGGTCCACCGTATAACAACTGGAATTTTCCTGTGATCATAGCCTTTTCCGGTAGTGTTGGCTCGCACAGCTGACTGCTCATTTAGTTAGAGAACCAACAATAGCTTTTAGCATAGTGGTAAGCGTTTGAACCTTACAGTTAGTATCAGAGCAGGGTAATAGCTCAAAGAGCTGAGTTCAACATCCTGTTATTACAAGTAATGACACTGACTACTACGTAAGTATAACTACTAGATATAGCTTTTGGCGTAGTGGTAAGTACTTAATCCTAACAATTGGTGTCATAGTTGGTCACGACTAGGAGGGAGATTATTAGAGGAGGCTTTGAGGATTGATTGTTACACAAGTATAAGGAAATAAAGTTACATATTTACTACTAACTATACCTTTTGACGTAGTAATAAGCGCTTGATCTTAACAATATTTGTTTGGAAAATATATATTTTATATAACGGTTGAGGATGGGATAAAAAGGCATCAGACAGGGCCTTGGAATCCATTAATATTGTGATGTCTAAAAACACTTAAGTTTTCCGAGTCAAACAGCGATAGATGCAATGCATTGGCATAAACAAGCACAAAGATACACAAAAAAGGGCAGAAGATTAAAGGTGCAAAACATTCTTTGCGTTTGGTTAAGCTTATGGATGGTGTCTTTAATTTGCCATCTTTCACAGTGCAGTCTTTTCATTACTAACAATTCAGTAAAGTGAAACCATAACATGTTTCTGTGGAATTTAGTTTGATTGTTGTCCAGCTTATCCATGCCACGTGTTGATGGATGGTCGAACAATATATAGGTTTACCTGCAAGGATTTGCTTTTTCTTTTAATGGATCACTCATTATATAAATTAAGATTCCCACACGGATAAGCTAAGGTTAGATACATACAAATTTATAATATTTTAATGTGATTTATTTTGATTCATTTTGTAATGAGAATTATCGAAAATTTGTGCGTAGCAATTTTAAAATATAATTTTAGCAATCTTTTCTTTTCTAATTAAGAGAAATAAATCTAGCTTGGAGTGGCTTCTTTTTATGCTAAGAGTGTGTAAAAATTATTTAATTATTTATGTTGAAAGAATTAGTTAAAAATTACATGGTCATTTTGAATTGATTCACTCCCAATTTGAGTCGGGTCAAAATGAATTCAGATTCTCCTAAGTGAAATGTCTGATTTGATATATACACTCAAAATGGATAATGCGTAAATAAGAATAAATTGTAATCAAAGTGTACACATATGAGTTGGGTAAAATGAAGTTGAGTTGTAAATACTTTTGAGTAGATTTTGCCCACATTAAAAAGAGATGTGAGCTTGCACTAGTATAAATACAATTCAACTTTTAAAGGAGTTTACATTGTATAGCATAGAGATTTTCTTGTGTGTGAAGAGGTTGTGCAAAATGAGGCCAAAAAATTTGAACTTGTGTCCACCTGCGATTAGGAAAATATATGATTTTAAAGAAAGTGTTATTTTTCATACACTTAATTTGTCGTTACTAAAATATTCGAGAATTTTTATAAATAAAATTTTCCGTTCCTCTTATTCTCAAAAAAAAAAAAATAAAAAAATTCCGTTCCTCTTATCCCCTTTAGCCATTGGATGTGCAAGAAGAAAGATCAGTCATTTAGTGGATATATAGAGAGGAATTAAAGAGATTAATTTCATATATTTACCTATTCTTTTTTTTTTTTAATACACTCTAGTTAATCTAATCATAATATGAGAGACAAGAGTCAAACTTAATTACGATTTTTTTTTATGGAAAGTAACAATAATGTCATCAGATTACAAAAAGTTTGGCAATGAAAAATCGATTCTCTATTTTAAATAGTTAATTAGTTTAGAATAGTTAGTGAATGGGCATGCAATGAAGAATCGATTCTCTATGGAGTTATCAAAAACATTTTCATTATAATACTCTCATTGTTGTTCACGATACAACATTTTCATATTTTGAAAACATTTTATAAATTCTCTTTAATCTTTATCAACATATTTAACTTTTTCTCTTTTAATAAATATAAGTAAAAATTAATCATTCATTGAAATATCTTTCGTTGAATTATGCGATCTATTTTTCACTGTCATGATTAAAAAAATTTCAAACACATGCAATCATCATTGATTCATTGGTAATATATCAAGACTAATTTTACCAAAAAAAAAAAAAGAAGTCTAAGTTGATTAATTGGAAAAAAATACTATTTGCGCCCGCATGGATAACTTAGTTAATTGGTTTCTGGATGATAAATTATGGACAAGAATGTAAAATCAAGTCCTACCAGTCATAGTATGAAAGTTTCACCATTTTGTGAGGGTGACTTCTTGTGAGCATTATATTAGTCATTCGTACTCCGACTTAATTGACTGCTGAGTCACCGTGATTTATCCTTCTATAATTCTGTCGGGTCGGAACGAGAGATGTTGCCTTTTGTAGGCAAGACTAATTTCACAAGCAATGATCCCTCATTTATCCTATTATGCATATTTCTCACGAAATTAAAGGAGATGGTGGGAAAATTGGCCTTCATGATGCCATGTTTGGATGGATAGAATCTGAAAGGAGAAAAAGAATAAAAAAATAAAAAAAGAGAGAATATAAGGAGGAAAAAGAAAATTGCGGAAAATTTTGGGCACAGAGAGAATAGACGTACAAGCTAAGAAATAAAATTCTGTCAATTTTCTTTCTCATATATTCTTAAATTGTTTTTATGAAATTATTGACAAGGTGGTTGATGTGCAGTCCTTGCTGACCATAGAGGCGGCACTCCAAATTCATCTTATTGACGCAAATGTACGAGCCATTAATGCACCTATTATCCACCAACATTTGATTCATTCATTGTTAATATAGATGGAAATTTGGAAAGTGACATACTTAGTCAAAGTGGATTGTGTCAAATTGATAAGATCAATACGTGATGATCTTGTCAAAATATAGAATGGTGTTTTTCCAAGGAAATTAGTCAAAAATGGTATGTTAAGTGGACATTTTGATGCGGTGTTTTGAGTTGAGTTCACTTTTTATTTGAATCGGATAAGTATGAATTTGAGTTTTCTTAAGTGAAATATTTAATTTAATATATTATACACTTAAAATAAATAATAAGTGAATGAGAAATTGATTAAGTGTTCCATTAAGTTGAGAAAAATGTAAATTTGAAAAGTTTTTAAATAACCTTTGTTCTATATTGAAAAAGTCTATATATATATATATATATATATATATATATATATATATATATATATATATATATATAGAATATTAATCAAATGTGGCCGTGCTCTTAGGTGTGGCCGTGCGGTCACACACCACTCAATGTTACGAAATACACCACTCAATGTTAAGAAACACACCAGTAAGAAACACACCACAATGAAAATATACAAAAACACCATAAAACACACCACACACCCAAAATAATGCACCATAACTCCCATGTCCCTAATGGTGCATTTGCTAATACTGTGTGGTGTATATTTGCATACCTAGTGGTGTGTTTTTGGGTGATGCGTCCCTAACGATGCATATTTGTGTGGTGCATTTTCTAACACTGAGTGGTGTATATCTGTATACATAGTGGTGAGGCCGCACTGTTCACACCTAAGAGCACGGCCACACTTGAACATGACCCTATATATATATATATATATAATTCAACTTTTTAAAAAGTTTGAATTATGTAACATAGAGAATTTAATATATATACTTCAATTATTCAAACTTAACAAAGATTTTATTATAAAGTCGTGATAAATGGCATATTCATTCATTTATTTATATGCATTTGTTTATATATTGTCTCACAATTCACAAATGCACAATTGTAGAAGGTAAGCAAGTGGAGATGAGAAGAGAATAATTAGCATTATATTTCCACGTTTGAGCACCTGGTTTCCGAGAATGTCATTGTACATCTTACTTGGGACTTTGGAGCTGATCTGAGACAACATGCGGTAATTCCACCCACAGTTTTTGACTTAATTAAGATCCTGTCTTTTACTAATTAAATTACTAATATAATCAGGCCTCAACACATTCATACACATATATGATATATCAAAACACGTTTATCCCATCCCACCCTATTAGAAAGGTAAAGCGGGATTTAAACTTTTTGGTCTGTATTTTGACTAGCTTTTTAGCTCATCCGTCAAAATGACTGATTTTAGCAGGTCGGGACTCGCCAAGCCTGTCTAATATGTATACATTATTAGTATTAGTGTGTGTGTGTGTATATATATATATATATATCATTTTATATAATTATATGTATATAAATATATGTTAATTTATTTATTAATATTGAAAAGATGTACATTACCAAACTACTTTCTTCCCTACATAGTCCACCTTCACAAATAGCGTGGAACTAGCTAGCTAGGAAAATTAAATGAGTAAAGGCATTCAGAATTGATGGATAGATCATAGATGCATGCATGGGACAAAATTAACACTGCCCAATAAGTTCTTAAATTTCTTCACGCCACTTTAAGGAAGACGAAATGTCCGGCACGGTGATAGATCATGCTACAAATTAACATAAGACGATGAGATTAATAATTCATACGGAGATGGAGTTTGTTTTACTGGAGTACGTGGAAGCTAGCAAGAATTAATATAATGACTATGATGGTGTTGTTTTAGTGGAGACAAATGTTAAGCAACTAGTGGGTTATTGCTTTTGAATTTGAATTTGATTATACATGCATGCATGTTAATTATTATTTCATGCATGCATGATTATAGCCGGCGGCTTGCCACACACCTAGCTAGGTAAAATGCATGGTTTGTAAAATCTCCACGTTTGGGGTAGTTCCCTAATAGCAACACGTCAATTCATTGTGGGTGGTTTTCCAGAAAAATCTAGTGAATTCTCAATATTCATATTTTTATTTATAAAAGTATTAAAATTTAATTAATTGATCAAATCAAAAAGTTCAATTAATCGGTGGGTGACACAACTTTTTTTTTATATATATTTTGACTGATCGACCAAGTAAAGTCTTTAATTTTAAATACAAATATTGAACTTAAGTAAAAATATATTTTTACTTTTCACATTCTAATATAAAGTCAAAGATCTATTTCATTCCATCACAAGCTATTGACCACTTATTAATTATATATACTAAAAAAAAAACAGAATTTAGATACTGATTAAATTTGCAGTCGTGCCATTTGCAGAATGGATAAATCCTACTTGTGATATTTAGAATTGCGTAGAAAGAGAGGTTGTTGGTCCAATAAGGCAAGGAGGGTTCATGAACTTGCAAACATTTCTACAATTATACTTGTCTTCTTCTCATCTGCCGTCCAAATGACTTGAAAACAATGGATCCATCGGATAATGACACTTGCATTTTAATATGAACTCTTTAACTTTCTACTTTCTTAATGATTCTTGAGGTTAACATGTCCATGAATAGTAACATATATCTAATAATTATATTATTTATAAAATTTATATAATGCAAAAATAAATAAATAAATTATCAAATTATTATATGATATTTTTGTAAAAATAGATCGTGGCAATTTTTCTCCTAGGCGCCCACGGCCTGGCGCCTAACTCGACTGAGTTAACTCGTCCATTTGAATCGAGTTAACAGAGTTAATCCGATCGGCTCGGCCTTACTAATTTTTTCATTATACCACCCGACTAGCGTCTAGCGCTTACTGCAACCATGGTTTCAATTCGTCCATTTGATTTTTGTATTCTCTTTGTATTTGTGAATTGTTCTCCTCTAAATTCTACAATTTCTATTGAGAATGCACTTCAATTTTAATTTTGGTGTTTTAATGACCACCAATGGGCCAAAGACCTTGTAGTCAAGCGGCATGAAGTGACTCTCCCAAATGAAAAATAAAAAGTCATGAGTTCGAGCCTCAGTGTAGTTGATATTAACGAAAGTATATATATGAACAGATATTATATGTAATATATGGTGATATTGAATCACCATACCAACTGATACAAATGATGACACATTAGCCTACTACTTAAGTGTCAGCATACCATCTGTAAGCTCTTTTTTTTCTTTTAATATAAATAACCATTTCCCAACCATTTTGGTGACAACTATTACATATTAAGATAAGAACGTCTCAACCCCCAATTCTGAGCTCCCAACCCCCATTGTATATGTTCTTACTAAATAGCTAGCATTGTACGTAATAATACTCTTAAATATACATTTCAAATTAATATTTTTATTCCACTCTACTATTCGGTGTACTATTACATATTAAGATAAGAACGTCTCAACCCCCAATTCTGAGCTCCCAACCCCCATTGTATATGTTCTTACTAAATAACTAGCGTTGTACGTAATAATACTCTTAAACATACAGCTTATATATATTAATATTTTTATTTCACTCTACTATTCGGTGTACTATTATATATTAAGATTAGAAACTCTCTCAACCCCCAATTCTGAGCTCCCAACCCCCATTGTATATGTTCTTAATAAATAGGTCTAGCATTGTACGTAATAGCACTCTTAAACATACACCAGTTATATTAATATTTATATTCTACTCTACTGTTCGGTGTACTATTTTGACTTATCAGTTTACTAACCAAGTCAACACCCCTTTAGACTTGGTTGACTGCGTCATTAACCACATTTTTCTCTTCTTTGTTTTTTTTTTTTTTTTTTTTTTTTGCGTCATTTTACCCCCTTTTCCTAGTTTTTTTGGCTCCTTTATCTTCTTTCTTCATTTCCGTTTTCTACTCCCCCCACCCCCCTCCCCCTACCCCATTAATCTCTCTCTCTCTCTCTCTCTCTCCGTTATTGTACGTTTTCGATTTTTTTTTTTTTTTGTACTTTTTGTATGGGGTATTTTGAGGAGATGATAACAATGGTTGCTTCGTGTAAAATTGTATAGTGTTCGAGCTTATTTTAAACTTGTATTAATTTATTAAACATAATTAATAGTTTATTAATAGGCACCTAATCACGATTTTTACAACAGTAATTTTATATTATATATAAAGGTTTTTGAAGGTTGAGGCTGGATGGTCTTAAGCATCTTAATTATGTTTTTTGAGAGGTCTAGGGATAACAACTATGTCTTTCACTTCCACTGAACTTTCTTTTGGCTCGCCCCTTGATATAATGTAATGATTGACAACTTGTTAAAACACAATTATGGGATTTGATTACTTTTCCAGTAAAAATATCTTTTCCTAATTAAAAACGGGCATTATTCCATCTTATTTCTCTTCACCAGTCACTTGCCCATCTGTTGCCTCTTCACTACACTCAGATTTTGTTTTGATTTTTTGTTCATTTGGTGCTTTGGATGTCATTATATTAGGATCAATTGCTTTGATTTTTTGTTCTTGTATTTTTAAAACTTTTATTTCCATTATAAAATCATATATAACCAAACATCAATATTAGTAATCATTCCAATTCCACCTTACTAGTTACTACCAACCATACAAAATATTTTGACCAAAATTCATTATCATTACCAAGTACAAATCAGAGTATTTGATTCCCATGTGAGAACCAAACACACCCTGAATTTTGGATGTGTGTTGTAATGTCGAAAACACATGCATGCAGTTGATCAGAGTACTTGAAAAGGGGTTTGTCACTTTTGTGCATTAGTGAATGGTGAATTAAAAGAGTGAGAAATAAAGTGGGGAAGAAAATGAACCGGGGTCCCTTATAATGAACATGAATTAAGAGGTAAATGTACGTCAAGGAGGCTAAAATAGACAGTCCATGTGAGTGACAGGGAGATATAAGCAGGGTCTTGGCATGGATTTGAATATAGTTGTTGAATGTAGACATTTTTCACTTCTATCTATTCCACTTTTTATGTTTGTGCTATTCTATTCCATTTTCCCATCACTTACTGCACTCATGCTGCATGCCACCACAGCCATTCACGGATTTAGTAAGTTCAATTCATGTACACTCCGGTAAATTTTCAAATCACGTTACTGTCTTTGAATTATAATAATGTAATAACACGTTCAGATTCGGTGTTATAAGTATCATAACCTTTAGTCTTGAAGCTATCAGCGAGATGATGCTTTCTGTAATTAAGTTGATATGTTTGTCTTAATTTTCATAAATATAGTTGATCGGGTTTTTATGAACTTTCACATCACAGCTCTCGTTTTCCATCAGCTGAATTGCAATTCAATTCAAAGATAGTAGCAAAAATGTAGACTTCTGGCATTTTTAATCTTTGTTACAATGGTTTTTAATTAATTTTTCATTAGTGTAAAATCACGGAGTTGGAGTGCGATTAAGGAGGAAGAAGAGTAAAAAATTAGATGGTGAAATTCTATTATTAGTTTTGGTCAACTAAAAATTTTTGAGGAATAATAATTTTAATAGACAGAGGAATTGAAAGTGTGGTAAGCCCACCCACTTTATTAAGTCGGTTATTATGCTAGGGAACTAAATGTGCAAATTTATTTAAAATATTTTATGTGTCTGGTTCGATTAATGAGGCTTGATTGAAGTTATTTTTAATTAAATTTTTTATAATATTAAATTTAGTATTAATATACAAAATTTATATATTTAGAAACTACACTAAAAGTACTATTAAACACAAAAGATCAAATTTAAAAACAAGTAAAAAATAATAAAGAAAATAAGCAAAGAAGAAAGAGTTGTTTTGACCAATGAATAATAAGTAGAACAGATAAAATGAGACAAAGGGAGTACAAAATTAAAAATAAAACTAGTCCCTCCATTCAAATTATAAATCGATTTAATTGAAGTAATTTAAATTTGATTGAATTAACCATTTATGTCAAAGACCTTGTGGTCAAGCGGCATAGTTGTGACCCTCCCAAATGAGAGCTACTACATTGTAATAGAGTCAATAGTATTTTTATTTTAAAAAAAAAAAAAAAAAAAAAGTTCATCACTACATCCACAAATGTTGGTGGTTGGCCCATTAGGTCTAAGACTAATTTTAGAAGCTAAAAGAATTAAGGTGAAATTGGACTGAGTAATTGGGAATTTGAGGTTAAAGATGTTAGTGGTTGGCCCATAGGTCTAAGACTAATTTTAGAAGAAGAATTAAGGTGAAATTGGACTGAGTAATAGGGAATTTGAGGTTAAAGTGAAAGGATGCAAGAAATTTAGGGTTGAAATGTGGGGAAGAGAGGGGTGGGTCAGCTTGGTGCTTAGTCTAGCTGTGGGGCATGGTGGGTGGTTGCGAGTTTTCAGTGGCCATTCATACTATCGTGTAACGTCGCTTACTGTCAGTCTGAAGCCGCCCAATAAAAACAGTGACAGGAGGCATTAACTTGGCTCCTATTGGCGATTATGGGATACAATGAGGTAATCGGGATAAGTTGTCTGAAGCTGCCCAATAAGAACAGTGACAAGGGGCATTAACTTAGCCGCCCAATAAAAAACAGTGACAGGGAGCATTAACTTGGCTCCTATTGGCGATTATTGGGGTACAGTGAGGTAATGGGATAAGTTGTCTGAAGCCGCCCAATAAGAACAGTGACAGGGGGCATTAACTTGGCCGCCCAATAAAAACAGTGACAGGGGGCTTTAACTTGGCTCCTATTAGCGATTATTGGGGTACAGTCAGGTATTGGGGATAAGTTGTCTGAAGCCGCCCAATAAGAACAGTGACAGGGGGCATTAACTTGGCCCCTATTGGCGAGCATTAACTTGGCCCGATATTGGCGATTATTGGGGGCGAGCATTAACTTGGCCCCTATTGGTTATTATTGGAGTACACTGAAGTAATGGGGATAAGTTGTCGTTGGTGTCCGGTGCATCTGAGACATGGGTACAAGTGTTTGAGGATGATTGAGGGGCAAAATCTATTGATTTCTCATCATCCAAGGTTTTTTTTACAACTATAAATAGGGTCTATTTTGTGCAAGCATCATAATTTTCTAAATGAGCATTTGACTTCAATTGGTTTCCACTAACTTTATTCTATTCTAGGCAGCTAGTCTAGTTGGTCTGAGCATTGTAATAACTCTCGATGGCCTCAAATGTATCTTGGGCTGGTGCTCCAACCCAATTTCTAGTATCATTTTTATTACTAACAAAAAAGACATTAGCGATCCAACATCTTATTCATTTAATATTTATATTTATTTATTATTAATTACCCAATTTTTGTCATTTACCTTATCCAATAAAACCATGAAATGTTCATAATGAATTTATGCAATCATTATACCCTGCACCACGGTGCACATAGCAATGTGCACCACGTATGTAAAACGACGTCGTTTTGGTGTTAGTAGACGCGGATGCGAATGACTTAGGGAATTCATTATCTATAATACACATAATCATTATCTATAATACACAGAACGTTTGCCTAGAATACACAGAATGTTTGCCCAGAATACACAGAATATTGACACAAAATACACAGATGTTAGTGGACGCGAATGACTCCAGGGAATTCATTATCTATAATACACATAATCATTATATAGAATACACAGAACGTTTGCCTAGAATACACAGAATGTTTGCTCATAATACACAGAATATTGACGCAAAATACAGAGAACTCATCCTCCTAACATTCGAATGCACAAACACATTACAACTTGTGTTACTAACATGAATACACATAATATTTACACAAAATACACAGAACTCATCCTCCTAAACATTCGAATGCACAAACACATCACAACATGTGTTACTAACATGAAATCACAACATGTGTTACTAACATGAATACACATAACGGTTGCCTATAATACACAGAACGGTTGCCTAGAATACACAGAATGATTGCCTGGAATACACAGAATATTAACATAAATACAGAGACCGACCGAAATGAGAAACGTGATTTCCAAAAAGAACGAATGATTAGTTTACAATGCTCAAAACGACGTCGTTTAGGTACGTGGTGCGCTATGTGCACCGTGGTGCACAGTATAATTTGCCGAATTTATGCCTTTGAAATTGTGAAATTGTGCAAGCATCATAATTTTCTAAACAATTGGACCGCGGTGGCGTCAGATGACAAAAATAATGATGTTTTTCAATTTGGGCCGACAAAGGCATTTGGGCTTTAATTTAGATCTTCTCCTGACAGCTTGTCTTTGGGCCGTATTATGTGTGTAATGGTTAAAAGACAGATCCGTCACATAAAATTGGTTCAAGTTTTATTGAACAAATTTGTTTGTTTTAGTTTGAAAGGCAATCATTGGCAAATTATGCTATGGACCCGGGTCCACCTTGCAAGGTGGGCCCGGGTCTATGTTCACAACTTTAGAACTGTATGTTCATAATTTTAGAATTCAATATACAAAATTACATTATTCAATATTCACAACTTTTGAATTCTATATTCACAATTTTGTTATATAGATTCAAAAATTGTGTTGTACTGTTGAACATAGAGTTTTGATACTGTTGAACATAAAGTTATGAAATTGTGAACATAAAGTTATAAAATTGTGAACATAGAATTATGAGATTGTAAACATAAAACTATGAAGTTGTGAACATGAATTTATGAAATGATGAACATGAAGTTATAAAACTATGAACATGGAATTTTGAAATTGTGAACATGGGATTTTGAAATTATGAACATAGAGTTATGAAATTGTGAACATAGACTCGAGTCCACCTTGCAAGGTAGACTCGGGTCCATGGCATAACAACTGGCAATCATTATATCGTGGACTAGGCCACTGTGGATCCTGATTCAATATACAGAATTTGATTTCATAAGGTACAAAATTCATGTTCATAATGCATAGAATTATATAGTTGATGACACATAAACACTTAACATAACACATACACATTATGGAATTGAAATTCATAATATGCAGAAATATATAGATGAAAGCACATAAATTCATAACATAATACACATGCTCTGTATGTATTTATTTTAAAATACCGTGTTTATGTATATGTGTATTATGTTAAGAGTTTATGTGTCTTCAGCTATATAATTCTTGCATTATGAACATGAATTTTGTACTTTATAAAGTTAAATTCTATATATTGGACAAGGGTCTACAGTGCACTATGGACCATGCTCTATAGATAAGTAATTCTTGTTAAGAAAGATTGTTGTACAACAATTGAGTTAGTATCTTAGGAATTTTTTTTTTCATCATCCATATAGAGCCAAGAAATGATAAAATTTATGTGGTAATGTCTCACTCAATAGATAATTATGGTGAAAACTATATTAAAACCAGTAAAGTAAAGGTGGTATCATATCATTTCAAATTATAGATTGGACTATTGGAGTAAATTCCTAGGGGAATCTTGTCAAGTTATAAACAAAATACAAGTACTTAGAATAATGCAGCACATAGTACAATAGAAAGTTCAGCTTCGAGTCTCGCTCTAATCAGGATTGACATTAAGTTTGACAGATATCACTAGTATATTAGGGTACTATATACTAGTCCAATCATATATCGAAGCCATTGAAGATTGTTATATAACTATAAAAAACATGAAACTATGGTGAATCGATAAACCTTAGTTTGTTCAAATATATCTTTTTATCCACATTAAGTAGCTTAGTTTGACACTTCGACCATATCTTCATTCGTATACTATATTATCAAAACTTGTAGCAGAATCCATAGTATATATACGCACACATAGTATGATCATCATCATTATCATCATCTCATCAATAAGACAACCATACAAAACTAAAATCAAGAATCATTATCCGATCCACTGCCTGAGTGACTGAACATTAGAGCATCAATATCAGTAGTTTTTTTGAGGTTATTGTCAGATTATTTGCCACCAAGGCATGAGAGAAGGGAAGAGAGAGAGAGCAAATAGATCCTCTGCAAGAGTGGGGAGCATAGTACAACAACATCTGATCTGTTGTCTTTCAATTCAAGCCACAACTACTGTGAAACGCGCACAGCAGCGCCCATGCGGGCGCGTGCACTGCATGGGCCCGCTGGGCGCACCAGTGCGCCTGACGCCTTAATTAATTAATTTTTTTTTAATCTATTTTTTTTCCTTCCATCTCATTTTCTCTTTCCTAATTACGCTTACAAAAACTGAGAAATAACTCCACTACTAAAGATGCTCTTATAGGAAAATACTAATTTAAACCACTAAGTATCATTAGTAATATAATTATATATATATTAAAGGAGAGTTTGGCAGTAGAGTAGAATTTTCAAGGTTATCCTTAGTGTACGTACGTGTGCGTGTTGCATGCATATCATGGAGAAAAACACTAAGAACCTACGCGTCGAAGATTCCTTAGTCACCGCTAAGAGTGAATAACTACAAGTGATGAAAATATTCCATCGGGGTATCCTATAACAAATCCCTCAGAAATTGAAGGCTCATAATACTACATCCAAATTTATCAACAAGAGTAGTGTGCTTCTAGTGGATGCCTACCTTCTAAGTGATTCTTGATATAACCAAACATTGTTACTTTACTATGATATGATAATGCTAATTACGTACTACATAAAATTAGGCTACGACGACTATGTCACAAGATTAAAACAAAAATGGCCAGGGGAATAGAACAAAATATTAGGAATTTCCTAGCTCATATATCTATGTTTGTGAAAAGGGCATTTAATTCGGGAAAAGTTTATAGTACTTTAATTTGCATAAAATCTGCATTGGGACCCAAAGGGTAACACTAAGTGAAGGTTCAAGCCAAGAGATAGCTCGCACAGAAAGTCAAACTTTGAACATTGTGATTACGAAATTAACTGACCAACTTTTAGGGTTACTCAGCTCTCCCTACAAAAAAAGTTTATAATACTAATTGGACAGATAAATCGCCACTAGGTATATATAGGTGCAACTAGTTATACATACCATGTTTGATTGTACTTGGGGTAAAGGGTGCAGATGCAAATTGGTGCTTTAGAAATTGCTTACTCCTTATTATGGTATATTAGGGTTCCAAAGAATAGAGAAATACAAAGATTTTACCATATTTACCATTAAAAAAAAAGTATATATAACCGTTTTGAAAATATTACAATAACAAAATGAGTATGCTATATATGTTAAATAACAAAAAATTGTTATATATATATGCATAGTGATTGGTGGATCTTAATTTGGTCATTATAAGTTGAAAATTCCATGGTTTTTCTTAACCTTTTCAGTGAAAATGATTTCAAGAGTAATAGAAGATGGAGTCTTTGAGATATAAGTAGAAAAAATGCTTTTTACCCCTCTTAAATTTCCTCGTGAGGTGGCCTTGTGAATGTTCATCATGAATTGACGGACTCTACTAATTTGTAATCAAAGACTGAAGTATCTAATCAAATGTTGTCACGTTAGAAAAGAAAAGTTTTTGGAGATATGACTAGCATTATATTATATTGCTCATTGAATATAATGTATCATGTTCAATTCAAACTCAATCCCATGTGCAAAAAATGTGATGATATATGTGGAAAATCGTTTATGAGATGACAACATAAAAGCATATATAGAAACCTGCACATGTCAAACAATAGACTAAGGGATGAAACTCTATATATATATATAGAACTTGAATCAATCAAAATACAGGAAAAAAAAAAAAAAAAAAAACATAGATACACACACACACAGCCACACCAAAACTCATATGAATGTGTGCGTGTGCAATACATGTATGTATATGCACAAATTTGTTTGAATTGAAGCAATTTGAAGACTACCCTTTCTTCAACATTTTGTATGTATAAAGCTAGGAAACAAAGGAGAGGTTTTGAGTAAAATTAGGAGTACTTGTGATGGCCGAGTCGAAGCTCCAAATCCACTTCATCATTTTCCTCCAATTCTTCCTTCTTCCTTAGCCTTTCTCTCCCATCTTCATCATCTTCCCTTTGAGAACCAATCCTCAGTGTAAGATTCGCACCCATTAAATTTAAATCCCCATGCAGCCCTAAACTCTCCGCCTTCAAAACGCCGTCGTTTGTCCCGACAACTTGCTGGTGGTAGCTAGGGTAAAACAGGTACCCCACGTGTTGTACTTGTGGCCTCGGAGACGGATAAAAACGTTGTTGGTCGCTCGGAATTTGTACGAGGTAGCTTGAGGGCGAAGATCCTTGTTGAAGAGGAATATTGTTATTAGATTTTTGCTTGGCCTTCAGTTTGTCCTTGCGATGAATGTTCATGTGGCCTCCCAGGGCCTGCGCGTTAGTGAACCCTCGCTTGCAAAACGTGCACTCGTAGGACCGGCCCACAGCGGCGGCGGGTTTCTCCGTTCCACGGCGGCGATCCGCCTCGTCGCCGCTTGACGTGTCGGAATGGTTGTTGAGATCAGTAGTTGCGGCGGCGGCGATGATGCTCATATCGATCGGGCCGACAAGGGAGTTTTGGAGTTCCGATGTTGTTTAAGGTAAAGGTAAATACGTGGATTCTTGGGGAAGTCTAGGTAGTAAGTGTGATTACTAGTTTTGTGAGCTTTATCGTTTACAGTCAAGTAGTTTTTGGCTAGGGTTTTAATAAAAGGATTATTGTTTATTTGTTTACGAACAGTAGTGCTTTTGTAGTTTTCTTTATGGATTTTTATAGTCCTGGCCGGCATCGACGTTGCAACTTCAATATTCTAATATTTTCCATACGTTTTAATAGGATTTCTTGCAGGACTTGAGGCCAGGCTAGGGGTTGGTTAGATGTATTCTATACATTTTATTAAAAGAATTGTATGGAACTATAATTGAGACATACATGATTTTATTTGATATATATGGTGAAGTTCACATGCGAACAATGCTTCCCGTTCAGTCACTCACCATTAGATACGCATATATGCACCATAAAGTGTGGTGAGATTTGGTAAATTTTTGGTACGTTTTGTAATGCATTGGTGTAATTTATTGTGGTGCATTTATGGATACTGATGGTGAATTCGTACCGGAAGGATTGTACGCATTGAGTTGAAATATATATATATATATATATATATATATATATATATATATATATATATATATATATATATATATATATATATATACACACACACACAGAGAGGGGCTAATTTTTCACTTTTTGCTTAGCAATTGCTAGCTAGCAGTGTGACCAAGCAGAGCAAATACCAATATACCATTTGGTATATAGGGTTGAAATATAAGATGGAAACAAAGCTTATATATTTGTTCACTTATTTTTATAATGAAAAGTACTATATTGTAGTAATTGTTGATTATTATGTATTTATTTGTTAGTTGTAATACATTGTACGTACGGAGTATATATTTATTGTATACAGCAAAACAAATTCTTCTTTTTATATTGGATTAAAAAATTGATGATGTTATATATATATATATAACTTTTGCTCGCTGATTAAGTCAAAAGTCCCTAAGAGTGAAAAGTTTTCTTAACATCGCACTTACACCCTAGTATATATTCCTCAACGTTGGGTGGGCCAATATAAATCTTGATTGACTTAATTTATAACTTGTTTTAATTTTATAACAGACTTAATTATAAATAGCTAAATCTAGAATACTCTCAACATATTAGTGAGTAAATTATATATGATCTCGTAAAAATCTCAATAGTATTCTTGACTACAAACTCTGACCAAGTCATTTTGGAAGTGCATTTTGATGTAACACTTCCAGCTTTCAACGAGTGAGTTTATTTAATCTCAGATTTAACCAATGCTAGCTATTGCCAACGTTAAAAGTGAGGAAAATTTCATTCCTCTTGCAGATTCCTTTGCATTTCCATATTGAAACGGCCCTACGCGTTAACGACCTTGTCTCACAATCAAATTAGCCCTACAAGACGACAGTTGTTATAACCCAATTCAATCTTATTATGTATCCACTTTTACTTTAAATCAAGTCCAATATTCTGCCATCGAAATGTTACACTAACTGATCATTACTATTAACTATAACTTTTGGTATAATGATAAGATTTTTGATTTATTGAAAAGCCTATCGCCACTACCCAAAGGCGCGTTTTGGGTGAAATCTGCCTTATGACGTACCCTAACTAGCAAAGGACCACAATGACATAAACTAGCCTAGGTCATTCATAGCTAATTAGCACAAACCGAGAAGGCCAATAAGCCACTCTCACTTGAAGACAGTCGAACTCAGAACCATGTGGTTACCAAGGGATAATGGTAAGATATGGCAATTAGCATTAGAGCATACCACGCTAGTATGTGGTGTGAGGGAGCAAGTATATAAGAAAATAAAGTTATGCTTTCGTTATAACTTTTGAAGTAATGATAAGCGTTTGGTCCTGACACGGATCGGAGCAACATGAATAAAAGTTGTGTCATTGTTATAGTATAATGTGTATGCAAGACAACATATGCCCCTTTGAGATCGTTATAAGGTATAGAAATGTAGTATTTAGGCATTTAAAAAGTGAATCATGCATAGACCGTACCATCTAGTAACCGCATATTTTGTTTGGTCCGTTGAGGTTAGTGTTAGTTGTTGTCTGGTCTCAGCAATATGGATCTGCAAGCACATATTTACAAACATTACCTTTTTGTAGTCTTATGTTTAAGATTATAGTGAAATGAAACATTCTGCTGATCATCTAGTGCATGACTTCCCCTACCCTATCTCGTATTTTCAGAAACCATCCAAACTTTTCGTCTCTTTTAGTAGTCGTTAGTTTTCGATTTTCACACACAACTACAATATAATGTAGACAAATGGAAGTGCATCATCATCAATGATAATAACACAAGTGAATTCCCCTTTTTTAACTTCCACTATTTTAATTACTTCGGATGAACTAATATTATATGGTCGAGTTTAAAAAAAATAAAAAAATTGTTTCAAAATCCAGAAAGATGCCATTTTCACAATTGTTATATCATAGACCAAGTTCATCTTGCATTGTTGATTCAGGTCCAAAAATTATGTGTATGTAGTTAATAAATTATGTGCATATTAACTACATGCACATAATATGTTAAATACAGATACGGAGTACATAATATGTCAGCTGCATGCCAAAGGCCTTGTGGTCAAGCGGCATGAAGTGATTCTCCCTATGTGCTTGCAGTTAACATAATATGTATCTATAGTTAACCGTATATGTGTCTTCAATTTATTTACACGCACATAATCTTAATGTCATTTTAAATTAGGATCCACAATGCAATGTAGACCTTGGTCCATGGTATAATTGGCAAATTATATCGTGGACCAGAGTCCACAGTGCATTGTGGACCCTAGTCCAATACACATGTTTTGACTTCATGATACACAGAATTCATGTTCATAATACATACGCATAAACACGATATAATAAACATGAATTCTGTGCATTGTAAATATGAATTTTGTGTATTATGTTAAGTGTTTATGTGTCATCAGTTATATAATACACAGAATTCATGTTCACAATGCACATAATTCATGTTCACTATATCGTGTTTATTTGTATGTGTATTATAAACATGAATTCTGTGTATTAGACCAGGGTCCACAATACACAATGGAACCTGGTCCACGATATAACGATGGGGTATAATTTGCCCCATTTTCAGCTTTGGGTATATGCATAAGCTTTTAGCAGGCCATATTATATAGAGTCCATTAACTATTAGAAAAGTCCATTAAACCCATGGGAGTCAAGCCCAGTATAAGAGAGTCTGTGCTGAAGTGAAGATATGAATAAAGAAAGTGTAACAATGATAACGAATTGCACGTAAGACATACTGTTTATATCTTTAGAGTATAATAATTAGTATCAATTCAAGCCTCAAGAATTTGTACAAGTAGTAAAAAAATTTAGACTAGAACCTTTTATTATGAGTTGAACCTCACTCATTTTTTTTTTCTATTCTCTATAAGGGAAGCCCTCTTCTAATGGCATGGTAAATAGACCACACCATCATTTATGTCGTATGTTAGGTATGTCCTAAACAATATACTCTTATCTCTGACCACTTATTTCATTCTTTAAAAATAGAAATATGTTTATACTAGTTCAACCGGCACAGACAGGGTACGAATGGTGTGGATGAACTGGTTGGGCGTTTGACGAGCTCCTCGAACTTATTTCAAAATGTGTCGTGTGGAGGGCGGCTTGGCAAGAAATTTTGATGCCGGCCTCGAACTTTTTTTTTTTTTTTTTTTTTTTTTAAGTGTTAAGGCCTAAGGGATGAATATTAATGAGTGGAGATGGGGTGATTCAGTTATGTGTAAGGCTTTGAAAAGGCCAAAACAAAGACTTCTGATTATTTTCTCAAAAAAAAAAAGACTTGTGATTAAGGAAATGGCATCATCACATTTGACACCCACACATCGTTGGGAACATGCGAACTCTCTGTTTTTTGGAAATGCCATCACCTCACCTCACCTCACCTCCTTCGATCCTACCTTAAATCATTCATAACATGCAACTTCATTTTCTTATTATCTTCAAAAAATAAAAAAGAAGGAAAAAGCTATGTTTATGTGTACTATGGATCGGAGGCAATTCATTATGCTGTCAATAGTCAATAGGTTTGAATGCGATAGAGATGGGTTCCATGTTTGTGTATGCATTTAAGATATTCCATCTTCTCTTTGCATCATTCACATCGATTTGTCAATTTTTTTTTACTTGTAATGGTTATGGACATACCGAACTACAGTATGCATTATTTTCCATTAATTTATTGCGAGTACCTTGTTCCCTGTGCATATATAAGATATTTTAGTTCCTCGGTTATACTCAAATTCTAGAATTATTACTCTTTATTTATTTGAAGTGTAGATTTAGTTCCTCTATATATTATTGTCAAAATGACAAATTTGATCCATCGTATATTGATTATTTTTGCCACTTATGACTTAATAATAAAGTGATTGATTTTATCCTTAAAAGGCGATTTGCATGTGGTAATAGTGTATTTAAAAAAAAATTAATCTTGAAAAGTTAAGAAAAATCAAATGCTAGAAATAATTTTCAATGAATTTAATTACTCCGCATTATTATGTGTTTAGTAGTAATATCAAGCAGGGTAGCAGGGCAGACCAACAAAATGTTAGCTACCTTGTCCCCACCAAGGTCATGCACAGGCCAATTAGTAGTTAAAATCTTAAAAAATTAATTTTACTGAAAAACTAATAATTGAAAATAAAATAATTCATAGTTTAAACATACATTAATACAAAATTTTAAAGTCAATAATGAGTTTAGATAACCTAAAACGAAATTAGCACAAAATTAGAAATTCCAAATGCTAAAAGTCAAAAAAGAAGTCAATAACTTCATTTTCTTAGGGTATCCATATCAATGGATATTGAGGGGATAATGTCAGAGAATGATCTGGTTTTTAGTTTTGAAACTGATGTAGGAAGGGAATAATTAATGCATTGTTACTCCTGCAAATGCCAAGTTATTGTCAGAAAAAAATAACACAGAGAGATACAGTGCGGCGGGCCTCGCGCTTGGCGCGCACTGCCGCCCCAGCAGCGTGCTTCCCACGCACCCGCTGGGGCGAGTCAGAGTGGCCGCCAGCTGGCGGCCACACTAACTTTGAACTTACTTTTTTTTTTTTTTTTTTTAATTTTCAGAATTCTTTTTATTTTATTTTTTCTTTTTCTCTTTTTTCTCTCCCTTCCCACCCTCTCTTTCTTAATCACACTTACAAAAACTCCTAAAAAACCGTAAAATAACCCCATTGATAAGGATACTCTTATTATCTTCACAAATGAAGGAAAAAGCTATATATGTTTGTGTGTACTATGGAGGCAATTCATCATGCTGTCAATAGTCAATAGGTTTGAATGTGACGATAGAGATGGGTTCCATGTTTGTGTATGCATTTAAGATATTCCATCCTCTCTTTGCATCATTCACATCGATTTGTCAAATTTTTTTTACTTGTAATGGTTATGGACATACCGAACTACAGTATGCATTATTTTCCATTAATTTATTGCGAGTATCTTGTTCCCTGTGCATATATATAAGATATTTTAAAGAATATAATACAACTAGTTTGTCAATTTAAAAAGTTATTCATTTATTTATTTTTGGGAAAATGATGATATTTTTATTTTTTTATTTTTGAAAAAATGATATTTATTTGGCCATCATATAGTTGGGAGTTTTAAAATTAGGCATCCAATTTTAATTTGATTCCCAAATTCTTTTTATCACATCAATTAACAAAAAAAAATCATATTTTAAATTCAATCGTAACTATTGATCGAAATTATCATTCCAATGTTACTAAGTATTCTTTAAATTAGGCTGAGTTTTCATACCTCAAGGTAAGTAGGTGATTTTGATTTTCAAGAAGTGAAATGGCTTTGTCAAGGCAGGATGATGAAGGTGTTATCGACCATGGTGGCAAGGTTTGATAGCGTGGTGGGAGTATAGTTTGTTTTAGGTACAGAGGGATATGATGGTAGTAGTCAGAGCGAGGTTGGAGTATAATATGTATTGTCAAAACAGGTCGACAAGAAGATTTAGAAAAATCCATCATTTGAAAGGGTAATTAAGATGGACCTAAAAAGTGTCAACCGACCCTACTCTTGCTAAGGCCCACAAACTTGGCGCGCCCGCCCACCAAATTTTAAAATTTTAACTAAAAACTAATTTTAATAAATAATAATTTGATAATAAAATAGTTTGAATAAAATTAATACAATATTTTAAAGTCAATTATGGATCTAAATAATCCAAAATAAAATTAGTACAAACTTTAGAAGTTCAAAATGATAAAATGTAAATAATTATTTTATCTATATTATTATTAAAATTGGCAAGACAGGGGCACAGGGCATGCCAATTTTATAATTATTGCACTCTTTTAAATTTACAATATTTATAAAATTGACCTCTTACTTTTTACGTGGAAACATATTCTCACTTGATTACAACCACCCATCAAGGTTCATCAATATAATGGTATAGAAGCGAGGACTGGTCTAATTCATCCATTTAGGTAAATCAACGGTTGGAGGTTGTTGAAAAATAAAAGAAATGGGGATGGGATTAATTTTATAAATATTGCAAACTTGAAAGTTTACAATAATTATAAAATTGACAATGTTTTTTTTTTTTTACTAAAACCCTGAATCCTGATAGGCAGTTAAAATCAGTCATCACTTTTTTATAGGCTCATGATTCCATGAGAACACACCCATAGGAGAAAACTAATAACTAATCTCAGCTTAATATCTGTAAAAATCAAACGGATCATATCAGATTTAAAAATAAAAAATGCGTTGGCATTTTTGTAATTATTGTCGACTTCACTTTGCAAACTTGAACATTTAATTAGTGTTCAAGTTTGCATAAGTTTGCATAGTAAACTTTGTTATAATTAAAAAAAAATCTCACCAAACATAATTGTAACCTTTTTAATTAGCAAGTTCAAAAATTTCTGCAAATTTATTTCCGGTCATCTTCGATTTCTAAATTCAAGCTCACTTACTTTTTATTTGAAAAGGTTTTAAAGTCCACCAATTCAACATAGAGATAACTACCTTAGATTTTTTTTTCTTTCTTTTTTAAAAAATCAAAGTAATTTTTTTTAATTTATTTTTTAGATGTCTAAATGTAGAGGTGGTCAATATTTCTAGGTGACTAGTCATTTAATTTTGAGGATAATTGCATTTTTTTAATATTCAATTGTCTAATTACACTTTTAAATTTTAGTGATCTAATTATATTTTTGCGTCTGGTTAGATGACTAATTTTTTTATTCAATAAAGGAGTTCAACCCTGGCCCCTATTAACCGTGCATCTGAGTGATTCTTCGTGGGCATGGAATGCCCAAATAGTCCTCCGATCCCTTAAGGTTTGATCAACTTTGTTGAGCTCGCTCTAGTCCCTCTCTTGCATGATTACAAGTACATATCTGTTCCCCTAGCTACAATGTGCTTGACCTCAACTTAGAGGGTTCCTTAAGCTCACTAATTTTACCCTTATTTCAATTTTTATCTATCAATGAAGTTCACTTTTCAAAATGCTATTAGAAAACAAAATGTGATTTTATTTTAATTGAAGGGGTAGGCCCCAAAGGAAACTAAACCAAAAAGGGATTTGCGTAGGTCGTCTAATTGTTAGTTTGGTGACAACAAGGTCTCAAGTTTGATTCCACGTACTGATAAAACTATTATTTGGCCTTAGGATCAGAAAGGGGTCGACGGACTTCACCCAGAACGCTCCTTAAGTAGTGGCAACTAGTTAGCTGAATTGAGTTCTTCGGGTTAATTTTGATTCCAATTCCATACACATTAATCAAACCAAACGCCAATTAATTAATTTGTTCATTTAGTCTTCACTTGGTAGTTTAAATATGGTGATGATCACATTCCTGATAAATGCACTCTCGTACTATTTGAATATATATACACAACAACTCAAACAAAAAAAATATACACATACTGCATTGTAATAGAGTTAGTAGTACTCAAACAAAAAAATATACACAGCAACTAAATCGAAGAAGAAATTATAGCTTAGTAACATGAAGATCAAAGATTGAACCACACATATAAATCTACTTAATTAAAGAAACAACACTAGAAATGAAGTCAAATGAACCTAACATCAAAAGACTAAATAAATATTAAAATTGGAACAATTCACAGCACCATCATATCCAGTTATCCACCTCTTTTCATCTCCACTATTCTTGCCTTAGCTTGCCTCTGTTAAAATACTTAATGCTTCACACAAATGAAATCATCATCAGAACTCAGAAGTGACCCTTTTTAATGGCCATTTTTGGGGATGAAAAAAGCTTTTTTTTTCAAGTGAAATTAACCTTAATTAAGAAGTGGGGATTCCTTCAAGTGTTGCATCAGAGTCGAAGCTCCAAATCCAAGTCCTCCTTCAACCCAATCTCCAACTCCAATCTAACAATTTCTTTCTTGCTGTGACCTTTGACTGGGAAACTTTCAGTAGCTTTGCTTCCTTTACCCATTATTTGAGCAGAAGAAGAAGAGGCTAAGGGTGATGGAGGGAAAGATGGTGGCATGAAGGGAACCAATGTGGGATTCAAACAAGGAAATTTTCTTGAAGGAAAGATGTAACTAGGGTTAGGGTTAGGGTTAGGGTTATTAGGGTCAAGATTGAGGTTTAGAAGAGGAGAGTGGAGACCATTATTATCTCTGGGGGGTGATTGCCTCAGCCTTGCTCTATCTCTTCTATGAACGTTCATGTGGCCGCCCAGGGCTTGAGCAGATCTGAAATCCCTTCTGCAGAAGCTACACGTGTAAGATCTTGGAGGCCATGAAAACCCAGCTAGTAAATCTCCATCTTTATTAGTATTGTAATGGCTACTGTCAATAGTCCCATGATGATGATGATGACGATGATGATGATCCCATGGATCTGATCTAACCTTAGTGTTGTTGATGTCTTTGATGCTTATTCTTAAGCAGTTTTTCTCCATCCCTGTCTTTTGGTTCATGAAAAGATAGATGAAGATGAACAAGAAGTTTTATAACTTGGTAGATATTTTGGGTGTTTTTGTTGGGGGTTCTTTTATTATGGAGGATGGAAGATTTAATATAGAGGGGGACTGACCATCCAAACCTAACTAGTATCTATGTGAATAAATGATGATGATGATGATGACAACATAAGAACTAGAAATTCTTGTGTGCAAAAAGAGGGGATCCAAATTTATTTTGTTAAAAAGAATATTAGATATTTCTATACCAAGCTAAAATGTGGGTCTTTGATTCATTAATTAATTCACATTTTTATTTATTGCTTTGATTTACGAGAAAGGCTTTCGAGTGCATGAGCTCGGGGTGAATATTGTGTTGTAACCCTAACTGGCAAAGGACCACAATGGGATAAACCAGTCTAGGTTGCTCATAGCTGGCCGACTCAAGTCAATAGATAGCTCCATCAGGAAGTCAAACTTGGAACTTGTGGTTATCAAACCAATTGTATGATCAATTCAGTTAGGATTGCTTCATGGCCCTCATTTTTATTTATTGCTGAGGCTTCAGTACACGGAGAGAGAGATTAGACGAAATATATGACAACTCATCATAAGGTGTTGATTTAGGTGGAAGGGTTTAGATTGTTAAATGAGACCTAACGCAGTATCAGATAATTAAATTAGTCTCGTTCCGTAGATACTTAAATTTGATTAATTTTCTTTTTATTGATGCATGTAACTAGATACTATATGATGTATGCTACAAATAATCTTATGATGAATACTTGTACTCCATTTTTGTTTGTTGTGGGGGTGAGGAGGGGTGGAGGGGTAGTGGGGAAGGGGGGGGGGGTTGATTGAAGGAGAAGTGCAGATGCTATAAGCTAAGGATTGTTTAAGCCAAAAGAAGAAAGCCCAATTGGGTGTTTTTTGTAGCAAATGTCTCCTATGTTTGGTCTCTCCACAGCTAAAAGTAGAACAAAATTGTCCTGCCAGATTGTACCTTTTGCTAATTCTACGAAACAGATCCAGATGATCGATGTTCCCTAGTCCTGTTTCAACTCTTTCTGATCTCGCTGCTGCAGTTTTATGTCAAATGTATTACTTTTCCAATGACACAATGATTTCAAACGACTAAAATATGTACTCTAGTTTCTGTCTTTTTTCTTAATAGTTTTCAACTTTCCTTCATTTATCTTTCCTTTCATTTATGAATTCAAAGAATGATAACATGTAATTTCATCATTCAATCAAAAAGGGCTTATGAGAGATAGAAATTACATGTTAAACTATCTTCACTCATGCAATTTTCTCTCACTTTCAAAATGACATATCACTAAATTTGTAATTATTTATTATTCAGTCTCCATCCATACAATTCTCTCTTATCTTTCAAAAATGATCTCACTATTACATCACCTTATAAAAAATTATTCTTTTATAAATAAAATAATAATACTAATAATAATAATAAATATTTAAAAGCCCAAAAGTGCTGATTTGCAATTCAGACACATAATCACAAAATGTGCAATTGCAAAGCAACAATTTACTTGTCATTTAGAAAAATGCATTTTTTTTTGGATTCATTCACCGTCTGTGGGGATCGAACTCCACGACCACATGGTTAAAAGCCACGCGCTCTACCACTGAGATAAGACTGCCTTGGTCAAGGGTTTAAATAATGATGGAATTACATGGTAGCCTTCTTTGTTAATGATGGAATGATAAAAATAAAATATAAAATAAATGGAATACTGATTACAACAAACAAATAAAAGTTAAATGTAATGTGACAAAATTAAAAGGGTATGACTAAAAATAAAATTTGCTCTTAACAAAGTTGTCATAAAAAGCATATATACTTCATTCTTATGTCTTGCTTGAACGGTTGGGTGGGTTCAATTCAATTCCCATTGAAGACATGGGGTTATTTGGACTTTGGAGACCCGAAGCCCACAAATTTGATTAAAGGTGATGAAGACTCCTTGTGCACAAAGTATAAAGGGAGGGGTGGAAACTTATGACTAATTGGGCGATTCCCAATTTACATTCGCACGCGCCTTTGGGTATAGCAGGAGTTCTGAGGGCTTAGAATTAGTCTAATATAAGCTGAGAAAATATAATAATAATAATAATAATAATAATAATAATAATAATAATACATTATTGTGTTCATTTTAATGAATCATGCATGTATGATGATTAGCCTTTGTTTCAATTCTTGAATGTTTGGTGGTGGCTAATTAATAATTAGTACTTGGTGGCCGGATATGAAAGACAGAAATGAAATCTGAGTGAAGCTAAGGGATCCAACACCAGATTCGGTTTCCAATTTGTTCCTAAGAAGGATGAAACTTTTGGCAGAACCTCCAAACAAACAAAAGATTGTACCATGTTTAGCCCAAGATTGAGTGAATGACTGGTGGCTAAACCAGGCCTCCCATGCATGATAGATACATGCTTCCTGTATTTGGGGTTGGATTTAATGTTTCAGTAAGGTTGTAAAGCCGAGAATGCAGTGATTACCCAACATACGCATGCGATATATATATCCTTTTTTTTTTTGAAACACGATATATATATATATATATATATATATATATATATATATATATATATATATATCCTATTCAATATCCTATTCGATCAACTCATCCATTACAAACATTAATGGAATATTAATTATTTAATTATGTATTCCACTAGCCTTTGCTTCAGCTTGACGCAAATTTGACTGTGGACCGCGGTCCACAATGCATGGTGGTTTACGCATCAAAGCGATGTCGTTTTGATCAATAAAAAGAAACTATATTCGTTTCGTGCCGTTAACTCGGTGTGTATAACATATTCAATTTCATTTCATATGCACTGTTGTTTCCTTTCAACACAACAACAGTTTCTTTTCGATATAACTACAGTTTCATTTGACATTATACACTCAAATAACAACAATAATAATAATAATAATAATAATAATAATAATAATAATAATAATAATAATAATAATAATAACAACAACAACAACAACAACAACAACAATTGTTGGTTTTACCGGCTGCGCGACAATCGTTTCGGCTGGCCAACACTACTGTAGAACTTAGAGAAAATATTTAGGAGAGAATACATGCGTAACTAAAGAATAACTACACTTGTACTCCAATCTGAACCCTCTACAATATGACCCCAAGGGGTATATATATAAGAAAAATAAGCCTACACAAGGAAATAAGTAAAATTCTTAATAAATATAATTTAGGAAGGCAATTTAAGGATGTCCAACTGACATAGAAGTTACCAAATTCTGATTACAGCAAAATTCCCTAAATCTTGTCCCGAGTTTTCAAATTAACGTCAAAGACCAAATGTGACACAAATTAAATAGTCATGCTCCTAATTTAAAAATTTTAATAGTCAAAGACAAAAATTAATACATATATCATAGTCGAGAAACTAAAAATGATATTTCCTCAAAATAATAAAATAGAATTTAGAGTATATCTAGTAGAAACCTTTTTACAAAGGTACTTTTGTCTTTCACTTATTAGACTGAGTAGCAGTACTGGAAACAGTAGAATACATGGGAACTATCAAAGAGAACGTCATACGTTTGATGAGTGCCTTTTATCTTTCCCTTTTTGTTTGTAATAATGCGTTTGTTTCACAGATCTGATTAATGCATTTCGACCATCCATCTTTTACCGCTCTGTAATTTGTTTTTAGATTTGGAGTTACCTTCTAGTTTCTGATCGGTGTGGAACACGATGCCGTTAGCAGGCTTCATACTCGGATCCCATGACTATATATTTTCTCACTTTCACATTCTATTCTCACTCTCAAATTCTTGATATCTATCATTATTTTCGAGAATACATTGTAGGATAATAATAAGTATATCAATCAAAATATGATCTTCAAGATAGAGTATTTTACACTATATAAATTGTATCAAAAAACTCACGGTTTCAATTACAGTTCAAACAGCCATGATCCAAAAATAGTAAACAAGAAACAAATAAAACTGAGTGACAGATTATGGGTAAGAATACATATATGTAACTCAATTATTTTTGAGTAACATATCTAGTCTTAACAGTTGTAGAATAGGAGTTAGGTTCATTGTAGGCACTTTATCACTTCTACAAATTTTGTCGAGGCGGATGAGAGATTCTGCCGTTAACGGGCAAGAAACAAATAAAGCTAAGAGTAACGACAACTACAGCATGAAGAGCAGACAACATAGTAACACGAAGTGAAATCCCCCCCTTATCCTTCCTAAACATCCCTTCAACAATCGGATAGTTCACCAGCAAGATGAAGAACGACACAAAAACTTGGCCAAAAAACTCATCCAACCTTAACCTTCCTACCACCAACACTTTCGCAATTCCCCAGGATAAGGCCAACATGTTTAGCATGGTTAAGGTTACCAAGGGGACAAGAAAAATAGGCGATGCCTGGAAATCGAATATGCCCTTTTGGTACCTATTCAGCTGCTCTTCATCCACAATAACTTTGCTTGTTGGTATGAAGCTGGCTTTCCTGATACCAATCAGCTTCATAACTGCGTCTAGGCTGCCATAGAAATAAGCTGTTATGGACTTTATCATCCACATTCGCCACTCGTTCCACCATGTCTGGGTTGTTCCGCCGATGATCACAACATCCCAATAGTACTTTGCTAGGGGAGAGATGAAGGCGAAAGCGTATATCATGAACCATGGACTCCAAACCTATCATCAATTAATAAGAGTTGGTCCAAGCCCGCACATGCAGCTCAGTTGATTCTTAATTGAGTGGTAGATTCTGAGCATAATACATGATCCAGCTTTGGCAACTGTCAATTGTTATATCATGGACTAGGTTCACCTTATATTATATTGTAGATCTTAATTCAAAAAATATGTCTGCAGTTAAAATATTATATGCTTTCAGTTAATATTTGTGTGGAACATAATATGTTAACGGTAGACATATAATCCCAAGGTAAATGTATCTTGGTCCATGATATAATTTGCCGCGTGAGAGTTATACCCAATGTAGTGGAATTCTTATAGGCACTATATATATATATATATATATATATATATATATAAAAGCCCGCGAAGCCCACTAACCTGTGTGGGATGAGATAAGATTGCATGAGCCCTAGCACGCGAGCCTAACGGGCTGGCCCGCAATAGCCCGCAAAAAATTAGGTCCGCGGTGGGGAGGGGCAGCCCACTTTGACAGTAGGCACCAGATAAGTCCCGCACTTAATGAGCCTCTATACTCAATGTAGTAGACTCTTTGTGGGCACCAACACTAACAATACTATTGGTTGTATTGTAACAAACTAAAAACAACATTTGAATAAAATTTGATACCTTAGGGTATATTGGGAGGTTATTTAACAGACAGAGCTGAGGCACAATAGCTAAACACCAAGCTGGTAAGAAGTAGAGAGGCTGAGCCGCAAGATAAGTGTAACAAAAGCACTGAAGGAGCGGCATTCTGGGTAGCCCATAAATGAGAGGACAGAATCTTGAAAGCAAACAATCTAGCAAACCAGAATTCCATCTTGTGCCCTGGACCAATGTGTCATTCAAGCTTGTGGTGGTGCTGCCCAAGAATGCTGCCCGGGCAGGGTTGCACAAAACAGAGCTCCACCCTTTACAGTGCAACAAAAACCCTGTCGAGTAATCTTCCACCACTGAATTGTACATGAAACCAATCTGCAGTCCAAGAAAATGTAGCAAAAAAAATTAATGATTTACCCATGACACGCTAGCTCTGAGTAATGACTACGAGTTTCTCTCTTACGTGGCTCAGGTCCAATGAGGTGTACTTACATCTTTACCCCATTGTGTGTCTTTCTCATAAGCACAAGAGGCTACAGATTTTGTCTCTTTGAGCAATGAATTCACCATGTCTGCGTTGCCATTCATGCTGCTTCTTGCAACTGAACTTGTGAACTCATATGAAGGACCAAAAGAGTCTCTCAGCTTAGTAATGTCTACATCTGTTTCTGATCCATTTAAAAAAAAATTAAACTATTTTATATGTAGTAAATATACATTATAACAACATCGTTCTTGTTAAAATTAAAGTAACTATATATAAAATTAAGTATGATGAGTGTGATATAACAAATATACATCCTATCATAACATACCTTTTGGTGTTATACTCATCCCGTATAGTGCCTTCCTCTTAATGTAAAAGCATGTCCCAGACAAAATTGGCCCTCTAAGTCCATCCATGCCTCTCCACTTGACCTAATACCACCCAAAATTGAACCATTTCATGTATTAATTTGAGATGACTAACATGTGCAATAGATGTCATTAACGATGATCACTTTCAACAAGTGATTGATAATACTATAATAGTATCAAACGATTTTTCAGATCCTCAATATGATTAGAAAAGTCATTTTTTTATTGAGGATTGATCACTTTACGTACTGTGATTGAAAAATCACACGTTTTCTCACCATGTTCAGATTTCAAAACATATGAAACAATAAAAGATTTTAATTTATCTACGGACCTAATCAGAGTAATACGAGATGGCCTTACATCGAAGATGGAGGACAAGGCAGAAGTGTAGATGTCATTGTTGCTAAGATTGTGAAACTTCTGGGGGAACTGAACAAAGGCTAGTGAAGAAGAGATGGTAGGATCAAGATGAAAGCACATTGCCTGGCGAGCTGAAGAAGGGTCATTGGAGTGCATGTCGCAGTCTAATACCAATATGTAAGGAGAGTTGCTTATCAATCCAGACACTCGAAGCTGCAAAATATTTATTATGTTTTAATTTCCCATTATATATGGACTAAAAATATTAAACAAAATTAAGCTGATCATAATGACGAAAATACCAGAGCATTGAGAGCTCCGGCTTTGAAATGATGAGGGCTTGATGGTCTTTTCTCACGGGAAACATACACAACAAGAGGCATCTCAACTTTACTACCATTTGCTGCGTCAATGCCGCTTTCACCTTCACCTATTACCTACATCATACAACATACAATAAATCCATATCTTTTCTATTTAGTATTATAATCTATATATAAATTAAATTAATATTAACATTAAACATAATGAATTTCTTTTAAACTGATATCTGGTTTATCTTATTGTGGTTCTTTACTGGCCAAGATTACAATGTAAGATTTAGCCAGCATACATGATAGCTTTAAATTTTTCTTGTCACTAAAAAAGTACATTTTTCTCATTTTTTTCTTAATGATAAGCATTGTTTAAATTTAAATAATACTCCGTAATAATAGTTTTTTTTTTTGTGAGATTGTTTGACATGAAAAGGGTAATATTTATTAAATTTATTACTTTTCTACATTTCCAAAGGGGTAAATAGTGCAATGGTAAATGACAAAAGCAACCTCTAGTTAGATATTTAGACACCTGGATTGAAGGAGGGTGATTTTGATGATTTGCATCAACCATCTCTTCTTCTTCTCCGACTACCCTCAACCGCTCCCGGAATCTCTCATATTCCCTCTGCAAAACGTTTGAAATTAATCCCAGAAAAATATGAAAGATGAGAAATGATTAAAATTAAACAGATCGAGTTTGTTTACAAAACCTTAATTCTCTGTTTTTCATCTAAAAACTCAACACCGTGCCCATCATCATGAGTCTCTGCAAAAAACGCCTCCGGGCACCTATTCTCCACCGCAAACTCCCGGCAAAACGGAATCCAAGCCCGGGAAAACCGCCACGTCTCCCGGAGGGACCGCAGCGTTCGGGAAGCGCCGCCGTCATCAGAGAGATAAACCGACATCTTCTCCGGCGGGTAGTCCAGAGCCATAACAGATAAAACAGTGTTCATCACCCCCAAAGGCGGCTCCGTCTTGGGGTCAGCGGTGCAGACAAAGACATCAATCGCCGGAAGCTCATCTCCCGGCGGCAGCCGCTCCGGGAAGACGGTCCGCGTGACCGGCCGCCATGTATAGGCGGCGCTGAGGAGCCAGAGAAGGGACAGGAAGATCTCAGAAACGAAAACCAAGAGCCAAGGTAAAGCGGCGGGGAGAAAGATGGAAGAAAGCCTGTAGTAAATGATGGAGATTAAAGCTATGGAGTGGATGAAGGCATGGATTCTGTGGATGAAGGCCTGCCATTTGTGAACTTTGCAGTGATGAAGAGGGAGAGGTTCCATGGTTAACAGAAATGTATGAAGGAGATGATGGTAATCAATTTGTGAATGATCTGACTTCTGAGCATGTTTTGGTTGCTGTCTTGCTGACTTATTGTACAATTACTTTAGCTTATTGCCTTTTGAATTCAAAAAAGTGAGTGTGCGTGGAATGATACTCAGTTGACAGGTCAAATAAAGATACTAAGATAGATCATTAGAAAAACAGAAATTGTTTCTTTCAAAAAAAAAAAAAAAGAAGAAAAACAGAAATTGGATTGTCGGGCGACAAGACTTATGGTGAAATACAATCCTTATACCGTGGATTATGGTCATTGTGGACCATGATCATGGCTTATACTGCAGTTGTATTGAACTGATACTGCAGTATTAAACTTCACTCACCCTTCATCGAGTGGGGACCAACAAACCCACGTTGCCCAGCATCCAAGATTCCAATTTCTTTTAATCAGAGGCCTCCCAAGTCCCAGCTTCCTTCGCAAGGGAGAAGAAGAATGACAGTCATATCAATCACTTCCTTAGCATTATTAAGCGCACCATTAAACACCTTATTTTTCCTTGCATTCCACAAACCCTATATCGTATAAGAAAACTTAATCCCGCAAGTTATACCATCATTGAGCCATTCACAATTTGAGCAATTCGATTCCACTTGACGAGTTACTTGTATTTTTACATAGAATGATTGTCACTTTTTCTCGTGTAAAAATATTGTTCAAATATCAAATGTAAGTTACACTAAAATTATTAAATGGAGTAATACAAAATAAATTATGCTAACATAAAATTTACAAAAATGACTGATACAAATTAAATTAATCAATCTTTTTATAAAAAAAATAGTGTTTTATGAGGGGATAAATGAAAAGCTTAACACTATTATCCCCCCATTATATATATATATATATATATATATATATATATATATATATATATATATATATATATATATATATATATATAGAATATTATGCAAATTTAGGTTGAATTGAAAATTTTTAAAATCAAGTAAAACATTTCTCATATTTAAGATTTTGATATTTAGGTGGCGTTTGATTGTAGACTTTTACTATCATATTATTGGATTCAAATAATTTACCATCCCCTTTTCTACTTTTAAATAATGGAATAAAAAATGAGAAAGAAAAAAAAAATAAAAAGGTCATTGTACAAACATTCAATATGAAATTTTAATATACCACATATGTGTGTGTATGTATTATATATTTTATATAATTAATTAATTAATTTTTTATTCCAATTTATATTTTATACCAAACAAAAAAGCTAAGACTTATTCTATTTAAATCTATTGCAATTACACAATATTTGATTCCAATTTTAATATTTGAATTAAACGCTCTTTGATATTATGCTTTTTATATTAGTACAATTACCATAATATGTTAAATTACCGAGTATTATAAGACATTTATTATTAATAATTGAAATGAATTCAAATAATATAAATGATTGCATTTTGACGCAAAAGATAAGATATTGTGTTATCATAAAAATTTCTTAAATTATCACTTTTTAAAAAAAGTATGATAGGAAATAATAAATTCAATTTTTTTTACCAATAAGGCAATAACTAGAGATTTCTAATTATTATTTAAAATTTTGTTATATATCTATATCAAGAAAGAGATAAAACAGAAAAAATATAATTTGATAATAACCTAAAATAAAAGCCGGTTACCTAAAACTGTATGAATATATAAAATAAAGTTTATTTGCAATTTTATTTTTTCTGCCTCTGTTCTGCTGCTCCTTGTACCTCCCAAATCTCTCTTCTCTCCCCGCAGCTTCTCATTCGCCATTGACAAAGCTCCCATCTTTGCTTGAGGTCTGCGCTTTTCCGATCTGCCCTTTCGGTTCTCTTCGTTTTCAGTATTTTCTGATTCGATTGATTGGGTGAGGGGAGTCGTTTGGATGTGGGTATATCTAGGAGTTCAATTTTCAATCCATTATTTAGGGAATTTGGGCTTTTGAATTTACACTGTGTTTCTGGGTTTAATTAAATATCTGAGTTTTAATTTTTTACTTTGACGTTAAATTTGATATTCCTCTAATTTAATTGCAATTTGATTAACCGTCGAGTTTGGTTCTCTCTGTGTATACATGTATGCATGTATATTATACTCACACTTTTGTGTTTTGTGAAGTTTGAATCGATGGCTTATCGGGAATTAAGAGGGGTTGATGTTAAATTTGCAGTATGAGTTGTTAATCTGTGGGTTTTGAGGATTGGTGAATTTGTTATTCTAAGTGCGTTTTTTGCACCTCACAATTGTTCAATCGTCGATGGATTTGTTTGGGCCTAGTAACGGAATCTCCTTAAACCTGGGAACTTAGGGATATTGATGTTTTACTCAGTATGAAGTACTGTGTTTGTCAAAACTATTTTTGACACTCTCTGATGGGGTCCTTATCACTGTGTTGTGAGTTGTGACAGGTGAAGTTGCAGGAGTTTTGTTGGATTTGTGGAGTTAGGAATGACTACCATTGCAACTGAGGAGGCTGGAGCGGGAAGGTCATTGGAGGAAACATCAAGCGAGGAGCAGCATTGTCAGTCCAGTGAAGCATTGGCGGAATGGAGGTCGTCTGAGCAGGTGGAGAATGGAATTACCTCAACATCACCTCCTTACTGGGACAGCGATGATGACGACGACAGTGGTATGCTGTCTTTGGTTCGGTTCTTTATTTTGTTCGTAATCTTGTAGTCAGCTGAGAAGTGTGGAAATTATTGTGTTTTGTTTCATGACGCTTTGTTGATTTGTCCTATCTAGTGTATCAGTGTATGTGTAGAAACAAGATGACATTGTGCTCTAGAATGATCTCATATGTGTGGGGTTAAAGACTCAAATGGCAATGCATGGCCATGGATTGACAAAAATAGGAACGCTAAGAAAACTGGACAAAAATGGGAAAAACTCTTTTACCACCTGTGTTCTATGTCAGATCGGGTCAAACACAAATGCACATGGGACTTGCGTTTCTCGCATTGGTCTCCGGCAACCAAATTCGTCACCAGCGACGGAAAAGCCAGCGCTGGTCGCTGGGGAGGAGCCCGCGACCAGTTTGGTTGCTGGCAAATCCTACGACCAGTTTGGTCGCTGGCTGCTTCTCCTTTGCTGGAGAAGCAGCCAGCGACCAAACTGGTTGCTGGGGATGGAGGAGCCAGCGACCAGTTTGGTCGCTGGCTCCTTCAAGCGAAGGAGAAGGCTTCTCCTTCTCCTTCGCTGGAGAATCCGTCGCCGACGACAAAAAAATAAATAAAAAAGAAAAAAAAGTAACGCAAATGGGACTTGCATTTTTCGAGAAACGCAGGTCCCACTTGCGTTTGTGTTTGACCCATTCTGACATAGAACGCAGGTGGTAAAAGAGTTTTTCCTATTTTTGTCCAATTTTCTTAGCGTTCCCATTTTTGTCAATGCATGACGATGCATTGCCATTTCAGTCTTTTGCCCCATATGTGTGTGCGTGTGTGTATCAGAATGATGAACAGCTGCTTTTTATTGACGCATAGAAAGGTTAAAACTTAGCTGCTTCTTATTGACGCACAAAAAGGTTAAACTTATAGTTTCACCATTAAGTTTTTTGGACCATGATTGCCCCAGCTTTAGAAGCGGTTTCTTTGTTTTACTCCCTGTTACAAGGTGTGTTGTTAATTGAATTTATTTTTTGAAAATTCAGTTTGAAGTGAACACAATTTTTTTAATTAATTTCTTTTTTCCTACTCTTTTATGTTACACGTATCTGGTTGCTAAAATTCCCATTTGTTGTGAAATTTTTGTAAGGAGAGTTGTATAGAACACTTGACTACCCTTAAGAGCAAGATTAATGGTGGGGTTTTTGAGTTTTTAAAAAAGAAAAAGAAAACAGAAACTGGTGACCACCCTAACACGCCCAGTTGGTGGGTGCGCAAGTCCCACCCACGTGTGACTTGCTCACTTGCAACTACTATTTTTTAATTTTTTTTTAAAATTCCAACAAAAGCTATGAAAAATCCCGAATAACAGTCCAAACCACTCCCCCCTCAAAGAAAAAAAACTGAACAAGATCCCCTCAATGTGGATGCTCTAAGACATTACTTGATTGCTGTAGTAAATTATAATCATTAAGATCTAATCTCATTGTTGTTGGAGAATGCTTTCCTAATGATTAAATATAGTTTCTACAGTTGTGGGGTATGATGTTCTGGCCATTATTAATTATATAAATACCCATGGATGCTGATATTTGTGGGCGGCAATCGTATTGGGTTGGAACTCTACACCTTTCTTGTCCTTAGGTGCTGATTTTGCTTGATGATGGATTGTCATCTCATTTATTGCATTGTAGGACCTAAACCATCTGAGCTGTATGGAAAGTATACGTGGAAGATTGATAAGTTTTCACAAATCAATAAGCGGGAACTTCGGAGTAACGCATTTGAGGTTGGCGGCTATAAATGGTATGTATCTTCAAGCAAAAAATTTCCCTGTTTTTCATTTATTTTTTTCCAATCATAATACTTAATTATTGAGCCTTTTTTTTTTTTTAATTTTTATTTTACGGCTTATAGAATGCTATACATGCCCTATTCTATGCTAAATGTTTATGTTGCCATTATTTTAATCTTTAAGAAAAGAGAATTCCAGAAATGGTCCTTTGACTATTATTATTTTCCAATTTTGTCCTCAACTTTAAAATTGACCATAAATGGTCCTCAGACTATTGATTTTGTACCAATTTTGATCCTCTGTTAAAAAAACCATCAACGAGCCGTTATGCTCGAGGCGGAAAATGTAAATTCACTCTTGTATCTCCAGATTGGCTTCTTTATACTCCTTTGCTGCCATTGTATTAAGTTACACCGGGTGATTCCCCAGCTGCTATTGAGCATGATTCTTGAAAAGCTTTGACTTCTTGGGAGATCCACAATTCCAAACGAAACCTATCCACATTCAGACAAAAACACCTTGGCCCTGTTTGGTAAATAATTAGCCTATCAGCCAATTTTGGCATATTTGACCATTATTATTTGTTTGATTTGGTTAAAAAATCAATGTAAGTGTTTGGTTAATATGCTTTTTGGAACTCCAAAATACTAAATTTCAAAAGGCTACTCAAAGCAACCTTTTCAATTAGCCTTTAGCCTTTTGAGAAAAGAAATTATACCAAACAGCTATAAGCTAACAGCTAATTTACCAAACACTTTTCTACAATCAGTTAATATTATCAATTAATTATACCTTCTAACACAATAAGCTAACAACCATTTACCAAACAGGGCCCTTATGAAACAATTTTTCTACAGCCCCTCAATGCAGAGCAACTAATTTGAGCTCAACCAACCCTAATTTCAGCATTGCAAAATTTTTAGCAAATACTTTGTACTACCAAGAATGCAATAAAAAATTGCCAAAAAGAAATTAAGTGAAATCACAACTCACAAGGCCTTGCAAACTGACCTAGAAGTCCAGATATGGCAGTTGCAGATTACAAAAACTGACAAGAAAACTCAGTTCCCCTGAATTAAGGAGTTGAAAGTAGCTAGTCTTATGCTTCTAAATCCACCCAAGGTTGTCTGATCAACTAGCACTTCCATCTCAAATCTATACTCCCCTTCTGTCTATGCCGCCACCAGTTCCACTATAGCCACAAACTGAGGCTGATTTTGAGATCGGGCATCGCGAATTAAGAAAACATGCTTCCCAAGTCCCTTCTACCCAATGATACAATTAAATTATTATTTGCATTCATTTTGAAATTTGAACTGAATATCGATATTATTTAAAGTAATACTCTTTATCTGTAAATGGGTGGAAAGGATTTAGGAGGCACGTGAGAGAATTTCCATTTCCAAGATTGAAAACATGCAGCAAAATTTTTGAGCAAATTCATTATTTTCAATAACAACCTCGATGATGTGATTCTCTTCTTTCCCTCAGTCCCTTGATGAATCTGGAGCTACAAGAATGAATTTATATTGTTGCCCTTGAATTTAACACCTCATAGATGACTTTTCTAATGAAGGACCAGAAATGACACCAAGGTTGCAGAAGGCGTTAGGCGCTAGTCGGGTGCCTAGGCTGCCGAGGAATTATAGAAAAAAAAACATAGTCAGTTTTCCAGTTCTCCAGCATTCTGTGTGCAGGCATGCAGTTTTCTTGCTCAGCCTTGTCGTCCCCAGTTTCCTCACCTCCTCCTCAGCCTCGTTGTCGCCACTTTCCTCGCCTCCTCAGCCTCGTCATTGTCAGTTTTGCTGCTGGCTGCTGACGAGGAAGAGGTGATGATGATGTGCTGGCATGCAGGAGAGTCGCAAAGCAAGCGACTGGCAACGACGAGGCTGAGGTGGTGTGTGGCTGTGGACAATGGCGGTGGCTGGGGGAGGAGGTGAGGAGCAGGACTGCATGAGATGAGGAGAGGACGACGACGCTGAGCTTTGACTGCTCTGTTGTGGACGGCATTTTTTTTATTTTTATTTTTTATTTTTAAAATACTCAAAATGATGCCGTTTCGAGTGGAAAAAAAGCAATTTCTTAAAAAAAAAAACTCGGCTAACTCGGCCGAGTTCGCCAAGTTGGGTGCCTAGTCAGCCAGCCGACTAACAAGCACCTAGGGGTGTAATCCCCTCGGCCTAGGGGCGCCTAGGCAGCCGCCTAGGCTGATTTTTACAGCACTGAATGACAAAATCAATAGTCTGAGGACTATTTATGGTTGATTTTAAAGTTAAGGATAAAAATTGGAAAACAGAAATAGTATTTCTGGAATTAACTCTTAAGAAAATCATGCATCCCACTTTGTGTCTATTTTACTAAGGTATTTTCATTCAAGATGGGAATATCTTTACATGCATAGTGGGCTCAGTTGATCCTAAAATTGGATTTTCTAAATGCTTATATTTTTGCCAGAATAGCTGCTTATTGTGGTTTATAAATTCTTTTTTTTATTACTTGTTAATTCTTGTTCATGTCCTTTCACAAATTCAATTTCAATCTGCTGAAAGTTTTACTGTCTTTTCTTGGAATGTTTATTTTATGTACTAGTACATTTAATGTCGTTGGCACTCTTAATTTAATTAGTTGCTTCACATGCCATTTCTGAATCAACTGTTGGGTGGCAGGTATATTTTGATTTACCCACAGGGATGTGACGTCTGCAATCATCTATCTTTGTTCCTTTGTGTTGCTAATCACGAGAAGCTTCTCCCAGGTTGGAAATATTTTTAACTCGTGTATTCTTCTTGATCCAATTTTCTATTTTTCTTAATTTGATATTCTGCTCTCTTTTCGAATTCAGGGTGGAGTCATTTTGCCCAGTTCACAATAGCTGTAGTGAATAAAGATCCAAAGAAGTCCAAGTATTCGGGTCAGTTAACTGTTTCTGGTAACTTCTTTTTGGTTGTCTTCATTTTAAGTGATAACACTCCGTTGCAAATATGTCAGATACATTACATCGTTTCTGGAAGAAAGAACATGATTGGGGTTGGAAAAAATTTATGGAACTATCAAAGGTGTTGGATGGTTTTCTTGACTCTGACACACTGATAATTAAGGCCCAAGTCCAAGTAATCAGGTCCTTGAATTTCATTTTTCTTACCACTCGACTATTGTGTGATTGTAGTAATTTTATATTTGCCTATGAGTGCATGCCATTTCAGTTAATAAATTTTAGCGGGTTATTTTTAATTATCAGGCTAATCTTTTTATTTATTTATTTTCTACCGTATACGGTATACCTATTAAAAGAAGTTGCCCTTTGACTTGTCAAAAAAAGTTTCCTTTTAACAATGGTATTTACATTTTCCTTCTCAATGAACATATTTGTAAAGTCATATTGTGAAGATCGTTTGTGGATCTCACTAATTATATCCGTAACTGTTATTTTGTGGATCTCACTAATTATGAAGATCTTTTGTGGATCTCACTAATTTTATCCGTAACTGTTATTTTCAGGGAGAGAGCAGATCGTCCCTTTCGTTGCCTTGACTGTCAATATCGACGAGAGCTAGTTAGGGTTTATTTAACTAATGTTGAACAGATCTGCCGCCGTTTTGTAGAAGAACGACGAAGTAGACTTGGAAAATTGATAGAGGATAAGGCAAGATGGTCAAGGTAGGGGTTTATAATTTCTTCTTTTAAGTTTTAATCACTCTTACATGTTCCCCCCTCAAGACAAATTATAGAAATGTTCAGTTTCCAATTTTCCATAGCACTCATGTTTATGTGGTTTCTGTAGTTGGATTCGTTTTCGTAATGTTGTTTAACCAATGCCCTAAAAACTTCTCTTTGATTTTCTAGTTTGTTAGTATTGATTGCTGAATCTTGGGCCTTGTTGCAAAGTTCAATGAGTGTATCTTATGCTATTTCAGCTTCTGTGCTTTCTGGCTAGGGATGGACCAAAATTCCAGGCGCCGCATGTCAAAGGAGAAATCAGATGCAATATTGAAAGTTGTTGTTAAATACTTCTTTATAGAAAAAGAAGTTACATCTACTTTAGTCATGGATTCCTTGTACAGTGGACTCAAGGCTTTAGAAGGTCAACATACTGGAAAGAAAGGAAAGGGTAGGTGTTTAGATGTAGTGGAACAACCAGTTCCTATTGTTAAGATGGAGAAAGACATGTTTGTGTTGGTTGATGATGTGCTTCTACTGCTTGAGAGAGCTGCCTTGGAGCAGTTGCCTCCAAAGGATGAGAAAGGTCCTCAGAATCGTACAAAGGTGAGCCACTCTGTTTTAGCTTTCTGGAAAGTGATGCCTTTGAGTGTTCATCTTGAACTTCGGTTTACTTTGATGCTTGGCTAAGTGTCCTTGCCTGGAAGTAGGTTTTCTTTAATGCTGTGGATTAAAATAGTAAATATGGACATATAAAAAAATGATAAATATTAAGGTGATTTTCCATGATATATATATACTTTACTGCTGTAATGTTTTGTCTAGCAAAAGGCAGTAGGTCTATGACAATCTCTAGCACTTCTTACAATCCAGTGTTGGCAGATGGGTACATTCTTCTCCCTAAATGTTCAGAGAAAAGTTTTTGTTTGTTCAAGTAGAACTGTCACTGGAGAAAAGTTTTTGTTTGTTTAACTTAGTCTGATGATTTTGAGGTTTGTTCCATATGCCTTATTTTTTATTTGACCTATATATGCCACAATGGAGAATGCGTGGAGCGTTAACTATAATATTCCATGTAATTTTATATAGCCTGTTGATTTAGGGCTAGTTGTATAGCTAATTAGGATCTAATTGGAGCTTTTTATACAGTTGCACCCAAACATGTTGAGTACTCCTTTCTAAACCAACCTTTTTTTTTAGTTAGTTTCCAAATTACCCTTATAGTGTTGCAATATGAAAATATTATTAGTGATGTTTTAGCAATTAATTATTTACTCTTTTCTCATTCTGAATTTCTTTTCCTTCCAGGACGGAACTTCTGGAGATGACTTTAATAAAGACTCCATTGAGCGGGATGAAAGACGCCTTACTGAACTCGGTCGTCGGACCATTGAAATAGTTGTCCTGGCTCAAATTTTCAGGTAAACTGTTAACTATTATCCCCACCTTTTTAATCTTTGTAGTTGCTAGAAACTGTTGACATTGGATACTTTTTCAATTTTCTTTTTGGTTGGAGTTGCCAATATGATTTTCATGTGCATCTCCTGTGGAAACTGTATATTAATCACATTCTGGATCCTGTGAATTTTTGTATCATCTAGATTCCTTAAGCATTGCCTTGTTAAGTATTTTATGATTCGATTTTGCCCTTGAATGAGAAAATGTCAATCGCATTTCCCAAATGTGCTTGGTGTTTTTTATTTCTGCAGAAATACACCGTATATTAATGCATATTTCTCCTCCTTTTGTACAATAAATGCATTCGCGAAATGCGCTTCACGTAAAATGCATTTCCCAAACGCGGTTCAATTTTCCATATAGTAAAGTTGATTTCCCTCTTTTCAAGTTCAATGTGACAAATGCATTTGTGAAATCCTTTTTCTGTAAAAAAAATAAAATTTCAAACCATGAGACACATTTGGGAAGTGGCCTTTTTCAAACTAATACATTTATGGGAAGTATATACTTTCAACAATTTTTTAAGCTAAAGGTTAATTTTTTTTAGGGTGAAGGAAATTTGTTAACCTTAAATTTCACAAAAGCTTATGTGCATCCTGTATAAATAACTATATCATGCCTAAGTGAATTTTGAAACCTGTTTGACTTAAAAATTAGAGTAAATTTGGTGTATTAGAGTGAATTTGGTGTATATGCTTTCGTTACAATTCAGTATATATAAACCAAGCCAAATAAAGTGTAATTTTTGAAAATTAATTGAACCGCATTTGAAAAATGCCTTTCATGTAGAAATACATGAATTGCATTTCTTTAATGCTTTTGTTGTACGAAAGGAGGAGAAATACATGTTAATATATGGTGTATTTCCATGAAACAAAGTGCCAAACGCATTCGGGAATCGGGAAATGTGGTTTTACGTTTTTTTATTTTCCACAAAAAAGGCTGGGAAAAAGTTTTCCTCTTTAGGCTGCTTTGGGATGTGTTTCTAACAGGGTTTAACTCACACTCCCAAAGGAGTTTTGCCCATTTGTGTCCATGATTTGAAAAATGCCTATTTTCTTCCGGGGTTCGCCCATTTCAGTCATTCCCCCTTCCTAACTCTGTTATAAATGAGTGTTGGTGCTTATAGTAGTATATATACACTCAAATAAGTTGAAGGTAATTCCATTAAAACCATGCTGTTATCCAGATGAAAGTATTTAAATCTCAGATCTTGTTCCATGATGCATTGCTTCTGATTATCTTACATCGTGATCTCTATTGATTCATTGGTTTTTCATGATCTTAAAGATGTTATTGATTTCTGTTTGTGATATTTTCCTTGTGTCTATTTGATTCATCAGGGTCTATCAAGATCTTTTCTATGTAGATTTTCAATTGAGATAATGCTCGTTATTTTATCCTTTGTGCAGTAAAATTGAGGTTGCATATCAGGAAGCAGTTGCTTTAAAGAGGCAAGAGGAACTCATCCGGGAAGAGGAGGCTGCTTGGATGGCTGAAACTGAACATAAATCAAAGAAGGAAAAGAAATCAAAGAAAAAACAGGTGTTCTTTTCATTCCCCCCCTCCTCCCCACACCCCCCAATTTCAATTTTTTTGTTTTAAAAATGTTTAATTGCCAGTTGTTAGCCTGGATTCGGGATACACAATAATTATTTTACTTCAGGGCAAACAGAAACGCAACAACCGCAAAGTGAAGGATAAAGGGAAGGAAGAAAAGCCTGATGTCGATTTGCAGGGCAAGACTGAAGGGAAGCTATCAATCACTGAAGAGACTGAGGAGACGGAAAGCGTACTTGAAAAGCCTGATACACCGGAAGAGACTTCAGACATCTCTGATTCTGTAGAATGTGTTCCAGAAGTTCTTAATCATGATTCAGAAGGCAGAGATGTTAGCCCTGTCAATTGGGATACTGATACCGTGGAAACTCATCCTTCCATGGATACCAGCTGCAGTGGATTAGGTAGCTTTCCATCTTCACAAAATGGAATAGCTGGGAGGAGAAGTCCTGCAGTTGATGATAGTTCGTCAACTTGCTCCACTGATTCAACCCCCTCTGTTGTTATGAATGGATCTTACCGAGGGAATCATCTTTCAAACCATAAAAACCAGAAGTCAGCGAGCAGGCATGGCATCTTTTATGTTTAATCATTGTTATTGCTAAAAATACATTTTTGTTTTTCGTTTGGTTTTGTTTTGTTTTGTTTTTTTTTTTTGTGACTAGGAAAACGCCCAAAAAAAACGAAGAAATTATGTAACACATCTTTTATTTTGTATCTTAACGCATCAGAGGGAGGAACCATCGACGCAAGTCAGCTAAGGATACAAATTGGTCTGACGATTCACAGACTCAGCAATTAGACACTACTATTGATAACGGGCAACTGAGTGATACATCTGGAAGTAGCTGGAAGCCTGCTGGATCCAAGAGTCGCGCTGCTGGTCTTTCTTCGCGTGAGCAACATGTTCAGAAGGTTTTTTGTCTTCTCCCTATCCTCTCCAGTGATATTATTTTCTCTAAAGAAGTATAAAAATCAGACAGCCTGCTTAAAATTTTATCAAAATTTAAAACACAAAGGAGAATGCTATTTGCACATGCTGATGTGGCTTCCACCACAAATTAATCAAGTGAAGAATCTATCCCCGTAATTTAGCTTTATTGCTCATGCTTATCTTGATAAAAGAATGATTTGTTTCTTCATTGATGCATGATAGGAAGTAGTAGTTTTGCAACAAAAGAAGCGTAATGAAACTGATACAGAGGGACCTTCCAAGAACAGAACCAGTATGCCCTCTCCTCCCAAGGCGGTGACCTCAACAGTTCAGTTAAAACCAGATTTGAAGAGCTTGGGTAGTACGAACAATTCTCATTCTGTCAAGAAACTAACACCTGATATCCATAATGTGTCCGATAAATCAGTGCAGATGAAGTCTCCTCCTGAAAGCTATGCAGCAAAGAGTGATGCTCCGAGATCTGTTGATTTAAAAGCCTCGAAAAAGCCTTCCTCCCAGCAAGTTCCTAGTACGGCAGCAAGGCCCTTGACACATCAAGTTGCTGCGACCTCTGAGAAGCCCTCTTCGCAAGTAGCAAATGTTTCATCAAGACCGTCAAGACCGTTGAGTGCTCCTTTAGTTGGCCCCAGGCCAACTGCCCCTGTTGTCTCCATAGCTCAGACACCACCATTGCTGGCACGCTCACTGAGCATGTCCGGTCAATTGCGCCCTGATTCTTCAGCAGCAGCAGCACACAGTTACGTTCCTCAGTCCTACCGAAACGCAATGATGGGTTGTTCCTCTGTTACTGTGAGTTCAGCTGGGTTTGATCAACCTCGATCAAGTTTAGCGGTGAGTGCCTCACACTCGATCTCTCAACCGCCACATTCCCTGATTTCTGCACCCTTCTCACAACAAGGGCCAGAAATAGCTGTAACTAGCTCAATTAGACCGAGCTTTTCATATGAGACGATGAATCATGGAGTGATACAGAATGGACCCCAGTGGATGGACAGCGCCCCTCAAAGGGATAGCAGGAGCATAGCCCCCCTCGATTTTCCTGTACTAAATGACAGCCGAAATTCTTACTTATACAAGCCTGTGAACAGCACATCCCATGATGATCTTCCATCTATGTTACCAAGGCGTCAGCCTCCCTCTGTGTTTACTGATGAGTTTCCGCACCTTGACATCATCAACGATCTTCTGGACGATGAGCATGGACTCGGGATGGTTTCCGAAAAAGACACAAGCTTTCAAAGTTACAGCAACGGGTTTCACCATCTAACCCGGCATTCCACCTTCCCAGGCGATCTTGGTATGCCATCTGACGCAGGTCCCTCGATGAGCTCTTGCAGATTCGAGCGGACACAAAGCTACGACAATATGTTCCAACATAATAGCTATCCTGGAGGTGTTTTCGATGGTGTTTCAGACATGATCCCGCAGGCTAGTCAGCAAAGCTTCGTCAACAACGGGAAGATGAATGGGTTTATCCCCGACCACTGGCAAATGGTTGGCTCCAGCCCATATCTCGGAATGAGCAATGCTGAAAGCGACAATGGCTACCCGTATCATCATCCTATGATGCCCGACTACTCAAACATGGCGTGCGGTGTCAATGGCTATCCCGTTTTCCGGACTTCTAATGGACTTTGAAATATAATAACTATAATGGAGCTTGCCTGGAAAAATGTGGGGAGAAGATGTATGTAATTGCAGAAAGGTTTGATCTTTAGAAGATTTGGAGTGAGGTGTAACTCTTTTATTAAGGCAGCGTTATGTAAAGAGTGATTTTATCTTTATGCTGTTCACAAATTTAGTTTTACATAGAAAAAAATGGCTTTGGTATTACCCCTGATTGGTCATATGATGTTACCTTTGCAATTCAATTCTCACTACAACAGTGCCTATTCTGTCAGTTACCTTTGCAAAATTTCCTATGCTGCAGCCTGCCCATATTTACCATGATTCCCTGCCTAGTACGTGATAATTATACATTGGTTTGGTTTCGAATAATTTAAAGTTAAATGAAAGGAGTTTTATAAATATTTATTACTTTATTAATATTGTTTGAAATCTACGTTTTATTTTATTTCAACCACAAGTTTTTGATATAGATAATTTTGTATAATGCCCAAAAAGTTTTTAAGATTTGTTTGTGATAACTTGATTGTTAGTTGATGATATAGATAATATCTATATAATCGTTTCTTTAGGCCCTCTACACGCTCTCTCCTCTCTCTAGAGGCCGGAGAAATTTGTGAAACTATTGTCTTTTCGAGATGCGAGACCCTTCAATTTTTTATTTTTCTTTGTTTATCTCCTTTTGGATAGGAGTTTTTCGTTTGAAAGGAGGTGAGGGGGTGATAGTTGTTTTTACTTTTTAGGAGTTAGATGGTGAAAAAAGTTTGTTAGTGGAGTATGGCGATGATGGTTTTGCTTATGGAGATAGTTTTGGAGGTTTGGTGGTGGCAATAACGGTTTTCTTGATGCAAGTGAGCAGTTGTTATACCGTGGACCATGGTCCACCATGCATTGTGGACCATGGGTCATGATTGATACTGCAGTTGTGTTGAATTGATACTGCAGTTATGTTGAAAGGATACTGCAATTGTGTTGAAAGGGAACTACAGTTGCGCGGAACAGAAGCCGTGTCATCCTTCTGGAACTGTAGTTGTGTCATCCATCTGGAACTGTAGTTGTTTTGAACGGATACTGCAGTTGTGTTGAACGGATGAATGACCTCTGTTCCGTGCAACTGCAGTTTCCTTTCAACACAACTGCAGTATCTGTTCAACACAACTGCAGTATCAGCTATGATCATGGTCCACAATGCTTTGTGAACCATGGTCCACCATATAATTTGCGGCAAGTGAGGGACATGGTAGCGGTTTAATTTTGAGGATGGACTATGATGGTTGAGGTAGTGGTGTTGGAGGTTTATACCATGTTTTAGCAAAAATTAAAGAAAAGTTGAAATTGAAAATCACTGATATTAATATGAGTACAACAACAAGACATACATGGAGTAGATAAGCTAATATCCACTCTTATTTTAAGGACAATACACATAATACTAGGTTTCACGCAAGCAATGCATGATTATTTCCCATTTTCAACTTGCGAAGTTCCATCTAACCAATTATAGGAGTCGTTTGGACAACGTTGTTGCAGTCGACAGAAACAAAAACTCGGTCGCATCTAAAATTTAAGATTCTAGGGCATCCTGGATAACTGATTATTGCAGTGACAATAGGATTTTCTTTCTCGATTATGGTTTTGGCAACCAGTGCTTGTTCTCCTACAAGCTCTGGCCAAGATTCCTTACCTGTACGTATATAAACGTATCAAATTAAACTACAATAATAGAAGACCAAACCATACTCAACTAACACATCTCTGGACTGTAATTAATATATACATAGAGAAAGAGAAATAAAAGTGAGACTACCTTCACAAATAGACGACATCCTCGGAGTAGTATCAACTTCGCTCCTTAACTAGCTTTTCTTTCTTTCTGGGATGGATTCCTAATTAGGTGAAAGCTAGCAAGGGTATTTATAAAGGTTTCAAGGTGCCAATGATCAATTTGCTAAACATGCGATTGTATTTAACATATTATGTGCTTGCAGATGATAGATTATGTACTTATAAATAAATTGAAAATATATAATATGTTAACTACACACACATAATATGATTATTGTAGTAGGCGCATAATTTACTCACCGAAGATACATAATAATAAGTTAATTGCAAAAAAGTAATCTGAATGTAGTTTTGGATTAAGGTTCAGAATGTAAGGTGGACCCTGATCCATAGTATAGCAATTGATGAGAATTTGGCCAAGCTACTCTGGGGCTTAGCGCAGTTGGTTGACCCTTTATGCACACATGAAGACTAGGATCTGATCGGTTGGTTGATTGCGAGACGGTTTACCTCCGGGGTGGCTCTAAGGGCGGTAACCGATAGCAATACATAAAGTAACGACAATTGAGAATTATTAATTTATGAGAATAATGAGATTCAATCAAAACCGAAAATGTGACTAAAAAATTGAGTGTAAATTTTTTTTTTTTTTTGAGTACTACTGACTCTGTTACAATGTAGTATCTGTTAAAAAATTGAGTGTAATTTGATTAAATTTGATTTTGAATAAATGGATCACAACTAACATTACAACAATGCTAAATTTATATGATATAGTGTTCTAATCTATACTATTAATAAAAACAAAATCTTCCATCTTAACTTTCCGTTCAAAACACTCCTATACTATTAAGGTTTGCGTAATATTATAAAATATGGTAATACAATTCCTATTCGTACTACAACTGTACATTAAAATATGGTAATACATTTCCTAATACAATATATTCTTTCCTACTTTTCTATTTCTAATACAATTGTATATTAAAATTACTAACCATAATAATACAATACATATACATACTTCCCTGCAACGTAATATTGTAAAATATGGTAATACAATTTTTAATTGTACTACAAGCAATATCAAACCCTATTGCAAACTAAATTGCTCACATTAAAATAAACAATGCATATCATTTTTCCATCATAAAATGTAGACAGTGCATATCATAACAAATAGTTGAATGTTCTACAATACCTAAACTTTAGCACTGTGAATATTGAACAAATTAAGATTTTGATAGAAATGCTAATTTGTTTCTCTTCAGGCAACTGACCACATAATTGGGACATAACATTCATTGTTGGACTCCTTAATGAAATTTGAACTACTCATTTAATTAACTATTACTTAACTAATAATTAACAATGAACTTTCAATTTTGTAGTGAGCATCATTTATTCACGATTGATCACACAAACAACATAATGAGGAAACTCACAGAATCAACAATGATCTATCCCTCTTTTCTCTTAAATCTCTCTAGACTAGTTTTTGGATTATTATTATTACTCGAAGGTAATCGAAATGTTGACCGGAACCCTAATGACCTATGATAGCAGGTCACTAATTGATTTTTGGGTTTCATTGTACTAAAATGAGATATTGATGGATTTAATTACAACTATAAAAAAAATTTAATGATCTAATTGACTTTTTAGGTAAAGTGCAAGGGCCTATTTGACCATTTTCTAATTACATAGAGATATCAACATGCACACACAAAATCAAGTACTACATTATTCATTCATATTAATTACAAATATATGAACTTCAAAATGAACAAGTGCAAAATAAACATATTGTTGCATCAATATTCGGACTACCTGCAAAGTCATTGTTGTTACTATCAAGTAAACAAGTTATAAAACTAGAACAAAAGGTACTACTTATTAACCTTATATAAATATAATAAATATTAATATTTTGTTCAATATTTTCACAAGAGAATGTACGACACAAATCTCACAACACATGAAACATGTAGGGAAAAAACTACCACTGCCAAATGTCAACTGGTGCTTGCAAGATCAAGAGTTCATAGTACAACCGGCGAGGCACATCCACAGCTTCCTACACCATAATCTCATTGTATGGCGTTGCCCTCTATATTACCACCAATAATCCAATTGCACATGACACATCTCCAATAAATAAATAAATAAATAAATAAAACAAGTACTGAAGATGAAGACAATGACAATGATACCCGAAAAAAATTAAAAAGACTTAAAAAAAATTCAAACCAAAAGTAATATTTATTTAGACTAAGTATTTAGACTAGCATTTTTACAAAATTACAAACATTTATTTTAATGAAAATTATAATCAATCTTTCATATATGACTTGCATTCATATACTTAGAATTACTGATTTAAATAAAAAAATTCAACATTCAATTACATATACATGAACATCTCCTGTATAATCTTACATTGATATACTTTAAAATACTCATTTAAAAATAACTATTGGGGTATGAAAAACTAGTGTATATATATATACCGAAATTTTATTAAAAAGAAAAAAGGAGATGCATAATTTAGGTCGTAAACTGAAATTCCTCCCATAAAATATCTGGTGCATATGAACCTCAATCATTTGGCTCTAAGTTTTATTTCTATTATTAGAAAATAGTACACCAATCGTTCCTTATCGTTGTTTCATATCCTTATCTGCTTAACCTGACACCATTGTCTGATCAGCATTCAATGGATGAGAATTTCGCCATGTTTTTGTTGTTCCTTTAACTCTATCGTCCTTCTTGATATAGAGCATGCATCAATCATGTGCCTGCCAAAAACATTTATAAACATATATAGTACATACCGTGCTCCAATAAAATCTATGGTCCTTCTGGATATAAATCGCCTATAATTCATTTAATTAATCAATCTAAAAAAGTTAATAATTTTATTTTTTTAAACTATAATAAAATTTTATTGTACGGATATCCAATGTACATACATATCTTAGGAAACCTTTGTAAATGGTTAAAATTAGGGCCGACGTTTAGCGTTTTGGTTCGATTTTTTTCGGTTTCGGTTTCAATTTTTTTGTTTTAAAAAATTTAAACCATTCGTTTTAATATTAGAGTTCGGTTCGGTTTCTGTTCGATTTAAGTTCCCAAATTTCAGCGCTTCCTAGTTTTCCAAACATATTATCGCATTATCCATATCCAATATCTAAGCATTATATAACAAAATAAAAGTCCAAACATACTTACTAAGTACTAATTGTGAGGTAAAGAGCAATTACAGTAACAAAAGCGCAAAGTAGAGAACAAGTTATAAAGAAATCAAATAAAAAATTTAAAAGAGATACTAGTGAGAATAGGAATTAAACGACGGACGGAGCAGACATCAAGGGACTTAGATTTACTTCTTTATTATTATTATTTTATTGTTGTTGTTGTTGTTATTATTATTAAAACTTAACAAAGTTCGGTTCGATTCGGTTTAGCACATAATAGGCCGTTGAGGCACTGTGATTTACCTTTCCACTATCATGTCGATCAAATCAAAGTGTAAAAGCCCTAGGGATGAGGGAATTTCTGTTGGAATTAGTAACATAAAATGACATTTAAGTGGCTATTTTGTAGTACAAATATATATGAGGTTCACTTCCTATTTGGGTCGGGTCAAAATGGATTTGCACTCTTTGTAGTGAGACGAAGAAACAGATATATTGTACGCTCAAAACGGATAATGAGTAAATGAAAAATTAATTCTAAAAGTAGACTCATTTGAGTTGAAAATGAATGTGGAAAGGCTTTGTAAAAAGCACTTGTCCCACATTTGTTGTGGGCACAAAAGTCGTAATCCATTTACGGTTGAGTAAACCCCCGACAATTGATCACAAGGAGGTAAATCAGCCTAGATTTCTCATAACTAACCGATTCAAACCCAAGGGCTTGAGGTTCAAACCCACGACCTCTCGATTGCAAGTGTAACTCTCTTACCACTGGCTACCCTTACGGGCTACAATTTATACTTATTACATGTGGTCGATATTTTTTTGGTGAGTGATTAATAGGGCATCAGCTTCCATATCACTTGTCATTCTCCTACTGACAAGTGCCCGGTGAATATTTTCTCACGAGTTTTTTTTTTTTTTTTTTTTTTTAATTTTGTTTTTTTTTTGTTTTTTTCCCTATATGCCAAATGAAAGTGCCAAATTGTCAATACTATGGGTGTATTCAATCAAGACTTTTAAAAATTTTTAAAGAATTTTAAAGTGATGAATTTTAATCGACTTTTGTAGAGTTTTTGTAAACTTTCCTAGAATCTTTTAAACTTTTATAAACTTTGTAAGAGTCTATAAATATCTATAGGACAAACATTTGTAGACTTTTTAAAACTTTTTTCATATTAAAAAGGAGTTAATTCCACCAGAGGTCCCTTGTCTTTGGTGGCAATTCTAAATTTAGTCTCATACTATCGTTTTTGCCATTTAACATCCCAAACTATTAGTTTTTGGACACTTTTAATCCTTTTCATGAATTTTTCTAATTTTAGTTAGGGTATTTTTGTCTTACAAAATATTTTTCTTTTGTTATTTTTTCCGGTTTCAACCAATTTAAGTGGTTTATGACTTTACTAAACACCGATTAAAAAATCTGGTTACTAAAAATCTGTTACCTAAAGTCTTAGGATTAGCATAATTGTCTTAGTTAGGGTTTGACAGATCTTCTTAGTGCAACAAATCTAAGGTCAACCAACTAAAATACATACATAATGATTCAATATGAGGAATAAATTAAAGAATGTCTTAATGAAAAAGAAAAAAAAAGACTTGTTAGGCACATTCCTCAAGATTTCTATTAGTTCTAAAAAAATTATTTTTTGGAGATAAAAGTAAAGTACTATTATACCAAAAAGGACTCTCTTTGTGGTTAGAAAGACATAGATGTTGCTTAATGTGACTTGGTGGATAACTCTAGAAGTGAAAAATCAGGCAATGATGAACGAACAACTTAGTGAAGAAAATCATTCAAAAGGACTATCAATGGAGATATTTAGTAACATAATTTGCTTGGTATGCAACTAGTGTAAAGTGTTATAGTTTCACTTTGATTTGTATAATAGTAGTGAAATCATTCTTAGTGTTTAAAGATTTTAATTTGGGTTAGTTTACTCTCAAATAATGACCGGTCAATTTCTTGAATTAAACCAGCCACTTTAATTTTATTGTGGAACGTGGAACGTAGAGAAGTAAGAAATAAAATTAATGAGGTCGGGTTCATAAAAATACTCCTTGTGGTTAACTGAAAGTAGTTAAAGAAAGAAGGGTGATTTATTCAGCCACTCTTATTTATGGAATGGATAGAGTACAAGATGGTGTGCACAAAGCACTCCACTTTTATTTCTGGGGCAGTTTAATTTGTTGATACAGTACAATCCAAAATCACCCAACTTGCCGGTGGACCGGCCGGTAACTAACCGATGGTAGGAGTTCCGATAACCATATTGCCGCAGTCCACCACAATACGAACCCGGTCGCACCTAAAATCAGCCGTGACCGGACACTTTTCGAACACCACCACAGCATTCACCAAACTGTTTTCACTCTCAACCGTCGCTTTGGCAATAAAGCCGTCCACTCCAACCAGTTCCGGCCAGCTGCTTTTACCTGTACTCACGCATCCATCATATATAATATATCTTATTAACAACTAAAACCAAGAATATAATAATGTTTTGAGACCAATTGGTGGGTGCATGGCTCTTACCGTTGCAGATGAACGACATCCTTAATTAATTTGGTGTTTGGAGATTGCTATAAGAGTGTTTGATTCCTTCTTGCCAATCTTTAGCTTATGGTGGATTCAATGGCAATCTGATGTGTATTTATAGATCAGAGAGGTAGACTAGATACTTGTGTAACTGGCAAATTATAACATAGAACAGTTTCATTTTGCATTGTGGATCTCAATTCAAAATGGACATTCAGATTATATACATGCAGTTAGTATATCATGTGTCTAAAGTTAAATTTTTTTTTTGAATGTTACTGACTTTATTAGAGTTCGTGTGTCTAAAGTTAATTTTTTTTTATTTTTTTTTTGAATGCTACTAACTCTATTAGAGTGTAGTATCTGTTCATAAACTACTTTCTCAACCTACTGAAGCACAAAGAGACAGTAATGCAGGCTCGAACCCACCACCTCCTGTATACAGGGAAGGGTTTGATGCCACTGGAACACAAGGCCCTTGGCTGTGTCTAAAGTTAATAGATTGTGTAGGTGTCTAATAAATTGAAGCACATAATATGTTGATCAAGGACGACACATAATTTATTAACTGTAAACACATAATATGTTAACTACAGACACATAATACAAATATCGTTTTGAATTGGGAAAGAAGAGGACAAGTACTAAAGATGAAAACAATGACGATGATACTCAAAAGAAAATTAAGAACACTTAGAGAAATTCAAACCAAAAGTAGTATTTACAAAGTTGCAAACATTTATTTTAGTGACAATCATAATCGATATCTCTTATATTATCTTGCATTCATATACTTTGAATTACTGATTTAAATAAACAAATTCAACATTCAATATAATCACCTATGCATGAACATCTCCGGTATAATCTTGCATTGATATTATGATATACTTTGAAGTCATTATTTAAAAAAATTAATCATTAGATATTATTCATTCGCACAATATGCGTGAAAAACTAGTATAATGTTGGCACTATTTGGTAAATGATTGTTAGCTCATTGGATTAGATGGTATGATTACTTAATAACATTAGCTGATTGTAGACATATGTTTGGTAAATTAGCTGCTAGGTGATAGCTGTTTGATATAATTTCTTTTATCAAAAAGTTAATTGAGAAAGTTTATTTGAGCAACTTTTTGAATTTTAGCATTTTAGAGTTACAAAAAGCTAATTAACCAAACACTTATATTGATTTTTTAATCAAGTCAAAGAGTTAATAGTAATCAAATAAGCCAAAATTAGCTGATAGACTAACTATTTTGCATTCTCAAAAAAAAAAACTAACTATTTTGCCAAACAAGGCCGTTATATTTGTTAATTTGTACGATATCTCGTCTTCTTTTTTACACCGTTATCATGGTAAATATATAATGTGGCGACATGCAAATGCTGATAGGATACTCAAATTTTATCAGGAAATGTCATTCTCATATAACTGATTATATCCCACGAGTTTTATATGTCAACATTGTTATTGTGTTGTTGATTAGATTTGAAAGAAATGTGTGGACGTATATTTGCATGTTTACCAAAAATTCCAAAACCGCATTAATTATTGCTAGCTACCCGACATTTACCCAAATCTATTTTATAACGTGGAAATACACAATCACTATTCAAGAACGTGTATTTTAATTTGTAAATTCTTTTGTTATGTAATATTCAGTAAACTACAATGAGAAGGCATTATGCGATAAGCTCGGCCAATAGAGTGTTGGCAATTATTATCAAATTTATAACCTTCTACTACAAGAATCATATTCAATCCACTCAGCTATCAAATTTTGGGCAATTATGGAGTTTTTTTCTTTTTTTTTTTTTTTTAGCATGCAACACACTTTTTAGCACGATGGAGAGGTAAACAACACTAAGAATACTACATACAACGGACTCGATCAATAGAGTGTTGACATGAATCAAACCTATGACCTTCAGATAGGAGAATCATGTTACACATACTTGGCATAATTCTTTGATTTGTATATATTTAATTCTTTATCATATAATTAAAAATTTGAAATAACTACTACTTATTATACTTATAAATATTGAAATCTACTAAATAAATAAATATAATGTATAATAAATATAATAAGAGTCAATATTGATATTTGATAAGGTTATAATATGAACAAAAATTATGTTGGTGTAATAATGTGCGTTGATAACTTGTACATTTTTTATTTATTCATTGTATAGTGATAAGATATTTAATTTCTAAAGTTATCATATTGTTTTTTTTTTTATTTTCGTTTTAACTTTTCATTTATGTACAAACTTTAGTAGCAGAATATTCCATTTAACTTTTTATTATTCCTAATTAAATAATTGATAAATATTTTTTTAAAACAATAATAATAATAACTCAAAGTCGCACGAAGTGGCTTTCCCATATGCGAGGTCATGGAGACTCTTTGTACTTCAGTACATTGAGAAAGTAGTCACTATATGAAAAAAAAAATTAAAACAAAATTCTAAAAGCACTAATCCAAATTTAAAAATCAGATTACCAATAAAATGGAACGATACCTGTTTTTAATAAGGCAATATGATTTTTAATTGAAGAGGTAATCAAATCTCATAATTATGTTCTAAAAAGTTATCAACCAAACATTAATTATGATTTTGATTCATATTCCTAGTATGTAAACCCATGAACCAAACACACTTGATACCGTAAAATACGGGCACCAAGGAAAACCGGAAAATACGATCTTATATAGCTCAAGGATCCAAACCCGGTTACAAGTCAATAAATGCTCAAAGGGCTCGGCAGGTCGGCAGTGGGCTTCCCTACTATCCGAGCTCTCTTTAAGTCTTAGTCTAGAAACGGCCAAAAGATCCTCTCTCTCCTCATAAATGCGCTATTTATAAGGGAGAAAAGCGCGGGTGCCGGACCTCCGGCATGACGGGAACGTGGCGCACATGCGCCCACCTCACTCTACGCCCAAGCGGGAAGAGGTACGTGGCGGTCATTGGCACGTCGCGTCGGGGCCCATCGGGGCACTGTTCGGCCCGTGGCGACCGGCCTTCCGGCCGACCATACTCCGATAAACCGACCTCCCGAGCGCACGCTACCCGACCGGGTCCGAAGGGTGTCCGACCGATCCTGGAGTATAATTAGTATCAACACCCTTAGTTTCATACAAATGACATAAATTGGACCATCTATCATCCTTAATTGTCATGGGTTCTAATGTTAAGAAACACACCACAATGAAAATATACAAAAACACCATAAAACACACCACACACCCAAAATAATGCACCATAACTCCCATGTCCCTAATGGTGCATTTGCTAATACTGTGTGGTGTATATTTGCATACCTAGTGGTGTGTTTTTTGGTGATGCGTTCCTAACGATGCATATTTGTGTGGTGTATTTTCTAACACTGAGTGGTGTATATCTGTATACATAGTGGTGAGGCCGCACTGTTCACACGTTAAGACGCGGCCACACTTGAACATGACCCTATATATATATATATATTCAATAATCTGTTATTCTGGAGTATTCTTTTAATTTTTTTTTAAAATTTTGTGTACTCTATTTAATTAATTATTTCATCTCCTTTTCATAACCCTGGACCATTTCTGCATTTTATTGCTGTTCACACAATAAGATGATAAGAATATGGCCCAGCTTTTGGCCTGCATATAAAACATTATTATATTTGTACGACTTCACATCTTCTTTTATATATTATCATGGCAGATATGTAACGTGGCGACATGCAAAATTGCAAATGCTAATAGCACAGGATACCCAAATTTCTTCAGAAAATGTCATTATGATCTGACAGGTGTCCAATTATAATTTCACACGAGTTTTATATGTCAACATTGTTGTTGTGTTGTTGATTAGATTTGCAAGAATTGTATGGACAATGTAGATCGATTTGCATGTTCACCAAAAAAGCCATCACCACATTAATTATTGCTAGCTACCCGACATTCACCCCAATCAATAACAAAATTATGGAGCCTTTTTTTTTTTTTTTTGGTACGTAATAACTTGCATACTAGTCACTAAATAAATCGCACTAAGAATACTCATGCGACGGACTCATCCAAAAAAGTATTGAGAATAATCGAATGCAAAACTTTCAAGTACGTGAATCATACTCCACTTACTTGACATACATATAAAAATTTGATATAACTAATACTTATAAATATCGAAATAAGAAAAGTAATAGTTATTCTAGGGGTTAAAATTTGTACATTATTATATGACATATTGTGTCAGATATTAAATATGTGGTCATTGATTGATAGACTTGCTACACACAAAATCATTGAATTGATAAATGAATTGAATTAATTAATTACTCCTTCCTTTGTGTATGATTCCATTGATAGGCCTGAACGAAATCATTTATAATTTTATTTTTAAAATATTAGTTTAATATTTGTCATGGTTGCAGTAGACGCTAGGCGCTAGTCGGGCGGTAGACTAGCGCCTAGCGCCTAAGCAGCGGTACTTAGGCGGTTCTAGGCGGCGACCTATAAAAACAAAAAATTAATTCATGTGTATGTCATATATTATATTATATATATTATACATATGTCTCTCACTTCTCTTACTTATATAAATAAATAAATTTAAATATATATAAATATAATAATAAAATTAACAAGGCCGATTCGTTCGAGTTAACTCGGCTAACTCTGTCGAGTTGGGCGAGTTAACTCGGCCAAATTCGGCCCAGTCGGCCGAGTTAGGCGCTAGGCGGCCGGTCACCTAGGCAGATGCCTAGGGAGCAATTCGCCTCGGTCTAGGAGCGCCTAGCACCTAGCGGCCTAGGCGGGGATTTTTGCAACAGTGATATTTGTTAAGCAGGAGTTTAGAGGGCCAAGTCAAATATCTTGCTATCCAAACGTGACATTGATTGCTCCACAAATTTATGAAAATAAAGTTGCAATTTTACTACAACTTATAGTTTTTGGCATAGAGGTCAGTATTTGATTTTAAAATTTGGTATCAAAATAAGTCGGCATGTTGTCCAACTCAGGTTGCTAGCAGAAGACATAATTGTAAGTACTTGATCCTAACAATATTAGTGTATACAATTTATATATTTATAAAAGGGAATACTACACTTCGGCACTTCCTATATTACTCATCATGAACAATATTTTTACTTTTTTGGTGACAAGAGAAATTCACAGTCCCTTTCGATGGTGAAAATTGCGCTTTTAGTTCACGAGCTATATAGGAAGTGTAATTTTCTCTTATTAATATAGAGTTTTAATATATAGTACCCCTAATTAGTTAGTACTCGCCAAGGAGGCTTTCACTTGTTATTCTAACAAGTGTTGTCATTTTGGAATTTGGATAGATCATAATCTAAACAACACTAATATAGAAATGGTAAAATTATACTTTTGTTATATATTACAATGCAACGTCATGCAAATCTTGTGAAATTGTACTCTCAAAACAGTATAGAGAAGAAGAGAGAAGGAGAGAAGAAGAGCATTATTTTTATATATACATCTACAATCATGGATGGGAAAACTGTATCCGATTAAGGACGAAAAAACTAGGATAATGGCCACAAATAGATATATTTATAACAACTTTTAGCATTATTTTCTTCATTATAACTCAAAAGAGAGACCATCATTTTATCTATCCATCCCCTATTTTCACAATTTAGGCAGTCCTTATATCGTTTTGATATGGATGGGAAAACTGTATCCGTAATTAACAGTACAGTTCTTCTCAAAAGATACTGCCTTACATTTGTTTTGATATTATCGAATGAAACTGTAGTTATATCGAAATGTAACTGTAGTTGTGTTGAAATGTAACTGCAGTGTATATGAACTGATACTGAATAACAGTTTCACATTTGTGTTTTATATTATCGAATGAAACTGTAGTACGTATTATTAAACACAAAAACTCAAATTTAAAAATAAGTAAAATATAATAAAGAAAACATAAAATGATCAAATATGCCATCAAACTTTACATGAAAAGTCAATTAGGTACCTAGACTTTTTAAAGGTCCAATTAAACCCTTTGACATGTTATTTTTGTGCAGTGAAGTCCAAAAACAGGTTGATGACTTGTGATAACAAGTCATTAGGGTTCAGAAGTTATTTCCGATAAAAACAACCGCCGACGATGGCAACGGTAGGGCAAATAAAATGGGATAGAGGGAATATTTAATAACTAATCAATTGTAAGTTTGTAAAAAATCATATTGGATAAGTTGTTTGGTAATTGTTATACCATGGGCGAGACACATTATGGACCCTGATAAAAAAATTGTTTATGCATTTAACATATTATGTGTCTTTAGTTAATAAATTATGTGTTTTTAAATAGACTGAAGACACATAATATGTTAACTATAGGCAGATAATATATATATATATATATATATATATATATATATATATATATATATATATATATATATATATATATATATATATATATATATATATATATATATTAAGTACAGACACATAATAATATGTTAACTATAGACACATAATATGTTAACTACAAACACATGTTAACTACATATTATGCACTTGAAGGTTATAGTTAATATATTATCTGCTTTCAATTTATTTACATGCACATAATTTGTTAACTGCAAGCACATTATATGTTAACTAGAGAAACATAGACTTATTTTAAACTACAAATAAGCTAGCTATATGTTCAATTTGGTAAAGCATAGGGAGCTTAAAATAATAGGTTATTTTGAAATATGTTATTCTAAGTAGTGTTTCAAATAAGCTAATAGCTACTAGCTTTTAAAACACATAAATTACATTATTTTAACTCATAAAATACATTATTCTAACACTTAAAAGTACATTATTCTAACTCATAAAATATATTATCTTACCCCAAAATTTTCGTTATTCTAACACATAAAGTTCATTATGCATTATTTTAACACATAAATTACATTATTCTTACTCATAAAATACACTATCTTACCTCAAAAATTTCATTATTCTAACACATAAGGTACATTATTCTAACACATAAAATACATTATCTTACTAAAAAATATTCATTATTTTAACACGTACGCGGAGCATGAATTTTTAACATTAAAAAGACATCGTTTTAGACCATGGTTCACACTATAATTTACCTAATATGAATGTCATTTTAGATTATGATCGACAATGCAAAGTGAAGTGGACCATTGGTATAATTTGCCGTTCTTTGGGCTTTGGTCAAGTGTTAGTCTTTTTTTTTTTGAAAACAAGTGTTAGTCTTTTCTCATTTCCTTAAACCTATCTATGAATATTATTTAAGTGATCTAGTGTCCAATTAATAAAATTTTTAATTGAAATAATAAGAATTCAATAGCGTGCGATGAATCTCACCAATCTTATCCTTCCCCCAACGTATCATAGGTAGTGTCCACATGTACTCGTTTTCTCACCGACTTGCGGCCTATGAAAATTTTGGCATGTGCCAATATTGATGTTAATTTAAATTTGGAAGAAGAGTACAAGACATAGAGTTTTTTCTTATTCATCAAAACATGCCAATGCGGAAAACAAAGAATATTTGTACACAATAACAAGAAAAAAAATCATTAACTAATAATTTGATTATTGATGGAGTGACATAATATTCAGTAAGTTTGCACTTTTGTTACTCTCTAGCTGACTCCGTTGCATTTGCAGCCCGAAAGTAAGGAGGACTGGTGATAGGTAATTAAGCAGGGCACTAGATCCGACTCGGTGCTATTAATCTAATTGGAGGAGTTAAAGCAATTAACACAGTCATGGTAATGGCCAAGTAGAGGGCATGTGAAACATTGCATCATCAAATAGCAGGAGTTATGGAGGGCCTATGCACTTATTAGGAACATTGCATCATCAAATAGCAGGAGTTAACACAGTCATTGTAATGGCCAAGTAGAGAGCCTATACACTTATTAGGAACAGTGCATCATCAAATAGCAGGAGTTATGGAGGGTCAACACACTTATGAAGGAGACAGCCTCAGTTACTAGGAGGCCACAACACTTATTGAGGGGAGCCATGACACTTATTAGGAGACCGTTATGTCATTATTGTATAAAAGATGAACCCACGTGTCAGTAAAAGGGGGACACGCTCTTAAATCTTGTACTAAGGATGTAGCAACACAATTTATCTATATTTACTTATACACAAACATTTCTGGTAAAATATTTACCGTCAGTGGTGCTCTCGTTGAGAGCTTCAGATAAACTCTTAAGCAGGTTGAACATTTCACGTTTCGTATCATACAAGAATATGGCATGATCTAGATCAAGTGGCTCCCATGGTTCCTGTGACCTGAAGTACAATGGCAACGGCAACGTTGGCATGGACACTTGGTCGACAAACTCACGTGAACTCCGAGACCAGCTCAATAGCTTTATTTTTTGTTATTTTATTTTATTTTATTTTATTATATTTAGTTTATATTTTTTTATTCTATTTTTTTTTTAATTTTTTTAAAATTTTTAATTGTATTAATTATTGTTATATATTTAGTATTTAATATTTTGTTCCGTATACGGTTATATTTCGAATGCAAATTTTAATTTATGAAATTATATTTTGATTAGTTTATGAAATAATATTTTATAATTTAAAAATTATTTTATTTCATAATTTAAGTTTAAATTTATTTAAAATTGGAATTTGATATGATAATTATAAATTTGAAATTATTAATCATAAAGTAAAGAAAAAATTGTAATATATGTCCCTCACAAATATGTCTCCATAGGGATACAAACCTATGACATCTCATTTGGAAGAGCCACAACTATGTCACTTGACTACAAGGTCTTTGACTCATAAAAAAACTAAGAGCATCCTTATCAGTGTAATTTTTTTGCGGTTTTTTAGGAGTTTTTGTAAATGTGATTAGGAAAGAGAAAATAGGAAGGGATGGAAAAAATTAAAACAAATTTGATTTTAAATAATAAAAATAAAATATCAAAGGTGTACCAAAAACCAATATTTGCAGGACTTCATTTTTCTTTTCTCTCCTCCATGTGTATATGCACTGTACCAAAAATCATCAAATAACCACCATTGTAGATGCTCTAAATAAAATACTCCGTAATAGATTAGGTATAGGAGTGCTAAAGAGTATCGCCTACTAAAAGGGAATGAAAATGAAGAATGATTGATGAGAAAGTAGAAGAAGAGATTATATGATAATTTAAAAATTATGAACTCACAAAATGATGAGATAGAAGAAGAAATGTTATGTATGCTCTTAGCATTATCATTTCACTTCACTAGCTGAATACCAATAATTCCTCCAGGGAATGCGACCATTGGTCAGTCGCCTTCTATCGAGAATGGTGACCAACGACGAACCGCCGGATTTTAATTTTGTCGGATAATTTTCTTGAACTGAAATAACCTGTAATAGCAAGTCATTTACTAATTTTTAGACTTTATTGTCTCAATTTAACATGTTAAAAGATGTAATTATACTTTTTAAAAGTTTAGGGATTTATTTGACCATTTTTCCTAGATACATAATTTAGGTCATAAACTGAATTTCCTCCATTAAAATATTTGGTGCATATGAACCTCAATCATTTGGCTCTAAGTTTTATTTCTATTATTAAAAAATAGTACACCAATCGTTCCTCATCGTTGTTTCATATCCTTATCTACTTAACCTGACACCATTTTCTTATCAGCATTCAAATGGATGAGAATTTAGCCATGTTTTTGTTGTTCCTTTAACTCTATCGTCCTTCTTGACACAGAGCATGCATCAATCATGTGCCTGCCAAAAACATTTATAAACATATAGTACATACCGTGGTCCAATAAAATCTATGGTCCATCTTGATATGAATCGCCTAAAATTCAATTAATTAATCAATCAAAAAAAATTTAATAATTTTATTTTTCAACTATAATAAAATATTATTGTACGGATATCCATGTACATACATATCTATCTTAGGAAACTTAACTTGTAAATGGTTAAAACATATTAAACGGTTTCTGCCTAGGCAGTTCAATTGAACTGGTTTTTCTCCTTTTTTAAGGCTTGAACCCACTCCCATTATCTATGTGGAAATGTTAATCGGGACACCGGATGCCACTAGACCACAAAGTCTTTGGCTTCTTTTCTTCAATTGAATTGGTTCTTCTTAGGTGATAGATTGTTGGCAATGATAGCATGCAGCTGTAATGTGAGAGTTATATTTTGTGTGGTGAGTTCTTTGGGACACCTAATACTAATCGTCTCACTTAATAGGTCGTTGAGACACTGTGATTTACAATAATTTACCTTTCTACTTTCATGTCAGATCAAAGTGTAAAAGCCCTAGGGATGAGGGAATTTCTGGTGGAATTTTTAGCATAAAATGCATTTAAGTGGCTATTTTGTGGTACAAATATATGTGGAGTCCACTTTTGATTTGGATCAGGTCGAAGTAGATTTGCACTCTTCTTAGTGAGACAAAGAAATCGATATATTGTACGCTCAAAACGGATAATTGGTGAATGAAAAATTAATTCTCAAAGTATAGACTCATTTGAGTTGGAAATGAAGGTAGAAAGGTTTTGTAAAAAGCACTTGTCTCACATTGGTTTGGGATATGGGTTTGCACCACTATATCATATATTTGCACCACTATATATGATATTGTGCTCTAATGTCTATCCAATTTAATTAGTTTTTTTTTTTCAAATAGTTTAATTAGAATTTAGGGTGTGTTTGGTTCGCACATGAGAATCGGAATAAAATACTTAGTAATGGTAATGGATTTTTGTGAAAGTATTTTGCATGTTTGGTAGTAACGTGGAATTAGAATGATTACCATTAATGTTAATGTTTGGTTATGTATGACTCCTATAATGGGAATAAATGTTTTAAAAATACAGAAATAAAAAATCAAGACAATTGATAGTAATATAATGAAATCCAAAGCATATGAACAAAAAAAAAATCAAAACAAAATTCTAAAAGCATTAATCCAAACTCAAAAATCAGATTACCAATAAGATGAAACGATACTGTGTTTAACAAGGGAATGTGATTTTTAATTGAATGGGTAATCAAATCTCATAGTTATGTTCTAAAAAGTTATCAACCAAACGTTATATTCCTATTATATAAACCATGAACCAAACACACTCCCATAGTTTGATACAAATGACATAAATTGGACCAGAATCCTTAATCGTCATGGGTTCTAATTTTATTATGGAATTTTTTTTTATTAATATAGTTATAGATTATATACTCACTGTCTCAATAAATATAGTATTGATCATTTCATTATATATATATATATATATATATATATATATATATATATATATATATATATATAATTATTCAATAATCTGTTATTCTGGAGTATTCTTTTAATTTTGTGTACTCTATTTAATTAATTATTTCATCTATCTCCTTTTCATAACCCTGGACCATCTCTGCATTTTATTACCATTCACACAATAAGATGATAAGAATATGGCCCAGCTTTTGCTATATATGCATATAAAATATTATTATATTTGTACGACTTCTCATCTTCTTTTATATATACATTGTTATCATGGCAGATATATAATGTGGCGACCTGCAAAATTGTATAAGATACCCAAATTTCTTCAGAAAATGTCATTATGATCTTACAGGTGTCAAATTATTATTTCGCACGAGTTTTATATGTCACCATTGTTGTTGTGTTGTTGATTAGATTTGCAAGAACTGTATGGACAATAATGTAGATTTGCATGTTCACCAAAAATGCCATCACCACTTTAATTATTGCTAGCTACCCGACATTCATCCCAATCAATAACAAAATTATATATGGAGACTTTTTTTTTTTTTTTTTTTTTGTGTAATATCTTGCACACTAGATACTACACAATTAGAGAGGTAAATAGCACTAAAAATACGTCGTGCACTAAAATTATGGGTTTTTGCGAAAGCATATTTAGTTATCAAAGATTGTATATTTAAGTGTTAAAGTTTCCACAGTTGAGTTGATGATAATTTCGAAATTATCATCGCATTTTTTTAAATCTAATCAGATCCGTCGAATTTGTACAGATGTAAAGCTAAGATTGAATTGGTTATTATTTCTCTCCTATAGAAGTGTTCTCAGAGGATCCATAGCTTATATATATATATATATATATATATATATATATATATATATATATATATATATATATATATATAGAATATTAATCAAATGTGGCCGTGCTCTTAGGTGTGGCCGTGCGGTCACACACCACTCAATGTTACGAAATACACCACTCAATGTTAAGAAACACACCACAATGAAAATATACAAAAACACCATAAAACACACCACACACCCAAAATAATGCACCATAACTCCCATGTCCCTAATGGTGCATTTGCTAATACTGTGTGGTGTATATTTGCATACCTAGTGGTGTGTTTTTTGGTGATGCGTCCCTAACGATGCATATTTGTGTGGTGCATTTTCTAACACTGAGTGGTGTATATCTGTATACATAGTGGTGAGGCCGCACTGTTCACACGTTAAGACGCGGCCACACTTGAACATAACCCTATATATATATATATATATATATATATATATGAGTAGCTATGGTTGATTTAAAAAATGGCTATTGTTTAAATTACACATCATTTTCTTTGTTGATATATACTTGGTGTATTAATAAATGTCGAGTTAATACCCAATATAGTCCTCGACTATAGTAGCTTTACTCAATTTAGTCCTAAATGAATTTTTATGGTCAATTCGGTTATCGACTTTGATGGTTCTACACACTTTAATTCTTTGTTAAAAATTCTATTACTTGGCTGTTAAAAATAGGGTCCTAAAGATAATTTCTCATCCTTTATCCCATTTTGAATGATTCCTTCTTCTTCCCGATCCACGTAGAAATGCAAATTTTGGTACCAAATCAACTTCGACCCTAAATAAATAAATACAGAATAAATAAATACTGGGGTACACCACACATTAAGAAGACTTGCAATTTCATAACACCACCACCATCAACGGCACCATCACCACCATCGTCACACCACCACACCACACTACCACCACCAACAAAACAACCATCACCACCACCACCAACACCTAAATAGTTAGTATACTCATCAATGAGACTTATTTAGTTGTTCTTATGACAAATGTTGTCATTTTGAATAGATCATAATTTAAATAACGCTAATGAAAAAATTGTACTTTAGTAAAAAAAAGAAATCATTATTACTCGTAACTCGAAAGAGATATTGTTATTTTAGCTATCCATCCCTTATTTTTACAATTTAGTAATCTCTTAATTAATACTAAGAAAGCAATTGTACTCCCCATCACACTTGTGATCGAAGTCTAAAAATAATCCACATATGAAACCTAAGAATTATAATCTTATAAACTGGTCATGTACTCTTGTAAATCTTTAATTATTAATCAAATCATAATTAATAAAATATAAGTTAAAAATCATATTGGTAGGCGTGAGTAGTCGTGCATTCTTATCCCTTAAGAGATATTGGAAGTTCAAAAAATTAAATTACGGAATTGATTGGGTTTGGATGAAACACGGATACACTACTAGTCACACATTGTTACAACTTTATTAACTATTTTCCTTTCACAGTTTAACTATTTAATTATTTATGGTGTCTATTTTTCCTTTCACAGTTTAACCATTCATGTATGCTTTAACACGATGGGAGGGATCGGCTTATGATTCTCGCATTTTTTTTGACACGAATGATTCAAGTCTCAATTTTTCAAAGCCCCCAACATGTAGTTTTATATGATTATATACTCAGTACTCATATTACTTTTATATATATAATTTTAATGTATAACTATTGTACGTATACATTTAGGCAAGTATTACTTAATTAGTAGACAAAGGCTACCCAAAAAGAAATGGGTATTTGAATTGACACCTTACCCCAAGACAAAGGTACTATCATGCAGGCTTCAATTCGTATTAGAGTCATATATACTCCACCTAATAATTTATGCATTAAAACTTCATGCCAGCCTTCTTATAATTTTTTTTTTGTACCGAATAAGGATCTCAATATTTCTCACTAGAATATAACATAAGCAATGCAATAAATCCGAACTTCCACTTTAGGTAAAATATATGTTTAAATAGAAATTTGTACTTTTTAGATTACGTCATTGGTTAATGATATTCAAAACAGAACTATATCAAAATTAAAGAATTATTAGAGCATTGATGTAGACAATGGTTTTATTTAGTCACTGATATTAAAAACAACACAACAAGAAGACATACATGGAGTAGATAAGCTAATATCCACTCTTATTTTAAGGACAATACACATACATACTAGGTTGCCACGCATGCAATAAAATGCATGATTATTTCCCATTTTCAACTTGCGAACTGAAGTTCCATCTAACCAATCACAGGAGTGCTTTGGACAACGTTGCTACAGTCGACAGAAACCCAAACTCGGTCGCATCTATAATCAAAGGGTATCGGGCATCCTGGATAAGCGATTCTTACAGTGACAGAAGGATTCTCTTTCTCGATTGTGGCTTTGGCAACCAGTGCTTGTTCTCCTACAAGCTCTGGCCAAGAATCCTTACCTGTATGTATATAAAGGTAGCAAATTAAACTACAAAAATAAAAGACCAAATCATACTCAACTAAGACATCTCTGGACTGTAATGAATACATAGAGGAAGAGAAATAGAAGTGGGACTACCTTCACAAAAAGACGGCATCCTTGGAGTAGTATGAACTTTGCTCCTTAACTAGCCTTTCTTTCTTTCTTTCTTTCTGGGATGGTTTCTTAGGAGATAGCTAGCATGGGTATTTATAATTGGCTAAGCATATTATGGGCTCACCTATTATGCATTTGCAATGAACAGATTGTGTACATAATATTTTAGATACATCTACATAATATTATGTTAATTATAGTAGACACATAATTTATTCACTAAAAATAAATAATAAGTTAACTACAAGCAAATAGTTTGAATGTAGTTTTAGGGGAGAGTCCATAAGGTCATCCCGATTAAGGGGGTTTTACATGGTATTTTAGGTAGAAAGAGTGAGGTGAAGGAGAGATAAAATGGAGAGAGAAGAAAACCTCACCTGGCCTCCGGCAAATATGAGGTTTTTGTAGGCTATTTAGGCCCATCAAAATTAAAATTTTTGACGCGCCTACCTGGCTGCGTAATTATAATTTTAAAAAAAATCAATTTTTTTTATTTGTTTTCTCTACTCTCATTTTATCTTTCTTAGTCACATTTGTAAAATCTCCTAAAAAATTCATCACTATTGAGGAAGGCTTAATGGAGAGTAGATATCGTGTAACAATTGATAAGAATTAGGACAGGCTTTTTCCGTGCCAGTATTAATTGTGTGGGTCAGTGATAGAGATTGACGCTAAGCTACGTGCCATAGCCCATATGAAGACAAAAGTTATTATATTCGTATTTTAATTTGCAACTTTTTTTTTTTTCAAATAATTTGCAACGTTATTCATCATTATAGCAATTGGACAATTATCTTGAGACTGTATATAATGTAATGACAAAAGTGACAAAAGGACTATTATATTCTTGTAATAAAGTAAAGAGAACAGAAAATTTTTAAAAGGAAAATTCTTTGTATCCGACCTAATTTTTTCCTCTATTAAATTCCTTACATATCATTTCTTATAATCATTGGGATTTGGGTGTAGTCATTAATTGGCTACCCAACCAACTTTTAATGAAAAAAGTAAAGTAACTAATCAAACAATGGCATGTCATGAGAAAATTAAAATTATAAGGAAAAAAAAATTAAGAGTGAAAAACATTACTCTTTTTAAAATGATAAACTAAACTAATACGGGACGGGGTTAGTTGGATTTCTCAAATGTATTGGTGGTATATAATTGAATTTTGAAGTGGCTAATATTAAGATTATTAACGGTTTAGATGTGAGGAGATTTTTGAATAGCTCACCATTTTATTTGATTGTAAAAAACGTTTGTTTGGAAGGGAAAGAGTAAGAAAAGAAAAAGAAAAGGGAAAAAAGATCCATAGTCTAGTGTGTAAGTATATATTTTCCCTAATATAATCCAATATAATATATTCTTCCATACAATAAAATATATTGTATTACTAAGTGGTTGTGGTGCAAGTAAATGATTCAGTCAATTAGTGATTTAGTCAGTTAGATAACTTAGGATATTAAGTTTGTGGAGTAGAATGAATTAATTTTATTTATGACTTACACGGAAGGTATATATAGCACTTTACAGAGGAAGTTACAATAGAATCAAAACTAAAGCCTAAAGAACAGTAAATAACAAAACCATCTAAAGACTATTTCTGGCTATGTGTTTAACACATTTAGCTTTAACAATATTTGTCTATATTGATGACATGCAGGCTTCTAAGCAAATAGTCCTCCCATAGTTTCGGTATTCATAATACACACCATCTAGTATACAGGAGGGAAGTGGTAGACAAAACACTAATTTTACCTTGCAGGTTTACCATCTCGAGCAATTCCAACAACTATGACGAGAGATATTTAGATGATCCTAAAGCTTCTACTGTTACGAGGTCAAGTTACTCGTAATTCAAGTTTTCTTCAGTTTATGTAGGTTTATAATTGTATCTAACATAGTGAATTGCCCTCCTCCATTCAAAGATGTTGAGGGAAACATTGCCTTCTTCGTGGGATTTGTCTCTTTTGACAAGATCTAATGGCGGAGGCATTGTCTCCAAATATAAAGTAAAAGTTTTAACCCATCACCATGTATTTAGTTACTTCTCAAAATTTAACCATCTTTATTAATTGTTTCACTTGCTGGGTTCTTTGGATTAACTATAATAAGTTACGTGATATGATATACCTCTTTTGGATTCCAATAATAAAATTTATCTTTCAAGCTAAATTCTAACTTGGTTTTGGAAAGTGTATTTTATTATTTTAATATGTTCAACTATGATGGGGATTTATGTCATCATTACTTATTCCTTTAGTTGGACTATAATTGGAACTAAATATTGATTATTTAGTATAGCCAATTAATGGTGGAAATTATATTTTCATTATTTAGTATGTTCATTCAAGACGTGACTTTGGACCGTGGTCTATACAATAATTTACCTAATCTGAATATCATTTTAGACTAGAATCGACATTGCAAAATGGATAGGATTCTTTGGACTTTGGGCAAGTGTTACTCTTCTCTAATTTCTTTAACCTATGAATATTATTTTAAGTGATCTAGTGTCCAATTAATGTAACTGTTATTTCCACTCTTTATTTTTCTTATACTAACCCAGTTTTATGAAGGCAATACTGACTCTGGTGCTTCAATAGGTTGAGAAAGTAGTTACGAACAGATACTGCATTGTAATAAAGTTAGTAGTATTCAAAAAGTCAAGATTAAGCATTTATCATTACCAACGGATTAAGTAAAAAATTATAATTAATTAGTAGCAGAAACACAATTTCATTCATTCATATTTTCATAGCAATTAGTGTCATGTTTCCATAGTAAAATGCTAGAATTAACCCCTTTAAGTCATTGTAAAACATTTTACTCTTCAAATTAAAAAGGTATTTTTTTTAAAAAAAACTTAGGTGATTCCAGTTTCATCGGACCAATCCTAAGTCTACAAAACTCCGCTCTTAAAGTCACGATAGAGATAAATCGCGAGTCACACAATTAGTCCACCGATCAGATTTTAATCTTTATGTAACCCACTATGCTATGCCCCGGGCTCAAAAAGGATATATTTGGGAGCACAGATAGAGTGATTGAATTTTTCACTGTTTCAACCGTTAAACTTTTAAATTGAAATAATAAGAATTCAATAGTCTGCGATGAATGTCACCAATCTTATCCTTCCCCCAAACGTATCATAGGTATTAGTGTCCACATGTACTCGTTCTCACCGACTTAATTGCGGCCTATGAAAATTTTGGCATGTGCCAGTATTGATGTTAATTGAAGTTTAGAAGAAGACTACAAGACATAGTGGTTTTTCTTATTCATCAAACATGCCAATGTTGGAAAAGTAGCATAAAATAGCAATTTTAGTGGCTATTTTGCGGTACAAATATATGTGGAGTCCACTTTCGATTTGGGTCGGGTCAAAGTGGATTCGGGTTCTTCGTAATTAGACGGAGAGATTGATATATTGTACGCACAAAACGGATAATGGGTGAATGATGAATTGGTTCTCAAAGTTGACCCATTTGAGTCGTTGAAGCAACATATTTAAACAACGAAATTATTTTTCTCTCTCAACAATCTGCTTCTACTCCTTTCTTTGCATACTGTGTTCATGCCATTGTTCTTGTTCGACAGGTTTCTTTGTTTGAGTGCTCAAACTAGAAGCCATAGCTTGTTTTATCCTGGGAAATCTAGGCTACAACGCTCTTAGCACCAAGGAAGGTAGCAAATAATAAGGTTTTAATAGTGTAGTGAGTACACGACTTAAGCTAACCACCTTCCATAAAAATCCTTTCGTATTTGTGGTTGTTAATTTCCAGAAATATTATTTTCGTAATAATATTTTTAACCGCCAATGCTGAAAACAAAAAATATTTTTACATAATAACAAGAAAAAATATCATTAAGTAATAATTTGATTACTAAAAGAGCGACGGGATGTTGAGTAAGTTTGCACTTTTGTTACTCCCTAGCTGACTTTGCTACATTCGCAGACCGAGAGTAGGGAAGGTTGATGATAGGGTAATTGGACAGGACACTGGACCTGACCTGGTGATAATGGTCTAACTGGAGGAGTTCAAACAATTAACACAATTATTGTAACGGCCAAGTAGAGAGCATGTGGAATAGTGTGCACTTAAGACAGAGTCTATGTACTTATTACGAACACCGCATCTTCAAATAGCAGGAATTATGTGCGCCTCAATTACTAGGAGGCCACAACACTTATTAAGTATCAAGTATCCTTTGAGCTAGAAATATTATATTCCTGAAGAGTTGTGTCCTTGTATAGTCGTATAAGCTGGTTTCGTACGCTTGTATATCTTTAATTATTAATCAAATCATAATAAACTATAATTAAGTTGGAAATCTAAAAGTTAAAAAAAAAAAAAGGATAAAGGATATGATAAAGAAAGCAGATGTTTATTTGCCACTCTTATTTAAGGATGAAGGATTCATAGTCCAACATGGAGTTCATCATGAAGTCCATGCATTTACATTTATTGTTGGGGCAGGTTTACAACATCTACTTCATTCACAATATAATGATCTCCCACCTAGCCGGTCGCCGGAGTCGATATGATAACGTTGCTACAGTCGACGAAAAGACGAACTCTGTCAGGCCTATAATCCAGTGTTATGGGGCAGCGTTGATAAACCACCACAACATACAAGTCGCTGTTTTCTTTCTCAATAGTTGATTTTGCTAAAAATGCGTCCACTCCCACCAGTTCCGGCCAGATACTCTTACCTTCAAAGAGGGAAAAACAAACAGAGTTGCAGTGATATGAAGATAAATCAGTAAAACATAAAAATATTAATTGCATGCAGAGAAATTGCATAATTTTAAAATTATATACCGTCAGTGATGCGCTGCATCTTCTTGATGTTTGGATCGAGGTTGGGTTTTTCTTTGATGTTTGACTCTCTTTTGTGGTTGGTTTCAATGGTCAGGAATGGATAGGTATTTATAGAAGGGGGCTAAGTAAGCCCTATAAACAAGTTCTCATGTTTGTTCAACAAATACCATTAGGCATTAGCCCTCTCATTTTTTTTTTGTCCTAATAACTTTATTAATCTTAGAAACACCTCGCTCCTAATGTAATATTATGTGTGATGGGCTACAACTCGTGACCTTCTGATATAAAAATTATGTTCTATCCACCCAGTTACATAATTAGTTCGTAAAAAAAAAAAAAAAAAAAAACTAATCACAATCTTACATCTGGAAAAATTGAACGCACAAAATTATATTTAAAAAAAATGCGGTGGTAATTTCGTAATTATCATCAACTTTACTATGCAAACGCGAACACTAAAATCTGCAATGTTTAGACTTTTTCAAGTTTGCATATTTAATTAGTATTAACGGTTTGCACATTTAGGGTGTGTTTGGTTCACACATGGGAATCAGAATCGGTATTAGTATCAAATACTTGGTAAGGGTAATGAGTTTTGGTAAAAGTATTTTGCATGTTTGGTGGTAGGGTGGAATGAGAATGATTATTAATAGTTGGGGAAGAAATGAGGTAGGGAAATGAAACCCTTATTTAATAAGGGTATGATTTTTCAATTAATGTGGTAGTATTCTAAATCCATAGTAGTATTCTAAAAACCTATCAACCAAACAATAACAATTACTTTGATACTCATACCTTATACCAAAACCTGTGAACCAAACACACATCCTTAGTGTTAACATTTTGCATATTTTTAGTATTAAAAGTTTGCACTTGCAAAAATGCTAAAGTGCATTGCAATTAAGGTTTCGATTTTAGAATTTCATGACTGATTTTTTTTATTTTATTTGGTCAAGTGATTCACTTTTTACTGTTTAAGGTCTAACATTTACGGTTTATCTTTAAAATTTAGTCTTTTAATTGATTTTATAGAATTTACCAGGTTTGCATATTTAGTTGTTAAAAATTGTATATTTAAGTGTTAAAGTTTTCACAGTCAAGTTGATGATAATTACAAAACTGTCATCGCGTCCTTTTTTTCTTTTTAAATCTAATCAAATCCGTCGAATTTGTATAGATGTAAGGCTCAGGATCCAAATATATATATTTGTTAATATGAGTAGTTATGGTTGATTAAAAAAAATGGCTATTGTTTTAATTACACATCATTTTCTTTGTTGATTTATAGTTACGTTGGTGTATTACTAAATGTCATATCATTGTCTTTGCCACAATAGATGATATATGACGTGGCATGACATGGAAACACAAATAGCATACAGTAATATCACAAAAATCCTAATCCAAAAAAATCACATGATGCATTATTGAAATTGTATTGTGGATCTTGAATGTACAAAATAAGCCTAAGATTCCTACTTATTTTTACCAAGATTATTTATCTGGATTAGTTACTGGAGCATGTATAGATAAATAAATAAATAAAGCAAATAAGTAAATAAATAGAACCAGACACCGTAGAATTGTTTACGCAGTTCGGAGCTCAACTCCTACGTCTGCGGGGCACTTCACGTCAGCCCAATCCAGATCACAAGAGGTTACAAGGACTCACAAAACAATCATACAACATCAATGGTTACAAAAACACTCCTATCTACGCCTTCATGATCTTCGCTCTGACCAAGTGCATGCCGCAAACATCCTTTTGCTAAACAACATCAAGCACTTCACCATGTTGTGTTAATACTCAATATAGAAACAATAATATAGTATAGAGCTCTCAAATTAATCTGGACCAGAATAGCATGTAGAAAAGTGGTAAGTAATCCCATGTGTTTGAGATCTATTTATAGTCGAACCATTAACCATACTATCCTCAACTTTTGCAGCTGAGATCCACTCAAATTAAGCTTCAACCAGAAGTATAGATCTGAGAAAAATAGTGGATCATGAAGACTAAATTCAGTTTAAATAAAACTGTCACTGGACTAGTCACTGGTTCTGATCTAGACTGTGTGATAGGAAGATCCAGAGCTGATACAGCGGATTGAACTAACCACCTATAAAACTAATCTAAGTTTTTGATAAATAATTAAGCCAATTAAAGGTGGTCCAAATGTGTATCATTTGTACAATTACAATTACATATGATTAATTTCAATTCAAAATTTATTATTTAATAACTAATCAATTGTTACAAATCATACGGAGTATTGGATAAGCTGTTTGGTAATCATGACGAGAGACATTGTGGATCCTGGTCAAAAAATTGTGTCTGCATTTAACATATTATGTATTTTTAGTTAATAAATTATGTGTTTGTAAATAAATTGAAAACACATAATATGTTAACTATAAGCACATAATATATCAAATGCATACACATAATGTGTTAACTATAGACACATAATATATTAAGTACAGACACATAATTTGTTAACTACAAACACATGTTAACTACATCTTATGCGCTTGAAGGGGTGATAGTTAATATATTATGTGTTTTCAATTTATTTACAGACACATAATTTGTTAACTGCAGACACATTATATGTTAACTAGAGACACATAGGCTTATTTTAAACTACAAATAAGCTATAGGTTCAATTTGGTGAAATAGGGAGCTTAAAATCATAGATTATTTTGAAATATATTATTCTAAGTAGTGTTTCAAATAAGCTAATAACTACTAACTTTTAAACTTTCAATTTTAAACTAGCTTTTAAACTATGTATGTCAAACCAACCCATAATCTGAATAATTACAGTCCACACAGCTGCGTGGACCACGATCTAAAAACACATAAAGTATATTATTTTAACTCATAAAATACATTATTCTAACACTTAAAAGTACAATACTCTAACTCATAAAATACATTATATTACCCCAGAAATTTATTTATTCTAACACATAAAGTACATTATACATTATTCTAACTTATAAAATACATACATTATTATAGCACATAAAATACATTATTCTAACACATAAAGTACATTATTCTTACTCATAAAATATATTATCTTACCTCAGAAATTTCATCATTCTAACACATATAAAGTACATTATTCTAACACATAGAGTACATTATCTTACTCCAAAATATTCATTATTCTAACACACAATAATTTACCTAATCTGAATATCATTTTAAACTAGGATCGACAATGCAAAGTGAACCCGGATCCATGGTATAATTTGCCAATCATTATTGTGTGGGCAATGGTCCACACAGCTGTGTGGACCATATTACAAAATAGCATACATTCAGTATAAAAATAATGTAATTTTAGTATATTAAAAATATACATTATATTCAATGATGTATATTATTTGTGTATTGAGTATACATTATATTGTATAAAATGTATAATATACATTTAGTATATTAAAAATATACTTTTTGTTATGATCCACACAACACTATGTGGACCATGATCACCACCTTCCATAGCCGAGTAGCCAAGTACCAATAATTTCTCCCCGCAAATGTCATTCTTCTATTGACAACTGGCCATGAAAATTTCCCACGAGTTTTCTATGCCAACATAGTTGTTGATTAAGATTTGAAAGAATATAAATATTCGCATAAAGATGCCATCACCACATTAATTATTGCTAGCTACCCGACAATCACCCCAATCAATAACAAAATTATGGAGTCTTTTTTTTTTTTTTTTTTTTCCTTATTGTGTAATAGTTTGCTCACTAGTCACTAGATACTACACAAGAAAAGTAACCACACTGAGAATATCCATGCGACGGGCTTATCCAAAATAATGTTGACAGTAATTAAACTCATAACCTTCAGGTACGTGAATCATGTTCCATTCACTTGGCATAAGTCTATAATTTGTAGATATATATTTAATTCTTTATCATATAAAAAAGGGATATAACTACTTATTATATATACTTATAAATATTAAAATAAGAGTTATTCTAGGAGTTAAAATTTTCACGTTATATATATGACATATTGTGATATATTAAGATCGAATTTGAGTGGTGGGAGCTTTAGATTCTTTTAACTGAAAATAATTGAGAAAATATAAAACAGATACTACTTATTGTAAAACCATAAGTATTTTTAAAAAAATATTAATTGTCAAATAAAAAATTTAATTAAACTAAACAATAAATCGATCATAATCCAATAGTTATAATATTTGCCATTAAAATATCTATGCTACTACAAATAGAACTCGGCAAAAATGAGATAAGATAATTACTAATTAGAACTCTCATGTGTGTTGTTCACTTCTTTTGTGTGATTTGCACGCTATTGTATAGTAGTATATATAGTTTACCCAATAAATGCCCTCGCACATGGTTGTGTGGACCATAGTTCAATACGGTGTCATTTTGTTTGTTTTGTAACCAGTGACGTATCACATTACAGATATATATATTCTTAAATGAAATTGTTGTAGAACTAAAATGATACTTTAGTATTGCTTAATGAAATTAGTGTGTGTGAAAAATAAAACTAAAAAAGAGAGCTCACGTAATAATGTATATTGAAATGACATGAAGTGTAATTAAAATGATTTATTATAATGAAATTAGTATGTGTGAAAAATGTAACTAAAAAACATAGTGCCCCATGCAATAACATATATTGTCAAATGAGCATGAAGTGTAATTAAAATGATACTTAGCTTCAAAGTTACTAAAATGAAATTACTGTGTATGGAAAAATAAAATTAATTTAAAAATTGAGCTCATGCAATAACTTATATTGTCAAATGAATCTAACATGTAATTAAAATGATATTTCAGTGTTACTATAATAAAACTAGTGTGTCGAAAATGAAACTAAAAAAAAAAACAGAGATTATATAATAACGTATATTATCAAGTGTAACTAAAGTGTAATTAAAAAACATAGTCATATTTCTTTATTTTGTGTTTATCTTTGTGTATACATGTTAGTTTTACCATTCCCTTAAACTTGTTATTTGCTTAGCTTCTTGTTGATCTCCTTGTACTAGTGCCTAGTTTTGTGATTGCATATTGTGTGTCATAAACCACAATATAAGTCAATATTTAGTTTACATTTTTTAGAATGTAAATTTCTTTCATCATCCTTTCAAACTTATAGACCTTCCTCAATATAAGTCAATATTTAGTGTACATTTTTTAGAATGTAAATTTCTTTCATCATCCTTTCAAACTTATATGCCTTCCTCAATAATTGAAATATTGGTGTGACTTTTGAAGAGTTTTTGTAAGTGTAATTAGGAAAGAGAAAATGATGGTGTAGGAAAAAAGAAAAGGAAAAAAGAAACAAAATAAAAAACTGTAATAAAAAATTTTTAAAAAAAATAACATTTAGGCGCGAGCGTGAGGCGCAACTCTCTACTCAAATAGTGGGCCTCATAACATCTGGGAAAAAAACTAAATATATGCCGGAGATATCAATTCATTCTCCCTCCTCACCCTCTCTCTTTCAAGTTGACATTTGTGACCTAAAAATCTAAAATACCGTAAAAAAGCTATCAATGGGGATGACCTAAGATGTTATTCACACAAGGCATTGTTTTATTACTTACAAGTGGCCTACAAAAATTTTGACATATCCAATTAAAGAATTTGAATTATTGTACTATTATATTACTCAGATCTCTCCTTACATCGTTATAATGTGCTTAATGGCGGATAGAGGTAGCGAAAGTTCAGGCCAGAGCCAATGGTCCTTTCACTTCACTAGCCGAGCAATTTCCTCTGCAAAAATGTCGTTCTCCCATTGACAATCGTCAATAATGAAAATTTTCTACGTGTCTCTTATGACAGCAATGTTGTTGATTGAGGTTCCAAAGAAATGTATGTGCCTAGATTAATTAATTAGCATATTCTCTAAAGCTGCTAAAACAACATCAGGGCATATCCAATAGTTATAGTTTTTAAAGAATTTTTTAGGTATAACTAAGAAAGAGAAGATGGAAGGAAAAAAATGCTTCATTAACATCGGCAACTGTGTTGCGCTTCACGCGACCAGTAGGAGAACAAGTTTTTTTTATGAGTCCCACAATTCTCATAAAAATCAATACTTTGTTAAAAAAATAATATAAAATGTTATTTTAAGCGGCTATTTTGTGGTACAAATATATGTGAGGTCCACTCCTGATTTGGGTCGGGTCAAAGTGGATTTGGGTTCTTTGTAGTTAGACGAAGAGATTAATAAATTGTAGGTTCAAAATGGATAATGGGTGAATGAGAAATGTCCTAAGATTACCTTAGGTAATATGATTTTTATTTGCTGTATATACACTTTTCCGTGGACTCACACGATGAAAATAAACAATTTTTGTTTGACACATCAAGGAGTAGAAATAAGGGATTAAAATTTGAGAGTATGCATAGTAGAAGCTCTTTGCAAAAACAAAGGACGAATAACAAAAAATAGAGTCGTTCAAATTATAAGCAATAACAAAGAAAATTATACTGAAAATAAAATTTTGTCATTTCTATATTATTAGTGCATGTTGTTTAGATTTGTGTAAAAAATAACAACATTTATCATAAAGACTAGATAAGCAAATTTTGTGACTAATTAGAGATACTATTGCAACTCCATGTTAATTAATTATAGACAAAACTTACACATATCTTATAAGTGAAAAACTAAAAGTCAAATATAATTAAGGACATCAAATAAAGTATAGTATCATACTCACACGGTCAATTATTAAAACTACTTTATTAATCCTGTTTTTTTTTAGAAAAATAAAAGTAATTTAATCCTATCTCGTGAATTCTCCATAACTAGTAAATCAAACTGTACCATCACATGCGTATCCATTATGGCATTAATTAAAGGAAGATTATTAGTGAAGATTTTTTTTTTTTTGGAATTTTTGTTAGCAGAAAAAAAAAAAAAAAAAGCAGTTAACCACGCCCTCCATACCTCTTCCACCTATGAAAAGACGTTATAAAAATAAAAATAAAAATAAAATAAACAATGATGATGCTCTTATCCTTTTTCAGATCACAAGCCAAATAGGTACCACATTTCGACAAGAAATGTCGTTCTCTTACTAACAAGTGTCCAATTCAATTTTCCCACGAGTTTTATATGTCAACATCCTTCTTGTATAGTTTATTAGATTTCAAAGAAATGTAGGTACGTAAATGAGCATATTCACCAAAAAATGCCACCACGGTATTAAGAGCATTCCTAATGTGAGATTTGAGCTGAGTTTTTGAAGATTTGTTGTTGATATGGAGAAGATAAAATAGAGATGAAACGAAATATTTTCATAAATTAGTGATGTAATAAATACGGGGTATTTAAAAATACGTACAAGTACTAGGATCGAATCGTAGGAAGATTCTTGATTGGTCTGTTTATTGGTGTAAGCTATTAAGCTCAAGTGACAATGTAAGGTCAGAGGGTTCCGAGTTATAATACAATAAGTGAATATGGTCGAGCATTTTCACTTATTGTACTATAGCTCGGAACCCTCTGACCTTGCGTTGTCACCCGAGCTTAATAGCTTAAACCAATAAGCAGACTAGTCAAGAATTTTCTTACAATCCGATCTTAGTACTTGTATGTATTTGTGAATTAGATTGAATTATTGTAATGTTATATTGCTTTTTTTTGGAAACGTAATGTTATATTGCTCAGATCTCCTCTTAGATCTACTATACTAATAAGAGCCAAAGAGAGTTAGGCCTAAAATTGGTAGAAAAAATGGCGGTCAAAGTATGTAATTAAATGGATGGTTCAAATTGTTAAGATTTATATTTTTCCTTGAGATTTCCTAATTTATCCTTAATTATATGATTATCTGTTAAGTTTTCCGTTAAATGTTCACTTTTCCGTTAATATTCCGTTAACTTTTAACTTACTCATTAATTTTTATAAGAAAGGTCTTAGGTTCGAACCACATCCCAATCAAATTTGGCATAATTAAGTTTCTCACTCTATTTTACTCTTATTAAATTAAATAAATTAGTAGCTACAACAAAAAATGATACATATGTATTTCTTTAATTTAGAATTATGTGTCTACAATGCCTTTATTTGAAAAAATTATTCATCAAAAAATTAAATTAAATAAGAGAAATAATTTCATTAGTTATATTGTCTTTATTTTCTCTGATACAAAGATTCTTTACATTTAAATTTATCAATTGATATTCACTACATTGTCCATTATCTTATTTCTACAATATCTCGTAATTAAATATCAAAGTTATAATACAAAATACTGTTATATATTTATTTGCCAAGTATTTTATTAATACCATGAAAAAAAAATTAAAAAAATAATTTGAAGCTAATTATATTAACTACTTGGGAATTAGTTGACAAAGAGAGTACTCAAATAACCCAACAAATTGAAGCAGGATCACTCTATTTTACTCTTATTGAACTAAATAAATGAGTAGTTACAACAAAAAATGATACATGTGGATTTCTTTAATTTAGAATTATGTGTCTACAATGCCTTTATTTAAAAAAAATATTCATTATCAATAAATTAAATAAGAAAAATAATTTCATTAGTTATATTGTCTTTATTTTCTCTAATGCAAAGGTTCTGTACATTCAGATTCATCAATTGATATTCATTACATTGTCCATTATGTTCTTTTTACACTATCTTGTAATTAAATATCAAATTTATAATACAAAATAATGTTATGTATTTATTTACCAAGTATTTTATTACTACCATGAAAAAAAATAAAAAAAAATAGTTTGAAATCAATCATATTAACTACTTGGGGGATTTGTTGACAATGAGAGTACTCAAATAACCCATTACCCAACAAATTGAAACGAGAAATTAAAATACCTTTTAATATCTTCGGAATACATCATATTTAAAATTTTCAAATTTTTACTAATTTATTTAATCTTTTTCCTTAAACTAAGGATTTCTTTATCCACAATAACCCATTCAACAATAATGGTTGAACCAAATGAACCTCGAGAGAACACCTAAAGGAAAGTCCATAGCTCCTATATCATAATCTCATTTCATGACGTTGTCATCTATGCTACCAACAATAACCTAATTGCAAATAACACACTACCAACAAATTAAAAAGGAAGAGAACAAATAGTAAAGATGAAGACAATGACAATGTTACTCAAAAAAGAATTAAGAATACTTAGAAAAATTCAAACTAAAAGTAGTATTTATTTAGACTATAATTTTTAGACCAAATATTTAGACTGTTGATTTTACGAAGTTGCAAACATTTATTTTAGTGACAATTATAATGAATTTCTATATTATCTTGGATTCATATACTTTGAGTTATATATTTAAATAAACAAATTCAATATTCAATTAGCTGTATAAACTTCTCCTATATAATATTGCATTGATATACTTTCAAATATTTATTTAAGGAGAAAATTGCAATTTTTGCCCCTCCCATGATGTAAATATTGCCCCTATGTCGGTACGAGAGGCCAGTATATGTATCGTTTTTAAAAATTGAGGGGCAACATTTACACCACTAATAATTCAGGGGTGACATTGATAATTGGCATATTATGGAGGGGCACAAATTAAAATTTTCCCTTTATTTAAATATAAACATTGAGCATTGACCATTCGCGCAATTCGCGTTTAAAACTAGTCATTATGTAAGTGTGGTTGAGTGGGAGGGACTCAACTATCCTTAACCAAAGGTCAAGGGTCCAATCCTTGGCTACAACCCAGTCGACCGTGAAAACTCTGAGCTACACTAAAAAAAAAATGATATAATTAATAGCAAATACAGGTGGACAAAGTCCGGGCCCTCTCACTTCACTAGCTATATGACAACATTGTTGTTGATTGGGGTTCCAAAGAAATGTATAGTGTGTACGTAGATTAATTACAATATTCACTAAAACTGCCAAAACAACATCAATACATGCAATTTTCTTCCATCATTACCAAAAAAACAAAAACTAACCAAAAAAAAAAAAAAATCAACCAAAGAAGATAAGAATTCATTGTGGACCGTAATGCACCAATCTCATCTTTCCAAACTTATTGTAAGTTGCTATTCGCATGACATTGTCTGGGTTGTCAACGACAGAGCTTTTGACAAATTATTCATGTTTGTGTTTGGTACATGATCGGATTTTAGGGCGTGTAAGATGGGCAACCACACAGGGCCTTAATATGGAGGGCAAATATTTATTTTTCACCTACCCACTTTAAGATATTAAAAAAAAATACAATTAATAATCCTAAAACACACCAGTTTTATCCAAAATCACTTCTCTCTCATAATAATTAGGACCTAATTAATTGAGTATGACAAAACCATTCTGTTTCCCCAATGACACGAATGATGTCTCAAACCCTGAATTTGCAGAGATAATTTGAAGTAAAAATCATATATTTTACGTATTGATTTTAAAGATTGTACTTATACTTTTGGTAGAGTCTCATTTATTTATAAGATCAGAACAGGGACATAAAAATTCAAAAACCGGTCCTAGTTCGATAAGCGTTCGTTTATGTTCGTTTAAAAGCTAAACAAACATTAACAAACAAAATTTAGAGCTCGGTTCATAAACGAACATAGTCTGAACAATGGTAAGCTAGTTTGCTAAGGGATCATGAACAAGCTCGTTTCTGTTCGTTTAATAATGTTAACAAACACGCTCCATTTAGTGTTCGTTTAATAATGTTCGCAAAAAAACTCGTTTAGCGTTCGTTAATAATGTTAGCGAACATGTTCACACACACACACACATATAATGTTTGTGAACGTAGATTACATGTTGTTCATGAACAAATTGTGATCATGATGAATATATGCAGGTGTTTGGTTATTCATTATATTGTTCATGAAGGTGATTGTTAACGAACACGTTTGTTAACGTTCGCAAATATATTTGTGAACGTGACCGTTAACGTTAACAACACGTTCGTAAACGTTAACAAACACTAATAAACGTTTAACAAACAAACATAAACAAGATTTTCAAAAATCTTAACAGCATTATAGCAAGCTTACTTGGTCATAGTTCATGTAGCTGAATCTAGATTTTTTTTTCTTTTTTATTCAAACAACTCTTAAATAATAATAATAATAATAAATTAAATAGATTGCAAATAATGGAACAAAATTATACTTCAATCGTTGTAAACGTGGTAATCGAAATAATGATGAATGGTACATTTGTTGTTTGGACATTTATCTGCCAGACAGAGACATCCACAAACGAATTTCCACATCTACATGCCTATATTATGGGTTCTTATATCGTGGACCGCGGTCCACAATGCATTGTGGACCGCGGATCCCCAAAACGACGTCGTTTTGATTAATGAAACATACATATGAATTCGCGCTACTCAGTTTCTTTTCAAACATACTGCAGTTTCTTTTCAAATATACTGCAGTTTCTTTTCATATATACTGCAGTTTCTTTTCTATATATACCACTCACTTTCTTTTCAAATATACTGCAGTTTCTTTTCAAATATACTGCAGTTTCTTTTCAACTGTAGTTTTATATGAAAAGAAACTGCAGTATATTTGAAAAGAAACTGCAGTATATATGAAAAGAAAGTGAGTTGCGCGAATTCATCCGTCTATTTCATTAATCAAAACGACGTCGTTTTGGGACCGCGGTCCACAATGCATTGTGGACCACGGTCCATGATATAATTTGCGCTATATTATATGATGTTTTCAAATTTTGGTGGGCCATTACGCATTATTCATCGTCGATCTAACTTATCTTATCCAACGTGATTCATGGTCAGTACGAATTCTATTGTTGGATGGATGTAGATCAAACAAGCAAGTTTCACGAGTATACCATATTTTAATAATTATTTTTTTTTCCTCAAAAAAATAATTATTTTTTTATAACCCAAGCTTCCAAATTATAACTTGGTTACTTGGATCTATAAACCACCCAAAACCCATTAAAAATGTAAATCTTAAGTTGCTCAAGTAATATTTAAGTTGCTCACTTTAGCTGTAAAATTAAAAATGACTTAGTCTGTCGGGTCAAAAAGGCAGGGTGGCTTTGAATGTTATGCCTCGTATTCGAATTTTTAATATAAAATGGCATTTAAGTAGCGTTATTTTGTGATACAAATATGAAATATATATGTGGACCACTTTCAATACGGAACTTTGGTTTGTTCTGATCCACCAAACCATTAGGAACTTGCATGCGGAAAGCGAAGTACTAAGAATTGTGGTATTATCATTTTTTATAGATAATATCATTTTAAAATTTATACTTATTACACGTGGTCGATATTGTTTTGGTGAGTGATTAAATAGGACACTAGCTGCCATATCACTTGTCAGTTGTCATTATGACAAGTGCCGGTGAATATTTTCTCACGGATTTTTTTGTTCTTTTTCCTATATGCCAAATTAAAGTTCCAAATTGTCAATACTAATTTTGAATTTCGGAAAAAATGTACAGTAGTTTTTTTTTTTAATTTAAATACATTTATCTTTAATGTCTTTTTATTATAAATGAAAAACCAAGTCTTACTTTGATAAGCGGGTATTTTGTAAAAGTCAACATAACTTAGTATCTTTGTTCAAATTAAAATTCTATCCAACAAATCATAACGGGAAGATCCCAAGAACAGAAGATCTTGATGCAATAAATTAAATCTATATATATTTCGACAAATGTCATTCGATAGATACTATAACATACAAGAGTAAAATTGATTCCAATAGAATTTGATAGATTGCCTAGTAGAACCTTTTAACGAAATTAAAGAAACTTTATAACAAATTCAAGTAGTCTTTATTCAATAAAAGATCTTCCAATTTGGCTCATCAACAAGGTAAGACTAGCCAACAACAAACCTTTAATTCATGTGTTGAGTTCTCTCGGTAGATGTCTTAACATCCAATCATGACTAGGATTAACATAATTGTCTAAGTTAGAGTTTGACAGATCTTCTAAGTGCAGCAAATTTAAGGTCTACCAACTAAAATACATACATAATGATTCAATACGAGGAATAAAGAATGTCTTAATGAAAAAAGAGTTCTTGGACACATATATTCCTCAAAATTCCTATTAAGTTTTAAAAAGATGCAAAATTATTTTTGGAGATACCAAAAAGGTAATGATTAATACCCATTAGTCAATGAAGTAGTGCAATGGAAAATGAGGAAATGACCAACTTTAGACACCTACTATATATCTCAAAGAGCGCGCACCAACAGATACTTTCAAGTTATTTTTAAATTTTGACACTCCAAGTCATAAAAAATAGAGTTCTCTTGAAGCATAGAATCGAGATTGTTAAGTTGCGAATGAGTAGCTAAGTTGTTGACTACACAAGCAATCTGATCAAACTCTCAAGCCTTCATAAACATTCTAACCTTCAAAGAATCATCTAGGTTCTGTCTAACCATATTCTATTATCTCTCTTTAATTTGTGGTTAGAAAGACATAGGTGTTTGCTCAATGTGACTTGGTCTATAACCCTTGAAGTGAAAAAAATAAGGCAGTGATGACGAGACAGCCGGGTGAAGAAAGTCATTCAAAGGACTATCAATGGAGATAATTAGTAACGTAATTTGCTTGGTTTGCAACTAGTGTAAAGTGCTATAATTTCCCTTTTATTTGTATCATACTAGTGAAATCATTCTTAGTGTTTAAGAAGAAGAAAGGAGAAAATCATAAGAATGAGGTATGAAATTTTTGAACCACTATAAAAATATTATTGGCTAAATTCTCTTCCCTATTCATTATTTATTAGCAAATTATCTAAATCTCACACACTTTTTCGCATATTGTACAATGCAAACACAAAATAAGCTACAAACAAATTTAGCAAGTTTAAGACTTCCATTGTGATTACTTTAATAACTTTTTTATAGTTAAAAATTTTTAAAAGGCTATTTACCATCGCCCCGAATTCTACTTGGGACCAACAAATTTCAGTACTAAATTATCATGTTTAACTACAATCTTTACAACACACAAAATTTTTAATAAGTTTTTAACCAGTATTTTTACAACACACAATATAAATAAATAAATAAATAAATAAATAAATATATATATATATATATATATATATATATATATATATATATATATATTATCATTTGCATAGTTAATTTTATAAATATTGCAAACTTAAAAGTTTGCAATAATTATAAAATTGACCTCATATTTTTTTTACTGAGATCTTCAATTATTGATGAACTTTGATGAGTGGTTAATATTAATTATTACTTTTTACAAGAATATGTTATCATTTGAACCCACTCAGACACTCATAGATAAAAAGTGAGATTAGTCATCACTTTAAAAAAAAAATAACATGATAAAAATATCAAATCTATAGGCGTGAAATCAATAAATCTGACAACTGATAGAGTTTGCTCAAAACCGACTGATTACCATCCCTACCTCAAAGAAAAATAATTATGAACAATACATAAGGGCATAAGGCGCACTTTAAAAAAAAAAATAGGTCCTACTTCTACATCATCAAAATTGTAATTTCTTTACTATTTTGCTTACATCCCCTAAAACAAATCAAACAATATTTACACTTTCAAAAGGGGTTCACCTTCACATCACATGAAAAAAAATTCAAAACTATATATAGAAAAAAAAAAAAAAAGTACAAGTCAATTGCAACCAAGGTAATCATTAAAAAATTTAAAATATTTTTTTCTTTTCATATCAACTCCATATTATCTTGCAATTATCCTCTTTCATAGATATTCAATCCTAAGGTCTAGCTAATCTAAAATAATACACAAAATATGGGGCAATTGTAGCCCAACCAATAAGTTGGTAAGCATGTTGAATTGGTAACTAGAACGTTATAAGGGAGTCAATTCTTGTTTTGAATTTGTCGACAACTTGGGTTAATTTACTCTCGAATAATGAATACGGATCAATCTCTTTAATTAAATCAGTCAAATCAAGAGGAAGGGAGAAAAATAAAACACTTTTATTATGGAATGTAGAGAAATAAGAAATAAAATTAATGAGGTCGGGTTCATAAAAGATAATTGTGATTAAGAGAAATTAAAGTTAAAGAAACAAGGGCGATTTGTTCAGCCACTCTTATTTATGGAATGGATAGAGTACAAGATGGTGTGCATAAAGCACTCCACTTTTATTTCTGGGGCAGTTTAATTTCTTGATACACTACAATCCAAAATCACCCAACTTAAGTTGCCTGTAGCTAACCGATGACTGGAGTTGCGATAACCAGATTGTTGCAGTCCACCCCAATACGAACCCGGTTGCACCTAAAATCAAGTGTGACCGGACACTTTTCGTAGACCACCTCAGCTTTCACCAAACTGTTTTCACTCTCAACCGTCGCTTTGGCAACAAAGCCGTCCACTCCAACCAGTTCCGGCCAGCTGCTTTTACCTGTACATACGCACGCATCATATATAATATATCTTATTAACTGTTGGAAAAAATTGCTGCTGATATCTGTAATACAAAAAGATACAATATAATACAGAAATACAAGGGAACAAAACCGGATCATCTGGTATCTTCAGGCGTGTAATCACTTTCCTATAAGCTTTAAATCTCCCTTATCAAAGCAACAGGGTTCCAGATTTAATCTTATGAGATACAAGAAGATAATGAAATTCTTAAGTTGCTTGATCAAGAATTTCCTGTAGAATTGTAGGACTGTGAAATATCAAGGTTTCATGCAAATCAATTGCATGTATATTTTCATATGATATATTCTCTGTATATCTGTCTGATCATCTTCTTCAGATAATACTCCCAGAATTTATAGAGATAAATTCTAACTGTTAGGAGAAGTTACTTGGAAGTTTACTGTAGTTATAAAACCAACTCCCAAAGATATATATGAAAATATAACTGATTTTGGAATTAGTTTACGTAACAAGATGTTCGTATGCATGTTAAATAAATTAACGTACGTAACAAAAGCCTTACGTAAAGTAACATGCAATTATAAATATATATTTAATGACTTCAATGCATCTAGACATGCAAATATGTCATGTATAATATACTTATAATTCTGTGCAGTAAAGCCACACTTAACCTCATGCGAGACATAAACTTGTTTCAAGCAAGTGATTTTGCTTTACCAATCACCTCTCGAGAGGTGCATGTTAGTCGAGAGGTATAGCACCATCATATTAAATTAGAAAGGTGATTATACTGAGAAACTTGCCTTCGAGACATCGTTTTCACGCGGACGTTCGAGACATTGCTGTACCTAGCATGTTCGAGACATGACTCCTGCGAGATAGATTCCGCGAACCGACCTCTCGCACGATCTCTCGAACACCTCTCGAGACCTCTCAAATAACCCAAAATCATCTCTACCAAACTCAATAATATTTACTACTCCACAACTCCAAATATTATTTAAGCTTGCATGGTAGACATCTGAACCATTAATCTCCATTACTGTACAAATATCCAACATTAACAACTAAAACCAAGAATATAATAATGTTTTGAGACCAATTGGTGGGTGCATGGCTCTTACCGTTGCAGATGAACGACATCCTTAATTTGGTGTTCGGAGATTGCTATACGAGTGTTTGATTCCTTCTTGTGTGATTTTGCTAATCTTTAGCTTATGGTGGATTCAATGGCAATCTGATGTGTATTTATAGAGGGGGTAGACTACTTGTGCAAATTTTACTGTGGACCGCGCAGTCCACAATGGAATATAGAGTTCAAAAATTGTAGATATTAAGTAATATAATTGTGAATATAGACTTCTACAGTTATGAACATAGAGTTCTAAAATTATAAATATGGACCGAAGTCCACATTGCGATGGACCCGGATCTATAGCATAATTTGCCCCTTTTTTACCATATGAGTAAGAATGAGTAAGAATGAGTAAGAATGAAAAAAGTCTTGAAGGTTATAATGTTAATATAGTTATATAGCCAAGAATCAATTAAAAATAATTTTGCTTTCAAAAAAAATTTAAAATAGTTTTAAAAAAAAGTTATACAACTTTTTGTCGAGCCCAATTGGGCATGCACAAAAAACATTGATTTGCCAACTATAGTCTTCAACATTTTGGTCCAATGTTCACAGCCATTAAACCTAAATAAATAAATAAGCTTTCCTTCTATTTGCAGCACGAGCTCAGGGCTTCGGGCACTGCCACAAGGCCATGTTTTATCTCAGCCCAAATCCAAGGCCGATTACAAATTTACTCAGTTGTTATGCCATGACCCGGGTCTACCTTACAAGGTGGACTCCGGTCCATGTTCACAATTTTATAATTTCATATTCACAATTTCATAGCTCTATGTTTACAATTTCATAGCTCTACATTAATAATTTCATAACTCGTTCAACAGTATCAAAACTCTATGTTTAACAGTATAACACAATTTTTGAATCTATATAACAAAATTGTGACTATAGAGTTCAAAAATTGTGAATATTGAGTAATGTAATTTTGTATATTAAGATATAAAATTGTAAATATAGAGTTCTAAAATTGTGAGCATAGAGTTCTAAATTTGTGAACATAGACCCGGGTCCACAGCATAATTTACCAAATTTACTGCCTCAAATTTAAAAAGTTAATAGACAATTCTTATGATAAATTGAACTTGAAATTTTGCAGTTACTAAATTAACCGTTGGATTAATTTTCTTTTTTGAAAAACAAAAGCAAATTCATTTAACTCAAGTGTTCAAAACAAGAAAGCAAAGAACTGAAAGAAGACAATCAACAAAGGGGACCAATTTGAGAACGAGCGGCTCGTGTCAAAGTATGAGCGAACTTATTCACTGATCTAGGAACATACTGAAAAAACATTGCTTCACAGTGTCGTTTAAAATCCCGACATTCACTAATCACACATCCTACATATGAAAAATCAGGTGATGTACCGCTCAGAGACTTGCCGTTCAATTAAACCGGTTGAAGCTGGAAAAATAACAAAGGAAAAATATGAAGAGACAAAAATATTCTTACTAAAAATAGGAAAAGTAATGAAAAAGATTAAAAGTGTCCAAAAAATAATAATCTAGGATGTTAAATGGCAAAAACAATAGTTTGGGTTACCTCCACTAAGGCTTGAACCCACTCTCATCATCCATGTGGGAGTGTAAACTAAGACACCAAGTGTAGACACCAAGTGCCACTAGACCACAAGGTCTTTAGCCTATTACATGTACTTCTAAATCTCTCTCTCTCAAATTTATTCCTTGATGTGGTGGGAGCTGATGGTTATTTTTTGTATGTTAGCCCCTGTAAAAATGTCTACATCAAAATGTTAATAATGAGAGTAAAATTAAAGTTGAGAGTAGAGAATGAGATTACATATACTCCGTATAGTGTTTTCCATAAAGAAGGAACATGTAATCTTACGAAATTCCATGAACTAAATGTATATTTCTACATCTACGTCCACATCTATGTACAATTATTATAAGAGCCAATAATGTTAAACCCCTAACTAGAACTAAAAAATGTTGGTGTAACAGTCTGCTATAACATATTGTACTTTATGTTCTTCTTATTGTGCAAACTCCAATTAAATTCCTAATATATCCTAATCTTTTATAATGTTTCCAAATTCTTTTTGTCAAATATAACGGAAGTTTAGCCTCAAATTCTTTAGGCAATTTGTTTTTTTATTGCGGTTTTCAAACAAATTTGATTGACAATTTGTTTTTTAATAAAATTCTATAATACAATTCTGTATAGATCCCTAACTTAAAATTAGAATATTGAAGTTTTAATAGGATTATATAATACAATTTTGTATAGATTCCTAACTAAACCATTATTCTACCCAAAACAACAGTATACAAACTCCTCATTCTCATTGGTATTCACCCAAAACTAAATCCAACATATTCTGCAACACATCATTTACGTGACATTCTATAGGTATGATTTTCAAAATCTTATCATTATTATTTATATTTGTACTTATAATGATTATAATTTTTTTTAATCAATGATGGTATACTCATTAATTAGTATAACTTCAATATCATTATGTAAATATATCTATTGTATAATCTGTTCATCTATACTTGTATCCTTATATGTAATGTTGTGGTTCTCATTATATTCCTCTATAATCTACACATTTTAGTTACTCCTTACTCCCTAATTTATGGTTTTTGAATTTATGTTCTGGTTCCCATTATATTATTTCATAACATCCTTTATGAACATATTTCCAATGGCACAAAGATATTAGTCATGACAAATATAGTTAAGTTAATTGATATTGACACACAAACTGTGGGCTGAAGTTGTAAAGTTCGTGTCATTAAGAAAAATGAACCAAAAAACGCTATTGGAACGCCTGGGAAAAAGTATATGCTCATCGTGCTTGAGGATGAAACTGTATGTAAATAGTAAAAAAGTTCTCACATTATTATTATTATCATTATCATTATTTTATTTTTATCATTATTAGTTGTAAGGTCAACAAGCTAAGTAAGAATTCCACATATCAGAGGAAGAATATATAATACAATTGAGGTCTCAATCTCATACACAACAAGGCAAAAACATGGTATCATATACAATAACATCATTACACGAATCATTCTTATTCACTACCTCCAGTAAACAAGATGTAATAAAGACACAACCAACAAAAAAAAAACTCAACTTCACTAAAGATAGAGAAGATGAAGACAATTTCGAGCCTCGGCAAATGCGCACTAAGAAAAATTAATTTACTCTACTCAAATTAGTACTCTTTGTCCAATTGTTTACTTTCATTGGTTTATCATAATAGATAGTCATCTGTAGTTATTAGTACTTAGTGGTTTATTTGTTTTTACTTACTTTAGTTGTAATGTAACTATTTACAATTTCGTTATGTTTTATTAAAATACATAAGTAACGACACTATTTTTTTAATTTTTATTAATTTACCATTTTTTTTTCTTTCATTATTATATGAGTACTTTAACAAATTAAAGAACACTAATTTAAAACTACACATTAAGCATTGGTTTAATCGCGCAACGCGCGTGATAACTAGTGCTCACTATATAATGTAAATATGGAGTAATACAGCCGTGTCTCTCTATATGTACTACGTACTCATTGTGCTTATTTTTATTTTTTTGGAAAAACAAATTTGGTTTCCATTTTTTAATGAAAGAAAAGCAAACCAATATAACTGAAACAGGCTACAATAATACCACAACACACCACCTCCAGGCTCCAAATCTCCAACCACACAACCTTATTCAACATATAAGGTGGATGGTCTTCTGATCTACAAGAAAATTAAAGACCATGCTTTCAAATGTTCCAGCCTCCCAAAGTTCCATCAACAATCTAGCCAAATAAAGAAGGAACATTATATTCTGTTTTTGATCTCCTAGGCTTCCGCTTACTTAGTACCTGTAGTGAGGAGGCTTGTAAGGACCCTGAACTGGAACACTAATGTACGCAGCTTGGTCGGGGCTAAGTTTAGTGAGCTTGGCACCGAGCTTCCCAAGATGAAGGGCAGCAACCTTCTCATCCAGGTGCTTGGGCAAGAGGTAAACCTTATTATTCTCGTACTTGCCACTGCTCTTCTCCTTCCACAGCTCCAGCTGGGCAATGAGTTGGTTGGTGAAGGAGCAGGACAGCACGAAGCTAGGGTGTCCGCTGGCACACGCCAAGTTCACGAGACGCCCCTCGCCCAAAACAATGACGCCACGGTTGGTCTCGGGGAACACGAATCTGTCGGTCTGAGGTTTGATGGTGATTCTCTTCACACCAGGGTACGTCTGAACAGGGCCGGTCCAAACATTTTGGAAGCCCGGGGCGAAATTAAAAAAAATGGGCCCTATATAAAAAAATTAAAATTAAAATTTAATAATACTAAAAAATAATAATCTCAAATAACATGAAATACATTTATTTTCTTTAGATTGTTTCAAATTTTCATTAGATTATTCTGTTTTTTTGAAAAATTTATTTATATCTCCTCTTTGTGATTCTTTTAGCTGGGTTAAAGAAAAAAAGAAAACACCTGAATATTTTTAAAAAGTTCTCCACAATTTTGTGGGAGCCAGCCTAACAGAAATTGTCATTTGTGGGAATCGAACCCACATTCTCTCAAAATTCTTCTTCACAAAAAAAACTCACTTACCACTTGAGCTATCATATTGAATTGGTTTTTAATATAATTTTAACACTATAATATATATGTATACATATACATATATATGGATGGGCCCCTTTTAGCATGGGGCCCTGGGCGGTCGTCCAGCCCGCCCGTGCTCAGGACCGGCCCTGCGTCTGAAGCCCGTGCATGTCAATTTCATTGTCGGAGTGGCCAATGTTGCAAACAATGGCATTGTTCTTCATCTTCTTCATGTGGGTAACCATGATGATGTCCTTGTTACCGGTGGTGGTGACAAAGATATCAGCTTCAGAGACAACATCCTGGAGGGTAAGAACCTGGAGACCCTCCATAAGCGCCTGGAGAGCACAGATTGGATCAATCTCAGTCACGACCACACGAGCACCAGCCTGCTTCAAAGCTGCAGCACAGCCCTTGCCAACATCTCCGTAACCGCAGATAACTGCCAGCTTACCTGTTAAGAATATTTCATTATAACCCAGTTGAGTGACCCTAGCACAATATTAAATTATAAAGTTACCAGCAATCCATTTATTCATACTCAAATTAAGATATTAAGTTGAAAATGGTGAAAATACGCTTAACAATTTTAGATTTTTGCACGTTTTAAACGGATGGGTGACCGGCGCGATAAATTTTGGCACTAAAACAATAGTCGTGGATGAAAATTGGTACTAAAACAATAGTCGTAGGACCAAAATTGATAGAAATGAAACATGTGGACCAAAATTGTCATTTTGCTAATAGTCGTGGGACCAAAATTGGTATTTGCTCATATAAATTTTATCCGTACTCAAAAATATAAATTGTAACCATTAAAACTAAACAAAATATTACAAAATAATTGAATTGTAAATATTTTAATTTAGATCTTATTAACTAATCTAACACAAAATAAAATAAGTGATGTGATGACTGATGATATTCATATTCCACTTGATTGGAAGATAGATAAATAACTCATCCCATGAAATTGACTCATGAAAAATACAACATCGCAAATGAACCAACATATTTATCGGTAGTAAATAAATACAAACATGATTAATATTATTAGCTTAATATTTCAAGAATATAAAATCTACTTTATAAGTAGCAGACTAAGGTTGTCAGGAAAAAATCTCAGTTAGTTTTGCCATGGATCCAGGTCCATCTTGCAAGCTAGGTGGACTTGGATTCATGTTTACAAATTTATAACTCTATGTTCACAAATTTAGAACTCTATGTTCACGTACAATTACATAATTCTATATTTACAATTTCATAACTCTAATTTTACAATTTCATAACTATATATTCAACAATATAACACAATTTTTGAATCTATATAACAAAATTATGAATATTAAGTAATGTAATTTTATATATTAAGATCTAAAATTATGAATAGAGTTTTAAAAGTATGAACATAGAGTTCTAAAATTATGAATATAGAGTTCTAAAATTATGGACATAGATCCGGATCTACCTTGCAATGTAGACCCGGGTCCATAGCATAATTTGCTGAAAAATCTCGGGAGGGCGTGAGCCCTTTCTTTTCGATTCTCAGAAGGGCCCACAATTTTTTTACTTATGCGCCGTGGGCGGTGGATTGGCAAGTATATGTTGGGCCTATAGTTAATACCATATGGAGCTGATTCTTCGAATATAGTGATTTTGTCACGTTTAGTCATAAATTTTTAAATTAATTATTCGTAGTTATTCAACTTTCAATTGTTACCAACTTATCATCCGTGGTCAAAGTTAACTAATGGTCCTTCAACTATCAAATTTTAACTAGCCATTGTTCTTTAAGGAGGATCACGATTAGTTAAATTTTGAAAATTGAAAGATCATGTGTGGTTAACTTGGATCACGGATGATAACAATCTAAAAGTAAAAAAATTATGGATGATTAATTTGAAAGTTTAGGACTAAACGAAGCATAAAATCATTATACTTGGAGAACCACATATGACATTAACGGTAAATTGTTGTGTGAACCATAGTTCACATAGCTATGTGGATCATGCAATGCAATATATATACATTTTTATAAATTTTATAAAAATTTTATATAAAATATTTTTATAAATTTTATATTTATATTTAGGAAATAACTAACATATAACTCCAATATATATAATATGTATATATTATTATTATTGAAGAAACTAAGAAAATATATAATGGATACATGTGTATGGTAACAATCAGGAACGTATCCAGAAATTTGTTTCAGTGGGGCGAAAATTAAAATAAAATAGATAGTTAAAAAAAAAAAAAGGAAGAAATACTTAAAGAAATATAATCATAAATATTGTTGGATATATGTGATAAATAAAACACATCAAAACTTTATAAAAATATTTATAACAAAATATGAAACATAATTAATTTGATAAATTAATTCAAATAGAAAACAATTTATAAATTACATATCTCATTATTAATATATATATATATATATATATATATATATATATATATATATATATATATTAAAAAATTCATAAAGCTTTTTTGAAGCAATAAAGGAATTGAACCCCTAGCATTTCTTAACGTAAGAATACATCTATGATCTAATAACTAGTCAACATAACATCTTGTGTATATTAATCAATTTTTAGTTATATATACCTATATATACCATAAAAAAAAGTCATTAAAGAAGCTTTTTAGCTTAACATAAGAATACATCTACCAACTAGTCAACATAACATCTTGTGTATATTAATCTATTTTTAGTTATATATACAATAAAAAAATCATTAAAGAAGCTAAAAGCACCTATATGCTTCACATAGGATTCGAACACACAACCTTTGGTAAAACAAAACACAACTCTACCATCTTATCTAGCTAACTCTTTATTTATTATATCTGTTTTTATATATTTATATCTAAAACCTGTATATATACATATATACATACACATCTATATAGGGGGGGGGGGGGTGAGTGGGGGAAGCTGCCCCCACAATGGCTCCGTCACTGGTAACAATAGTGAAAAGGATAACGGAAGTTATAACAGCAGGGGTATGTTTGTATAATATATTGTAAAGTACAACTTTTATACCATAATGTACAAAAAAAAACTTAACGATTCAAAAGTGACCAACCTACCAAGTCATTTTACATTATCAAATTCCTTTAGCTCAATGATTTTAATTCTTAAGTCTATACCTATTTAAGATTTCATGATCCAATAATCTACTTAGTTGAGCCCAAATCTTTAACCAATGTCTTCTACCCTAAATATTTAAAAATGACATTTTTATCCCTCAAACCCCTAGGTATATATATATATAAACCTATATACATTATATTCTTGATAGTTGTTCATTGCCAAAACCCAAACCAATTCCCTTATCGTCTCTCTCGTCATCCTTGGCGTCGCAGCAGACATGGGCTGATTTTTTTTTTATTTGCGTGGTCCTGTGCTGGTAAATAAGTGAGACCCTATTAAAATATAAATAAGCTACGAATTAAAGAAAAATTGTAAAGAGAAAAATGCAAAAAAGCTTAAACAAATTCAAACTTTGTTTATTATGAACAAAATTATAAACATAATGCAAACTACAAATATTTTATTTAAAAAGAGTTGTCTTTCTAACATTCTTTGACGCAAATACATATACTAACTATTGGACACAGGGCTGGACTAGGGGCCTCCAAAATTTTGGGGCCCTGTGCTGTTGCACATCTTGCACGCCCTAAAATCCGGCCATGATGTTGTCTCATAATGCTTCACTTCACAATTAAAAGCTTCATGGAACTCACTACTTATTATTGGCTAAAGCAACAAATATCAATTGATTTCTTCATCCTACGCACAAAATCATGATAAGCAAGAATATAACGTGTGGCTATCATTGGAAATAAATAACCAACCCTTTAGGCTTTAGTTAATGGATTGTTCCACTTGTTTGACTTATTATTATTTGACAAGTGGGATTAGAGACACTACCACTTAAAAAGGGGCTAAAATACCAATTAATTTTGTATTGACAAATAAAAATTTTAAGTTATTACAACTAAAAGTAATTAAGCCTTTTTGCTGGGTACAACAAATAATACATCAAATTACAATAAAGTAACTAATAAATACATAACAATAATAATCAATAATAACTATAATTTATAGCAGGTCAGGCTTTCCTTGGAGTAAGAATTAGACTTTGCTAGCTCAACTAAAGATGAATCTAAATTAGTTTCACGAGGATGCCAAAATATTATTTGCACAATAAAAATCAAATTATTAGTCTCTACTCCAATATAAATAATACTATATCTACCTAAAATTTTCACTCCATTTCATACTCCCAATTGAAATATCATACTCCGATTGATTTAAAGAACAAAATATGCCACTATTTTTACTCATTTATATTTCTTTACACAATAAAATTTATACTCCATAGAAGTACATCAATCATTTTTCCATAAATACGGATTCTATATTAATTTGACCACCAGGCCAACAGAAACTTCAACGTCAAGATTATCTTATACTACGTAATATATATAATATAATATAATATAATATAATATATTTTATCCGCAAAACGAGGTTTCCTCATCGTGTAACGTTGGTTCACTTTCAAGAGTCAATCACACCTCTACGTCATCCCAGAACGAAGCTCAAAATGATTATTATAATCAGAAGAGAAGAGAAGAGAAGAGGTTAAAAATTTCAATACACACGTACGGCCGCCATTGACTCCCTTCTCCCTGCAAATATTATTTTAATAATCAACTACTAACTACCTTTTTCCTTTAATTATCATCTCTTTCACCCCTTAATCCTTTCCTAATTGGGTATATGTAATTTTAATAATCTTCCTTTTGATCTATTTCTCAGTTTGTAGCTTCAAACACTTTTGCAGCCTTGCAGTAGTTCTGTCTGCGTCTGGAAACAGGAAAAAGATATTGTACAGCTGTAATCCGGTCACTGGCAAGCAGCCTGACACGTGGCAGCCGGTGAACCACTTGCTCTATCTCCTGTGTAGTTTGTACTCCGTATAATGTTTTGGGGAGACCAATATCAGTAGTCATTACTGGGTTATATCCCAAGGCTGCAACTTTGCTGCAAACAGTGAATATCAGAATCTCTCCCTTTTTTTTTCTCTCTCTCTCTCCCATAGTAAAACTCCAATATTTTGGGTTGAGGAAAAGGTGTTTGTAATGGAGTCATGAAGCGAAAGGTATGTGGGTCTCTCTTGTTTTATGCTTTTCTTTCATGGGTAGCTTCCTTTTCTGGGATTTCTAGGATGCCAGTTATGTTTGCTTGCTGATTCTGCTGTTTGCTTGGCTAAAAATAGTTGGGCTCAAATGAAATTTTTGAGATGGGGTTTTCAACTTTACAAATATGCTTAAATTAGTATGTATCAGTAGTTGCTTCTCTTGGTTGGTACTATGATGCATGATATATATAATCTCCCTCTTGGTTCATATTTGTGTTTGAGACAGGTAAACTGCTTGATCTGTGTTACAAACATGGTTTATTTCCAATATTTTTTTTCAACTTTTCCTGGTACAATAGTTATGCCTCTTGCTCCCTATGATGAAGTGGAAGGAACATTGTAGTCTTGAGATAAATCTGCAGATGTTAATTCAGGTTATATGAATTTCTTTCTTTTTTTTGGATGATGAGTAAAACTCGCAGTCACTATTCGAGGGTGTACATTGAGAAAACCCCGCCTAAAGAATTATAGAAGAGCTAAATTAGCTAGATTGCCCATAGCTGATCAGTTCAAACCAACAAGGTCAATAGGTCGTTTCTGATAAGAGTCAGAATTTGTAATCTTGTTGTTGCTAAGTAGGTTATATGAATTTCAGTGCAGTGTAGTTGGAGAAGATGGTGATCATGGATGGGCTGCAATCAGAATCTTATTAATCCTTAGCTCTTACTATGAAGAGTACTAGGTTGATTTTAAAACCTCTTTACAATCTATAAACTGATTGATTGTTGCAGAAATTTTTTGTACAGAAACTGAGAAACATGGATTGATCAAGATCCAAGGTTATGAAAATAACTAGGCTGCTTTAATTTCTGACTTGTTCATCCAGGTTTCCTTGCCTGTAGTAGCTGTATCTTGTCGACGATGAGCAATGGTAACAACGAAGACCTGGATTTAAGGCTTGCTTTGGGATATTCTGATCAGAACAATGCGTCGAGAGTGAAGAATGAATCGGGTGCAGGTGTAAATGCGGGTACAACAGTGGGCATGACATTTGCAGCATCTGATCCCTTATCTGAGCTAGTTTGGTCCCCTCACAAAGGTTTGAGTCTGAAATGCACTGGCACTGGCTTAGCTGATAAAAAGCCTTTTCTTTTGTGGAATGTGGGGTCTAACAATGTCACTCACCATTCACCATCACAAAGCAATATATTCGAGGATGAAGGTAAAGATATCGGGAAAGGCAAGCTTCTAGTGACCGAGGCGATGTCTCTGTTAGACATGGAGGATGTTCAGAGAATTCATCTCGGTAAATCTTCTTCCAGAAATGTTCTTGCTCCCAGGCCAAGCTGTGGAAACGAAATGGGTAACGCCTTTCCTGATATCTCGTGTTTGGGTCACTAGTCCTTGTTTTGAACAAAAATTGTGCTGTTATTGTAACAAACTATCTTTTGGCAGGAAACAGCAGTGGAAGGGAGAGATTGATGAACACCGGAGAGGGATTTGAAATTGTGGATACTAATAAAATTGCAGAAAATGTAAGTAAGAAGAGAAAGAAGGATGCCTCGCCTCCACAGCATATTCAAATCACTGAAAACGACAAATACAATAATGCAGGTGCAGACTGCTATATATATATAGTTCAATTTGTTTCGAGTACTTGAGGATGTGTTTCAGATGTTTGGATTTATATATGATAGTTATATCTTATTGATTGTGTCTATTTTAATCAAAATGAAGAAGGAGATGAAAAGTTAGGAGAATCTTGTTCCCGAAACCTTAATCTTATTCGATCGTTCATCTTGATTCAGGTCCGGGGGAAGAGAGAGCACCGAAGAAGTCTCTGCAGCAAGTGGCTGAGGATAATGGCAGTGGCAATCAGATTCTGGGATTAGGATTAACGGTGTCCTCTGAAATTCGTTCTTCAAGAAAGTTGGGACCTCAAGTTGCTCGGTCCCTCAATTTGGTTTTACCTCAGCAGGAATCAAACGAAAAGGCGGCGTCTTTAGGAGAAGAAAGTGGAGGTAAAAGGGAGCACTTGGAAAAGCAGGAATCCAGTGCTGAAAATGACAAGCAGAACTTGGTTACAAAAGAAGGGAGTGAACAGAATGAGAAGAGAGCTATGAGGGAGAACTCGGTGCCACTCGAGACTTCTCTAGCGTTGCGTAGAAGGAAAGGGAAGGAGAAAGTTTACTCCGATGGTAATGGCAATAGCAGGATGTCGAGTAACGAGGAAGACAGCCACGAGAGCGTGGATAGCTGTAACAGTACGAGGATGTTTCCTCAAGGCAAGAGACAATTGCAGTTGGAACAGCCATTGCTTGTTGGGGGCAAAAGGATCAAGACAGAAATGCAAGGGCACACTGCCTCGACCTCGAATGTTGGGAATGACAGCTCGTTTATGACTTGGATATCGAACATGGTAAATGGTTTCCCGAAAACCAATCGAGAAGAGGCTCCTCTACCCCTTCCCCTCGCTCATTCTTTGCCCGGGAATGAAAGAAACCGTGGTGAGATCATCACATATGCTAAAAACCACGATGTCGAGAGAAACAACACCGGGTTCCAAACTATGTTCCACTTGCTTCTTTGCCCACCTTCAGCAACACCAGAGCCAAGAGCATTAAAAGACGATCCTTCAACAGGAGAATCTAAAGAAGTTATCTTGCCCGGGAATGATGAGAGCAATCATGGTGAGATTGTCGCGTATGACAAAAACCACAACTCGGGGAGTGAAAACACAGGCTTCCAATCTATGTTTCGTTCACTTTTTCGCCCACCTTCAGTGATGCCTGAGAAAAGAATGCTAAAAGATGACCCTCCAACACGAGAATCTAAAGAAGTTATGTTGGCTGATAAGATGATAATCGAAGCTTCACCAATTAGCTGCCATCGGGAGAGCAGTGGATCAGATGAACAAATTTTCGTGTCTAAGAGTGATAAAGTCATCACATCTGCATTGGCACACAGGGATGGGATATCAGCTAAATTCCCAATTAAGTCTTTCAATGTTGGTCCAACAAGGGATGCTTGCAAATCCACTTCAACCGAGAAGAAATCCTCTGGCAATTCATCGAGTAGAAAGACAACCGAGGGAGGGAACTCTTCGGGTTCTCTTCGTAAACTCAAAACCAGAAATGGAAATAACAACAGTTCCAGTCATCCTTCTAAAAGCAAAGCAGTCAATAAAGACTTATCCAACACAAGTGCATCTCATGGTCATGGAAACTTGTGGATTACTCGGTTTTGTGTCAAAGACCATCCCACTGCCACAAATTTAGATGAATTCAAGGAGAAAAGAGATGAAACAACACAGCGTTCTCCTGATTGCACGGGGTCTAATCCAAATGCAGCCATTGATCAGAAGGGTCAGGAACCGAGGGAATATTCTACTCACGAAGGAAATGCAATGTTCAAAACCATGAAGTCTCACACATTAAATGCCGATGCATCAACTGGCTCCATGGAGATCAATGCATACAACAACAACAAAAACGCAAAGTTTCCTTCCCCAAAATTGAAGAGCTCAGAGGCAATGGCGTCCCTATTTGCAAGGCGATTGGGCGCCATTAAACATATTGTACCTTCAACACCTCAAAACGAAGCTATGTGCTCAAGAACAACTTGTTTCTTCTGTGGCAGAAGAGGCCATGACTTGCGTAACTGTTCAGAGGTAACTGAAACTGAGCTGGAGAGTCTTCTAAGAAATGTCAGTTCATATGACGGGACTGAAGATCTCCATTCCTTGTGCATTCGATGCCTTCAACTCGATCATTGGGCTATTACATGCCCACTAGAATCCTCGGGCAAGCAACAGCAGCAAGAACATGGCAATTCTGTTCTTAATCGTTACTGCGCCAGTAATTTGCATATTCGCCCTGCTGATGATGATGAGAACTATCCTAACTTTCTGGCAAAGGTTCAAGGCGATCCAAGCATACTTTCCAACCATATTGGAAATGGCACCGATGCAGACAACCTAATAGCAAATGGAAAATGGATCTCGTTTGAAAGAATGGTAGAATCAATCAAAGTAAAAGACAATATGGCTCCAGATTTGGTAGAGAATGTGGTGAACGAAAACAACTTGTTACCTTCGCCTTCATCCACTTTCGGTAGCAATGACATTGGAGGCATACCAAAAGGTGCATTTGATGCTATAAGGAGAATAAGAGTGTCTCGTGGTACTATTCTCAAGTAAGCACTTTTAATTCATTAACTCTGATCTTTACTCTCTGAATTAAAGCACATCTAGTGCCATTTTTAGTTGATTGAGATCATTAATGTCAAGACAAAAAGAAAATTTCCAAAAATTAGACAATTCATACACCTTGCTGTGTTAGAGTTTGATCTTTAATCAAAGGTGTCCTTTTCTAGTTTTCTCCATCGTTAATATGTGACAAATTTAAAGTTATACTCCATATTTTCTTCAGATGGATAAACTCCAAGTCGTCGCTGTCACATTTAGATGGATTTTTCTTGCGTTTGAGAATTGGAAAACACGAAGCTGAGCTAGGCAGAACAGGCTACTACGTTGCACGCATAGCTGGTATGTTCTTATATTGAAACGAAAGCGTTTGTATGTATACCTTTATGTATGTGTACACTCGTATTTTAGCAAAACTAATGCTACTTTATTTCTAGTTTCTACCTTGATAAATCGGAATTGAGAGGCATATGTGACCTGATCTTCTTCAATGTCACGCCTCACTTTCGATGTTGTGAATCTGCAGGAACCCAAAAAGAGAATCCCGCAATTGATTCTAAGAAATTCATTTCTGTAAGCGTTGGTAGTGTCAAATGCTTTGTCGGGTGCCAGTACGTGTCCAACCAGGACTTTCTCGAGGTATGTATGTAGGCCACTTCTATGTAATGCACAAGCATATCAGCTTCATTTAGATTATTATGGCAAGCTGAGATTCAGTTCTGATGAATCTATGAGGTATATATATACTGAGATTCAGAAAGTCGGTTCTTGTTTACCACTTAAGTAGAAGCTAAGCTGTATATTCATCGTTTTTAGTCTGCATTACCTCCACGATATCAATACAAACGCCTTTACAGGACGAACTATTGGCATGGTGGAGCAGAACTTCAGAAAGCGGGGGAAAGGTTCCCTCAGAAGATGAGTTGAGGTTAAAACTCGAAGAGAGGACGAAGTTGGGTTTCTAGAATTCTTTGGAAAAGATTATCATATCAATGTAAGTGCAAAGATTGAGCTTCATGAACATATAAGCAACATCAATAGCATTCTCGAGCTGCAATAAAATTAAAAGAAGAATCTCGCCCTTGTTTTCTCGTCTTTGGCAAGGATTCTGCAGCAAGAATTCATGTGTTTCTTCACCTGATTAAGGCTAAAGCTTTAATTTAAAGAACTGCATTTTTGGATCCAAGGCTTTTTTGTTTTTGTTTTTGTTTTGGATTTTGATTTTCACCTGGAGTTGTAATGCTGGGTCTATTCTTTCCATTGCTTTTGATACAATAAAGAGAAAAGAAAGCAATGGGTTATTGGAAATTTTCTTGGTCTAAGATGAGTGTTGAATATGGTGCATCTGATCTTTTAATGAAATATATGAAAGGTGTAATTATATGAACAAATGTTTGTAAGTATTCATGAAAGGTTGCAATTATTTAAATGTGATCTTGGATTATGATTGTATTTATTTTTTCATAAATAAGTTTTTTTTTTTTTTTTAAAAATATATTGTTATCAAAGTTAAACTTATTTATTCATGAAATAAGTTTCTTTAATAAGGTGTCTTCACTTGTCAGAATTTTATCTACTAACACTTATAAAGGTTAGGTACCCTTAACATTTGTCAATTTTCTTAAGTGGTGAATCCTTTATTAGATATGTAATAATGATAGATAATGAAATATGTAATGATGATATAGAGACCAGATTATCTAGATAATTTTATATTACTTGAACCAAATACTTCATTATGCTGGACTAAGTTTGCTTGAATATAAATAGCATGCACATTGTGTGATCGATGATTTATAATGATAATGAATTATTCCTTATATAATGATGATTTGTATAGTGATTGATGTTGTATGTGTCTAATTTTATTACTAACCAGTAACCACTTGGTTGCATGCATTTATTTTCCATTAGTTTATGGGTTGAGATGGGGATCAGAAAGAGATTATGTTACATGCATGCATTTCGATGTGTGTTTTCAAGTTGTGAGATTGGGAAAAAAAATTGTGGTTGTACATTTGCTTGACTTACACGTAAGTCAATAAACATGCATGTCTTATTATTTATTTTACACTTAGATTGTATGATACTCCGTACATCATAATTTTAATTTAACTTTAAAGTTTAAATATTTGATATAACTATTAAAAAAAATTTCAAGATGTAATTGTTGAATTTGGATTATTTTAAAAATAGAAAATATAATTTCATTAAAAAAAAAATGTTCAAACCGCCAGTTCTGATTTGTAATATTCTGAAATTGGAAACTAAACCGTGATGATCCCTAATTGGTATGCAATGTTACCATTCTTACTCCTGGCTCTAATAATATTTATAATAACTCCTTTACAAAACGATAAGCAAATATGGTTGCTCACTTGTTAACTAGAGATGCTCTTTCTGTTTTCAAAAAAAAAAAAAAGAGGCTCTTTCTTTGTAATGTTTTATCTTCTGACCTTAGTGGATGCATTTTACGTTTTACTTAAAAAAAAAAAAAACAATAATAATGGGCTATGTGGTGTCATTCTAGAGTGCATGTTCCTCAACGAAGCTCTTAATAAGGGCATAAGGTTCCTTCTCAAAAAAAAAAAAAAAAGGGCATAAGGCCCAATTAAAACCAAGCGGCCCGTTTCGTTCAATTTTCATCTTACCCGAATCCGAAACCCTACCACCTTAATATAACAGATTACAGACACATAGATATCGATTCAAACCCTAGCAGGCAGCAGCGCCCACCTCCGACGCAGCGAAGCTTTCAGCTTTCATTTACACAACAATGGTAACTCTATTCCTGATGCTCTTTCTCTCGCTTTCATGTCCATATGTGCACCAGTATGTGTGTATTCCGGTTAGCCATGTTCACTGATGAAGCTGTGTGGTTTGACTACAGGCTGACGCAGAACACGATGTGGCGCCTGGACAGCCAAAGAAGAGAACGTTCAAGAAGTTCAGCTTCAGAGGCGTGGATCTTGATGCACTCCTTGATATGTCCACAGATGACCTCGTCAAACTCTTCACTGCCCGAGCTCGCAGAAGGTAGTTTGTGATATTCGCTTATATGAATGCGGATTTGTATGGATTGCACAGTAGTATTTGAATATGCGGAGATTTAGTTTTGAATTTGGTTGTGTTGATTGAATGATAGGTTCAAGAGGGGTTTGAAGAGAAAGCCTTTGGCCTTGATAAAGAAGCTCCGGAAAGCGGTATGCTACTATTTCTTTCCCGTTTTATCTATGACTTGTGCTGAGTTATAACATATGCTACTCCGTATTTTGTATATATTTTTGGGCAAATGGTAATTAATAGTCTGAATATGCTTGATTAATTTGTATGTCTGGTAGTTTGTCATCAGGCTGGCATTTAGAAAAGTTTATGGCTGTGTATTCTAGAATCTGGAACTGGTGACTTTGGTAGGAATGTGCAATCATATTCCTGCTAAGATAGAAAATTGTTAGTTCATTCTGAAGGTTAAAGGTAGTTTCTACCAATTTATGATGATGAATTATGATTTTGAAGTGCAAGTCAGTCATTTGTATGTTTGGCGATTGATGCTTATAAAGTGTCTTGAATCATAATCAGTGTTTTATTCCTATTTAATTACACTTGTACTTAAGTTCATTACATATTTACATTTCATGTTCTCAGAACCACTGATTTGAATCTAAGCACTGTAAATTATTGGATGGGAGTATGCAATTCAGAGCGAATAATATTGCCTGTGCAGTATTAGTTTTCTTCACTGTTGTCTTTTGCTTATATTTATTTTGTTTTCACTTCATTTATGTGTAGGGCATTTTAGTAGCCAAATAGTTTTCCTTTTGATTTGTTAGTATGTTGAGGGACTTAACTGATCTGGACAAGTGACAAAAGAGAGAAACGCCTAAGGCCGAGCCCTTCCCTCGTGAAAAAAGGGGTGGGGTGGTATTCCACAGAGAGAGGGTATTCATTGTGGCACATCATTGATGTGTTAGGCGGACATTAATTTATGGGGACTCCACGGCCACTTTGCAGCTTTAGCTCACTGCTAAAGTGAGGGGAATGCCCTACACTTGCTAGTTTGTTCATGGCACACCTGTGCTCCATTTGATGCTAATTGCCTGGAAAAATATTAATGCATTGCTTTTTTCTATCACCACAATATTTTTTAAAATTCTCTCACAATAACTTTAGTTCTCGATCAGCACAATCAAGTTACCAATTTTTGCAAAAATGTTTAATCTAATGCTTGAAATATTTTTTTTGTAGAAACGTGAGGCTCCACCGGGTGAGAAGCCAGAGCCAGTGAAGACTCATTTGAGGAACATGATTATTGTTCCTGAGATGATTGGCAGTGTTATTGGAGTTTATAATGGTAAAACCTTCAACCAGATTGAAGTCAAGCCAGAGATGATTGGGCACTATTTGGCCGAGTTCTCCATCTCATACAAGCCTGTCAAGCACGGTAGGCCAGGTATTGGTGCTACTCACTCGTCAAGGTTCATCCCTCTCAAGTGATACAACTCCTCATATCCAGATGCTTTTCTAGTGATATTATCAAATTCTTTACAGTTTTGGTCAAGATGTGTATGTGCGAACCCTTTTTAGTTTGAGTTACAGACAAGAATATGCTGACAGACTTAGTTTAATGAATCTTTTTCTTGCATTTTATGGAAATGTTTTGCACAATGCACTTCTCAAGCCCAGAATTTTATTTTGGTGGTGACTCCTTTCTATGTTATGTTTCTGAATCTTCTGTGTTCATTGAAATGTCCAATTTCAATACTCACTTGTTTCATTGTGCAGGAGCCTCATAAGCACTTCTATAAAGAGCACTTTTATACAATTATTATAAGATATGATACTTGGAAACTTATACATTATTATTAGATATGAGGTTCAATAACATGGGTCCCCATCCTTCTGTTTTGTCCATTTCTTGGCGGTTTTTACTATCCAATAGAAATGCATGAGAGCAGCAGAGCAGCCAATGAGACAAACAGTAATTGCAAGTCCTATGGTATTTGACAATACAGCATAGGCTCCTGTAACAAATGCCAAAATCATGGAGCCCAACGCCACGAACACCAACCCAGACGCTAAATCGTACTGATCGAAAATCTCCCGGTACGTATCCAGATAAAACGCAGAGAAATACAGAAACACCGCAGAAGTGGAGCACATGAGTGCTATGGTGTTAGTGACGACGAATGCCTGGAACGCTCTTTCTCGAGACAGAATTGCCATCCCGGCGTTGGGGCTACTGCTGTTGTAGCCGCCTGGCAAAGTGAAACCAGCCGCGAACGTCACTGTTGCCACCAGTGTAGCGACTATCAAATGCGTTTCCGCTAACTGCTTCTGCTCTTTGATTTTCCTCTCAACCTCTGGGCTATCTTGTCTCTCTTTAACCTCCTGACGATTTCCCAGAAACCCAACTTTTTTCATATGATAGGCGATGAAGGGTGCCCGGTCTAGTCTGTATTTATCAGTGTATACTATGTCGAGCGAGGTCAAGTTTTCATTGTTATATGTCCTCTTATTAGCTCTTGGATGAGATATGAGGTTGCGTGGATGGCAGCGGGAAGCAGCAAGCAGATGGAGAGGGGTGTTGCCATCGCGATCTTTCTCATCAATCAGGTGCTCCAAATCGCGGTCTGCAAGCCCGAATTTTAAGGTACGAGACTCGTTGTTTAGGATTGTAACATGTAGGAAATTCTGGGACTTGCTGTTCACCATCTCACAGCAATCTGGGCAGTGTGAAAATATCTCTTTCAGTACTTTGGAATGACCATGGCTGGCTGCTATGTGTACCGCCGTCGTCCATCCGCCGTCGTCATCTTGTCTGCCTGCGCGTCGATAAGCTGCCGTTTTGTTGACCCCTAGAATCTGCCTGATGGCTTCCACGTTTCCCTTCTTCGCTGCATGGTGCAGTGGACTCCATCCATCTTCGTCTTCTTCCTCCACTAGATCTTGCTTCCAATTCAATAGCAATCTCACACACCCTGAAAAATAACTAGAGACTAAATTGAATATGCCATTGTTTTTTCTTTAAAAACAAAATTGAATATGCCATTATACTGTAGTGGAAATCAATCATGTAACAAAGATAAAGGTGTGGCGTGAACAAGGTGCATAAGATGTATGTTGGTTAACATGTTATGTCTGCATTTAACTTAATTATTCTTTACTAGTAATTAACAGTTTATGTGTCTATACTACTTATCATGTTATGTTGTGTCTGTAATTATAATTTTGATGTGGTAAATAAACTGATTCTACAGATACGTACAAGTATGAAGGATGAACCGCAGATCTTGGTCTGCTTGTTGGTTTGTCTCTTAGCTCGGGATAGGGTGACAGTAGGTCAGACCCCCTACTTAACAATCCAAAGGTTACTTTTGGATGTTGTTGTGACACTTTGATTACAAAGGTTACCGATCACAAGCCTAATATAATAGTGTAAGAAATGTCAAAAGTACAGTTCCCCCTCCACGGTACGCATTTAATGCGATATTTATAGGAGTATAATGGGAACACATGTCGGTCCTCCGGCATGCGTGACAGGTAGAGCTCATGCACAAGGGAAGCTCGGAGGCTCTACCGACGTGTACCGAGATTCCTGAGCTCTCGATCCAACCGAGATTGGGTTTGACTAAAGGGATAAGGCTTAGGTTTTGAGGGGAGAAGGTCGGGGAGAACCAAGAGGCAGAAAAATACTAATGTTAACTAGCTTCTTGCTTGGTCCATCATACTAGGTCGGGTCGGTCAGCTTCCTAGTCGGGGAGAACCAAGAGGTGGGAGAGAATCTCTCCCCTCGACAGTCCCCAAACACCGACTAGGTACGTAGGTCGTATACTCAGAGGTTGAGGAATAATTCCCATAAGATGTACCTTAGCTTCACTTTGTTTAGAGGTACAGAAATAATTATTAAATGCAAGTATGTTAACTACAAGTATAAAATTTGAAAGTTATTTTTGAATGGGTCCAGAATGCAAGTAGACTTTAGTCCATGGAATAATTTGTGCTGAGAATTGAAGTTGTAAGGCCAATAGTGATCACAAAATAAATCAAGGAATTAATTAACTTTATTTTATTTTGGTCTGACTAGCTAGCATTACCTACATGGCTACATATATCTCTCTATATTATTATTTATTATCATCATATCAGGGTTACCTTGATAGTTAAAAATTGCAGCAGCATGCAAAGGGTTTCTGCGAAATGGGCCGCTATAAGCTGGCGATGTGCAAGTGGTCAGCATTTTTTGCAAAGACGATTCATGCCCGCTCTCGGCCGCGAGGTAAAGCGGCGTCTCCCCAGCTTGATTCGGCGGGAATGGGAACTCAGCGTCTTCTCCCACCAAAATGTTGACGATTTCAACGTGACGGTTCCTCACCGCCATGTGCAACGCCGTGTCGCCCACATTATCAGTCATCCTCAGCATCTCCTTCTCCAGGCTTATTCCGGACTCACCGCTGCCGCCGCGGCGGCGCATTTCTCGGTCGAGTCTTTTCGCGCATTCCAGGATGGCCTGGACGGCCTGCAGGTGCCCGCCTTTGGCCGCGATGTGAAGCGCCGTCTCTCCTTTGCTGTTGGCGCGTGTGAGAAGTGAGGGACACAGTTGGAGGATTTTCGCCGCGGTTTCCCCGCGGCCGAACGTGGCGGCGACGTGGAGGACGGTGTTGTTATTCGGCGTCCGTTGGGCATCGTTGTCGATTTGGTCCTTGAACGTTGTTACAGCAGCTCCGGCCGAGGTGGCTGACCCTCTCTTTATTTCCTCGTACAGACGCCTTTCCATTTGCCTCTGCTCTCTGATCTTTTTTTGGTTTAATAATTTATGATGAGGCTTTGCTACCATTTGCTGCATTTCCCATATATATATATATATGCACAAGTTTTTTTTTTTTTTTTTTAACAATGTAGTATCTGTTCATATATATATATATATATATATATATGCACATGTTTTTTGTTTATTTATTTGTGTGTTATTTTTGCATATGTATATATAGGAAGGGTTTAGGACTTTAGGTAAGAACATATATGCATGCTCGTCTGAAATAAAAAATGATAACTAATCCATCTGTTTAGATAAATCAATAGTTGATTGTTGTTGAAAAATATTAGCATGGGATGAAAATGATGAGTCAGTTTTATAAATATTGCAAAAAAAAAAAAAATTATAATTATAAAGTTGATCTGTATTTTTTTTTTTTTAATCTCAACCCACAAATTAAGATGGACACCTGAAATCAATTCTCCCTTTTTAAAGATATTCTTATTTAAAGCCACATACATATTGTTATTCATTAAGTGCTGAACGGGGAAAGTGATAGTACTATGTTTCACTTTCTATATATATATATATATATATATATATATATATATATCCTTTCTCTTTTTCTTGAGGCAGTATAAAGCAAGAGAAGCAAGACAAATTATTCTGCTATTTTTTTTACTTTCTATATAATTTTTTACTAATATGTCAAACCGTATAGTGAAAACATATATTTGAAAAGTACAAATATTAGTTTCTTTTCATGTATATATACTTTTCTTTACTAGGGCAAGCAAAGTAATTTCGTAAAGTGCAAAGAATTGCAAGAATAGGATTATTGTCTTAGCTTCCAAATTCTGGTAATTACTTTATTACAAAGTAACTAACGTATCAGAATATAGCTAGGATAGGCTTTATTTTGTATTGTAATTAGTATACTACTTTACTATACTGTTTGGGCAGTGCATTAGAGTAGCTGGAAATTTTGAAGATTTTAATCATGATTATTAATGGAGGATTGCCAAGGACCTTGTAGTCCAGTGGCATCAAACCCTTCCCTTTATACGGGAGGTGGTGGGTTTGAGCCTCCAGGCAATACTAACTCTTGTGCTTCAATAGGTTGAGAAAGTAGTTATGAACAGATACTGCATTCTAATAGAGTTAGTAGCATTCAAAAAAAAAAGTAGATTTTTCACTCAACTAAATAGCTTTAAACACACAAAACAAAAAAAACAAAAAAAAGAGTAGATTTTTCACTCAACTAAATAGCTTTAAACACTTCCAAGTTGTATATTGGGAAATGAATTTTCAAGAAATTAAATCAAGTAAGATAAGAAAGTATATATGGCAAAAAAATTGCATGTGAATAAAGTAAATGAAACAAGAAATTTTATAGTGGTTCGAAGGTGATGTAATCCTTTTACTCCACTCTTCTTCTAACGTTCAAGAGGAATTCACTGTAATCACTTCCCATTACAACTAAAGTGAATCTTGGATCAAGTGCATTAATCACACAACCAACACTAATCAATTAGGATTTCACAGGCAAACTCATCTTGCTCTTCCTCTATCTACCCTTGGTAGAGATACAAAATGATTCAACACCAAGGTTGAGAGAAAAACTCCAACTAAGAGACTTTAATTTAAAAGGATCTAATTGAAACACATTGAGCTTTTGAGTCTCTTGAACTTGATGTATGGCAATTGTGAGCTTTTTGAATACTTGATCATGTAAACTTGAATATATCTTCCCTGTCTCTTCTCCTTGGCATTCTTGCTATTTATAGTTGAGACTTCGAATCTGTCCATTGGAGGGAGACAAATTCGAGTTACCCACTTACCATTAAGATAATGTGTTCGGATTTGACATGTATGGGTTGCATCTAATAGATGTTTGCAACTTGTCAACGAAATTCAACATTTTGCTATTTTCAATAACCTTTCATGAAGCACTATGGGCAATGTGCCAACAATTAAAAAAAAACAGTAAAAAAAATAAGCAAAGAAGTTGTTCGAGAAGTCCTTCTGCTTATTGTCCTCTAATATAAGTTCTGTTGCTTATCCAAAATATCTTGTTGTTGGTTCTTGAAAAGTCTTTTCGCTTAGTAGAAAGTCTTGACTCTTAAATTCTTGTTGTTGACACTTCTACTGCTTGCACAAACTTGTGCTATCTCAAGCCTTGTTTTGAGAACTCATTCTGTTATAAGGTTTATCTTGTTGCACTGATAAAAGTCTTACGTCACATCTAGACTTATAAAGCCTTTATGCTACAAAATCTTGTCGTTTATTGAGAACCCTTGTTATTATCGAACTTCTTTTGTCACAAAATCTTGTTGTTTTCAACTCTTGCTGTTGAGTAAGGTATTGTTGTATGATGGTGTCAATAAATACGTAAACCTCTAATATAATCCTTCTTGTTGCAATACTTTACTGCTTAGTAGAATCTTGCTACATGAAAACTCTTGCTATTGTGAATTCATCACGACGTCAACATCAAAGACTTATTATGTTAAATTTCTCTTGTATTCAGCATTTAGGCGATTTTGTCTCGAACAAAATCCAGAAGACTTTAGACAAAAGAAAAATTCTGGAGGTTTGTGATATCTGCTATTTTGTATAATTATTCACCCCTTATTCTAGTTGTTTTGAAGGTTATTTTCTGTATCCTAGTGAAATTGGGAATTGTTTGTGTGTTATATTGTTCAAGTGCTGAATTATCTACAAGGAACTACAAAGGAGGAATTTTGGAGCATTTTGGACAAGTTCTGGAAGAAAAGGGAATTACAAGGAAGAAAGGAAACAAGAATACAAGTTGGAAAAGAATTGGAAGTTACCTAATGGGCCAAGGCCCATCTACCTCCTATATATTTGACCTATTCTCTACAATTTAAGGGAGGTTCCCTTACAGAGTTCTGAACCCTAGTTTTTAGTTTATATTTTCCCAGCATAGTTTAGACTAGTTTTACATTAGATTATTTACTTTCAAGATTGGAATCAAGAATTGAAGTTGGATTTGTTATTTATCAGATAAGTTTCTCTTCCCTTTTAATTCTTGCAATGTTCATGGTTATTTATTATTGCTTTGCTATGTTTACTCCCATCATGCGGGAGTAGTTCGTTTATGGGTTTGGATTAGGGATCCATTGTTAATCTTGATGTTCAATTGGTAATTAATTGCATAAAGGGATTGAATCTTTTACCTAGGGTTTATGTTGATTTGGGGATTTCTTTGCACTAGTTATTGGTTTGTGGCCAGAATTAATTGCTAGTCTAGGAGAGGGATTCATTACAACGAAAGTTGGATGGAGACCTCGAGCCTTACCAATTTCAACCTAATTTTTCTGCTATGAAAGTAGAGGTAATTTTGGGGGCTTACAATGCTTAGGTGTTTAAGGTTATAATTGATGCATCACGACAGTGGGGCAATTTTAGCCTAATTCTCTTATTGATTACGAAAGTAGCTGAGTAGAATTCTTTTGTGCATTGCCCATATATCCCTTGGTTAATTATTCTTTCCCTAATCCTGAGTTGGTTGGAATATCAAGATTACAATCCCCCTAATCTGGCCCATACCTTTTATCATACAGTTTACACATTAATCAATTGCTTACTTTATTCCACATCTTTCAGTTTCTGTTACTTGGATTCTATAAATTCATATACTCTAGTGCCTGGTAATTCACACAGTCTCGTGCCATAACACCAATCCTCAGCGGAACGACATTACACCCTTTTTACACTCATCATTTGTGCTCATCAGTTTGAACTCTATTCATATTTTACATGCACTTTGACTCATCAAAATCTATATTACACTTTTTCCTACCAAAAGAAATATAAGGAAAAGTGTAGGTTTGAGCTTGATAAGCTAAGAAAGGGGATGAAAGTACAATTTCGGTTGCCAAAGACCTTATAGTCTAGTGGCATCCAGTTGCACCCCTCACATGGGAGGGGTGGGTTTGAGCCTTAGTGGAGGTGATATTGCCTCTCTATCCTATAAATAATAGGCCTTTCAGTGTTTTAATTAATCACCAACCTCAACCTCATATTTTTTGACAATTGCTACATCACAACCTCAATGGTGTGATATATGTGGATTTTTTGACAATTGCTACATCACAACCTCAATGGTGTGATATATGTGGGTTTTTTGACAATTGCTACATCACAGCCTCAATGGTGTGATATATGTGGAGGATCCTATGAAGCCAAAGGATGCTACTTTTTAGATCCCAATTATCAATACCATGGCCAATGTCTAATGTCAAGGATCTCCCTAGCTACCAATAGTCTTAGCAAGTGTATCAACCAATGGATGAATGGATCATGAGTTTGAATTGAAGTCTATATATGTTGATGAACTTTATGTCATCTCAATTTAGTGTGCTATCTCAAGTGGCTTCTCAATTAACCGAGCTACAAGTTTGAGTGGACAAAATGATGGCTCATGAACAATGTTTAGCAATTGAAGGTTCATCTTTCAATGGAGAGATTTTACAAGATCCACATTTACTTAACGAGGATCATGAAGTCGAAGAAAATGAAAATGAGGGTGAAGACCTTCAAGTTGAAGATCAGAGGAATAATAATTTGAGAGTGCATTGAGATAGAAAGGTTGAGTGGAGATATTGAAGGCATGGAAATGGAAGGAAATAAAGAGCATATTCAAAAGGGTACATTTGTATAAGAAGTGAAGGAAAAGGAAGTTTGTAAAATACAAAGATCGAATGAGGAAACTCCCTTAATGAAGCTTGATGAAAATTTTAGAATAGTTTGAGAACAGGATGAGTTGATGGTTTTTAGAGTGTTGGTCCACATTGGTCAATATAATAAGGAGAATAATCACTAAAATAAATAAATAATAACATTAATTATATTACATTATCTTAAACGAACTCAGAAAGTTTTGAATTCTTTTTATTGTGAACAGTAAGTTGCAATAAAAACCAATAAACAAACATGATATGATATATATTACAAACCCATACATAGATATTGAACACGTACGTATGGGAGGAGGAAAGAACCTGGATTTCATATAATTTCAAAGGTAAGCAAATTCCTTCGTTTGGTTGAAAAGAATTACAATTTCGCTGAATTGAAATTCCCTTATTTTCATGGAATTAGAATTTCATGCCCCCTTGATATTTCAATTCCATGAATTTTAGGAAGAAAAAAAATTGAGACAAAATTACCCCTTTATCTTTTTAACCTAAAATTGATGTTTGACGTCTCTCTTTCGATTATAACGCGTCTTCGATCTTTTCATACTCTCAACACAAAACATCAATCAATAGGCCAGCCAACCTCAATCAAATATGTATTCTCAAAACTCCCTTATATATTTTACTGATATCGTCGTACAAATATATGATTTATTTACGGTATGTTACATAAAATTTTGAAAGCAAATTTTGAATTTGGTCATTTTTGACTTTATACTATTTATTCCCTTCCAATTACAATGTATAGTAAACATTGAAATTGAAAATTCTGATAATTTTTTTTAGAAAGGAAAATTCTGATAATTTTATTCCTGCAAACCAAACACTAATATTTAAATTTACCACTTTATTAACCCATTATTCATCATCTCTTATAAAAATACAATTCACGAGACATATATAAAATTCACGAGATACTCGACCCTGGAAATCACAGTACATGCAGTAGCTAGTACAAACCTTAACATCAACCAATATATAATATATAGTAACCACTACAGTACTGCGGCAAACCTTAATTAGAAATTAGAATATAAAAAAAAAACCATATGTAGTTGTTGAGATGAATTGATTTGGTGATCCTATAAATACCAACTTTTCACGGTCCTATTTCCATCCCAAATTAACATATTCACGAGCCCACACAACGTAATAACGTACCGAAAATGAGGGCTCTTCTTCTTCTTTTCGTCACCTTTTCACTCGAATTCGTCCCCTTAGCCTTTTCATCAAGAATGCTCCCCTCCTCCTCCTCCTCCTCTTCTTCTTCGGATGCAGTAGTGGTTGACTTCAAAGGCGGGCAGCTCAAACTCGGAGAACCCTACTACACCCTCTCGAGCGCGTCCGTGCAGCAGGCCGAAGGGCTATGCCTAGACGACATCAAACCCAATGAAACTTCTACGGGTTGCCCCCACAACGTGGTTCAGTGCACCATGTTCTACAAATCCATCCTCGGGATGCCCATCATCTTTTCGTCCCCCGACAACACCACCATCACCACTAACACTACCACAGACGAGGGTCTCGTCAAGGAAAACACTTCTTACAAAATCCAATTTTCGGGTGTCACGGGATCATGTGCCAAAGAAACCGTTTGGGGTTTAACCTTCGAAGACAACGAAACCACCAGCGAATTCGTCACAACCGATCCAGCGGCTCCCCCCGTGGAATTCCAGCTGAAGAAACAAGGCTCGGGATATGCCATCGTTTATTGCGAAATAATTCCACTGCCTCGTATTCCGGTTTGCTTTAGCATCGGGTTCCGCCAGTATGGTTTATACTACAGCCGTTTGGTTGTGGGTGTTGATATTGATGAACCGATCGAGTTTTTCTTCGTCAAAAAAACTACTGATGTCACCGCGCTCCCCCATGCCTCTTCCTAGCTAGTTAGCTTAAATATAACAAATAAAATAAAAGCTAGCTAGGGCCTAGGGGGGATTATATATTTATATTATCTGTATGTGAAATAATATGGTCGATCAAAAGCTTATTTAGATTGTCATGGACTGCTGATATGATTGTCACATCACAGCAGTCTCCTCTCATCTCTTGGTTATGCATGTACTGTTAGTTGTTTCGCTTTTGAATTTATTATAACTGTTTTATTTAAAATAATATATTATAATTGATAATCTTCCCTCAATTAATTTTATGCAATAAAAAATATACTCCATTAGAGTAAAGTGATGTGATGTGAAATTGAGACTCATTTTTTAGTGTTGATTAGATTCATAGGGATGTAGTGTGCATAGTAAATGAATTACAAATTAGATGATGTGAGACTCAGTCTCATTTTTAAAAGTGAGAGATTTGCAAGGATAAGAATAGTCTTAGGGTCTTGGAAAAGCCAATGAAAAGTTATAAATGCTAGCTTTGGTATCACCAATAATATTCATATCTAAGAACTTCCAAATTTTATTGATGAATGAGAAAGACCCAATGTTCTCCTTGCTTATTCAATAAGCCAACTACTATGAAGTGTGATAACATCCTGGTTATCATTCTAAATGGGTGGTCATATGTTCGAACCTCGGTGGTGGACTTAGATTCTTTAGGCTGAAAATGTTTGAGAAAATATAGAATAGATACTAATAACTTGTAAAGAATCATGAACATTTCAAAAAATAATAATAATAATAATTAATAATTAATAACTAATAAATACTTTGTATTTATATAACTTCTTAAAATAATATTGACAAAAATCCTAAATGGATATGCATTTCACTAATAAAGTAATAATATAAAGTGCACATAACAACAACAACATAAAGTACACCTAGCAAACTAAATGTTAATTGTCATTATTTTTCAAATGGAAAAGGTACAAATAAGCCTTCGAACTATTTGAGAATTAACAATTAAAACATTGAACTTAAATAAGCTCCAAATAACTCACTGAACTCGGAAAAACAAAACAATTAAGCCATCAAATCGAAAAAAATAACAATTAACATTTTTAACAGGTCATTTGTCTATTCCGGCCACCGGCGATTGGCGATCGGCGACGAAGGAATCGTCGCCAGTCACATTTTCCGACGACCATTTCTGGTCGCCCTCGCCGGAGAAGACGACCAGAGGTCGCCTTCCCCATGGAGAAGGCGACTAGTTTTGGTCCCCCGCCTCCGAAAAAGTTATCGCCGGTGGCTGGAATAGGCAAATGACATTTTAAAAATGTTAATTGTTATTTTTTTCGGTTTAGTAGCTTAATTGTATTATTTTTTCGAGTTCAGTGGCTTATTTGGAGCTTATTTGAGTTCGGTGACTTAATTGCTAATTTCCAAATAGTTCAATGGTTTATTTGTACTTTTCCCTTTTTTAAATTTTGCTGCATTTTTATCTAGATATTCATTTATATATGCCTTCTAAACTACAAAATTAATATAATTATATTACGGAGTAGAAGAAAGAGCATTGCAAATTTATAAAAATAACTCTAAAAAAATAAAATTTTTGTGTATTTTTTTTAGTACTACTGACTCTATTACATTGTAGTATCTGTTCATCAGAGTCACTACATCCCACTTGACCACAAAGTTATTTACAAAATTTTGGTGTATATTACTTTCAAGATTATTATTTTTTTTGTGACAAGGGAAACCAGTGCACTAGAAAGATTATATACAATGGACTAAGAGAATGTTGATAAGAATCAAGTTTGTGTCTTTAGATACTCAAAAGGAATATACTCTGAATGAAACTAGCATTTTAATTGTAGTAAAAAAAGACCACAAAGAGATAAAATAACATATGTTATCCATAGTTAATTAACTGACTTAAACTAAGAAAAATAATAAATAATTTTTTTTAAAAGCAAAACGAGAGCACTTCATTAAATCAAATCCGAATACAAAGCAGTAGCAATAAACGAGGGTGACAAACAGTCCCTCACAATAAACGAGGATGGTAAATGAGAGTGATAAATAACTTTTATCATAACTTAAATTTAAAATCTTTTGATTATCAAATCAATTGTGCGGTCAATTTGACTAATTCAGTCAAATTTGAACTCGAAATTGGGAAAACGATGGCAAGGCAGGCCACTGTATCCCCCGATGGTAAGTTACTAAAAAATATTTTTCACATTCTGTCGTCTTAACTCTAAACTCCATTGTCCAAAAAAAAAAAAGAAAAAAACTCTGAACTCCAAAATCAGAAACCCCTCGCACAAATGTCTTCGTCTCCGGCACCGTCCGTCCCCGCCGTCCCGCTTCGTCCCTGGCCGCAATTTGCGGACACCGCAGCCCTAAGCATCCCGATCTCCTTCTCCGACGCCACCTACCGGATCAACCAAAACCTCCGGTATTTCGTTGGGAATTACGCCGTTCTCTTCTTCCTCATCCTCCTCCTCAGCCTCATCTCCCGCCCCCTCACTCTCATTCTCTTCCTCGTCATTTCCGCTTCCTGGGTCTACCTCTACCTCTCCCGATCCGAGCCGCTAGAGCTTTTCGCCTTCGACATCGACGATCGGATCGTCCTAGGGTTTCTCACTTTGATCACTCTCATCGCCTTGTTCGTGGCCGGAGTGTGGAGTAACGTCTTCATCTCAGTTGCTATCGGAGCTGTTTTAGCTTGCGTTCACGCCGCCATGAGGGCACCTGAGGATCAGGAGGCTTCGCCTTACGAGAATTTGCTGTCTGTCGTGGATAGTCCCACCAGAGGTGATTATGCTAGGGTTTGAACTCCATTGCTTCAAATTGACTTTAGGAAACGTGAATTGGACTTGGCCTTTGGATAGTCAAATTGACTAATTGGCAATTGGGATTTGGGATAGCTTTAGGCAGATTATGATTGAAAGTTGGTAGCGTTTACATATCTCAACTGCAAATGGTTACAATCCGAACTTGAATGAATGAAATGAATGTGGATTTGTGTGGATGGTGAATTGATTGTTGAATCTGTAGTTTTTGACATGTATTTGCAAAAAATTATCTTCAAGATGTTTGAGTTTTTGCTGCATTTTATGCTGTGTGTGACTGTCAGAATGTCCACTTCTTACACTCATTCATCATCTATGTGCTATTGCTCTTATGGTGTGGGCTGGTTTCTTATTGTTTTCCCAGTAATATTTGAAGTGCTAAACATAAGATGTAAATGTGATATTTTGAATATGCCATATGAATTTCAGCTAGGGTTCTGAATTCTGATGAGCAGGCAGTTTTAAACATGGCTATGCATCTATTTACAGTGATGCATTATTGTTTGCCACATTTATCCTGTTTCACTGATTCTAGTTTTTGAGCCTTGCATTACACTATGCTCCATATCTGACATTCTTGATTTTCCTTTTGTTCTGTTAAAATTTTGTCTTGTTTTAGTTAGAATTGTTAGCCTAGCTACTCTGTACTGTGATTTGGGTTCAAAGTGATCTAATCTAGTCAGCTTGAACCCAAATCACCAGAGTGATTGTTATTTACTAGCCTTAATCAGTTTTTATCACTTGAAATGGAGTTGGACTTGAAAAGAATAAGCCTGTCTTCTTTCTTGGAAACTCGAGTCCAAATATATACACCATAGTTGTTGTCGATGACTATCTGGTTCTTGGCTTCTAAGCGTGTAGATGACTTGGGAAGTTGAGCTGTGCATAAGCTGGCATGTATGTAGTAGCTCACTAGTATTCTGAGCATTTTCTGCTTCTTTTTCTATGTTCTGATTTTCAGTCTTACATGAAGATATTAGATATAGGGCTGCAAACCAGCCCAGCTGAGCTCGAGCTCGATAAAAACATGGTGGCTCGAGCTCCATTGGTAACACTAGATATTAGGGAACACTAGTCAAGGAGTTTTTGCAAGTTGTAGTATTAGATATTGTATGTGTTTGCTGTTTCTACATTGGTAAGTGGTAACTGTCTCATTACACATCTGTAACATGTAATCTTTTACCCAGAATTATAGTTGTGGTCTTTGAATGTGTTTCATTTTGCTTGGATGATTCTCGTATCTAAATCAATTTTCATTTCTAAAATTGTACCCAGGGCAGGGCATATGAAACTTAACCATATAAACATGATACTACGTATGATTTAATTGCACAGTGAGTTCTGAAATCATTCACATGCAAATGTGAGACTCGGGCACAATTCTCTTCCAGGCAATACATATCACAAGTTTGAGGGATGGGGCAAAAGAGAAACAGATCATAAGTTGAAATTCCATAGTTTGGCAAAAGAGAAACAGATCATAAGTTGAAATTCCATAGTTTGTCAATCATCTTATGGACAATTTTATAGTTCTCGCAAATGCATGAGTCAAATGTAGTAGTTTAGTATGCAACGGTAAGGATGGAATTGATACAACTCAAATAAATTTATGAATCAACCAAATAAAATAGACCAAAGTACTCGAAGATTAAGATCAACTCCAACAAAATAGAATTAAATCAAAACCTAAGAAAGCTAAACAAATGAATTACTAGTAATCAACATAGCAACTTATCAATCAAAATGGAAAAGTCCAACAACATTAATCAATAACACCATTATTGCCTGATTAATATTATATTCTTCAATATTCATATTACATTTTCAATATTATAATTTTTCAATATTAATATTACATTTCTATCATGACTCGACCCGTTTTATAGATAAAGATCTGTAAGGCAGTCTCGCAAGAGCTCATAATAATAATAATAATAATAATAATAATAATAATAATAATAATAATAATAATAATAATAATAATAATAATAATAAAAGCTCATTCTTTAATAATTTGACAAAACTAATAAAAGTAGATACGTAATTAATTAAATATTTTTATACTAACTCTTTTAAAGTAATAAATTATCAAATTATTGGAATTCTATAATTAAAAAAAACATAGGAATAAATAAATAAAAGGAGTAGAGAATTAGATTATCTTCTCCCAATAGCGTTTTAGTAAACGTATGTAGGGTAGACAACATGGCACTTATCTAAATTAATAACAATAAATATTATACTCATCATCATCCAAAACTTATGTATACAGTATAAAGTTTGTAAGAATAATGGTGTGTATAAGAAGTGTATTTTACAATTGTGTTCCTACCCAAGTAGGATATACTACTACTCTAAGATTTATGATCCAACAAGCCCTTTGTGGCGAGCATAAGATATAATGAGTATGAAAAGTACTGCACAAAAGATCCCAGTAACAATTACCACCTGCCACCATTACATCACTCAGTAATCAAAACCAAACCAAACCAAAACAAAACACATGATATATTGAAGAAAGAAGCTTACCCATTTAAACATGTATCCATGATTATCATTCCAAGAATATGGAATGTTCATCCCAAAGATTCCAGCCACCAAAGAATAGATGGACATAACAACAGTTCCTGAACTAAGAAATAGCTCTAGCTGCACCCACATATCATTCCATTCATATTCTTTTTCAAAACATAAAACAGAACTTTGCGGTAAAAAAAAAAAAAAAAAAAAAAAGTATAGGCTCTGTAAATAAATACCTGAATGAGCTGATTTCGATGATTGTCAAGCTGTCAAAAAAAAAAAAAAAGGCACAGTTAACTTAGATCAGTTTGCAATTGCCTCTCAACATAGTTTTTGTAGTGTAAATACCTGAATATTTATGTAATCTTCTGTATTATCAATATATTCACGCAGCTGCAAAATAAAAAGACACCAAAAATGTATCTTGTTGAGATGCTGCCTCAAGTTTTAATCTTTGCAAAAGTATGTCAAATCAAACTAAAGGTCATAAAAGCCAAGCAATTCTTTAACAGCAAACTATCTACATTGACAACTATTACATTCTCAGTTTAGTATGGGAAAAAAATGGATTTCAGTTGATATAAATAGAAGGGAGAACAGTATCACCTGATATAAGCAAAAATAACATGGAAAAATTAGATTTCAGTTTATCTAAATAAAAGGGAGAACATTCAACCACATAAAGAGAAAGAAGATACTGATGAAAATCCACATAAGGAAATGACCTTGCATATTCAGTGCAGATGGGTCCCATGCATTTAGTATGTGCTGAATTATACATCATTACATTGTACAGAAATTACTCTAATAAAATGTAAGATGTATACATCCTTCATAATTCTGAATGGACATATAGTTAATCAAATATATATTTTGCCCAGTATCATATATGGATGGACAAGAAACAGGAAAAAGTAGAACAAAAATCAATGTTCACTTACTGTGTTCAGTTTATTTAATGTACCATCGATTTGCATGAAGTAAGCCTGCAATAGAGTTAATAACTTTTCAGTAGAGAAATACCACAGTTTTTTTTTTTTTGAGAAAGAAAAGGAAAGAATATGTATGTGCGTCTATTTTTCATAAATACAAAAAATTGTGCATAACTAAGATATTGCGATTTACATTCAAGAACAAATTGAAACTATTGAAACATTTAGAACAAAATGAAACCTAACTTAAGCATTTAGAATCCTTACCTCTAGTAACATCTCAAGGTCTTCAACATCATTCTCATCCCCTCGGACAGTTGCTACACTTGCCCTACTCGCTCTAGATATCTTTGAGCCAATAGTAGGTGAAGCGAGAAACCAACTGGCTGATGCACTTACAGGTGAAGATGCACCAGCCAATTTTCTAGACAAATAAAGGTCAGCCATATCATCATCATCATCCAGGAGTTGTTCAAGTTCATCCCTCACCTACAATCAAGCAGAGAACAAAACTAGTTGTGATGAATGAGGTCTCCTGTAAGCCACCAAAAAACTTAACATAGAGTAAAAAGCATTTGGATCCTTCAATTATTGGTGACTAGTCAATTTAGTGCCTCACTATCGCACACACAAATATCATCCCTAATTATTCCACGTCGTTGCCAAGTTGGTCCCTCAGTTGTCACCATATTGGTCTCTTACTAGGATTTCATGTTCGTGCCGAGGGACCAATTTTGCAATGATTTGAAACAAGGGATGATTTGCATGATAACATGAGAACAAAGTGACTAGTTATAAATAATTGAGGGGCAAAAAATGTTTTTTCCCAATTAAAGAAAGAAAAAAAGATTAAACCAAAATAATGCATTTCTGATTTTTTGAACTATATAACTTCAATTAAAGCAATTTAAGTATTACTTACTCTCTTAGCAAAGTCATGACTGAGACACCTAGAAATTAATAAATACGGTTCTCTCTTCCATGAACAGAAAGTCTCTTGCAGCAATGCAAATTGGTTTTAGCTTGAAAACCATTGCTGAAGAAGGATAACTAGAATACTAAGATTACCTAAGCACACTTGCATGCACATTTGTAAGAAAGTGGGATATCACATTTTATTTATTGGCCATGTTTAAAACCATTCCATCATGCAAATACAAGAATCAGAGATACAATTATCTATAAAGATATCTTTTTCAGAATCATAAATATGTAGCAGACTTTAAAATCCTACACATTTGTTTTCATTTGATATCCAATTGTTATGGAATTACCTTCTGCACACGACCAGTCAACCTTGTCATTTGACTCTTTAGCTTCCGAACTCGGTCCAAATTTTTGCTGCTAATCTGCAAGAGTTACAACATGGTGAACACATAATACTTGTGAAAAATAAAACCAAAAAGAAAAAAGGATGAGAGGTTGCAAATACTGTTTGCCACGTGAACTAAAAAGGTGTTGCTACATAATAAACTTAAAAGAATGGATAAAGAATTTATACACAAGATGTGACTAAGAAACTTATAAAAATATGATCCAATATGTTAATGAAAGTCTAGTGGCCAATAATAAACCCCAAAGCTTGAGGACTAACTCCTCTAACCACCCATATGGGTCACATAGCCCATTCTTGCTGTCAGCATCAAGATTAGAGGATTGTGCAAAGAGAGAAAACCATTAAAAAAAATTTTTAAAAGTTCTTAAAAGTAGAAAACATGACAAGTTGACAACCAAATGGAGCTTGTATCATACACTGTAAAGAACAGAATAAAATAAAATAAGAAGAGGGTTATATCTTTGAATCATGAGGTGTTTCCCAGATATAGAAAATTCTTCAAGATATTCATCAAAACCAAAAGTAATTAATCTACATAGACAGCACAAGTGTCCAAAAAATACAAGGAAAATTAATTATATTCACTCACAAATACTAATAAGACTTTAAATTATGAACACTTCTAGTATCTAAAATTGCATTGTGCATTTGGTATACTGTAAACTCTGGCTCACAGAATCACATGGCTATGTGAATCTTAATAAACATTATTCCCAATTACAATGAATATTTACTTCAAGAGAAATGAACATTCCAAGACAAACATTCATTGTATTTGTAATGAACATTTATCAAACTAATGCTTAACATTTGCTTTTGGCTCACCATGCTCTGTAACCCAGGACTCACAATATATTTTGCATCTACTATGATGCTAAAACAATGGAAGCTGTTGCAGAAATAACACATTTTAGTTTTAAAAGAAGGAAGAAAAAGAAAACTGAGCAAAAAACAATGCTGTTAAACTAAAGCCCTTCACCTCTTGGTTAAAAGCAGACACGACAATATACACAAAAGTCATGTGCATGTCAAGAGAGAGCACAAAGGTCATTTGTTCAATAATCATACTAAAGAAAACATTAATATTAATGTGCACCTTGGAGGTAAGCATATCCAGTGCAGGGTAAACATCAGTCTCCAAATCTATTGTTCGCGCAGCAAGGAAACTGCAGATGGCTTCCAAAGCAATCTCCAAGGCCCTGAACTCAAATGGAGATTCTGCATAACATCATGCAGAAATAGAATTAAACATTACGTGAAAATCCATAATTGAAGTTATTAAAGTTGTTCAACTCATCATTTTATCAGATAAAATAGTCAAAATTGACAAGGGTGCATGGGATACCATCTTCTTCAGCTGTTTCAACATCTTGCTGAGCAACAGCATCTCTGCCTTCCCCTTGATCTTCATGGTTTGCATTTACTGGCTTCAGTCGTCTCCTGAGTTCCTCGACAACAGGAGTAACATTTTCATCAAATGGATCTCGTAGAAGTACCTGTCCAGCCCAATAAAGAAGTAACCTACTATTGGCATATACTTTTTTAATTTCATAAGTTTCAATGAGGCAGGCTTCACTTTGAAATAAATTCAAAACATAAAATATACGAGGGCAACCCTGGCCGAGTTGGTTAGACGTTTGACTTGGTATGATACAAGTTCAACTCCCTGTAGGAGTGGCCTATTCGCCTTCTTTGTTTGAGTTGGTCAGCTATGGGCAAAGCTAAGCCAGTTTAACTCCTTGTAATTATTTGCTGGCTAGGGTCAGAAGGCAAGGCAGGGTAGGGTTTAGTGTCTCCCTAGACATCCAAAACAAAGAATAAAACTAAGCAAATGGAAGATCAGATCAAAGGGTCATAAAGTTTATGGATTTCAGTCTGGGTGGGTTATAATGAAGCCCCACTCTTTGCAATCCCAACTAAAATTCCCAAGAAAATTGCTCTATAGTCATTACTAACAAGCATAAAATCTTACAATAACAATATAACATGTAAAAACCCCACAGGGCTGCAAAGTAGGTAAAAGATTTTTATTTTTTTTTTATAAAAGGAATAATACCTCTTCGGATGTAATAATAGCCTTGATATGCTGCCCTTACCAAAAAAAAAATTAAATATCAGTACCCTAAATAGTAATAATACTACTAAAAATCATCCAATTTAGCTACAATTACTGAATTTCAGACATTGAAAGGTGCCCTTAATCCAAAATTCCACACCCCCAGTAAAAGAATAAAAAAAGACAATAAAGAAAAGAAAGAGACCTCTAAATTGAGAACGATGGCGCGTTCACGGCCGAGTATAGTAGAGGGGTAGGAGAGAAGGGGATCGAGAATGCGGAGATCACGAGCGTGAATTTGGACGCGGTGCATGATAGCGTACTTGTCGACATCGAGAACAATCTCCTGACCCGAAGCCTCCATGAGCAGCCAGCTTCGCGACCCGGCGCCTTTCTTCTTCGGATCCGCCGGCACCAAGTAGCCGCCCTCTCGTCCCAGCATCATCACTAACCATATCCCAGGGAAAAACAGAGCCTCCTCAATCCAATTCAATCCAACAACTCTAAGTTTATACGATGATTATCCCTACCCTACCCTGCCCTATGTGTGATGTATGTGCAGTTGGTGAGAGATAGAAGAAAGAAACCCTAACGGACGGAGAGAAAAGGAATCACATGGCGATGGATAATCAAATAGAAAGAAAGAAAGAAAGGTATTGGTGACGATATAATTGTATGTATAGACGGGAGAGCAGGTGGAGCTTTTCTGTACTTTAGCATCCACACCTCATGCCCCCTCACACTTCCCCCCTTCTCTATTCTCTATTCTCTATTCAATTCTATTCAATTCTATTCTGCTACTCAGCTGCATTTACCCAAACTAGCGCCGGCATCTTCTTCTTTTCCTTTTTGTTTTTTTTTTTTCCTATTCACAATTTAACAAAAAAAAAAAAACAATTTAACCTAGCAAGGTCAGAATTCTTTTTACATTATGCAAAAAAGTATCGAGGTGGAATAAGTCTCACGAATCAGCTCTAAATTTTTTAGTGTGGGTGGATTAGGATTTCCAAAGAAGTCGACATGACAAGTTTCACGGTGGTCCGATACGACGTCGTTTTGAGTTTTAATTTTGGCGACAATTGTTTGTTGTTTAATTCTGTATCTTGTGTTATGTAATTCTACACCTTAAATGTATGGATTCTGTACCTGAAACGACGATCGTTAAAAGTTCGATGAATAATATAAAACTTTTTGTAGTTTGAATGTGCAATTAATTTTTTTAAATAATTTGTAAACTTATTTGATCCTTGTATTTTAATTAGAGCAATCACATCAGTGATTTTAGGGGATGAAAGCCACATTGAGGGAAGAGAAGATAAGAGAGAGGATTGGGGTGCTCCTGCAAATATGCAATAATGGGGTTATTTAGGTTTTCAAGAAAAAATAAATTTAATGATCGGTCATTTATTTATTTATTTTAAAATTATATTTGTTTTATTTATTGTTCCTCTCATCTCAATTTATCTTTCCTACTTACACTTACAAAAACTCTTAAAAAAACCGTGAAATAACTCCATTGAAAAGAATGCTCCTATCATTTTAGACATAGTGGTAAATGATGTTATCACCCATGTTCGTTACGAAATATATCTATTTGAATTTGATGCATAAAAATGATGATTGTATTATAATTAAATTTATCTTAAAAGTAAATCTTAGTTAGCTTTATATATATATAGTATTTTTTTAATACAACTGACTCTATTACAATGCAGTGTGTTCATAACTACTTTCTCAACAATATCGCAATGCAGTATGTTCATAACTATTTTCTCAATAATATCGCCTTCACAACCTCCCATATGAAGGAGCAACTTGGTGTTACTGGACTACAAGGTCCTTGATTATATATAGAGAGTATAATCTAATGATATATATATATATATATATATATATATATATATATATATATATATATATATATATATATATATATATATATATATTTTAAATAGATCTAAATTTCTCATCATCCTCAAAAACTTGATCATCATCGCCAAGGACCTTGTGGTTCAATGTCATCAAACCCTTCCCTTTATATGGGAGGTGGTGGGTTCAAGATTCTTGTGCTAGCATTCTAATAGAGTCAGTAGTATTACAAAAAATAGCAAATTTGAATTAATTTTAAGTACATATATTTTCAAAAAAAAAAAAGAAAGAAAGTACATATGTCTATGCGCAACAGCATTGTAATATAGTATACATCATAATAATAAAATTATATTTTTATATTACAAAATACATCATACAAATTTATTTTTCTCTATTACTAATTTATAAACCACACCTTCTAATATTTCATATTCCGTATATAGCTAGCTAGTAGTACATTTAAATATGTACAAGTCGTCTCTTGTCAATATTCTCTTGACCACAAAAGTAATAAAGATCAAATATGTGAAACATAATTTTTTTATATTTAAAAGTTACGAATTTAATTATTATCTAAAATATGCTACAATCCATTTCACATGGTTCTATTATTTGCAGGTTATATATTATTTAGGAGTAAGTAGCAGTGGTTGTGAGTTCAAATATTATAATTGTTTAGGTGGTCTATAGGTTTGGATGAAGTCATAAATCAAAATTATTAAAATGCCATGCAATAACGACGCGTCAAAGTGCTTCGAAGTTCCATTTGCAAAGGATGGAGCACATAATAAATTATGTAAAATAATATAAAATATAATGTTTCATATGAAAACATTACTCCATGTAACATTATAATATTATATTATATTGCTCCATTAAAAAGGATGATATATGCTACATAATACTAAAACTATCAAATAACACCCAAAACTTAAATAAAATTAATGAATCCAAACCCTTCAAGAGATTCTCCAAAACCTATAATTGATTGACTTTCATGTGTGCAAATGATTACTATTTAATGAATCACACGCTTAATTCTAACATAAATTTGAAAAAATGTAATGGAGTTAACTAGGGGTGTAAACAAATCAAATAATTTTGATTCGATTCGTGATTCGAATTCGAATAGTTATATTCGAATTCGAATATTTCGAATACGAATTCGAATTCGAATACACATTTTGATTCGAATGTTATTCAAATCCAAATACAAATCAGGATAGATTCGATTCGAATAGTATTCGAATATATATATATATATATATATATATATATATATATATATATATATATATATATATATATATATATATATATATATATATATATATATATATAAAGAAACTAAATTAGTAAATGCATAAACCCTAGGCTAAAATAAAAGTGAGAGCAGCCGCTTAAGTGCTTCACCCTTCAGTTTTCCCAATAATCAAAATTTTTGTTATATTTTATCTTAATTTATTGAAAATTTAGAAAAAATTTAAGATAGTCATTTCGAATTCGAATATTCGAGTCGAATCGAATATATTCGAATAAATTGGTCGAATCGAATACGAATCGGAATTTAGGATTCGAACACTAAACGAATTCGAATTCGAATACTCATCAAAATAATCGAATTCGAATCGAATACTGAAGTATTTGACTCGATTCGATTCGTTTACACCCCTAGAGTTAACTCAGTGGTCCGCGCTTGAAGGAATAAAGTAATCATGCAATTGCATTAATTGCTCAAGCTATTACAAAGGATATTATGATTTTGTATTTTGGTTAGGATACGAAGTAGTTTCTCAATTGTTATACCATGGACCAGAGTTCATAGATCTTGAATAGACCTTAACTATATGAGTTACCTTTAAACTCGTATCATACTTAGACTAATTCTTGTTCGCACCGGGCAGACCTAATTAAGGGACAAAATGTTGGTCATATATATTGATTTTATACTTGATTTGCTCTTATACTTGACTTCATCCAGTAATATCCTGCACGAATCGGCCATCACCCGCTCGGGACAGATAGTTACGGCCCCTCTTGACCATGTTTTCAACTGCCTTGGTCGAGCCCACGAAGGGGGACCCAACCGATCCGACCTCTTGAGCTCGGGTTGGCTTGTCTGGGGCCGACCTCATGGTCCAGTCTAGCCCGGGTTGGGTTCGACTTGGCATTCTCTCGGGTTAGTTTGTTCCGGACTTATCTGTAATATATTCATTCAGATGTTATATTTTACTTAAAAGTAATTTATATGGATAATTGGATTGTATATTTATATTTTATATATTAAATTATAATTCCACATCTATGAATAGGGTATGTGGGGGCCGGGAGAGCTGAGTAGCTTAGGGCGGTGGCATTTAATGTGCTGTTTGGTACTTCAATGGCATTATATTGAAGAATGAAGAATATGAAAACTTATCAGAGATGTAAGCATTTCACCTGCACCAGTGCACCACTACTCCATATTCATCCATCAGAATATATTCTTCTACTTTATCCATTTTTTAAAAAATATATTTAATCAATAAATTATTCCTTCTGTTAAATGATTACACATAAATAACATTAATTAGGATATCATAGTATGTACTCGTATTTACTCATTAATAATTGCAGATTTGCAGAAGTTATATCTTTCAATTCGTCACATATATTAATATAATAATGTAGTTGTTATGATTCAAACATGGCTGAAATAAGCCCCACAAACTCGTAACTATTATTCGAGATTGTACACTAGGTAAGCTCTGATATTGTGTAATAGCATGCAAACTACACAGGAAATATAAATTGTACTAAAAGGATTCGATATGACGAACTCAATCAAGAGAGAGTTGGCAAGAATAATCAAAGTATAGATCGAATTGATTTGATAAAAAAAAAAATCGAAATACATGTGTGTTGTAAATAAATTAGAAGTGATGTCTAAAGTTGTACAGTGATTTTGTTGTAGTTAGTTGGAGAGAGAAGAAAAAAAGAGAGAGAGAAGAAATTAATCTATTCAATGTTTACAAGCTCCATATATATTGTATTTAGTGATATTATATTTCTAACAAGGTCAAATGGCATGAAGTTATGGAAAAGTATGGCTTCGAACTTTAGTGGATACGGTTGTAATAGAGTTAAATGGTACTTTAATTTCGACATATTTATTAATTAACAAAGAGAGATTAATTACTATGCAATGATATGTTCCATAGGAAACATATATAAATCCTAAAACAAACCTAGCAAGGACAAGGAAAAATAATCAAATTCAATTACTCGATATATGATACATTTCTATTACAAATAGTATTACCCCTCCTCTCAAGTTATTGAAGGAATAGAATGACGAACCAAACAGGTCTATTCTCGAGAATGATATTCCATTCCCGGCCTATTCCACGAACCAAACACGCCGTAAATTTAATAAACTATCCAATAAGCCATAAACCGTAATTAGTAAAAAATATGTAACTCTAACTATTTGCTTATAATTACTTAACATTAACACTACATTCAAACATCCCTCCAACACAAACTCATAGAGGGACCAAATTAAAAGCTAACAAGTAGTTGCACATTAAAAGTGGTGCGGCAACATGAAAGCATACAATTACTCTCGTCTCCCATGCGCATGATCCTCAATCACCAACAAAATAATTGACCTACATACATGTGTGTTTACAGGCCACATATATATATAATACACAAAGACACAATGAAATCATGCACATGTACTTGTTCCCTAAACAAATAAACTTCAATATACCAATATACACACACAAGAACTACATACATTAAGGAATGAACACATAATCACCCTGCTAATCATACATGGTCTTCCTAAAGCCATTTACTTTTTCTGTATAGTTTACATACTATTAAGCAGAAACGAGATTTACCCAATACACGCGCCTTCAAGTGATAGTTGCGGGTTTCACTCCTCATAAAAAAAAAATACATCATCAAAATACAAATTCAGGCACAACAAAGAAGCAACATATGTAGTTACATACATAATGATGAAGTCCTAACTCTTAGTTTCTCCCTCTCTCTCTCTCTGATCTAAAGATGCTTAGCTTGAAAGATATCGACTGTTGTCCATGTTCCATGTATGTAAGTAACGTCTCAGCTCCTGCTCTTGCAGATTTTCATAGCTCTTGGTGCTTCTGATCCTCTCATTATGCGTAGGCGATTGCACGACTCCACAAACATCCTAAGTATTATCAAAATAATTGTTATTATTTATGAACTTGTTCGTGAACATTATTAAATTAATACTAAACGAGCTTATTATTCATGAGCATTATTAAAAGAATACAAACAAGTTTGTTCACGAGTTCTTAACAAACGAACCTACAACTGTTCAAACTCTGTTCGTTTATGAATCAAGCTCTAAAATTTGTTCAATAAACGAGCATAAACAAATACGAACATGAGTAGTTTACCAAAAACTCTGTTCGCTAACACCTTTAGTTATTACTACCAAGTATTATTGGTTCAACGTTTAAATTATTTATGATGTTCATGTACTTGCTTGAGTGTAAATTTATGATGTTCATGTACTTCCTATTAGAATCTTGTCGGTCAAAGCAGGGTTGAAAGTAATTTCTTTGATTTATAAAAAAGTTTGCCCCCTATTCAAATTAAAGAGGTACTCTAGGTAAAAATTGATTTTATAATCTATCTAACAAAAGACTATAAAGAAGTAAATCAGCATAAATTGTCTTTAATCGACCGACTAAAATTGAGAAGCTAGATCAATAAGGTGCTCTCATTGAAAGTGAAATTGAAAATCTTAATGGTTATTGATGAATTAATAATTTGACTAAAACTCTGAGTTGAAAGTAATTTGTTTGAAGGTAGAGAGAAAGGGGGTAGGGGCTTACTCCCAGGGAACGTCTCCCACGAGCATCCAGTCTCCATCCTTATCTTCATAGGTGGGCACATATTCTGAAGTGTTGAGTAGGTCCATCAGCTTCCTCTCATTCATGAAATCTATCATTCCATTAGTACCTGCAATGCATATACAATGTACACATATCACAACATGTACTCATCATTTTACTTTTTAGATCACAATATAGATATGCATGTCTCATCTCAATTCAACCTAAATTTAATTTGTACTCATCAAGCCTTTGAAATAAAGGCTCACTAGCTAGTTAACTTTGACTAAGAAAAATTCTTGGTCTAATACCAAAAGGATCAAAAGATCATATCAAAGATAAAAGGTTTGAATCTTAATATATATCAAGATATTGTAGTGTAAAAACTTTTATTCCTAGATGACCAATCTTTCATATAATATTGCACATTCTAAAATGTCTTGAGTGTTAACGGGTGGAAAAGGTTGTAGGGGTTGGTTGTCTAGTATATATATATGTCTAGATTTGTGTAATATTTTAGTGGTGTTTTCTTTATCTAGGTATGAAATAAATACATCTAATTACTTAGTATTAACCCAACCAAATTAATCATATCAGACTATTGATTTGATAATCATAAAGTTACAAGTTTGACTCCCAACAAGAGCAACCTATTAGCTTATTTGAGATACTCAGCTATGAGCAACCTAGCTAGGTTGGTTTGCCTCCTTATGATCTTTTCTCAGCTATAGATAATAAGTAGGATTTATCCGGTGCACACTCTTGAGTAATAGTTATGAATTTTTCTCTTCACTAAAAAAAAAAAAGAAGAAAATTTTGTACTAGAGTATACAAGCTAGCTAGCTAGAAATAGCATATATGCATGATGGAACCTACCAATTGTAGTGAAGGAAGTGAACATGTTGGCCAAGGCATCATAGAGGTGTTGGTAGCTTTTGTACATCTTCAAGTCCACCTTTCTAAGGTAAGGCGCACCATCCATGCACACTTTCACCAGATTTGCTGCACTGCTACCGCTACTTTTCTCTTCTTCTGATCCCTCTGTTGTGCTGCTCTTCTGGGCTATTTTCTTTCTGTAATTCTTCACTGGAGGCCAACCCACCACTTGTGCCCTGCAAAATTGTTCCAACCAATGACTCATCAATGGCCATATTCTATAGCAACCCAGCTAAATTGATCAGACTGTTAACTTTAATTTTTTGATTTGTGCTTGTCTTTCAGCTGTGGACAACTTAGCTGTCAGTTTACATTTTTTGAAAGAATTGAGGTAGTGAGACATACTTGGGAGGTGGCATGATGGGATCCTTGAGGATAGCTTCATGTTGGGAAGAAGAAGAAGCTTTCATCTTCTTCTCGCGATCCAGAGATGAGTCGTCGTTGTCACTATTGGGTTGAAGGTTGAGTTTGAGGTCAACAGTCTCAGAAAACTCTCTTTTTCTGGTTATCTTCAAGCACTCCGCCGCAGATTCATTACCACCACGGCCGCCGCCGGGGAGGCCAAGGCAAAGATCAGTCTCTCCATGGATCAGCATTGTCGTCGCCGCCATTATTTTCCGGCCAACTTCAATTCTAGCTGGTTTACTCCTCGCTAGCTTATCTTCAACCACGCACTTTAATTTGATCACCTTCAATTCGATTCTTTATTTCTCAATGACAGAGAGAGTAATGTAATGAGATATATGGTTGATGAGTATTGTATATATATATGTGGTTGCTATTATATATATATATTATATTGGTGTATGTATATCAAGACGTATCAAGGTTTCCACCCACCGTGCATGTGGAAACACATGGCACGTACGTTGGTCTTTTAACTCAAGGACGACTGATCAAGAAGAAGGCTTTTAGATATAATGTAAGACATTGGCATCTTGTTTTGTGGGTTGAATGTTATTCAACATTGTGACACACACACATGGCATGTTCAATTCAATTTGTCTTCAACATTAAGGTACATTATGCATGTGCATCTAATCAAATAAAATAATTACATTCTACTCTAATGAACTAGTACATGGAGAATGCCTTATTCATAAGAGAGCTGTCCTGAATAGATCCGCATATGACAGAAACTCATATATATATGCAATACATATTCTCTAACTAATTTATAAAACTTAATAGTTCATTATTTGATACTACTCCCTTGCTTGTCCCATTTTGTTTATTATTCATTGGCTAAATCAACACTTTATTTATTTATTTTTTTGTTGATTTCCTTTACTATTTTTTTATTATTTTTAATTTTTTATTGTGTTTAATAGTAATTTCTAAATAAATAACTTGTATAAACTAATACTAAACACAATATTATGGAAAATAAATTGTAAATAACTTTAGTGCGTGATGAAGGCTGTGAAGCTAACATAACCACATCAGATATATGAAATGAGAAAGAGAGGGTACTTAGGATAAGTAAGTTGCTCTAAGTAAGTGTCGGTTAAATCAAGTGTTTATTAAGATAAGTAAGCTGCTCTAAGTGTCGGTTAAATCAAGTGTCTATTAGGATAAGTAAGCTGCTCTAAGTAAGTGTTCGTTAAATCAAGTGTCAATTAGGATAAGTAAGCTGCTCTAAGTAAGTGTCACTTAAATCAAGTCTGATCTCTATTACATACTACTATACACCAAAAATTATAACTAATAACAAAAACAAAACTTTATATTCTTATATTTATGTAATAGTCAACACCGTAATAGGATGTTGGACTTGTCCTCCAAACTTTTGGTGACGGTGTCAAATTAAAGGCATTAAACTAAATATATAATAATAATAATAAATTATGTAAGGTGATGATATGGTTGTCGCCTAAAGACAGGTCACATCCCCAAGCAGAAGAAGCAAATTAAACATCCGAAACCCTAGCTGTGCCCTTGCCCAGTCAACATCCCCACCTCCAACCTATTTATTTTCCCTTGTTTCTTTCCAACCTGCCCTAATATCATGAATGATCCCATCATCTTCCCTTAATGCCAATATGTTTTCCATTTTTTTTACTCAAAAACCAAAATATATAGTTTTCCAATTATTGGACAGGGCTTTAAGCCTCTCAGAGAGATATGTATTACCACAAATTAAGAACTTCATTATGGACAGAACTAATACCAATTATATATTAGTGCTCTTATTATATATTATTAACATGGGTTGGTACGTGTTTGAACTTCTAAGGATCAGACCCAACACTACTCATCAAGAATCATTCATGAATAAAATAATTTAAAGAAAATAATTAAGTATTCACAACTTCTACATGAAAATTTAATAGAAAAAAAATCCATCCTTACAGGTGTGTATTATAAATTAAAAAACTTATTGTGGATTGAACTAATACAAATTGTTGATCCAATTATATGTATCAATCCTTTTATGATATATTAACATGATGTTTGAACTTTTAGAGGCCCAACAAAATCCATTAAGAATAAGTCAGGAGTAAAATAACTGATACACAATTTTACATAGAATTATGGGCCAAGTTTTTCTCTATTAAGACTCGGGATTTTGTAAGCGGTTCGGCTCAAATCCATATTAATCTCAGTAGTCGGGATAGATATTGAATGATGTATGAAAATTAAATAAAAAAACTATAGGCTCTTTTTTTGGGTTAAATTAAGCTAAAGGTTTCACTATATCATTGTAGTATGTAGTACATGACTACATGTACATGAAAGAGTTTGGTTTGAAAGCCATTAATGCATGGTGTTTATTTTTGGGGCCATATGATGAAGAAGATGAAGAAGAAAGGGTGGTTTCTTTGTTGAGAGGGAAGAGTAGGTGGTCCTAAGGAAGTGAAAGAAAGACCATTGATCCATAAGAGGCCAAAGAGAAATTTTTCTTAAACTTCAAATAATAATTAATTCAACTTAACTCCTTAAATGGAATACATGCATGCTTGCTTGAATCATTCGTATTTGATCAATAAATATATTATTTAAAATTTTCAACTAGATTTCGATGAGTCGTGAATATTTCCAGCATATTAATAATGTGCGTGCAGCGCTTATCCCTTACCATGAAGTGATGAAACATACATCATTTTATCCATTCTGATATATAGAGACTACTAAACAAGCATTGAAATTAGTGGTCCAAAACACAATTAATAGAAAGCTAAGCTGTTGAATTCAATTCGATTGCATTATATTATGCAAATTAAATCCAAAATGCATGCATGAATGCAGCTAGTGGTCCAAAATGGGTATGGAGTCTCCATCACATACATACACACATGACTCAATTCACAACTAGCTGTGCTGCAGATGAGATGAGATCAGATTGGATCCTACAATTATTGGAAAATGTAATTAATTAATTCTATGCTTTTGAAAATTAAACAGAAAAAAAATATATATTGGCCAAACATTCCTTCTAGCCTCCATTATCACATTTAATTCTCAGAATTTATTTCCATCTATCTGTGATTGATAAATACACAAAGACAATATTCTTATTGGCGGATAGAATGATAATAATTATTGTACATTTCTACTCAAAATTCTTGCATTCAATATATTAGCTTAGCTGCTCCTGGCTGGCTAGCTATAGTAGTTGTTCATCATGCATGGAAATAAATGAGATTATATAATTTGAAGATGCAAATGTAGATGTATGTTTGAATATTCATCAGCCGACATTTTATATATATATATATATATATATGAATTTCAATTTCTAGATGGTCTTTATTCTTTAAAGTAAGTAGTCACAAGTAATGTTTATCTTTTTTGTTCCACATATATAGCCTAGTTGGATATATATATTGTGAATATGATAGAAAAGGGAGAAGGGCTACCCATCGATCTAGCTCGAGAGAGATGATAGATGGAAGGGTGGTCATAGTTAGGCACCGAGCATGGCCTTTCTCTTGATCAGAAAAACATAAAATACGTACTATAAGCTACTTAATTAATTGACAAAAAATATCACATTAATGTGGTGTGATTGACTGATTGTTCAATCATAAAAAATTAGTATACATTGAAAATTGCCCAATTATAAACACATTAAGTTAGATTGTATTTTGTACCTCCCTAATTATAAACACATTAAATTAGATTGAATTTTTTAGGTCAAGAGTAACTTTATCATTTCCAAACATTATTACAATTAAGAGAATGTGTCGTACTGTCATGAGGTGTGCAAATGAGAAGTTAGGCTTACTATCTCTATAAATGCAATTATACAACAAAGGCAACTAACTGTGGGTATCTCACCTTCTCTCATAGGACCACTAAGGAATACTTAATATTAACCAGAAGATTGTATTATATATATGCCATTAACAGTCATATTCTTCATGTATTCAAAGTTCAAATGCATATATTATGAATACAATTATGGGACTGGAAAGACACTAACTGCCTAATGTCTCTGAGTCTCTCTATCCCCATCCCCTTTACTTTTCTACACTATATACGGCAATCCACCTAATTAATTTGTGTTAAGCCTATAATAATAAGCCAACAATGAGAACCACTCTTCTGATCTGATCTCCTCGGATATGGATATTGGCTCCAATTACATTATATTGAGTTAATTAACCTGTTTGGGCTCAAAGATTAGGCCAAGCATAATGAGTTACAATCATTATTCTATGGACCATGGTCCACACACCTATAAATAAAAAGTATTACGGAGTACATTTTTTTTGAAAAAAAAAAGTACCACATTTTTAATATACTAAAAGTACATTATTTATATACGTAAAGTACATTATTTTTGTATACTATCAAATAATTTACATTCCGTACCCAAATAAATAATGTATTTTTAGGGTTGTTTGCTTTGCACATGGGAATGAGAATGAGAATTGGAATCAAATAATGAGTTTTGATGAAAGTATTTTGCATGTTTGGTAGTAGAGTACATTGGAATTTGAATGACTACCAATGTTGATGTTTGGTTATTTGTGACCCTATAATGGGAATAAAGGTTTTAAAAATAGAAAAATAATTTAAAAAAATTAAAAATCAAGGCAATTGATCCTAATATAATGGCATCCAAAGCACTAAATGAAAAAAAAAAAAAAATCTAAACAAAAATCTAAAAGCACTAATCCAAACTTAAAAAATCATATTACCAATAAGATTGAATGGTACCGATTTTTAATTAAGGAATGAGATTATTAATTGAAAGGGTAATCAAATCTCATAGTTGTGTTTTAAAAAGTTGTCAACCAAACACTAACTATAATTTTTATTCACATTCCTAGTATGTAAACCCATAAACTAAGCACACCCTTAGTATATATTAAAAATGTACCTTGTGTTCATGGTCTACACAGCTGTGTGGACTATATATGGTCCGCTGAAAATTTTGGCAATGAGGTCGAGCCAGAACGTATGGAGAAAGCTAACCTGGCCACCTTACTAGACCACAAGCTCGGCAAAAGAGATAAACCTATAGTAGCATCACAATCCAATGTGAACAAAGCTGGAGACAAGCAAGTTAGTAGTCACCATTTTATTTAAGACAAATCAAACTTCTTTTCCTTAAACCACATGTCGTACGTTAGTGTCGTTTCTTTCATTATTATGAAATGGCTAAGATTAATGAAGGAAGAACACATAAAACATATTATTTAGGTGGTTTAATTAAGTGTAATAAAGTGTGATGGGCCAAATGGCATTTAAGGGTATCACCAAGATTGGGGCCCAATCCAGTGGTGTTAGAGGCACATACGTGGTGTCTTTCCACTCTGACAAAAATGTGCTCGTCTTTGGTCTTCAAGTTTTGCAGTCCAATAAATGGTATAGGGTAGTGCCTAATTTGAACCCAAAATTTTACTATGAACTAAAATCTATCTTATATTGTAAAACTTAAACCAAAACGATATTCATATTATGTATTTATTATAAGTAATATATTATGTATTTTCAATTAATTGATTATGTACATACATGTAAATTAAAGTTACATAATATGTTAATTGTAAATATATAACATATTAATTGTAATATATATGTACATAATTTGTAAAAGAGAATGAAGTAGATAAGATTTGATCCACAATATAACAATTGAAAATAGAACAAATCTTACAACCTCTGTGGAGCTGGGCCCACACGGTGCTACAGCCGCAGACTGCCGGAATGAGCCACCGCCGCCGGTGGTCCTGGTGTTAGGTGTTCATATTTGACTAGCTACACGTTTATCTTTCTGAAAATAATGTTAAGGTGCCGTAGAGGTTCTCTAATGCTAAAATGACCTCGTTGAGCCGAACTCATCCATTCCAAGCCATTAAAAGACATCGAGATGACCTTGTGGTCTAAGGTCATCAGTTCGAAGTTGTTTTACCCTAAGATATGATGATTGTGTTCTATCATATATGTTGTTCGAAGTATTCCAAGCTGGCCAAGTTATCAAGAATGACTTCGTTTTCCTTCACTTGTCTTTTATACTTTCATAAACAATAATGTTACCTTGCGTTCACGTTCTACACTAGTGTAACGCTGATTCTCATCCAGTCTAATAATTTCACACCATTAGTGACATTATTTAGTAAGATTATATATAATATAGTATGCATGACTTCTCATTTCTTAGCTTTATCTTCAATCTTCTCAAATTCCATCTAGTTTTCAAGTCAAAGCCGGCCTTAATAAGCTAGGGACTGAAATTAGAGTTGGCATAGCAGTGATCCAATGCAACTATATATTACAAAATAGCTGTCCAAGAGCTAGCTAGCTAGCTAGCATTGTATGTTTTATAAGGAGTTGTTGGGTACGTACTATACCACAGATCAGATATAATAATACTGACTTTAAAAAAAAAAATAAAAAAAATACTGAGTTGGTTTTAATTAGCACCACAACTTGGAAAAATGAGATAGATGGCGACTGGGTGGGTTTCTACAATGTATCTGATCTGATCTGGTTTAGGGCAGTGATGAGTTGGAGTGACAGGATTGGAGGGGTTTAAATTTGATTGTGTTAATTAATGGCAGATATGTATGTATATATGGCATATCTGAAGGTGTGGAGGTGGAGGAATGTGGTGGCAACATCGGTGTATGGACCATTTGATTTGCAGATGAGATGTGGAAATTCAGTGTTGGACTGCTAGCTGGTCCTCCACGGCTGCACTCAACCATAAGGCTTTAATGCAAGAAAAGCCAGTTTTTGGCCTTTCTCTCCGGCCTTACCAAAACACCTAGCTATCCTAGCTAGCTAGCTAGGATAGTATTACATTATCTTAATGAGTTGGTTACAACATCGATCTTTCTTTTGATACACAATTAGTTTTGGTCTTTTGATGGTATGGAATGTTTTCATTTGTCTTTGTCCTAATATAAATAATGAGAATTAATTAGGTAAATGATAAGATGTACTGTGTTTTTTTTTTTTTTTTTGAGTACTACTGGCTCTGTTAGTGTGTCTTAATTGTTTATAGATTGAAGGCATAATAGAGCCAATTCTATACTTTTCTTGGAAGCAAAATTTATTAACTTTGTTAGATTGGTTAATCAATTAGTCTATGGTCATTGAAGGAATATACCACGACCTACGGTCCCTCTCGTCCCGTCCCAGGGACCTAGTCGGGTCCGAATCACCTCGAGGCCTAGGTCGCTAATTCCATACATAAACCAACCAGAAATCATCACTTGGCTGACCAGACCTGAATGGTTACTGATCCGGTGGATTGAGGAGCCGTTATCCTATCTTTTATATGCTTGGTCTCAACCTGATTGCTCGATAACGAGATTGAGCATATATACTCGGCGTCTCAACCGATCCCAATCAACAGCCAGGTATCTTCTTATGTATGTGGTTCCCTTTGTGTATTGATATATGCATGCAAGTGGCTAGCTCGGTCATTTTGATAATCTTTTTTGGCCATTACGCAATATGCATGCATGATCACTTGATAGTTAGTACTTAATAGACAAGATTGCCCTTGGGCAACTCAAAGTTAATAATGGTCAAAAGGTTGAATGTAGGTGTAGTAACCCAATAAATATCCATCTGAATCCTCAATAGGTCGGAGAGGATCTTAACCTTAGGGCAAAAAGTAAGCACTCAAATTCTATGTAACTGCACCTGAAACTACCAACTAGCAAAGTAGATCGAATTCATATGCATGTGTATAATTTGAACTCCCTTTGTGCATGCATGTGGGTGGACAGGCAATGCAAATTCATCTTTTAGGACGCAAAATGTTGTGATAGCAAAGGAGATGAGATACAAACCATACCCACGCTCATCTCTGTCTATATCTTTCAGTGCTTTAATTTGTCAGGTTGTGTTTGAAATAAAAAGTTAAAGAAGACATGCACGCAGCATTCTCTGACCTCTCCATAGTATTATTGTAGTTAAAAGAGGTGGCACCGACTCGCACAAGAGGTGTCTTTGGCTTCATTGTCTCATCCTTGCCTGAACAGCCTGGAGCCTAGCCTGTACCATATATGCTTACAATCAATTTGTATTTGTATACAACTTTGATCAGTTGATGGGCCGGTCTAACACGCAAACTCTCATGCCCCTGCCCTCCCTCCACAACCACACGTGCATCCATGTTTCCTTTTCTTTGCTTTTGGCAAATTTATAGGTCGGTCCAACCGCCAAGTAGGGAACACTTATTTTAAAAAGAAAAAACTTCTAAAACAACGAATTTGTGAATTATACGCTTCTCCTTATGGATGTTATGAGTATAGGTGTGAGTGAGTTAAATTACTGATTGATGAGGTTTAATTTAATTGATTCAATTATTATTGAGTCACTTATAAGTCTAATAATTTTTTTATATTTATTTTATATAGTATAAAATGACTATAATCATGAAATAATATTACTTTTTAGTATGTTATTATTTGATGGTAAAATATTTATTACGGAGTATTATATAATATTTTATATTGAAAATATAAAATTCTGATGTAGTCAAGCCAAGCTTGAATAGCTCAAGTTCAAAAAATCAAAATTCGATCAAGTTTGATATTTAATTTTTCGAGCTGAGTTGAATATCGAACTTGGCTTCACTCAATTATACCTCTTATTTGTGAGTATGAAAACCTAAAAAGTAAAATATTATATCAGTTTATTTTTCTTTTGTTTTATGATATACCATAATTATACCAAAAAAAAGAAAAAAAAAACTATTAATTTCATTATATCAAACTCACTTTATGCCTTGCTCAAAGGATAACAAATTAACAACACTCTAGGTGTATTAATAATTTATATTGGGAAAGTATATCCTCTTAAAATGTTTGATGTCTCTAATATGGCTAGCAATTGCATGCACAATGCAGGAATTCTAGTGCCCGACAATACAAAGATTATAGTTTAAAATGTTTTGAATTATATTTATTATAGTGCAAAACAAAAAAGAATTATATTTATTAAAAATTAATTTGAAATAAATATAATAATTTATGCCAAACGCATGGAAAGAAACAAACTTAACTAATAAATAAAGAATTGAAGGAAATAAACTATGAGTGAAATATCAAGGTAAAATATATATTCAAAGCTTTTGGTACAAACCTTGTGGATGAAAAAATATAAATCATAAAAATTAGAGTATAATTTTCTATCTCTCTTTATAATTAGATATAAAGAAATGCAATATCACTACTATCATTTTTTTTTTTTTAGAAAATCCCTACTATCTTATTTATGTGTTTCATTAAATTGATGAGTTTTTATTTAAATTATTTGTAATTTAATATTTCTTAATGAAAACCAAACTATTATTTTAAATATATAAACTTAATAATATACATATAATAATATAACACGACAAGTTTAACATAAGACGCGTGTACTTATATTCGTCCGTGACAAATTAATCTATAACTTTTGTCCCCAAAATCAAAATATATTTTCTTGAAAATCAAACATTGTAAAATGGATAGAAGTGAGCTAAAAGGTAGTTCTAAAACCTCCACGTGTGATTATGTCGTGTTGTCCATTAACCACCGTTGAACTCAACCAACCACTTCTATTTTGTGCCCAAAATCCTTAGTCCCAAATCCGGCACCCACCCCCCACCTATCTGCACATCTTCAGACACTATTCACATGCCCTAACCCTCAAAAAACTACCCTTTAATATTAAAATAAAAAGAGAAAAATTTGTATTGTAAGTCATAATTTTTATCATTCCAACGAGAAACTGTAAATCCTCAATGCCTCCTATAAAAGATGAAAGGTCAAAATATTTTTCTTTTTTTTTTTTTTGAATGCTACTGACTCTATTACAGTGTAGTATCTGTTCATAAACTACTTTCTCAACCTACTGAATAACAAAGAGACAGCAACGCCTCCACTGAGGCTCGAACCCACCACCTCCCTTATACAGGGAAGGGTTTGATACCACTGGACCACAAGGCCCTTGGTATCAAAATATTTTTCTAAGTGTCCAGGGAAATGTGCAATTATTATCCAAGGGTGGATACTAGGTAAATCTCGCAAGTTCACCTTATGATCCTAGTCAACAAATGATCATAAGATATAAAGCAGGTTTGGTTACACTTAACTGATCGGTTTAAGTCAAGAAGGGCAATAATAAGCCGTTCTTATTGAGAGTCAAACTTGTAACTTTGTATGTTGTCAAGTCAATAACCTGACCAACTTGGATGAGATTATATTGTCCCAGTATCAGAATATTTTTTTTTTTCTTTTACACTTAGGTGGGCAATTTATATCGTGGACTACGGTACACAATTTATTGTGCACCCCATACCAAAATGAGTTCTGTGTATTCTAAGTAATCGTTATGTGTATTCCATGCAATCATTCTGTGTATTATAGGCAACCGCTCTGTGTATTCATGGTAGTAACACATGTTGTAATGTGTTTCTGCATTCGAATGTTTAGGAGGATGAGTTCTGTGTATTTTGTGTCAATATTCTATGTATTCATGTTATTAACACAGGTTGTGACATGTTTGTGCATTCGAATGTTAGGAGGATGAGTTATGTGTATTTTGTGTCAATATTCTGTGTATTCTGGGCAAACGTTCAGTGTATGCTAGGCAAACGTTCTGTGTATTCTAGATAATGATTATGTGTATTATAGATAATGAATTCCCTGGAATCATTCGCGTCCACGTCCACTAACATCGAAACGATGTCGTTTCGGACCAGGGTCCACAATATAACGATTGACTTAGGTGACCCAATTCACTTAGGTGATCCCAGTTTTGCTCGACTAATTCTAAGCCCACAGAATCCGGCCTTAGAGCTATTGCGGAGGTAAACCGCGAGTCGTGCAATCAGCCCACAAGTTAAATCCTAATCTTTATGTACGCACAAGGGATCCAATCCAGACCTTTCACCATCCTTAGATCTTTTTTCATACATGTTTTCAGTGAGATTCAAACCCCACACTGCAGTCTCCAGTCATGATCTAGCGACGAACCAACTACACACGGCAGTCTCCAATCATGATCTGGCGACCAACCAACTATGCTAAGTCATGAGACAAACTCATAATATATATTTTAGTCGGTTGAAAAAAGAATATTTTCTTTCAAAATTATTTTATATTCGTCATCAAAATAGGAGGCACCAAAATCTTTCTCCGAGATTAAACATGTAGTAGCTAACATACGAAGCAAGGTGGTGCACCAAAGTGGGAACTCTGACTGACTGAGTGGTCTACTTCAGGTAGGCAAGGTTAGGCAAACACAAATTCAACGTCCCAGATTTTGCTCCCATCTTCAATGCTTCTTCCCATTACACTATTCCTCTCCCCCCTATAATAAAAGTGCCCCATATGGGCGGCTCAACCTTGTCTCTCTCTTGTCCCCTAAATCTTGGAACACCTGCCTTAATACTGCTCTTCATACTCCAGACACTTTCCTTTTCATCTGTCCCAAATTTATGCCCCAACCTAACCAAATTAATAAATATATTCACAAATCAGCCCCCAATACTACCCTTATATAACACTTCCCACAACTTCCCTTCAAACTCACCTTTTCCCACACCCCAATCTTGAACAACAAAGCAACTAACAATCTTTTCATCTTTCAATTAAGCTTTTTGATCCAAACAAACATTTCAAGGAAGAAATGGCACATGAGAAGAATGATCTGAGCCTCAAAGCAACTGAGCTTAGATTGGGGTTGCCTGGAACAGAAGAGTGTGATGACAATGAAATAGTATCAACTGCCAAGAACAACAACAAGAGAGCCTTACCAGAATCTGATGATGAAGATGATTGTGAATCAAAGGCCAATGTTTCACCTGCTGCCAAGTAAGTGAAAATCCAATCCTGATTCAAATTAAAGGTTGTGGAACAAAACAGAAATAATTAATGAGATAAACACTGTGATAATGCAGGTCACAGATAGTGGGATGGCCACCAGTTAGATCTTACAGGAAAAATAACCTGCAAGCAAAGAAGTCATCCGATGCAGGTGATCAGAATGGAATGTATGTAAAAGTGAGCATGGATGGAGCCCCTTACCTTAGAAAGATTGACTTGAAGATGTATGGGTGCTACCCAGAACTCCTATGTGCTTTGGAGAACATGTTCAAGCTCACAATTGGTGACTACTGTGAAAGGGAAGGCTACAAGGGCTCAGAATATGCCCCTGCCTATGAAGACAAAGATGGAGACTTGATGCTTGTTGGAGATGTTCCATGGGAGTAAGTTCTTTTCCTCCACCTCTACTTTACACTCAACATCTCACCATTCATTGTTGTTAGTGTACTAATTAAGGTTTTGCCATGGTTATTGCAGAATGTTCTTGTCATCATGCAAGAGGCTAAGACTAATGAGGGGATCAGAGGCAAGAGGTTTGGGATGTGGAGTATGAAATAACACAAAGCCACAAGCCAAACTGATCTGAGCCATTAGAGCAGTAAAACATGTGAAGAAGACTCTCAGAGGAGAGGGAGTCTTTGAAAGCTTGGGTCCTCAGAATTGAAGAAGCCCAGACTTGTTCTGAGAATATTTTTGTACCCTCTCAAACACTTTTCCCTGCACTACAACTCACAAGTGCCTGCAAATTTATGGTTAAAATTGTAATGTTTTTGTTGCTTTGCCAAAAGCCTAGCAAGAAAACCATGGAGGTTTCATTATCCTATGATATTATTTTTGTTTTTTGTTGAAATCCCAAAGTACAGAAATATATATAGAATGTAAACTTCAGGTGTAAATTGTATAAATAACTAAAATATAAACTTGGTATATCAAGAGTTTAATTTCTTAAATATTTGTATACCCACCCTTTGATCTGTGGATATAAATGCCCCTTCTGTATATTTTTCATGAACTGACATCAGAAAACATTCCCCAAACATAATCTCTTCCCTGGAACATGTTCTACAACACCATAAAAGTAGTTGAATGTTCAATCAAATATCCATGAACTATAAGAACCTAGTTCATCTTAAAAATAGTGGGATACTATAAATCTGTTAACAGTTAGGTTTTTATATAATAACTGGTAAATATGTATTGTAAGTTCTATACTTCTATAGACAAATATTAGCCATGTATCCATAACAAACTATGTGAAGAAGCAAAATCTTTAATTTGATTGGAAAAAAAAAACAAAATTTATATAGAAAAATTGAGAAGTGATTATGCTATGTCAGTATTAATATTATATATGGACCAAAACTTGGAAGTCTTCAATATTCTGTATTTCTGTAACAGAGCTAAGGTGAGATTGAATACAAGAGCATGAACTGCATTTGTAAAGCTTAAACTTTTTTTTACATACTGCAAAAGATGAGATTAATCCAATTGAACTTCAGCCAGACCCTATTTGAGACGCGTTTAATCTAATTGAACTTCAATTAGATCTTATTCGACACTCGATTAATCCAATCAAACTTCAGTCAGGCCTATTCGAGACGGCTACTATAGGGGTGTTAGAAACAAGAAAAACATAAATCTCACTTCAGCTTTGTTTTCCCCTCTTCCCAACTGATTCCTACTTTTGAGTTTTGACTTTTCCCAGTGATGCCCTCCTGCTTCATGTGGCATGTGCCAGATTAGGTAAAATTTACTACAACTAGTATAAAACTTCAATCATTAATGAACATGCCTTCTAACAAAACTGCTCTCTTCAGTGAGGGAATAAATGGGACAGAAAGATTCCTGTTCTAATGATTCATGTGATAATCCTTCAGCTTGATTCTTAATCTATGATTAATTTTGATCCAATAGCTATAACATGAGAGCATTTGAACACTATCACAAAAGCATCTTTCTTAAACAATGCATTATGTTAGTTAAAAGGTTGACACAAGGCATTATCCAATAAACAAACCTTTGTTGAGAATCTTTTGAGAAATGAAGAAAAATATTTCTTGTGCTTTGTAAATGTTTGCACTTCACAAAAGGAATACTTTGCTTCTTTAATAATATTAGCTTGGAGCCTTGTGCCATAAAAAAATGAACTAAAGTTGCTAAAAGATGGAAAGATAATACAGGAATGATTTCCCAAAATCTGAATGGATAGACCAAATATCCTAAATGTTTAATGAACTCCACACACAATCACATGCAAGGGCAAGAATTACGAGGTAACTGCATAACTGCTTAAACTTAACAGTTTCAAGATATACTCCATAGATTCCATTGACAGCACCAAACAATTAAAAATTTGTGTTAAAAGTATTCACCACATGCAAAATGATAAAAATGCCAGAAACTACTGTTAGGTTGTTTGTAAATTGTAGCTCATTTGCCAAACACTGTCAGCCTGTGTGTCACCACTTTTTTGGCCTTTTATCAACTCTCCCTTATATGTGATCAATTTTGGCCAAACGCGACAATCCCAACCAAATTGGTCGGACTGATGATTTGTTGGCGGAAATTAACCTTTTTTTATTTAAAACGGTCAGCTATCGGCAACTCAATCTAGGTTGGCTTACTTTCTTGTCCTCTTTACTGGCTAGGGTCACAAGGAGAGATATACTGGTAATGATTACGAGTTTCTCTTGTGACCTAAAAAAAAATTGGCAAACACAAAAATGAAAGACTCCATAGTCCATACCTTCCATAGGTGTTGAGATTTAATAAATAAATTAAGCTGGAGAAAGGAAGCTTAATAGCAACAGTATACCTTTCTGAAGAACCATCCATTAAGTCTCTGATTTATGTAATTGACATGAATTGCAGCAAATTATGTGAAATGCCTCTTTACACAGTAAAAGATCAAACTTTGACAGTGTCCATAGCCTTAAAAAAAAAAAAAAAAAAAAAAAAAAAAAAAAAAAAAAAAAAAAAAAAAAAAAAACACACACACACACACACATTACAATAGATGAAACCAGTTAGTACCTTAGTGGACCATTTCCCATGCACGGGGAAATACGTCGAACAGCTTCGGTGCATGATTGACGGCACAAAAAAAAGTGAATAAAGGCTGAGGATTTTGTCGATGATGATACGATCCAACTATCGACTGTTGAATGGGCTAGAAATCCTAGAATTGGATTTAGTATCTTCAGGATTTACCGTCTATAGGAAAAGGAACAGGTTGCAATTTGGCCCAGAACTTATGTTCGGATATTATTGGGCCACGAACTCATATACCAATTTATATTTTAAAAAAATATTGGTCATGTACCATATCAGTTCATGTGAGACGTTTCACGTGAGACAATTTTACACAAATTTTTATATTTCCTAGGTGCATTACATGTAATTAAAGGTTGTTTTAGGGGAGATCTAGAGGAAGTGTATGCTAAACTTGTATGTGATTTTTATTTTGGTAGGCATTTGTCTCCCTTTGCAGGGTTTTTGGTGCTTATAAATGTGTTAGTCTTATGCATCAGTGACTTCTTTATTTTTTTAAGCAATTGAAGTTATTTTGAATATACTCTGGAACCAAACGTTGGAATATAATTCATATGTTATTCCTTACTTATTACATTTCTTATGGAATAGTATTTCTATTCCCTTAAAATTTATTCCGTGAACCAAACGTGCTGTAAGGGAAAGGGTCCATATGCTTCTATCTTTGTGGTATTGTTTTGCAAAATCCTTTTTTGTGTCATTACACACATGTTTCATAGTAGGGCATATCATAACGTGCAATACTCTTTACAAATGTTGTGTATAGGTTCTATAAGTGTCGTTCAAATTTGTACATAGTTGTGTTCTACAAATGTTTTGCAGACATTATAAAACTATGCAAACCTAATTATTGCTTAAGCATACGCTTTTCAAAATTTACATTTATATATTTACGCTTTTCAAAATTAACATTTATATATTTGTTGTGCGTTACTTTTACTTTTCGCTTTTCAAAATTAACGTTTCTATATTTGATGTGCGTTACTTTTACTTTTCGCTTTTCAAAATTAACGTTTCTATATTTGATGTGCGTTACTTTTACTTTTTTATTTTTGACTTGTGCCCAAAATTTGTTGGTTTATACGTGAAAGAGGCTGAAAAATATCAGTGCCGTACCTTCCCCATATGCTTATTTATTCTTAAGAGGTGTTTGATTCAGGTTATTTCACAGAACTCCAGAAATATAAATACTATACGGAGTACTACATTCCCTAGTTTTGTTGAAGGGGATGTGAGTTTCTCAAACATTGTTTTTTAGTTCATTTTTTTGTAACATTCATGAAAATCACACTCCTTCAACATGTTTAGAGTGTGTATGTGAGATTCATAAGAATGCTATATTACCTTAAAACTTCTCTTGAACCAAACATGAAACACCCCCTTAAGGGTTAGAGTACCTATGACACATCATTTCATGTTAGCGTGACAATGATAATGTTAATGTTATAGATCGAAGCAAACCGACCAATTTTAACCGTATTAATGATTGTTCTTTTTCTAAAAAATGATTGTTCTTAATTATACCATTTTAAAAAGCATAATAACTAAATTTCACAAAAATAAGATATAGAAACTAAATTACACAACACTATATACAAGAATCTCACTTGACATACTCAACTACTCTTAAAGTAGGAAAGGGGTTAGAGTGAAATAGCACTAGAAGGGTCTAGATATGATTAGGCATCCCTAGGATACTAGGTTAGCATGTATTCTAATTAATAATAAATTGACAAGTCATCATCTTTAAATAAAAAAAAAATAATGTGAAAGTAGACTATAGGATATTAATCATATTTTTGTCTTGAAGGTATTTTCTATGTAATTCTAAAAGGAGAATACTTATTTTCCCGGATGTTTTTACCGTCTACAATCTTTCCTTGATATTACTAAATTAAAGTGTCCACTATTTTTATTTTTTTATTTTTAAAGTTGAATAAACTCATGCGACAAAGAAATGCAGTGAAAAATAGAGAGGTGTAAAGCGATACTCATTTTAAAATTATTTTATTTTAAAGTGGTTTTAGTGGTTAAAATTATTGGTAAAATATATTTTTTTTTCTACAATCTTTTTACCCCGTGAACCATGCGTAAATGTTGCAACACTTTTTCTAGAAGCAATCTGCTTGAAAAAGATTTCTTTTCTTTTTTTTTTTTTTAACTCTTTTCCAAACATCTATTGAGTATTGATCACCACTTTTGCTGGTAAAGCAAACCATGAAAGAAGTTTATTGCACTCTCACATTTTGTAAAGATGAAAAGTATTATTGTAAACAAATGGTCAACCTTCAAATACCAGCTGTAGTTTTCCCTTTTTACCCAGAAAATAGATACCAAAAGGTATTATTGACCAATAAAAGAAGTTTTATTACACTTTCACAAATTCTTTAGAAAGTTAACTTTGTAACCATAAAGTTACAAAGTAGGAGAGGTTTATTGTCATTTTCAGTTTGAACTAATAAATTATAGACAACTTAAATTGATTTACTTCCTTGTAGTCCTTTACTAATTAAAATCATAGGGCAATATTTACTTTGTTAACACCTTTGAATATCGAACCATGACAGTAGATTTTATTCACTACTCACAAATAAAATGTGAATAAATAATCAACCTTCAAATATTTTATGCGATTTTCCCTTTTCACCCAAAAAGTAGATACCAAAGGATATAAAATCAAATAATTTGAGATGTTTAAGTATAAGGCTGAAAGTTTGAATGCATATAACATAACCACACCCCAATCAAAACTTGAATGAATTACGATATGCAAGTACCAATATAAGAGATTAAGAGGAAAAAACAATCATTATTTTCAATATTGTGTGGACCATACTATCAAATACGTAATAATTTACTTTTAATATATTAAAAATATACATTATATTTAGAAAAAATTACAATATTTGAATACTGAAAATACATTATTTTGTATAATGTACATTTAATATACAAGCAATGTACATTTAGTATATTAAAAATGTATATTTTGTTATAGTCTACACAATAATTTGCCGAGAAAAAAGGCAAATGTTGTTTATTGTTAGTGGCCGGTTCAAAATACTCTAAATAAGGTCCAATAGAAACTCGAGTTGGGAGATAATTAATTTAAATTATTTAAAAAAAATAAATAAATAAATAAATAAATAAATAAAAAAAGAAGAAGATAATTGGAGTGGAGTCCAAGTCCCTTCTCATTATCTAATTCTAATCATCAGTGGGAAGTGGAAAATATGCAAAGAATTTGGGCAAAGTCCACCTTGAATTGAGTAGTGACCACATCAGAGACAAGAAGACAGACAGACAAGAAGCAACATGGTACAAATTCCACTTGCATCATCCATTCCAACAGATTTAACTTAAAATACAAATTTTTACTTACTTACACCTACCACTCACTGCTTTTATAATGTCATACAAAAGAAAATGTCCCCACCATCCCACAAGATTAAAAATACCAAAAATAAAACTAAAGGAAAGGCTGAGATAAGTTTGAATAATATGCTCACCTCTTTTTGAGCATGTTAATAATGGATATCAAGTGCTTTTGTGCCTTTCTTCTTCAAGCTGTGACATCATACCTTGTTTGACAAAAGTGGCCAATGGCTGTGCTAAAAAGCAAAATTGTGGCATCTGACTTTGATTGCACTGCCATCGAATGCGAGGACGACGGGAATGGAATGGAAAATGGACAGGAAGCGATGACGATAGGAGTAAAGAGAGATGATATAAAGGGGAACGGGACACGGGGCCATTAGGAGCTCGCTTAGGCACGTGCAACGGATACGGGATCTACGACGGGGCGGACGGTTCGGGCTTGATGGCCGAGGAGTCGTCCGATTGGTGAGTCGGGTAGATGAGTGCCGCGAGTGATATCGGCATGATGCAGAGCGATTTCGACTGGAGGTACTGCATCGCTGCCCCGACATCTTCCTCCATGAGCTTAGCTACCTCCCTTTCTGTTTCGGCGTTTGACCACTTCTCCCAAACATGCTGGTTAGGTCGGTTTTCACCACTTTCACCCTGGATATTGTAAAAAAATAGGGTTAGGTGAAGGTGATATACACAAGTTATCATTATAATAAAATGATGAAAAACAGGGAATTCAATGACCTCAACAGACTCCAGTGGAATGTCTGCAACAAGTTGTGCCACCGCACTAGCTCCACCCAACCTACTCATGCTCAGTACCTTCAAGAAGTCAAACGAGAAGTATTAGCAGAGTTGAGATAAATAGGATAGATGTCGGCAATTCCAAGGAGTTTCTACTTTCTATGCACGAGAAATAACACTTTTATGCAACAAGGAATGAACAGTAAAAGGTACGAGTCTATTAGGTGAAGTCTGGTTAACAGGACAAGAATCAATCCGTAGGATGTCTCCAGTGTTATGGTTAACAGGACAAGAATCAATTTGTAGGATGTCTCCAATGTTACGGGAAAGGTTTCGGTTATCTTTCAAGTGGTAAATGTCACAAGAAAGTAATAAGAATCTCCCAAAAAGATGAACTCCTAGTCCTAATATTTATCGAGAAATATGGAATCTTTAGTAAAAACAAACTTCTGGCTAAAAATTTCAAGTCAAAATGAAAAGAGTTCCATCTTTCTTTGTTTTGTTTTTTTCCAAAAACATATTGCAAGAATAGTGCTAAAAAATAAGAAATTGTTTGCTTTTATTGAACAAAGATAGACCGGTGGGCCAAATGAAGTATAGATATCTATGGACTATGGCTATCCCCAAAAAAAATAATGCTAATAATACAGACTCATCAAGTTTAAATTCTAGTTGGGTCTTATGGGTCAAAGTTACAAGTTCAACTCCCAGCAGCCCAACGGGAGCGGCCTATAGGCCTTCTTGGTTTGAGCTAGTCAGATATAGACAACCTAGGCTGGTGTACCTCCTTGTGGTCCTTTGCCGGCTAAGATCACAAGGCGGGATTTACCCAGTACACACCTTCAGGTAGTGGCTGTGAGTTTCCCTCGTCACCCAAAAGGTTCAGCTACTGCTTAAAATAATTTCAATATATATTTTGCTCAACCAATTGACTAGTTTGGAGGATCTACACTTGTGACTTGTTCCGATATTTAATCAACTGATCAGTGCAAACATATACTATCTTAAGAGCTTCCAACCACCCTAGACTGACTTCATAACTACAGAATTAGTTCGGATATCTGTGGTATATCACGTTACCTTAACTTGAAGACGCAGGAACTTCACATAATCCAGAATCTCATCCAGCATCGCAGCCCTATCTGTCTGGCAAGAAAAAGTTTTGAACTTTCACTACCACACTGACTAAAATGAGTTAATTTAAGTTTTGGTTCTTCATGTAGACCGAGTGACAAACAAGAAGTACTAACCTTGTTACAGCTGGGAACAAGTTCCTGCAGAGCTTTTATTCTTTCCGATATTCTCTCTCTTCGTAACTGGAAACAAGGTGTAATCATTTACTTAGTAAAACTTCTGGCACACTCCAACAACACCATGATTATATCAATATATCACTAGCATCTCTATTCAAAACCTGTCCATATAGCATGTTTCTATAAATAATATTACCCTCTCAGCAATACTGTGAGGATCTGTTGCCTGTCCTCTTCGTGCTCGAACCCTAGGTCGAATAGCTGGTGGGTGTGGAACAGTAACCGCTGTGCTTGGTGTTGGTTGGCCTTGAAAAGGCTGAAATGAAACTAGAGATGTTAGCATCTTCAAAGAATATTATAACATAAAATTGATACTCCGTATATAACTTCTGTTAAGGTTTTATCTGATAAAATGGAAAAGATGTCCACGAGCATGCAAGTGATAGATTTAGAAAAGTTTAAAAATTTTAAGAATCAAGAACGATCAATTATATGTGGCAAGGCACAAACGAGAGAGAGGACAGAGAGAGGGAGGAAGAACAAGAAGAAGAAAAGAGAAACATCCTTAAACAATTCAGTGTTAATTACACTCATGCCAGCACCTTGCATACTATAAAGTGGTAAAAACTAAAAAGAATTCATGGCTCTATACTGCGTCTTCACAGTATTATTTGAAAAGGCAGTTCAGTATACACAAAGCTTCAATTATTGACACCTCTTCCACAACCATCTTCAGGCAATTACAGTGAATTATGTCAGGCAAAGCTTATATATGATATATCTTTTCCCCAATGCTCTGTTCAGATTCCATAATTCTCAGAAACTATCACTCTCTCAAGCCATGAAAATCAGTGAATCAGCACATGTATGAAACATAAACGCTATCAAACACTTCTTAATGATTCAGATCTATGATGTCCTCTATACACATGAAGTAGGCACCCAAAACTGAGTCTCAGAAAATAAAAAGAGAAGCAGAAAATTAGATCTAATAAAAACACAACATCTAAGGCGTACTGGCAAGCCATGTTTGCCTTGAACTGCCACCTTCTAAAGCCAAGTTCAACAATTTTTCAGACAAATGGTTCAAATTCCCCAAATTCCACAGTTCTCAAGAGCAAGAAACCACCAAACTTCACTCAACTACTAACTCAAATTAAACTAAAAGCAGACAACCTTGTCTGTTCCTCTTGATTTTCAGGAGCCAACTTTAAGCCACAAGACTATATGCTCACACACAAATGAATACAATCATTAACAAACATGCCTAGAAAGATACCGAGTACCTAATTTAACATTATATAAGCAACTCCTCAACAAAAATTTCAAAGAAAATCCAGGGATTATTGATTATTTAACCTGGACTTGGTGAACTGCCGGAACAGTATGGCGAATAGTGTGAGGCTGCAAATGTTCCATCCCTGAATACAAATTCCCCAAGTTCACTGCTTCTCTTTCCTGCAAACAAACAAGAAAAATCACAACTTTTAAGGGGGAAAAAAAAACAAAAAAAGACTCGATTTTTCATTTCAAATTCCACGAATTACGACAACCACGGGCTTACAGGCTTGACAGCAAAACCTCCGGTGTCGCTGACGTCATCGCGGCCGTTATCCAAGCTCAAGCCGAGCGGGAACAGCGGCTGCTGGAGGCCGCCAGCGGCGGAGCTGAGCTGGGAGATGGTGGAGGCGGTGTCGGAAGAAGCGCCGCCGACGTCGGTGGCGGAGAGGCCGGCGTAGGAAGGGATGGCGAGTATCTGCTCGAGGAAGTCGTCACCCCCGGCATACCCCTCCGGCGGGTTGGTCGCCATGTCAGAGCCGCCTCCGGAAGCCTAAGTTTTCCGGCGAGAAGAGGGGATAGCGAGCGAAGGAGAGAGTTGAGGTTTCGAAGGTTAGGCTGAAATGGGAATGTCCGTGTTTGTCTTTCGTGCCCTGTGGTCTGCTTTTAAAAAGCGTCATGATTTTCGCAGAATGTTTTTTTCTCCTGCGCTCCTCAAACCTTTTTCTATTCTCACTTTCACCCCTATATTCCTCCAAATCCTTATACTCCCCATCTTCTCTTTCTTTTTCTTTTTATTTCCCATTTGATATAGGGACTTTCATTCAACTCAAGAGCCAAGTGATGCACAAATGCACAATGTAAAGATTCTTTTAAAAAAAATACAAAATCACAATAATTCTATGAGGATGAATTGTTTATCCCCATGTTAAAACTTATATTTAGTATGAATAACTTTACTTTTTCATACTTGTATAGCAATTAACGCTACATTTTGATATTAGATTTTTCAAGCCTCTGTCCAACAAATTTTCGCTTCTCATAATTATTACGATGCAGCACAGCATGATATTGAAGTTCAAAACACAAAATTGTAGTCAATATTTTAATTGTACCTTTTTTTTATCAAAGAAAAATGTTGAACGCAGATAAATTTATGCATGTAATTCAATTAATCAATTTGTAATGAGACCAAGATTATAGGTAACTGCTGAATTGTAAAATCACAATTTAAGAGATTAATTCTCAAATCTTAAGTAAGGGATTAGGTTTTTTGGGCAACTAAGAGCAACCTCATTTGTTTTGATTTTTTTTTTTTTTTGCACACCTAGGAAAGAGAAATAAAGAGGGAAGAGTGAAAAAAGAATAAAAACAAGAAAAAAAATTTAAAAAAAAAACACAAATTAACGTGCTAACTGGGTGCGGGATGTGCACCAAACGTGCAGAAATGCAGTATCTTTTCTCCATTCTTCTCTCCCGCGGGACTCACAAATAACTTGTAATTATTGAAAAAAAAACACTAAAAATCACCTTTAATTTTTTTTCTACAAAAAACTAGCAAAAAATCATTAATGGGTTTGGTTTCATATATATTGCAATTTACACTGTATTGAGGACATGGAGGCTGTCCATTTTGTACGTTGTGCATTTTTGGATTTATATACTAGATTGGCTTGAATGATTGTTTTAGCATTTGTACTAGAATTTGGACATTTGCATAAGAGCTCGTAAAGTTTCTTATCTTTGTTCCTCTTTCTTTTTTTTTTTTTTTTCTCGACCCACTATTGATGATAACTCTCAAATCCATAACTCACATTAAAATTGATTTCTTTTTCTCTGAAATTATCAAGTAAAACTATTTATGATATACCTAATCATAGATGATCACAAGGTAGAGAATGTATAGGGTATATTCCTATTTGGCTGTCCCTGCTCTTGAATTCCCTCCCTAAGCACACTCCCCGCCCTGTCTCCATGCACCAAGAAAATAAATCTCTTCCCAATCTGCATCCTTGCAAGGATTATCCCTAGACAAAGAATATCCAATAATTATGTAAAGTTTAAAAAAAAAAATCAACATTTTAAATTATTTTACAAATAAAAAGAAAAAAAAAACATAACCCTTCTTTCCCAACTTTTCTCCATCTTTCTCATTTCTCTTTAAATTTCATGGTCAACACCAATACTGAATTATTTAAAAAAAAATAATGAGAATATATCTAAAAGACTAGGGTTTTGTTTAAGGGTATATATATATATATATATAGGGTAGAGTTCAAGTGTGGCCGCGTCTTAACGTGTGAACAGTGCGGCCTCACCACTATGTATACAGATATACACCACTCAGTGTTAGAAAATGCATCACACAAATATGCACCGTTAGGTACACATCACCAAAAAACACACCACTAGATATGCAAATATACACCACATAGTGTTAGCAAATGCACCATTAGGGGCAGGGGAGTTATGGTGCATTATTTTAGGTGTGTGGTGTGTTTTGTGTATTTTCATTGTGGTGCGTTTTACAACATTGAGTGGTGCATTTTCTAACATTGAGTGGTGTGAACCGCACCGACCGTACGGGAAGGTGCGGCCACATTTGAACAGAATATATATATATATATATATATATATATATATATATATATATACAATGGTCATCCCTACTGATAATACTAAATATAATACGTAGTAAATAATAGGTTTAACCAATATTATTAACACATAAGACTATCTCTTAAATTGATATATATGTTATCCTAACTTTTCACATTATATATATATATATATATATATATATATCGACAAACATATATTGTAATGTAAAAAATATACTACGTATATAATTATTACTATAAATACAAAGGAGTTGTAACATTTTTGTAGAAAAAATAAAAGTATAACTATCATTCTATTACCAAAAAAGAGTATTGATACATTCTTTTCTTAAATGATATCGATTCATATTGTATTCTTGTAATAATAAGTAAATTCATTAGTTTTTATTCAGGATAAAATTAACTATATATTGGGGAACAAATAAATATAAATTATTATCACATTATAAATTAAAATAAATATTGAGAACTAAATAACATTGTCATTGCCAAAGACTTATTGCGGTCAAGCAGCATAATTGAAACTTTTCTAAATGAATAAATTCTACATTGTAGCACAATCAACAGTAAAAAAAAAAAAAAAAACATTTTCATTATAGAAATATATCATTTTATTTATAGTAATGATAACGTTTTTTTTCTTATTTACTTTACATATAAATTGATTATGCATTTGCCACCTCACCAAAATTAAACCTCATACATGTTTCTAAAACTCATAAATTATTTTAAGAGTACGTACGTACATTATGCAATATAGTGAACTCTGGTGCGTCGTCTTCATCATCGATCATCTTATCTGGCCGTCACAGGTCCCGTCGACGACAACCCATCATCGGAGACATCGAAGAACAAATCATTACTCTTGGACAAAGCGTACACAATATCCACCATGGTCGGCCGTTTGGAAGGATCTTTATTCAAGCACGCAACCGCAACCGCCATCACATTAATAACGCTCTCCATCGAGCAAGACTCCCTACCCAGGCACGGATCCATCCACTCTCTAACCTGCGCCGCCTTCCTCTCCTCGCTCCCCTTCAAAACCCCGGCGCCGGCGACTTTCCCCCAGAGCGCCCGCCCCTCGTCGTCCATGGCCTCCTGGCCGGTGATGAGCTCCAGGAGGACGACGCCGAAGGCGAAGACGTCCATCTTGGTGGAGACGACGCCGTCGGCGAGGTACTCCGGGGAGATGTAGCCCTGCGTGCCCACGATGTGCATGGTGATGGCGTTGCACCCCGACTTGGCGAGCCCGAAGTTGGCGATCTTGGCCCGCATCGCGGCGTCCAGGAGGATGTTGCTCGACTTGATGTCTTTGTGGACGACCCGGGGCCGGGTGTGCTCGTGGATGTATTGCAGGCCGTTGGCTACGTCGGTGGCGATGCTCAGACGGGTTTTCCAGCTCAGTTTGTCGTTCCGGTCGTCGCCGTGCAGCCATGAATGGAGAGAGCCGTTCTCCACGTACTCGTATACTAGATAGCAATTAGCTTCCTTTGGGTCTATACAGAAGCCCTCCAGCTTCACCAAACTCCCATGGTTTACCTGCAAATTAAATTAGGAATCATATATTCTATTGGGTGACGAAGAAAACTGAAATCACTATTTTGTAATCTTAGCCTAAAAGAATAAGAAATTAAACCAGCCTAAATTATCTATAACTGTGTGGCTTATAAGGTACGGTTAATATTTAAATTCATGACTTTTTGATTACAAGTTTATATCCTTAATTAACTTAACATGTTACACCAGAATCATATATTTGTTTAGGTTGTGGTTAGGAATCTCCAGAATTTTTATTTTTGTGTTATGGGAGAGGGAATCTATGCAGAGCAGATCCAGCCAAAGCCATCATGCAATGATGAAATGATGAGAGAAATTATTGAACCAATTCCCATCATCATATTTTATGCAAATATACTAGAACGTTAGGTGATTGATATAATATGATATCATTATTAAAAATTCCACACGTTATGGATGGTTAAGACACATCTCATACTTTATCTCTTATCTTCTAAATCTTTAAAGAAAAAGAGGCCTCTATATATATATATATATATATATATATATATATATATATATATATATATATCACTGAAAGTCTCAAACAAATACTATTTTCTTTAAAAAAAGGTGATTCAATTTAACTTTTATTCCAATCTAATTAAAAAAGAATAGTAAATATGAGGTGGAGATAGTAACAACTATTGTTATTTTTTCACTAATATTTTTGAATGATCAAGAATTTGCATATCACAGGAATTACTTCTAGTCTTCAAGTTATAATCCTAACACGTCACACTGGACAAAAAAATATTTAAAGAAACTAGAATTACACTAAAGGACAAAAATGACATATATAGAAGAATAAATAAATTGGAAAAGGAAAAGCAGTGAATAGATACAATAATTTTGACATAAAGAAATGAATTTACTAATATTTTTGTTTATAAATTTCAAAGTAGTGGACTAGTGGCAAAGGCAATGTGGCATGATGAAATGAAGAATTATATATTGTATTTCATTTAAATACGGAGTACCTCTCATGCCTAGAAGGCTAGCTAGAAGAAAAAGACAGATCACTAAACCTAGTTAACAATAATGGTGGAATGACATCTTTATTTTTTTTTTTTGCTATTTTAAATAGATAATCATAGAATTGAAGCATGATGACGAGAAATTTGAGAGAATAAATTTTGAACAAAATTCTTGTAAAAATGGGAATGGAATAATTTCCTATCCTCACTAGAGAATAGGATATAAAATCGGGTGTGGGTGTAGGTGTAGGAATGGGAACATGACCTGCTCCCTGTCTCACCTATCCCGGGATAAAATTATGCCCGGACAAAATTATGACTCAAACCCACCCGTTTCATATAGGGGTGGAATCGGATGTCACTAGATCACAAAATATCAGCGTAGAATTTATTCTTTAATTATGTAATAGGTGGGTGAAAAAAATGAAGTATAAAGTTTACCTTTTGAAGGATCTTGAGTTCTTCACGGGCATTCCATTTGAGCTTCTTGATCGCGAGCATATCGCCGGCAATGGAGCCCTTGTACACCGACCCTTGAATCAAACAGTTGTCGTTAAACCCATCGGTGGCTTCCCAAAGCTGTTCCATAGTGTACACTTTATACTTATCCAAACAATCCGAAACATCCGCCATCAGATTCACTTCCTTTTCCTTATCCTTAACCGACGATTCATTAATCTTCCCAAATTCACTCTCCCTCCTCGCCACATCCGCGTATTTCCCCCTCTCCTTCTCCCTCCCCTTCTCCCTATAAACACAAAACCCAATTACCCCAACCAACAAAGCCACGCAAACCCCCAACAGAATCGCCAGCGCTATAACCGCCCCCTTCCTGTCTCTGTTCCGCACTGTAACCGCCGCCGGCGGCGCCGGCGCGGAATTCGCGGGCTGCGTGATGTTCGGGAGCCGCGAAACCGGGACGAAAATGGTGGAGTTCGGTCCGATGTTGTTCCCGTTCACGTCGATTAAAGCCTGCGGCGTCGTGCCGAATTTCGCGGCGATTGTCGCGGGGGTGTCGGAAATCTGGACCGGGTAGGTGATGAGGAGATTCCGCCGGTTCAGCAAATCCGTGGAATTAGGGCATTTGCAGAAGATCGGGAAAATTATATGGTCCCCCGGCTGGAGAGTGGTGGGGACGGCGTTGGGATTGACGACCATAACGGACTCGAAGCTGGTGAGGTTTCCGTATTTGAGAGTCGAAACTCTGTAGAAAGTGTCGCCGGAAAGTATGGTGTAGTCGAGGGGGGCATAAGAGATGCTACCGAAAGTGGAATTAACGGTGTTGCAGGAACAGGTGATGGGAATAAAGAGGGATTGGTTAGCTTGGAGGGTGGCGTTTGCGGCGGAGATATTACTGGCTTCGGCTATCATGCGGCGGCTGACGGAGAAGAGGTCGCCTATGGCGGCCAGGTCGAGGAAATCGGGGGCGGTGGCGGTGTAATAAGCGTAGGTTTGGCAGGGATAGGTCTGATTGATGTTGCAGGGATAGCCGGTGGTGTTTGGTTGGGCTTCGGCATAGTGTTGGGTAAGATTGAAGAAGAAGAAGAAGAAGAAAAATGGTGCAGTGGCAGCTATGGGGTTGTATGAGATTTTCATTTTTGTTTGGTATTGGGGGATGTTGAATTGCATATAAAAAAATGAAATTTCTATTGTGTTTGGTTTTTAGAGAAGTGGAATATAAAAAGGGGAGGATTTTTTAATGGTGGCTTTAGGGCATAGCATCATGGAAAAAATTTTGACTTTCCAAAGTCTTCACAATTCTTTGCATAGGTAAAATATTGAGTTATTTTAAGTGTAGTCTCCAATCTTACTCTCTTAAATTTACTTTGTAATATAGTTGTTGTTGATAATTTTTCTTCATATGGTAAAAGTTGAGAATAGGGAACGAGAGTATATATAATATTTGATAGAGTCAGACAAGGAAAGTATTAGCAAGAGTTAAACTTGTGACTTTTTAATACCAGAATAATATTTTACATACTCACTACTTTTTTAAGGTATAAAAAGAGTTTTATTGTTATATCAAATGATTAAGAATTTTAGTGAAATGTTCCCCAAAAAAAAAAAGAATTTTAGTGAAATTTTTTACTCTTTTTTTTTTTTTTACAAATTTAATTATTTAATTTTTAAACAAATAATAAATTCAGTATTCCAACTAATTGAGATATCAATTTTTGTTTGTCTTATAATGAGTTAGGTAAGGTAAAATTTATAGGAGAAAGAGAGGTATGTTCAATTTGTTTTTCAGATTTTGAATTTATAACTAAAAAGCTTAAGAATAATTAATAAATGGTAAAATTTTGGGTGAGACCCTATTGGGTCAAGACCAAATGTAATATTTATACTGAAAATGTAATACTAATAAGGAATAAAATATTCTTTTGAATGAAAAATGTAATACTTTTATGTTTGAATTTAAAAGTATTGCAATTTTTTCTCAAAAGTATTATAATTTTTTCTTAGATAAGTTTTATTTATAATTAGTATTATATTTTTGGCATAATTATTACATTTTTATTTTGACTCGACTTGTGTACAGTGAAATGTTCACACAAGTAATCCTTAATAAATTGAGTTTACCCGTTTAAATTAGTTAAACTTACGTAAGTAAGGAATATTGAGAGGTGAAAAAAAATCAATTAGGATGCCCAGATCTGGACGCTTTCATAAATGATCAAGATAACGTCTGGGTCCCACATAAAAGAAGTCTTGAATTGGTCAACCATAACACAGAGAAAACTTTGTTGGTTATTTTTGTTTTTGTTTTTGACAGCAGTAAGAACATGGGTACTGGGTAGCCTCACATGTTTGGACTGGTTGTCTGGTCTTAAAACAATAAAACATATCAACCAATTTATTAGAGTAAGCTCAATAATAAAAATTCATTTTGAGTTTTTCTTAAAACAATAAAACATATCAAACAATAAATTCATTTTTTTCTTTTTTCAAAAGTTTATTTAATTTCATAGCTAAATAGATTTATCATTAAAAGAATGATAATATTTTTGAATTGTAACGATGTCCAATTCTTATCTTATCAACACCGTACCCTTTCCATCAAGCCCGCCCATTACTACTTTATTTGGTTTAATTTTTTACATCAGTGGTCCACAAATAATTAAAAAAAGAAACTCCCAATAAGATTAATATTAAATAATATCTTATTATTGCAGCATTATTAATACCTTAACAAAATACAAATTTTAATAATAAATAATATCATCTGATAAAGCACACACATGCACACAAGACATCATCATTTGAGACTAAAAACAGTTCAGTGTTGAATTGTCAGTAATCTGAAAGCAAAATAATATCAGAAGAAAATGTATGTGGAATTGAAGTGATAAAGAAGTTAGGTGCAAAGAATAAAGAGGTAGTGTTTCATTTTGATTAGTGGTTGACTTGAAACATAGGATTGGATGACTTTGAAAAGAGGAAATGTTTTTCATTTGCGGGAGGGATCGGAGTGGTTACCAAAATAGCTGTCATCTTTGAGTAGATTAAAAAAAATCCTAAATATGAACAAAGTATTATATAATTTACTCATAATAAGATTAGTTAATTTATAAATTATTAACGAATATAAAATAAATATGACACATCATATATATCACATGCTACAAGCTAACTAGCTACGTATAATAATTGGTGGAAAAAAAATTATCTGAATACTGTCTCATTTTAATTGTCATATATAAGGGTAGGCTTAGTCATTTGTGTGAATGATATAAAGAGAGTGGAGCAGTGAGGCACAGAGAAAGTCAAGGTCATGAACAGATCTGATACTAATTTCCACCCTGAAGTCTTGACTACGTTTCCTGGACTAGAAGCAGAGGTTGATCCACACTACACACCAAACGTCACGGGGCATTAAATCTCATCCAAACCAAAGTTGTGGAAAATAATCATATGACCATTTCTCGCTGGGTTTTTCTTCTTCTTCCTGAAATACATTGCACTTGCTGTATAATAATTGTGACAAGTTCATGTGGTAGTGTTGAGCTCCAAAAGTTGAACGTGACTTGAAGTTAATTAACATCCACTACTGGACTAATTACAAATGGGATATGATGTTGGCTTATGCTGTGTATTGGAGTGGTAATCAAATAGATAGTCAAAATAACTACAGACAGTAATATTTCCATTGTGTCATTTGTGTGCATAATAATTCCAGGTCTGCACTTGAGTATTTCACACTACATATGATATATTTAGACGCGTTATGAAGTGTTGTCCAATATGTCACCTCTTGTCCATCATTTATTTAAACCAAACTTCCAACTTGCCTGCTGGTGTTTTTATTTTGTCCAAATTGTTTACTTTTTAGGTACATATACTTCTTGGTGATTTAGGCTCTTTTTGGAAACTAGAAAAATGACTTCTGTAAAATATTTTATGGAAAATGAGTTATTTTTTTGTTGCATTTAGAAAATGGTGTGTTTGGTTCATTTTTCGGAAAGTGAGCAGAAAAGATAAGGGTCTAATACTTAAACTTTATCTGATCAACTCTAAAGACAAAATTGACAACCAACGACGATCCAATCGCCTTCTACTAGAGATGGGACATGACCGGTTGGTCACCTTCCCATCTCAGAGAAGGCAACCATTGATCGCCTTCTCCAGTGGAGTGATCGCCTTCCTATCTCGCCGCCTAGGAGCTTTTTCATTGATTTGGAAAATGACTTTCTCCAAAAAAAAAAAAATGGGAAGGCATTTTTCAAAATATTAGCTTTGTTTTCATTTGACAGGAAATCAATTTCTATTGATTTTAGTATTTTTTTCCATTTACAAACACTAAAAACTCATAAAATGATTTTCAAAAATTATTTTTCAAACTTTCAAACACATCCTTAATAGAATGAAATGGTTTTTGGATTATTTTTTGACGAATTCAGAGTCAGCAAGAGTGTTGAATTGGAGTGTGAAATATAATTAATTAAAGGAAGAACAAATACTGGCCAGGAGTTGACCATGGAGGAACGCCCTTTCCCGGGGGAATCTGTGAGTTGCCCAAAATGCAATGTTTCAAGGTTTTCTAGAACCGGTGGAACAGTCGTTTCATACCTTCCCAGATTTCAACAAATGGCTTGCACACCCATTCCACCCAGCTTCTCAAACTTTCAGTTACATGGAATGGGACACGAACTCAATTTCTTCAATTGTTTCGTTCCGTTTTAAATCTTGCCCACAAAATACAAAATTCCCTAATTCCTAAGAGCATCCATATCAATAGATATTGAGGAAATAATAGATTTGTTTTGAAACTGATATAGGAAGGGGATAATGAATGCATATTTACTCATGCAAATACCAAGATATTACTGCTGGCGGCCACTCTGACTGTGAACTTAACTTTTTTTTTTTTTTTTTTTTTTTTTTTTTTAAATTTTCAGAACTCTTTTTTATTTTTTATTTTCTCTTTTCTTTTTCTCTTTTTTCTCCCATTCTCACTTTCTCTTTCCTAATCACACTTACAAACCGCGAACCACCTCACCTGTGCGGGTCGATTGACTTTGATGGGCTCCAAGCAACACGTGGACCATAGTTTTTTTTTTCGGGTGGCGCGGAGATTCAAATCCATGACCTTTTGCATGGCTCTGATACCAAATTGAATCATGTGCTCCATCCAACTAAAAGTCTAAGCTGATAGTTGGACTACACATTTATGTTTATATTATATTTATGCTCACACGCCTGCCCGTTCCAATATGCTTCCAAGCATAACTTTGGCATTTATTTCAACGATTTATTATCCACAAATTCTAGCTATTTTCTTATTTTCATTCACATGGTTTAAGATTAGAATAGACTTAGATTTATTTTCTAAATATATTTGGAGTCCGTAAACAACAATTTTACACTTGGACTAAAAGGTTTATTTTCTACAGAGCATTTCAATAGATAAGTTATACGGAGTATTTTATTGGTTCATACTTTATCCTTGTGTTTTCATCCTATTTGTGTATATGAATTGAGAGTAGTTTGTATTATGATAGTGTAATCATTTTAAATGCTTATTTTTCAGTATTGCATAAAGGGTTTATTGTCTACCCTAGGGTTCTTAAGTTATATTTTATTGGTTCATACTTTATCCTTGTGTTCTAATTCTTGTTCAGTTGATTATCAAAATGACTATTAAACTTGGATTCTTGTATGCTTTCTCTCAAATCCATCTATTGGCTTGATTTCCCCAATCTAGTTTAGCCTATAAGTTGTAATACTCCCTTTTGTCTGAGTTCTATTAGCTTTGTTGCGTTAGTTTTTAATTTCGTTCATTGTTCATATTAGTTCACTTGACTAGTTGATGATTTGTTTAGCTTTTAGTGTATTTTTTAATTTTAATGTTTAGGAGTATTGTCATTGTATGATATGTGTCATAGCCTCAATCTTCAAGACATTTCACCCTTACCGCTCTACACATGCCAATTCAATTCAAACACCACACACATTTCATGCATGTATTGAGCTGATATGATATATACTATATGTTTGTTTTAACATAACCAACACGAAAAAAGAGAATTTCGATACCGCCTTAGTGTAGTTGTATCTACTTAAATTGTCTTACAATGCAAGCTTCTCACTATACAAACTCCATTTTACATACTTGTCAATTAATATATATACACGACCACACTCCCTTCAAAAACTTAGTATAATGTAATGAAGTTTGGGTTGACAAATATTAAAAAAAAAAAAAGCTTGTGATTTTCTACATTTTATAGGTATAATTGTAAGCTTATATTGTTTTCATCTATCCCTGCAATAGCTTCTTGGAGCTACATTTCCAAAGAAACACCAAATCCACTAATTGCTTTAATTTCATCTTTTCATGATGTCATCTGCAGTTGTTGTGACAGTGAAATCCCAGAGGTCTCCATACTTCTCATTGAAATCCCAGATGTCCATGGTGTTGTAATCTGATATTAACTTGTCCCTGGCCCCTCTCTCCATGCTGTAAATCTGTGGCTCAAAGTTGTGTGCCTCACTGGGTTTGTCCATTTCAATGATGCAGAATATTATGGTGAACACACCTGCTCCAATATACAAATACTCTCCCTGCATATATCCACTCAAACAACACATTCAGCATCATTTTATATATTGTTTTTAGCCACACATTCGAAAATCGGCATTGAATTTACTGAGGAGTTGTGGTTATATATACCGGAACATTGAAATACATCCCTGCTGCTATTGCAGGAAGAAACATCCATGCTATAAAACCTACTCCAAAACAGCACAGGCAGGTGATGAATAAAGATGTGAACTTTAATTTCCACCATTTTTTCTCACATGAATTTGGTAGTGATAGATCAGAAGATAGCTATTGAATTGGTACCTTGAAAGCCAGTTGGTGGTCCAATTGAATTATACTCTGCTGAAAGGGTTTCCCAAAAACCACCTGTAACACATTTCAGATCACAAACATTTCACCTGTAACATATATTTCAATTCCCAAATAACTTAACCCAAAATAAAGATTTCAATACTAAAATCCTATATATCTCCTTGAAAGTTACACTTCAAGATAAATGTTTCAGTTGAAGGAGACAGTATTGAATCCTGACAGTCGCAGTATAAGAGTTTTATCCAATGTAGTAGGCTCTTTGTGGACACTAAGAACAGGTACTCTGACCAATTGGGCCATAGAATCACCATCATTTACTCATCTACTATATCCTGTGATTCCTGCCATCAGGTCGGGATATAGGGCAAGGGAATTTCACCTTTTTAGTAGAAAAGTAAGTGTCATTGAAGTAGATGTTTACCTTTTATATCTTCAGCTTCATAGTATGTATGGTGACTATCATACTTCCCATACACAAAATCTTCCTGCAACGAACCATCAACAAAACTCAATTGCTATACTATGAACAAACATTCAAGCCAACCATAATGCACTGTTTATGTGTATAATAATAATAAGACCACATTTACTTCAAAGACAACAAATGTTTATCATTAATAACAGTAAACAAACATACTGCGGAAATGCCATTAGTCCTAAACTGGTCAACCGGATCTTCATTAAGGTCTGGCTCAATCTCTGCAAACCCAGCATACAGCCTTCTTGCTCTCTTACCTTCATGTTTTCTTCCAATTAGATTCAAAGAAAATGGTTTTATGTTACCATTCATGAACACCCTATGCTTCACTTGACATCTTTCAGGTTTTGGAGACTCGAGTTTAGGCACTGGAATTTTAGAGACCAGTGACAGTGTTTCTGAACCCGCCATTTCCTGCTAAGCTAGATGATGTTTTCTTGAAAAACTTTGAGAAATTAAGTTATTGAGTAGTGGGTGGATGAGAGCAGTCCATTTTTGTATCTTATCCACCTTTTTTTTTTCATGGATAGGCTGGTTTTTATGTTTTGTGTTTTCATAATTTTTTTTTTGCCATGATAAGGCACTTGTTTATACACAATTTTTGTAGTATAATATTTTTTTAAAAAGAGTAAAAATAAAATAAAAAATATCCACAATACAAAGTTAACACCAATATGTATGTATTGGTATGTATTAGAAATATTTACTATAAATAAGTAGAATGTGTGAATAAAATTTGCCAAATAAATAAAAGATGATTGCAAAAATATATGATAAAAGAATGTAAAATTTAAATGATATAACTTTAAATAATAACTCACATTATTATCTTACATGAACTTTCAAAAAATATGCTGCATCAAAGAAGCCTTAAGTTCCTTTAAGGAACATAAAACTTCCAATTTGTAAAACAGTCTGCGAATCAATTTTTCATTAGCTTAGCTAGTAAAATTGTTTCTATGTCAGATTGTATGGAGTGGCTTATCATTCCATTGAACTTTGTTGTAATCGTTTCTAATACTTATTAATGAAGTTTACCTTTCAAAAAAAAAATATGTTGCATTTTAATAGATTATGTATGTGCATTGCTTAACATTCATAGATATTTAATTTAAATATAATCTATATTTAAAATTATTGTTATATGATTATTTTAATAAATATGATCATAAAAAATGTCAACAAAAATATAACATAAAACATAAGGGAAATAATATGAATTCAAATTTCTTCAATGAAGAATTATTCTACATATATTAAACCCAAATAGAACAACTACTTTTTAGTTCATTTGAAAAATTATATCGGGCATTAAGAAATTAACCTCAACTAATATCTAGCTAGCGTTTCCACCTTCATTACAAACGCACGACCCTTTGATACACTTAGCTAACTTTCCTGACAACTTATTACAAATTTTCTGACAATATTCATCTGTCTTACAATGAGGACCAAGATTAGGAAAATCACTATGACCTTTCGAAATAGATTGTCCCATAACCTTCAAAATTGGTGAACCTGCAAAAATAAAAATCATATTGGATTAGTAAACTATTATAACACTGTACTTTTTTTTTTTTTTTTTTAGTATTATAGTGGTAATAATTTCTTATATTATTATAGAGAAGAATGGATAATAAGAAACCTAATAGAATGACCGTTAGGAAGGCAAACATGAGGATCATTTTTGTTGATGCCATCTTGATCTTCTTCTGTGTATTTCTATTTGTACTTTTTATTGTCTTATTTGATCTCCCATTCTTTGTTATATATATGCATTGATTTGAAGTTCTTTATGGTTTTACAAATATCGTAGCAAATCTGTAAATCAATCCAAAATAGGAAAAATATTTGCTATTTTATTGTTTTACTATAAAAAGCAAACTAATAAATGATGTTATATAACAGAATTTTTCTATATAAATTTGTATTATTTTATATATATTTTTTTGTAATCAATTTGTGATAAAATCTATGTGACTAATGAATATAACAATTGTAAAGTAAGTTCAAATTTTTAGGGATAACGTTAAATGTCCCTACACCTACCATTCACAAAATAAACACTCCTAATTAAGGTGGTAATTTTTAATAAGTTTGAAAATTGAAATTAAAACGGAAAGCTGAGAAAAAAAAAAAGAGAAGAAAAAAACCAACATTTTAAAACTTACCACTATAGGTAATTGGTGGTGATATTAGATGCCATATGCCCAAAAAAAATTATTAAAATTCAATTGGAATAACTCGGTTATAATTGTCCAAATATGTTAATTAATATTTAATGTTAATTTTAAAAAAATATGTTTAAAACCATCTCACCTAATACATGTAATTTTTTTTATAGAGAAAATAAAAATGTAGAAACACTTTTTGGTATTAAAAAAAAAAATCATCTTTGGCCAATCTTTTTAATGTTTGCAATTCATATCTAATTCCAAATATAAGATATGAAATTTAATTTTATATTTGGAATTAGATATGAATTGCAAACATTAAAAAGTTTGGCCAAAGATGATTTTTTTTTTTTTTAATACCAAAAAGTGTTTCTACATTTTCATTTTTTTCTATAAAAAAATTACAGTATTAGGTGAGATGATTTTGAACATGATTTTTTTTTTAAAAAAAAAATAACATTAAAATATTAACATATTTGGACAATTATAACCGAGTTATTCCAATTGAAATTTAATTTAATATTTTTTTTGGGCATATAACATCTAATATCACCACCAATTCCCTATAGAGGTAAGTTTCAAAATGTTGGTTTTTTTTTTTTTTTTTTTTTTTTTTTTTTTTTTTTTTTTTTTTTTTTTTTTTTTTTTTTTTTTT
>CP025647.1:4259921-4584778 GCA_003576665.1 Ipomoea trifida | reverse complement strand
TCTCATTTTTCCGTTTTAATTCCAATTTTCAAACTTATTAAAAATTGCCACCTTAATTAAGAGTGTTTATTTTGTGAGTGGTAGGTGTAGGGAGATTTAACGTTATCTCTAAATATTTCAACTTTACAATTGTTATATTCATTAGTCACAGATTTTATCACAAATTGATTACAAAAATAAACAAAGTAAATCATACAAATTTATATAGAAAAATTCTGTTATATAACATCATTTATTAGTTTGCTTTTTATAGTAAAACAATAAAATAGCAAATAATTTTCCTATTCTGGATTGATTTATAAATTTGTTACTATATTTGTAAAACCATAAATAACTTCAAATCAATGCATATATATAGCAACGAATGGGAGATCAAATAAAACAATAAAAACACAAATAGAAATACACAGAAGAAGGTCAAGATGGCATCAACAAAAATGATCCTCATGTTTGCCTTCCTAACGGTCATTCTATTAGGTTTCTTATTATCCATTCTTCTCTATAATAATAAAAAATTATTACCACTATAATACTAAAAAAAAAAGTACAGTGTTATGCTAGTTTATCAATCCAATATGAATTTTATTTTTGCAGGTTCACCAATTTTGAAGGTTATGGGACAATCTATTTCGAAAGGTCATGGTGATTTTGCTAATAATCTTGGTCCACATTGTAAGACAGATGAGGATTGTCAGAAAATTTGTAATAATTTTTCAAAAAGCCCAGCTAAGTGTATCAAAGGGTCATGCGTTTGTAATCAAGGTGGAAACGCTAGCTAGATATTAGTTGAGGTTAATTTCTTAATTCCCGATATGATTTTTCAAATGAATTAAAAAGTAGTTGTTCTACTTTTTTTTTTTTTTTTGGGATATATTAAGAATAAATCTTCATTGAAGAAATTTGAATTCATATTATTTCCCTTATGTTCTGTTTTATTTTTGTTGACATTTTTGAACTCAACTTTGAATGTCAAATCCAATTAATTAACTTGGTGATAATGCAAATGGAGCGATGCAAATTAAACTGGAATTTGATGAGAATCTACTGGTGCACAGAATCACTTATATTATTAACTTTGGAGTATTATGAAGTTCAATAAACCGGCGTTTGGTTGGAGTGAGGGATTTTGTCGGAAATGAATTGTAATTCCATGGAAATAAATAAAGTGGAAATAAAGGGGCAATTTAAATTTCAGTGTTTGATTTGCATGAATAGAATTACTTGAAATTTCAATTCCAATATTTGATATACATTAGAATTGAAAGGGAATAAGTAGTACAAAGTACAAAATATCCATACTTATTATTATTATTATTATTCCTAAATGACCAAATTCAAAATTTACTTTTGAAAAATTATGTAATATGTTGTAAATGAACCTCGAAATTGCATAACGAAAGCACGCAATAAAATAGGTAAGGGAATTTTGAAAAAAATTATTTGATTGAGGTTGGCTTACTGATTGACGTTCTGTGTTGAGAGTAGAATAAGAAGACACGCTATAATGAAAGAGAGAAGTCAACTAACCATCAATTTTAGGTAAAAAAAAGAGAGGAGTAATTTGTCTCAAAATTACAATTTCTTTCAACCAAACAAAAAAATTTACTTGCCTTTGGAATTATGTGAGAATTAGATGGGAATGGAATTGTAATTATATTCAACGTTCTGTTAGGGAATGACAAGCAAAACACTAGTTAATGTCAATTTCTACTAATCTTGTTCATCTATCATCAATGTTATTATAAATTTATAATTTTATTATTTTTAATTTTGATAGTGGTAAAGAATGAATCATAACAATTTATAATAACTATATACTTTTCGATAATTGAAAGGTTTTAACATGTATGCCCAATATAAAAAATGAATCAATGCATATAGTAAACTTTAGCTTAAAATTGTAAATTCTAATCATATCAAAACCATATGATATGTTGACATTTATAAATTAAATTCTCACAAAATTAAATTGCATAATTTAAATCATAATATTAATATATTATGCACTTAATTTAATCATATGCGTAAAATAAACTCATTAAAATAAAAAAAAAATAAATATTCATACTCAATCAAAGTGGGCATCAAAATCCAAAACCAATAATGATAACAACGTTACGACATATTGATTCCTCAGTTCAAAATTGATAACCGTTATTACTGTAACAAAGCTTATATAACATTAATAACTGAACAATCAATTTCCTCAATCGTAATCCCTGATATTTAATAGCAATAACTATAAAACATTATAGAATGTTATCATTATTAACACATATGTTTTGGATAAAAAATGAGATTGTTTCAAAATTATGATTTCAAATCATACTATCAAAATTCAAAACTCATGATGATAGTAACGGCACAAATCATTGATCCATCGGTTCAAAGACCGACAATCGTTATTACTATAATAATAATAATTCTAATAATTATTACATAGTAGTAATAACGGAATAATCATTTATCTTTAATCGTAACCGCACAACATTTAATAATAATTATTATCATTATTTTTAAATGTTACATAATATCATCATTATTACCATAAATGTTTTGAATAAACAAATTCAAAACATAATTCTTAAAATTGAAATCATTATGGCAAGACTGAAAAGGAAAATAATATCCAATTTGCCAAAACATATGCATTCTCCAAAATTGTGATACAAAATTACACTCTATAATTAAAAATATTATCAAATTATGACAAAATTTCAGTGAATAACCATAATAATCACATAATATTGTAACAATGAGGAGATTTTAAAATGGAAAAACAAATAGTCATATTGATTTTATCAAAAATTAATTTTAAAAAATAAATTATACTCCGTACAAAATTATATAGATAATTTCATGTATATAATGTCATTTATTAGTTTGCTTTCTATATATAGTAAAACAATGAAATATCAAATAGTTTTCCTATTTTGGATAGATTTACAAATGCGTTACTATATATTAAAAAATAACCATAAATGACTTCAAATCCATGCATATATATAGCAAAGAATGGGAGATCAAATTAAACAATAAAAAGCACTAACAGAAATACACAGAAGAAGATTAAGATGGCATCAAGAAAAATGATCCTTATGTTTGTCTTCCTAACGGTCCTCCTATTAGGTTTCTTATTATCTATTTCTCTGTTATGCTAGTTTTTTTTTGAAGGTTCTGTTATGCTAGTTTACAAATACAATTATTATTATTATTATTATTATTTTTTTTGCAGGATCACCAATTACGAAGGTTATGGGACAATCTATTTCGAAAGGTCATGGTGATTTTTCTAACCTTGATACAGTTGATAGTCAATGCAAGACGGATGCGGACTGTCTGAAATTTTGCAAGTGTCCATTAAGGTTTAGTAACTGTATCAATGGAATATGCGTTTGTAGTTGTAGTAAAAGTGGCAACGGTAGTTATTAGTTGAAATTAATTTCTTAGTGCCCGATATGATTTTTCAAATGAATTAAAAAGTTGTTGTTGTCTTTGGGTTTAATATACGTAGAATAATTATATTCTTCATTGAAGAAATTTGAATTCATATATATTATTTCCCTTATTATGTTTGTCTTATTTTTGTTGACATTTTCTAACTCTTAAGTTTTAACTCTGAATGTCAAATTCCAATCGATTAACATGGTGATAATGCGAATGGAGGGACGCAAAACCCTAATTTGATGAGAATTCATATTTCCCTTATTACTTGCGTCAGTCTTGCCATGGATACACCAAGTCAAGCGTCCTGTTGAGTAAATTATACTACTAACATCTCGGAATTAATCCATGAAATTTCCCGATCGAGACGAAGTCAATCGCTGAAATTGTCTTGTTTCTTCCCCGAATTGATTTGTCTGACTTTTGATTGTCAAGAAACAATGCAGTCTGACATTGACAGCCCGGGGCCTTGTGTCTTCATTTCATTGATCCCACAATTTCTTCCCAGAAAATGGAAAGAAAGTCACTATTTCCCACGGATTTTAATATTGGGAGTCGATTGACCTCTTGACTTCAAAGTCCATGGGGCTCCTTCCTTGCCGTATAACTCAAAGCAATCGGCAATACAGTTATCTCAAACTGATGCTAACAGCTTCTTGAAGGTAACCCCTTGAAACCTAGTTTTTTCCTTAATCAGTAATCTTTCTTGGTAATTCATGCTTTGACTGGATTCCTGTAGATATCTGAGATATGTCTGTCCTTTTGTTAATTTTTTCCTTTTTTTGGTTTTACTTTTAAGATGTTGCATAGTTCTGATGAAGTATTTTGGTTCTGAGCAAGTGCATAATTTCCCCTATCCCATTGACGACCAAGTGTTTGTTGAATTGTGGGTTGTGTTTATTTGTATATTGTTGGAGAAAAAGTGTAATAGTTTCCCAAATTTTGTCTGTTGGTTCAGGATCAACTTATAGAAGATTTAGCATTTACCACAATGGCAGAGATAATACCTATTGGAACCATTCTGGCTCTCCTTACAAGCCAGGTGATCAAAACGGCTCAAGCTGCGAATGATGTGATCTTTGAGAAGGAGAGTTTCAAGAGTCTAGCAAAGCATCTTTTGGACATTGAGCCTGTCTTAAAAGAACTGCAGTTACAGAAACTAAATGATTCCCCGGCTGCTAGACAAGCTTTAGAGTCCCTTGAAAATGATGTCAAGAAAGCCAATAACTTGGTTGAGAAGTACAAGAGCCGAGCACGCTTCTACTTGCTGATCAAGTGTAGGCATATTGTCAAAGAGGTGCAGGATGTGACTAGGGATATTGGCAATTCTTTAGCAGCGTTATCCCTTGCTAATATTGAAGTCCTGTCAGGGATTTCTGATGAGGTGAATAGGCTGCAAAAGGAGATGCAAAGGGCAAGATTTGAAGCTAGTCAATCTGAGCTTCAAATTGTTGACAGGTTAAATCAATGGCTAACAGATCAGACACATGACCAGGAGTTTGCGAATAACATGCTCAAGGAAATAGCAAGGGTTGTTGGGGTGTCAGTTGAGCCAGCTGAGATAACCAAGGAGCTTGACAATTTTAAAAAAGAAAAAGAAGAAGCAGCTAGCAGGAAAGAAAGAGCCGAAGTTTTATTCTTAGAACAAGTTATTGAGCTGCTCTCTCTAGCAGATGCTGCAAGAGATTACGAGGAAGTCAGGAACAAATATTTCCAGAGGGTTAAAATCATAGAGCGGTATGACCCTAGAGAAGAATACATCCAGCCATTTAAAGCTTTTATCTGTTGTATAACCAAAGAAATTATGGTGGATCCTGTTAGCCTTTGCACTGGCACTGCATGTGAGAGAGCTGCTATACAAGCTTGGTTTGACTTTGGGGAAAATACTGATCCAGAAACCGGTGAAGTACTACAAGATTTTTCCTATCGACCAAACCTTCAACTCAGACAGTCAATACAGGAATGGAAAGAACTGAACTATTGTATCTTTATCAGGTCATGCAAGGCAAAATTACTTTCTGATGCAGATTCATTTATTGAAGAGTCTCTAGTCAAAATCCAGAGGATTATGAAGGAAAATTCAATAAACAAAGAATGGATCTCAATCGGAGGCCTTACATATATTCTGGTTTCTAAACTTGGTAGTTTGATTGATGGAAATCTGAAACTGAAGTTGATTACTACATTGAAGGATATCATACAGGGGCACACAAGAAACAAGGTATGTAATTTAATTTGTGTTTCTTAAGAAATTGTACAAGTTTAAATACATATAACATCTCTGCTTGTACTGTTCATTAATAGAATTAGTTTATGACTATAAACTGAACATAATATTTTTCATAATTTTATAGGGTATATTTGTTGAGAATTCGGGTCTTGAGAACACAGTAGCATGTTTGTGGTTGGAAACAAGCTTATCAAATGCTGCAGTTGAATTGCTGTACGAAGTTCTGCAAGATAGGCCTGGTTGGAACATGTCCTACTGTGCAAAACTCTCCCAGCAGTGTAATACAATTCTCTCCCTTGTCTCCCTGATCAAAAGAGAGGTTGGTGTGTCAGTAGAGAAAGCAGAAGAAATCCTGTTAAATCTTTGTGATGAAGATGAGGAGAACATTATTAAGGCTGCTAAAGAGGGCTGGTATAAGCCTCTCGTTGATAAGATTATTCAAGGTAATAATGCCTTTTCTCTTGGCCAATTGATGCATAACTGAATAATTACTAACTAGATAGCATTAATTTCTTTGAAATTGATGCTTCAAAAGCAATAAGTTGCATGTTATTATTGAATAAACAGTGATAAAAAAAAAAAGATTATAGAAAGCGAATATATGTAGCATGACATTAAGCTATGTTTGTTCAAGCTTCAATTTTGAAACATTTTTACCTGTTTTTATGTGAAATGACACAATTCACCTGCTTCGTAAATCTTAACATAAGATAAAGGGTGGTTATACCATGCGACTCAGTAAAAATGGCACTTCTATTTTGTTTCTTTGAGTTTAAAAATTTTAAATGCTGCTAAAATCATTCAGTGGCTTTCCTAGGTTCAGCACCTTCAAGAACATCAACTGTGGTGGCACTTCTTGGTTTGGAACTTACTGAGGATAATATCAAACTTCTTGGTGAAAAAGGAATTATCCCTTCTCTGCTGGAAATGTTGTCTGGAAGCTTTGAATCAAAAGAAATTTCATTATCTGCCCTCATCAAATTATCACACTGCTATGATAACAAGAAGCTTATAGCTGCTGCAGGTGGGGTCCCTCTCATCATAAAGACGATGTTCTCTTCCCATTTGTACACTGCTATCATTGCTAAATGCTCAGAAATTCTTGCAAATCTTTGCAAGAATGGAGATGCAATGAAGTTCCTAGTTGATGAAAACGGAAATCAACTCAAAGTAGAGGCCATCATTGGTGACCTGTTGGCTTTACAACAGAATCTTGACTTCTCAGACATTGTTCGAAGGCCCGCTTTGCAGGCATTGCTAGGAATCTGTCAATCTGAAGCTGGACTTATTAAGTCCGCAGTTCTCTCTGCCAGTGGTGTTTCAGTTGTCCTACCGCTTCTCGATGACTCTAACCAGGAAATTAGAGAAGCAGCAATTAGTCTTCTCTTTCTGTTCTCCCAGCATGAACCTGAAGGAGTTGTAGAGTATCTTCTTAAGCCCAGAAGGATGGAGGCTTTAGTTGGGTTACTCGAGAATGATGTCAAGGGTGATGTACAAATGGCTGCAGCTGGTCTCTTGGCCAACCTTCCAAAATCAGAGATGTCACTCACTGAGAAGCTAATTGAATTAGGTGGACTCAAAGCTATCATAAACATTTTAAAATCAGGCACCATGGAAGCAAAGGAGAATGCCTTAAGTGCTCTTTTCAGATTCACAGACCCCACAAATCTCGAGTCTCAGCGTACCGCGGTTGAACTTGGTGCATTTCCATTGCTCATAGACTTCCTTAAAGTTGACTCGATAACAGCAAAAGCAAGAGCAGCCGCTCTCTTAGGCGATCTGTCTATGCGCAGTCAAGAACTCTCATTCATGTCCAGAAAAGACGGTTGTTGGTGTATTATTAACCGAGCTCGTGTCCCTGTATGTCCTGCACATGGTGGCATCTGCAGCACAAGCAAAACATTTTGTTTGTTGGAGGCAAATGCTTTGCCAGATCTTGTTAGACTTCTAAAAGGAAAAGTCCATGCAACGGCTTACGAAGCCATCCAAACATTCTCGACACTAGTTCAGGAAGAATCCCCTCACAGAGGATCCAATGTGCTGCATAAAAACGGTGCAATTACACCAATAATAGATGTGTTGAACTGGGGATCAGAGTCATTGAAGGGAGAAGCTTTGGTGCTTCTGGAGAAAGTATTGATGTCAAGGGAAATGGTTGACATCTATGGACCAACTGCAAGAATACCGCTATTTCGTTTGACAGGGCGCCGTATAAATGAGGATGGTCATCTCCAGAAGAAGGCAGCTAAAGTGCTGTTACTTATTGAACGTTATTCAAGATCATCAAGATCTCTTGTTTCAGGGATAAGTGGCTGACAACTCTGAAACTGCTCCAAATCTCACATAGCACACAAGTACAATGTCAGGTTCTTCCCTCAACACTCTCAAATTCTATTAGAATTTTGACAATAATAACAACAATAATGTTGTTGTTGTGGTTGGTTTTGTTGTTATTGTGTATTTTGGTCTGAGCATTTTTTTTTAATAGAAAAAATGCTACTGTAATTCATTTAGTTACAAGGATATCTCAGTATATTAGCTGTTAGAAGGGATCACCATTGACAATCAGTGGATAGGGTACATGTCTTTGTAAAAAGGTTCAAGGATAAAAAGTATTTTTAACATGCATTATTTTAAAAGTAAAATAAAATTTACCTTTAATTCTTAGATTTGGTTTAAATTTGATAGAAAAATAAATAATTTTTAAATAGTAAATATACACTATATTATAATGGCAAGTTCTCCTCCAAAGATCCGTGAGACGAGTTTTTGATAAGTATTACATTTTCTCACATTTCAGTACAATTTTCATCATAAGTAACTCTTCAACTATTAATATTACATTTTAATTTAAAAGTATTATATTTTTCAAAGTATCACATTTTTCGTCATATAAGTATTACATTTTCTATCATAAATAACAATTAAACAATTTATCTATAATTGATATTATATTTTTTGTCATAATTAACTATTTAACCCTAAATATTACATTTTTAGCATAAGTATTATATTACCGTCTTGCAGATAAAGATCATTGAGAAACTCTATTATAATTCCAACTAATCTATGAATAAGTGTAAGACACTCAAATTACAAAAAGATTAAAAATGGTGAAATATTAATTTCAAACAATGTAAGAAATGAAATGTGAAAAATGTGTAAATATATAAATAAAGAGTTAAATCCATTTTTGGTCTTAATTAAATTTATAGGTGACAATCCACTTTTAGTCCATTTTTATTAGAACATTCACTTTTGGTTCTAGTATTATTGTGACATGACCATTTTTTGTCTTTTATCAACAAATTAGTTTAAAATCGTTAAATACAAGGACATTTCGGTCTTCAATTATGAATGCTTAAAAAAAATAAACATAAAAAATATACCGATTCAACATACTTTGTATAAAAAAAGATTAAAATGCATTTGTATTTAACGATATTTAAACAATTTTGTTGCAGAAGGATTAAAATTGGTCATGCCACTAATACTAGAACCAAATGAGAATGTTCTAATAAAAAATGACTAAAAGTGGATTGTCACATATAAATTTAGGATGAAAAATGGAATTAACTCTATAAATAAATAAATATAGTACTAGACTAATGAATAAAAGTAATGCATTAGATCATTAATAAATAATTAAATACTACAAAATGTATTTGAAATAAGAACACAAAGCCCAAATTTCAAATATACCCTTAAAATTTAAATATTCTAATTGTTCACATTTCCAATTTTCCATTAACATCTTTCTTCAAAAAATACAAACACCTAACTTAAGCTAATGAATAGGGTTTGCTGTTTAAGGAAAAAAAAAACAAATTTTGCAAAGTCGTTGGACACCATACGTGTCGTTGCCTAGCTACTTCGCAATTGATGGGCAATGGGTTTGGCGCGCAAATATAGTTTTAGAAGTTGAAAATTGAACAGAGTCACACATTCGGCACGCAATATAAGTTATACAAATAGTCACAACACGTGCTAATCTTGGAAGACAAATCAATGCCAATTTCAACAAAATTAGTGACATGTTTTGTCGTTTTCTCCTGATCTAGATAAGTAATCTCCTCAAAAACCTCAGAGGTCGGACTTGATCGATGCATGTTTAATTGACACTGATATATATTTAACGTATTATATATCCATCAACAATATCTAATGAAAATATTATTAAATAAAAAATGACAAAATACTTTAATTGTGGCCGGCCTCTTAACCATTTTTTTTTTTTTTTTTTGAAAATCCGACCTCTTAACTTAATTAAGAAGGTGTCAAACTTATTAACTTAGCCATCCTATTAATTGTTGGCCACCAGCAAGGACCGCAGACTTGCAAGTAGAAGAAACATTCAGACCACTTGGCAATCAGAGTCCCTACTACCTTAATTTCTGGGCATACATATATGGAACTGACCTGGCACATACTTAGGAACAAATCTTTTTTCGTCCCACACACAACTATTGACTAATACTGTACCTACCTATAATCAGTATAATGTTCTTACTTCTCTGCTACCCCAAAGCCTCAAGTAATTACTTAAATAATTTTAAAATGAGCATACATATATGTTTCCTTAATTATCTCATTAGTAGTAGATATGATCTTTTAGTTATAAAAATGGACATATTTGGTTCTTTAAATATCCCAGTTATTAAAAAGTCTAGACGGAGGAGGAGCGAATCGACTTTTTAATTTAAAAAAAAAATATTAAAGTGAAAATGATTCGTGATATTGAGTGATTTAACTTTTCAACATTGACCCAGAAGGTTATGTTTATATATGTTGAAGACTATACAGGTCTATTTCATTAGAAGGTTTCCCTTCTATGGAAATATGTTGAAGGTTACAAACAGAAACACTACTGCTTATTGGCTTCTTTGTGTATAAGTCTTAGCAGTAGCTTATCAAGAAGTTTGACTGGTTAAGACTTAGCTTGTAGTGCATTATATTATAACCCTCTTTGTTGACTAAGTTATATTGCTTGTAAAATTCTTACTGCTTGGAAAGTCTTATGGTATCTTGTAAAGTCGAAGTGCCTAGAAGTTTTATTGCTGATGATGTTCCTACGTCACTTCTTAACTCTTGTTATATCTGCTAGACTTCTCCTACATGTAAACTCGTATATATTTCTTTCAAGGTCTTGCTATCTTCAAACGTGTGCTATTTCGTGCAAGTTGTACGTGCTGCTATCCAACCTTTACTATTGCTAATATCATAGTTTGTGTTATTATTAAAGCCTTGTTGTTGAGTAACTCTTGTTGCTAAAATCTCTTGATGTTTTGATTAAATCATCCTTACATCATTACTAGACTTGTATTGCATTGCATTGAAGTCTTCTTGTATTTGTTCATTTACCCCCAAAAAAAAATAGTTCGATTTTATTCATTTAAATGTTCGATATTAAGATAATATATATCCTAGTAAATAGTAATTATAAAATTTAAATGAAAAATAAAAAATAAAACATTTTCTATTAAATGATATTGATCAAAATCTAGCAAGTTATATCAAACACACTTGACTAATTCTATTACAATAAAAGCATGCATACACTTTGAACTTTACAAATTATTATGAGTAAACTGCCATTTTGGTCCACTAACTATAGGGCTCCTGTTAATTGCGGTCCACGACTTTCAAAAGTGTTAATTGAATACCTTGACTATTCAATTTTTATCAATTTTGGTCATTTCGGCCAAATTGGCGGTCAAATTTCTCCTAATCGGGTCTGGTTTTGGTTAAATCATACACAATTAAAAAGACGAGTTGTCTCCTCAGATTAAGCATTAATTGGGTAGTTAAGTTTTTCCGGCGAAATTTGACCGCCAATTTGGCCGAAGTGACCAAAATTGATAAAAATTGAATAGTCAAGGTATTCAATTAACACTTTCGAAAGTCGTGGACCGCAATTAACAGGAGCCCTATAGTCAGTGGACCAAAGTGACAATTTACTCAATTATTATTATTAATTATTACCAGGGAAAATTACATTTTTGGTTCTTCAATTATATTCGTAATAAAGACTTAACCCCTGAGGTATATACTTATATGCATGGTCATCTTTAACCTGAAAATTATATATGTACAAAGTGGTGAGTTTAGTCCTTGAATGACCAAATCCGTCACTTTATTAATTAACATATTGGTAGCAGAAATAATTTTTGATGGGCTAGAATCGTCACTTTAGGCATAACTTAGGGATTAAAGATGGTTACACATATAACTCTTGAAATAAGTTTATGTCACATGTATAACTGAATGACCAAAAATGTAATTTTTTTCTTATTATTATAATTATAATTATTATTTACCTAATTAATTTTAAATTATTTTCTTTAATATATTTTAATATAATCATTATTTTACCGTAGAATGAGTACATTATACACTTATTTAATTTTGTGTGACAAGCTAGCATGCATATTTTACCGTATAAATTTCTTGTTTGACACTCTAAAATAGAACCTTCCAATAGGAACAATGGTCTTCTCCATGTTGCTTTTTGTTTTTGTAGTCCACGTTTCCTCAGAGCCATGTACTATGGTTTGACTTCATATTAATTGATTTGATTACTTAATTAATTAGTTTATTAGTAATATCAAAATCATCATTTGAACAAAACAATGGATAATTGACTTTGTTATGGTCGACGTTCACAATAATTTTTCTCCGACCAACCGCTAAAATGATGTTTGCAGGCAGGATCACCTCAAATTAAGCAAGTTAATTAAGTTAAACTAAAATATTATATATATTTACGCTAAATTAATTAATTGATAAGTACGTTTAATTTTGTAGGTTAGCCACCGTAGTTAACAACTTGATTATGAAGTTTACACATATATTGTGGGAAAACTTTTTTAGCTACCGGCTATCACAAATAAAGCAAGCAAAAGACTTTTGCTATAGAGTTTAGTGCTATTTTCTTTTTTAAGAAAATAAAAAAAATTTTAAAAGTTATTTACCCACTAGAGTTTTAACTTATCTAAAACCAACAAGGAGTATGAAATATTTATTTTTTGTGTCAAAAGTAATGTGAACAAAACAATGATGGCTTAGTCAATTTTTATTTATAGTCACGAAAGATAGTATATATGGATAATATTAATGTTGTAGGATTGATCAATTCACAAAGGTCAATGGACATTAAAGCATGGGGTTTCATAGCTTCTCTAAAAATAAACTTTTTTTTTTTACTCCATTCTCAAAAAATGTTACTCATAATATTTTTAGTGCGTCTAAAAAAATTGACCATATTTTAAAAATAAATGATAAAAAGAATTTCATTTTACTAGATTTTTTTTTGAAAACATTTCATTTTACTAGATTACTTTTGTCATAAAAGTTTATTTTTAAATCATATATACTTTTAAGGGTAAATTGAGAAAAACAACACCAACAACAACAACAACAACAACAACAACAACAACAATAATAATAATAATAATAATAATAATAATAATAATAGTTATTGTTATTGTTGTTGTTGTTGTTGTTGTTGTTGTGTATAAAGTAAATAGGATACCTTGTTTAAAACATAAAGGGTAATTTTTTTTAGAGAGATTATATATAAATCATTCTTGTTTTTGTTCCATACAATAAAAATTATAACGTAACTCAATTACAATTTAACTTTGATTTACGGGAAAGCTCACAACTGCTATTCAAATGTAAGGAGACAAACCAATCTAAGTTTACCACAATTGACCGACTCAAACTAGTAAGACCAATAGACCGTTTCCAGGCAAATTATTGTGTGTTGTGTGGACCATGGTCTAAAACAACGTCATTTTGAATTTTGATCTTTAAAAAAAATTCCTTGCCCCGCACACATGTTAGAATAATGAGTATTTTGGGGTAAGATAATGTATTTTATGAATTAGAATAATGTACTTTGTGTGTTAAAATAATATATTATATGAGTTGGAATAGTGTACTTTGTGTTTTTGGACCACCGCCCACATAATACTGATTGTCGATTCCACTGGAGTCAAACTTGGAACCTTATAATTATAAAGCCAATTGTCCAACCATCTTGAATGAAGATTGCTCTACAATTACTTTGACCCTATTTGGTAAATAATCAGTCTATCAGCTAATTTGGATTTATTTGACCACTATTAGTTGTTTAATTTGGTTAAAAAATAGTGTTCGATTAATAAGCTTTTTGTAACTCTAAAATACTAAAATTGAAAAGGCTACTCAAAGCAGCCTTTTCAATTAGCTTTTTGAAAAAAGAAATTATACTAAACACCTATCAGCTAACAGCTAATTTACTAAACAGATTTCTACAATCAGCTAATGTTATCAACTAATCATACCTTCTAACTCAATCAGCTTTGCCAAACATTGCCTTTAACTTTCTAACATTAAACCTCCTTAGAACTATAACAATCAACACGTACAAATATTGTCTCTAAATTAAATAACCGCCATATATAGATCGACAACGTAACCCTCTATTAAAAAAAGTAAATTCTTGAGTAAAAATGAAATTTACAATCTCAAAATTAAATAATCATACATATATTGTTGTGGGCCGAAACGTAAACCGTCGTACCGAACCCCTGGTCACCAAGTCTTTCCTACTAATGTGAAAGTTGGGAGATAGATGTTGATGGGTTTCGTGTTGGTTTTGTTGTTTGTAGCCCTATCATCTCCAACCATATCATAACTTCATAAGATGAGACGATGATGTTGTGGTCAAACAGTATTATTATCTTTTCGGTAAGGAAAGCCACCGAAGTGCACCACAATTAATCTCATATCCCCATATATCGTCCAACCTACATCTATCTTTTTATTTATTCTATTTTTTTTTTTTGGGGTTGCATTCTGTAAAGTTGTCCTCTGTGGGTGCAAGTTGGTGGATGGCTGTTGGTGAACTGTGATATGATGTTTGCATTTATGACAAGAAAGCTTGGTTGATACCTTTCCGTATTCATCTTTTTTTCCTTTTAGAAGCTTCCGGCTTACCTAGTGTTACAAAAATTAGATTGAGATAAGTCTCGATCTGCCTTGATAGTTGCAGAGTGGGGATTAATTAGATTCATAGTGACAACGTGATTTAGAGTTTAACTCCTTAAGCTTTCAACATTAGTGAATTTTGCACAGATTTTAAGATAAAATATGTCACCATGAATGAAAGAGAATGAAGAGAGAAAGGATGCACTAGTACTAGCATTGGAAATGACCTTATAAGCACTAGCATAAAAAGTTCTTGGTTTATAACTCGAGTCACGTCTCATAATTTATCATATCCAAGGCTTTAGAGGTTGATAGTGGAATTATTTGCTATAGCTTTGAAAACAAAAAAAAAATAAAATAAAAATGCAAGTTGACTTTTATACCCAGATTTAATTGTGTTTGGTTAACTATTATGAGGAGAGAGAGAGAGAGATGAGGGATATGAATGACTTGGTAAGGTCAAAGTATGCGTGCATGCAGCTGCCATTCGGAGAAGTTTCATTTTCATTAGCTTTGTGCTTTCCCATTTCATCCCCATTCTGCTCTCTGCTGAAGGAGATACAATTCAACATATATATCCATTAGCCATGCAACATGCATGCACCACCCTCATTCTAACGTACAATTATTATTATTATTATTATTATTATTATTATTATTATTATATAAAGGTCCAATTTCTATGAGAATTAGAGTTTCCCTAATAACAAACAAAGCACATTCGTCCATTTAAGATGATCAAGGACTAAAACTTAAGAAAGAAATATGGTGACATTTATGTAATTACAATTTTGCATTCGAAAACCCTTGAGAATGTATTAGCAGATAATGGATAGTACATTTGTAAACTCTTTTCTAAATATATGCCAAACATTTTCAAATGCACAATCTAATTACAAAAATACCACTATTTTTTCCTAAATTTTCAGCTCTTAATCATCTTGGGGGTTGTTCTCATTTGCACATACCCCTATATATATGTGTGTATGCGCTTGTGGTTCAAATTAGAACAATTTCCCTATAAAACAAATGCTGGGTACAAAGTATGGGTTGGTCTTATCGATCCAGTTGGGTGAATAAAGATAGTTACCGAAAAATATTGCAAAGATGAAAGTTTAAAAAAAAAAATTGACCTTGATTTTTTTTTTTTTACTAAAACTTTAATCATTAATGAATCATGATAGACTCTTTTGATCAATCTTCACTTTTGATCGGATGACTTTCTTCTCATTTGAACCCCTATATATATAATTTATTTATTTATATTTTTTGTCCACTCTTCTTGCGTTTTCTCCATTATATATCTTAGTCCATATTTAATGGTGGATGGTTTTCAATCTTGTCAACTATGTATCAAGACACCTAAAATAATGAATATGTTATTATATGAACTCATTTCCATATGCAGTTGTTCCTGACTTGGTGAGAAAAATTGGTAACGTCGCAATCTCCTCGTCCCTTCACATTAGAAAATACATGAACTAACTATTGGGGAAAGAAAATATATGAACTCATTTCCATATGCAGTTGTTCCTGACTTGGTGAGAAAATTAAAATAGGTAACGTCACAATCTCCTTCGTCCCTTCCCATTAGGAAGTAAGGCATAATTTAGGGTAATTTTAGCCGAGTTAGTTAGGTTGTTCGCTGGTTAACCACATGATTCCAAGTTTGATTTTCAGTGGGAATGACGTACCTATTAGTCTTTTCGGTTTGAGTCGGTCTGTTATAGACAATCTAAGTTGGTTTACCTCATTTTGGTCTTTCGCAACTAAGGATTACAATGAGAGCTTCACCAGCTAGATACACATCTAAATAGCAGTTGCGGACTTTCCCATAAATTAAATTACGGAGGGCTTCACTCAAACACACATTCAGATAGCGGTGCAAGCTTTTCCGTAAATCAAAATAAGATGTAAACGTAACCCAATAACTTAGATCCAAGTATTAGTAAGGAAACTAGTAATGCAATTGTAAAATCGAAATATTAGTAAGTATTGAGGTCTTGACCATCATTCTGGTCGATTTCTCATCTAGCACCCTTTATATTCGTTTTATCTATTTCTTCACTCAATAATTTTACTATGAGCCAAGTGTTCCAACTTCCAAGTATAAGTCTTTAAAAAAAAAAATTAAATTAAAAGTCGCATGCGTATAATGTAAGCATCTAATCTTCTACATGCTGAATTTTAAGTAGGAAGATACAATATAATATAATATATTCAAATTAATAATTCTGATGTTGTCTATAGCAATATAGTATGAAAACTTAATGATCCACCTCGTATTTATAGGTAATAGCTAACGTATATAACATATGCACGCATAGACCATAGTTTTAGGTACTTAATTAGATTACCTATAATACATTCCCCACTTTCAAAGAATTATAAAGAAATCTAATACACTGATCGCTACTGAGACTTATCTTAATATATTAAAAATGAATATGTGTGTGTGAGTGTTCTATCTTACCATGTTGACCAAGATCGACGGTATAATTTGTAGAATTAGATTATACATACCAAACAAAATTCATAGTTAGAGGACGCATGCAGTACTAGTTCAACTAATAGGCCACCAAGAATTGGTTCCATCATTCCGGCCATGCAGCTACGTTAGTTGGCCTATTGCATGTCCAAATTATTAATTGCTAAATGACAAAAATATTACTAATTAATTTCAATTCATCTGATCCCTATGTGATTACTCCTGTATTTCTGTTTTATTTTATTATTTTCTTTTAGTCAATTTTATCTTATTTCGGTCAATTCAATTATTGATAGATGTTTATAATCATCCAAAAAGGCAAAAATATATCTTTATTTTTATATGTAACTATTTTATGTTAGTATTTTAACTCACTACATGTAAATTTTTTTTTAAAAGTTAGTTCTCACACGAGCTAATACGTAACGTCCATTGTATTCTTGCATATTGTAAGTCATATTTTAGATTATTTAAAGTAGATTGAAGATAAAAAGTTTTTTTTTTTAAAAAAATAAAATAAAATAAAATAATGTGTTAGATACCTTGCTCACAAAAAGTGAAATTCTCTCACCTCCATGGCCTTACATCCTTATGAGATAGGATAGTGGAAGGGTAAATCAAGGTGACTCAGCAATCCATTAGTTGGGAGGACTAAGTGCCCACAAAGAACCCACCATATTGAATGCAACTCTCACATAAGGCTTGGTTATGCATCATTGCCCACAATCTACCATATAGGAACCACCAACTGAAATGTCTATGTGGACATGCATGTATATTAGATACATTAACAATAATACAATAATAAAATACTTATAAATTTTGCGAAAGATTAAATTATGATTCAGTATAATTTTAATACATACAAATTTCAATATGTTTACTCACAATAATTCATTAATAAATTAAATACCTATGAATTTCAATAATTTATCTAGACTACAAGTTTTCATTGATAAATTTGTTATTTTTTTGTTTTGTTTTGTTTTTTTTTTTTTTTGTGTAGCGTTGTTAAAACTAAATCAAAATATTTGATTTAATTTTGGTTTAAATAAAATATTAAAAGGAAATATGTGGTTTGACCTTGTAAAATGAAGCTAGGTCCTTGTGTGTCCCTACACCATTTATATCGTTAATGAACACAAGACTTTTTCTAGCAAAAGTAGTACATACACGACCGCCTATGAGCAAGTGGTCAAGTAGTCGTCAAGGTTTACACTTTACATAACGTAGAGTAACGGGAGCAATTCAGTAAATTTTTATTTTTTTGGAGTATTTTTTATTCTGTTACAATGCAGTATTTGTTCACAACTATTTTCTTAACCTACTAAAGCACAAAAAGTTAATATCCAATGAGACTTGAACTCACTCCTTCTATATGAGAGTATAATTGGGTGCGACTAGACCACAAGATCTTGACCAGTAAATTTAGTTAGACTGTTTGTTTAATAATTACAAGATTTCAAATTTAATTTGTAATTCTTTATCAATTAGGGTTACGAGAGGATGTTCACTCAATGCACACAATTGAATTGTAATTACCTCGCTATCCAACAAAAAAATGAAGTAGAGTGGCAAAGTAGAAAATAATTGAGCAAAAGATGGCAAAATGGGAAGAGAGTAGAGAGTAGCCAAACCCCAATACGTATGTACACACACGAAATCATCCCGCTCATTTCCCTTCTGGCAAACTTGAATGCTATGGCCGCGTAATACATTAAAAGTTCGTTGGGGTAGTTGCACCCCTTCTCCTTCTACGCCCATTCCCCTCTTTATAAATTCCCCCAAACCTCAAACCTCCGGCACCAACACATTCCTTAATCCTTAGCTTTCTCTAATCTCTCCCACTGTTTCACATAGCTTCTTTGCTTTAATTTTCCTTTCCCCACATATTTCCTTTTGTCTTTTGATTGAATTCAAACCTTAATTAACCCCTCAATCAATCCAATCACCCTCTTTTCTTGATATTTAATTTCTTGAAGCCATGGCGGATAATAATAACGCCGGCGGGAGAGTTGCGGTGGAGGAGAGGCGGAGCGGCAATAATCTCCCAAATTTTCTCCTCTCAGTGAGGCTCAAGTATGTGAAGCTTGGGTACCATTACTTGATTAGCCACGCCATGTATTTACTCTTGGTGCCCGTGTTGGGGGCCGTTTCGGCTCACCTCACCACTCTCACCCTCGACGATGTGGTCCAATTATGGCACCACCTAAAGTTCAATTTAGTCACGGTGGTCCTCTGCTCTGCCCTTCTGGTTTTCCTGGGGACTCTCTACTTCATGACCCGGCCTAGAAAGGTTTACTTGGTGGATTTCGCGTGTTACAAGCCTCCCCCGGAGGTTATGTGCCCTAAGGAGATTTTCATGGATAGATCAAAGAAAGCCAATATTTTCACCGAGGAAAATTTGTCCTTTCAGAAGAGGATATTGGAGAGGTCAGGGCTGGGGGAGAAGACTTATTTCCCAGAAGCCCTTTTGAGACAGCCGCCCAATCCTTGCATGGCTGAGGCTAGGAAAGAGGCTGAGATGGTGATGTTTGGCGCCATTGATGACCTGTTGGCTAAAACTGGTGTCAAAGCTAAGGATATTGGGATTCTTGTGGTGAATTGCAGTCTTTTCAACCCTACCCCTTCTCTCTCTGCCATGATTGTTAACCATTACAAGCTTAGGGGAAACATCCAAAGCTACAACCTTGGTGGTATGGGTTGCAGTGCTGGGCTCATTTCAATTGACCTTGCCAAACAACTCTTGCAGGTTTGTTTAGTTTAGTTTCTCCATTTCCATTTATTTTGTTTCTTTTATTAATTTGTCTGAAACAATTTATGACTGCAACTTCATATAACTGCCATGGTGGCCTAACTTTAAAGCACATGGGTTGCTATGTTCCCCATCTTTTTACCCCCATTCAAGTGGTCCAAATTCATGGTTTCTTCTCTTGGAGTAATTTCACCCACTCCTACTTTTTATATTTATAAAGTTTCACATCCTTATTGTTACTTCAAGTCCACACTGTGTAAAGTCAAATGGGAGCAAAAATGAAAAAAATTAATGTGATAGTTGCTTTCGACAATTAATTTCTTTTTTTAAAAACTTCACATCTTCCTCCTATTAGTGTGGATACTGAATAACAGACTTTTGCTTACTGTTTACAAAGAGACCTTCATTTCGAGAAGGTGCTGTTACATTACTGTTAGTGTGACTCGATTCTTGATCTCTTATAACAAGTTTATTGTTATGTAACAGGTGCAACCGAACTCGTATGCCCTAGTAGTGAGCATGGAGAACATAACCCTCAACTGGTACTTCGGCAACAACCGATCAATGCTGGTGTCCAACTGCATCTTCCGGATGGGCGGCGCCGCCATCCTCCTCTCCAACCGCTCCTCCGACCGCCGGCGCTCAAAGTACCAGCTCATCCACACCGTCCGGACCCACAAGGGCGCCGACGACCGGAGCTACTCCTGCGTGTTCCAAGAAGAGGACGACAAGCGCGAGATCGGCGTCGCCCTCTCCAAGGACCTAATGGCCGTCGCCGGCGAGGCCTTAAAGACCAACATCACCACCCTCGGACCCCTCGTCCTCCCCATGTCCGAGCAGCTCCTCTTCTTCGCCACGCTCGTCGCCCGCAAAGTCTTCAAGATGAAGATCAAGCCCTACATCCCCGACTTCAAGCTCGCGTTCGAGCATTTCTGCATCCACGCCGGCGGCCGAGCCGTGCTAGACGAGCTAGAAAAGAATCTCGAACTCAGTCAATGGCACATGGAGCCTTCGAGAATGACACTTTACCGGTTCGGTAACACGTCCAGTAGTTCTTTATGGTACGAATTGGCTTATTCCGAGGCTAAGGGGAGGATTAGAAAGGGAGATCGGACATGGCAGATCGCGTTTGGGTCTGGGTTTAAATGTAACAGTGCGGTTTGGCGCGCTTTGAAGACCATTGATCCTGCCAAGCTCAAGAACCCATGGATGGACGAGATTCACGATTTCCCAGTTGAGGTTCCTAGAGTTGCCTCCATCAACGCTTGATTATTATTCTTAAAAACAAAAAAAACATTTAGAATACCCAAAACATGTGTGAAAATTCTTGATTATTTACTTCCAATTCCAAGGTTGTCTTTAATTTTCTTTTTATTGACATTTTAGAAGAAAGAATTAAACTGGCGCGTGTGGCCATTTCCATTGTTTTATACTTGATGTAAAGGAGAAACTTTTGGTGATTGAAAACCACGTTACAGTGGAAGGCAATACTCCAAAAATATATCCACCCATCATTCTCTTGAGTCGTCAATGGCGTTTGTAGTGTATGTAAGCATCCTCCAAATTCTTGTAATTATTACAAATAAATTGATTTATAATTGCCTCGTCCATGCACATTATTATTTTAAACTAAATACAATTAACTAAAAAGGTGAATTAAGTCTTAAACTTTATGGATTTCAAAAAGTCTTATACCTTATACTAAAAGTTAATTAGGTCCTTTTACTTTCAAAAGTTGTAATTAATCTCATCAAAATGTTATTTTCTTGAATCAAAGCTTAAAAAAATTAATTATTGACCTGTAATAGTCCGTCATTAAGGTTTTGGCGAGACTCCGACTAATTTCAATGATGTTCCAGTAATTAAACTTGGCAACTAGTAGGTCGCCTTCTTTGGAGTAAAAAGCGACACTGGTCACATCCTCCATCAAAGAAGGCTACCAACGAGTCACTTTTTCCATTGGAGAAGGCGTTAAAAGGAAATAAGAGACTGTTCGTTAGTCGTTGGTTGCTAGGTCTAATTGACAAAGCATCGCTAATCGAAATCTCGTTGGAACCCTAGTGACCGGCTATTATATATAAGTCAATAATCGATTTTTGAGCTTCAATGCACGAAAATCATATGTTGATAAGTTTAATTGTAACTTTTAAAAATTCAAGATCTAATTGACTTTTCGTATAAAATTTAGTCTATTTGATCATTTTCCCTATAATTAATAACTAAAATATCATTGAAAGGCTGCTTGGGTGAGTCACGATTTATCTCTTCTAGTGACTTTTGGACGGGAATTCTGAAAGTTTAAGATTAGTTTGCTATATATTGAAAAATCTAAGGCATCAAACAACTAAAATATCAATTTTTTTTTTCCGAAATATTTAAATGGACCCGAATAGTAAATAAACTTCGTACACCTATTACCTATATATATAGAGATAACTAGATAAGGGATAAGTAGCATTTCTTAAAAAAAAAAGTAGCATTTGTAAGACAGACATTGCATTAAGTATGGTGTACTGTCGGGGCATGTGAGTTGCCAGTCACATAAGTGTATGTAGTTAGATACTTAGATGGAACCAGCTGGTTTTAGACAGTAACATACACTGTCTGGTGACATTAAAATTTATGGCCACTTGCATTGTAATCTTAATGATAATAATGCATGTATCACGTTCACAACCCACAAACCCAAACACTCTAGTAGACCAAGTCAAATAATGGGCTACCTAGCTTCTCCATCTTTCATGCTTTAAGTCAATACAGTCTGCTTCACCTTCCATGCATGGAGTTGAGGTTGGTAATCTATCTTTTACAGACAACCTTGTAGATAAACAAAACATACCTACTTCAATTCTACTTGTTTTATAATTTGAATTTGAATTTGATTGCAAATGTATAGTATGACATTAGTTTCAATTTATTGAATGTTATTTCCAATCAATTTATTGTGATTGTTGGGCTGCGACTTGAAGAGTAGAGTACAACATCATATCCCACCATCAAAACATGACGTTGACGGCTACATAAGTATAAGGAAATAAAATTTTACATTCGCTACTAACTGCAGTTTTTAACATAGTAGTAAGTGTTTGATATTGACAATTGATATAGATCAGAGTAGGCGACTTTGAAAGTCACAATTGAGGCTAGAAGGTGTGATTGCTGCTGTCACGCTAAATGCTATACAAGTAAAGTTTGCCCGGATAGATACATGATTATTATGTCAATTTAAATTCTTCTATTTAATAACTTATTAGCGTCCATATTTCAACTTTTTTGGTTACCCTTCATTGTCAACTAGTATTAACCAAGACGGTTAGAAGGTGGCATCCATGACCTAAATTTTCATTACTTGAAATTGTAATAAATTAAAATAAAGCAAAATTTGTATGTGATATTGTTGTGTGGCCATTAGTCAACATCTTTGCTGGTATTCAGTTCAAATTCTATCCAAATTAAAGATTGAGTGTTTAACGTGTAGTCAATGAATTCCTACTTGTGAGGACTATAATCATGCTAAATATACCTCAACATGATTAATATTGTAAGATGGGTTTTTTGGGTCAAATCAAAACCTATTATAAGAAATTTTAACAAGTTCAAATGCAACTAAATGATTATTTTTGTAACATTGGATAGGTTTTACGTGTTTTAATATTTTAGAAAGTTAAGAGAAATATCTACCACTTTCATGGTTGAAAATGATTATATTCAATTCATATCATGATGATAATAAAAAATAAAAAATAAAAAAAATAAAAAATAAAGAAAAGAAGGTTTAAAATAAAGTTACTAGGCATGCATGCTAAGAAAAAGAAGCTGGTAAAATCATGGAAGCCAATTCATTTACTTAGATCGCACATGAGTGAATGTAGAGCTGAGAGTTAACCGATATGCCTTGTAAGTTACTTGTGCCAAATAGGAACGACAATTTCATTCAACCTTAACAAAGACACAATTTCTTGTACTAGCAAATATTGGGACGTGAATAAAATTTGGAGACTGATAGGGAGATCTCCTCCCTCCAGAGGGGCATGGAACCACCAAGGCAGGATTTTGGGGACAAATATGTAAACTATATCTTCTATTTCGTTTTTCACAGTCTCACCCCACTATTATTATTCCTATTCTACATGTATTTTATTTCATGTTGAATTATTGTGTCAATACTTAATTGCTTTGATTTAATTTTAATTAGGTTATTGTTTAGTGTAATTAGTAAATAGTAAATGCATGTATGTGAATATTAGTATATGGTTGCTATTAGTATAGAATTTGTTAGTGTAAATACAAACACTATGACCCTACAATTAAACTATATCTCTAATTTGAGCTTTTAGTGGAAGAAATTAAAGGTAATGGAATAGTAGCAATGAAGAAGAAGAAGGCACTGTGTAGCTTGAAGCTCTCAAAAATAAGAATGAAATATATTAAAGTTATCTGATCTCCGGTGTTTGATTACAAAGATAATATTTATACTACTATTTCAGTGGTTAAAATGTACGAATAGTTAAAATGAAATAGTGACACGTGCCATCTCTACTTGTACATACCCTCCACAATCCACCCATTGTAATATGTCATACCAGTGCAAAATTTGCAAGACGTAACTAATTTGCTTTGACGTCATTCTAGTTGTTGAACGTATTTGGTTAGTTGTACATGGTCAAATTGTAAGCTCGGCTACTTATCTCCCTTTGTTTGCCTTATCATCAATAGCCGAGTTAAGCTTTTAGGTCGGTTTACCAGGTTAGATGTGGAACCTATTGGTAATTTCCACTGCAATACTATTGTCATATACTCATATCCTTATCAAAAAAAAAAAAAAAAAAAAAAACTAAAGAAAGAAATAAAGTAAAAGTATATATATATATATTATATATACATCACTAAAAATTGAGATATTGGTCTTACATTAAATATGATTAATATTATAGAAATCCAGGCACATCAGGCGGGAAAATTAGTTGGAACAAAGAATTTATAGCCAGGTAGTTGGACGTGCGGGTAGTCGTCAGCGTAATTTGTTAAAGCCGTTGGAAGTTGAAGATGATGATTACAGTTTTGCCACTTGTGTTCATATTGGTTTCTCCATCTTTCATGGTCTCCATCTACGATGCATACGCCTGATAGCTGCTTCCTGTTAATCTATCTCTTACCAACAATCAATCTTGTATGTAGATAAACAAAACACTACCTACTTCGGAGATACCTACATTTGTTTCACTATATATTTCTCATCTAATTAATTCATTTGGATGGGAACAATTTAGTACAACAAATTGGTCTTAGATCAATAAATTAAGTTTTTCTTTTGGTTCATATAAATGTTCACAGTGACACGAAGTTGCTCCCGAATGGGAGTGCCCTATATTGACATTTTGGTAATAACTAGAAGAGTTTTTTTTTTTTTTTTTTTTTTTTTCTCTTTTTGGAGCCAAAAGTGTGTTTATACACTAATAAGCTAAGAAACCATTTTGACTTTATGGTTATTATCAAACTGCACAAGAGAAGGATTTGGCAATGGATTATAGGGATTGTACGTGGTAGCTTTTGGACGGCTACTACTTCCTGAGTGAAAATGTGCAAATTCAAAATTCAAGTTAGCACTCACTCATTCTTGCATGTCTACAAAATGAGACCCCTTGCTAAGAAGAAAATGTTGGAAAAATGATATCTTGTGATCTATTTCTGAAAGTTACTAAGAGAGAAACTATTAAAGTGCATGCAAAATCAAGTTTTCTATGCTAAAGAAAGAATCGCTTAGATTCTTCAATTTCAAGTTCAACACTCATTTACAACTATATTTCCAAGCTAAGGAAGTTGAGAGATCATTCTAGTAAGGCGACTTTGTGATTGACCCTTAGCTTGGCTAGCTCTTGATTAGGCAATGAAGGACACGTTGTTGAAGAGATCATAGTTGTCTCAATGACTGTCACCGGAAGGAGCTGGATGCTTCTTGGTTCACTTCTATTTTTATAATAAATACATAGTAAAATCCTCCTTGAAGTTAAAGAAGAGTGTGTAAGAAATTTTCCGAACTACTATAAAATTGTTCTCATTCACTCTCTTTCACACCTTACTTTATATTTCTTTAATATTTAACTATGCAAACTAACCCTACTCATCCTTTTCATATATACGCAAATTTCACCAAACTTATTAGCTACAATCTTTTTAATTGGCAAGTCCAAAGACTAACTATTGATTTCTAAATTCAAGCTTACTTAGTTCAACCTTTTAAAAGTTTTTTAAATTCTATTAAACCACCACTTTTTCCCTCGTCTAGACCGAAACCAACATTATGGGGGTGTTTGGTAAATAATTGTTAGCTCATTGGGTTAGTGTGCTTGACTAGTTGATAACATTAGTTGATTGTAAATAGATGTTTGGTAAATTAGTTGTTAATTGATAGCTGATTACATACAAAATGACTTTATCAAAAAGTTAATCGAAAAAACTGCTTTGATCACCTTTTTGAATTTTAGCATTTTGGAGCAATAAGCTGTTACAAAAGTTAATTAATCAAACACTTACATTGGCTGTTTAACAAAATCAAACAGCTCATAATGATCAAATAAATTAAAATTGACTTTTAAGTTAGCTATGTTACCAAATATGGCGTATATGATAGTGTGCGTATGTCCTAGATAATAATTGGGTCTTAGTGATGAGAATTGAGATCAAAGCGTTAAATATCCAAAGTTGCTTCTCCAAGGTTCAAAAATTAGTGCAAAAAAGAAGGTCCAACAAACATTAAATTCTTTTATTTGATAGATGTACTTGGATAGCCCAATATGAATATGGATTAATAATCAACCCCAAAATGGATGGTACGAAATATTCAATTATGTGCAATTGGGTTTGAGAGAAAATAATTTAGTGTTCTAGAAGACCAAGAAGGGGGGCAAGAAAGGCCGCAAATTTTATTGCGGACCGCACATTAAAGCGATGCCGTTTTGATTAATAAAAACAAACGATTGAAACGGGCTCCTTTCCGTGCAATTGCAATTCCTTGTCAACAGAACTGCAGTTCCTTTTCAACACAACTGCAGTTCCTTTTTTATATAACTGCAGTTTCATTCGACAGTATACACTCAAATTAAATATGTGAAATTGTTATTCAGTTTCCTTTCAACACAACTACAGTTTCTTTTATAAATTATAATACACTGCAGTTTCCTTTCAACACAACTACAATATCATTTCGATATAACTACAGTTTCATTGGACAATATATACCCAAAAATGTGAAACTGTTATTCAGTATTAGTTTATATGCATTGCAGTTACATTTCAGCACAACTACAACTACATTTCGATATAACTACAGTTTCATTCGATAATATAAAAGCAAATATGAGGCAATATCTTTTAAGATGAACTGTAATATCAGTTACGGAGCTCCGTTACAACTTACGGCAGTTATTTCTCCTACTTACTGAAACGACATCGTTTTGTGACCATGGTCCTAGGCCATCTTTACGCTATACTTTGGGGCCATCCATTACCCTTTCTATCCCAATACTACCTTTGGACTTGTCCTGTAAATCCAATCCCAATATCGTCATGTTTAATTGCAAATTATAATGTGGGCCATAGTCCACAGTGCTTTGTGGATAGTCTAAGACGGTGTCGTTTCTTTTAATATGTTTGTATAATATATTCAATTTCATTTTATATGCACTACAATTTCATTTCAACATAACTACAGTTTCAATCATTTCGATATAACTACAGTTTCATTCACTCAAATATGTGCAACTGTTATTCAGTTTCATTTTACATACACTATAGTTTCATTACAACATAACTACAATATCATTTCGATATAACTACAATTTCATTTGACAATATACACTCAAATATGTGAAACTGTTATTCACTTTCATTTTATATATAATGCAATTTCATTTCAACACAACTACAGTTTCATTTTGATATAACTAAAGTTTCATTCGACATTATACACTCAAATAAATATGTGAAATTGTTATTCAGTTTCATTTTATATACATTGTAGTTTCATTACAATAAAACTACAGCTATACAATATCATTTCGATATAACTACAGTTTCATTGGGCAATATACACAGTTTCATTTCAACACACCTATAGTTTCATTTCAATTCAATTATAGTTTCATTTGATAATATAAAAATTATAAAAATAATTGTACTTTCATTTTGTAATTAACACACCAAAAATGTGGATTCCATTAAGATGTTTAATACTCCATATATTGACTCTATTAGAGAGACTTTTCTCAACCTCAAACCTGTGACCTCTCACTTAAGATGCCACAGCTATGCCACTTGACCACAAGGTTTTATATACTAATACTAAATTTAATATTATAAAAATTTGAATAAAAAATAATTTCAGTTAAGTCTCATTAATTGAATCAGATAAACAAAATAAGAATGAGGGAGTAACACACACACATAAAATTTTATTTTTTAATCATTTGGTTACTCTTCATTGTCGGCGAGCATTAATTAAGACGGTTAGAAGGTGTAGTTAATGTATTAATTATTTAATTTGTATGTGTTTAGTTGCTTTGATTTAAGGCATAGTTTAGTATTATTTAATCTAATTGAATGAAAGTTATACTCTTCATTAGATATAATTATGTCTTTGAGTAGAAATATATAATGGATTTCTTGAACATTTTGGATGAAAATGGAGTCAATGAGTGTCAAGGTGAAGTGGAGTTATAAAGCACTTCTTGAAGAGCCATAAAGTATTATTTTCAATGGTCTTAATCATATGGACAAATTAAACTAAGGCAAAATAGATCATAAGAGCATGAAGTTGCAATTGTATAAAAAGTAAGTCGATATATAACAATAAATAACAAAGGAACTCAAATTTTTGGGAAAATAAGCGTTGTAGCGCCAATAAGTGTGTGTGTGTGTGTATATAATACTAAATTATGCCTCAAATCAAAGTAACTAAGAACCTACAAATTAAATAATTAATACATTAACTAACTATGCCTTATAACCGTACGTCTTAATTAATGCTGCGCTCGTCGACAATGAAGGGTAACCAAATGATTGAAAAATGGAATCATTTGGTTACCCTTCATTGTCGGCGAGCATTAATTAAGACGGTTAGAAGGCGTAGTTAGTTAATGTATTAATTATTTAATTTGTAGGTGCTTAGTTGCTTTGATTTTTTTTTTTTAGTACTATTGAGTCTGTTACAATAGTTGCTTTGATTTGAGGCATAGTGTAGTATTCCCATTTTTCAATCATTTGGTTACCCTTGATTGTCGGCAAGCATTAATTAAGACGGTTAGAAGGGCGTAGTAATGTATTAATTATTTAATTTGTAGGTGCTTAGTTGCTTTGATTTGAGGCATAGGTTAGTATTCATCTAATCTAATTGTATATATACTAGTGCAAACACAATCCCCATTTTCAATATGGGACAAAGATTTCTTCAAAGTCTTCCAATAACCATTTTTTCAACTCAAATAGGTCTATTTTGAAAATTAATTTTTCCTTGAATATACTTTGACCCAACCCAAATTGAAGTGACACTAAAATGGTCAAAAGTGGCCTAAAGAGAAGTAGATTGCCTCTTCGAGGCATGTCCAACAAAAGCACAAGCACAAAGAGTCTATATCACTTTCATGGAGGCTCAATCTCATGACCTTCCATATGGAAAGAGTTACTACATGTCATCTGAGCACAAGGTGTTTTTGGCCAATTACTTTACTTTGATAATTATGAAAGTGCTTTTGCACATGCTTCAATTCAAATACATGAGATTTATTTCATCGTGTGCTATTTTTAGCTCTTGAGTTAAATTTTTGTTAATTTTTCTTCTTAAAAAAAAAAAAAAGAAAGAAAAAAGAAAAGAAACTCAAAAACTCTTGTGAATCAACACTCTAATCATAATTTAGCATTTAGAGCCACACTTGACACACATACCACACTTGAAACATGCACTGGATGATGAAGACATTTAGCTACACCATTAAACTCTGCTTAACCAAATAAATAATATATTGATTAAGACATTTAAGCTCTACTTAACCAAATAAAGAATTGTGTAGCATAAGAGAAAATGTGAGCCATGTAACTTGCTAATCCCAACATAGGGTGCTTTCAATGTGAGCCATGTCACTTGCTAATCCCTACCTAGAGTGTTTTTAGTAGGATTCAAACTCGTAATTTGTTCTAATATCAATTTTCATGATTAAAGGCTTACCACTATATTAAAAACTATAGCTAGTAGCAAATTCATAATTTTATTTCCTTATATATATACGATTGCGTACCAATCAGTCACGATCCAATGGCAAGATAATGAACTCGGCTCAATAGGTGAGAGCTGAGTTGAGAACATGCATGGAGATTTAGAAGGTTTATCAATAATTTTGAATACTATTGACTCTGTTACAATGTAGAAGGTCTATCAATAATATTAGTTAATTATTTAATATTCTAGTAGATTAATATGATAGTATAAGGAGATGTATTGTATTTATATTTTTTTGAAAACACAAACATAATCGTATATTAGCCAACACTGTTCAGGAGATGTATTGTATTAAAAACTTTGAGATGAATACTAAACTACTGATTTATTATCTCTTGTTTGAACTCTACAAACACACAATGTTAACATAAATTGCCATTTTGGTCCAATGACTATTGTAGTACTGTTAATTGCTATCCGCGACTTTCAAAAATGTTAATTACGTACCATGACTATGATTTTTTTCTCAATTTTAGTACAGCCGGCCAAATTGCCGGCCAAAAACGGCCGGAAAACATTAAACCCACGTTAATCCATATTTGAGAGGGGTAAAGAGGTCATTTCCTATGTTTATTAAACCCACCACGCTAGATTACCAGGATCCGCAGTCGCAGCACCCCTTCCACTGGCACTACTCGGAGTTCGACGACAGCAATTTCCAAATCTGCGGCACCAAATCTCCAGATCGATCGTCGCCGGTAAACGGCTGGTGGCGTATTACCGGAGGATAAACGATGTTGAAATTCTTGAAAGGCGTCGTCGCCGGATCTGGGATGGGCGTCAAGGATCTGCCATACAACATCGGCGAGCCTTATATGTAGTGTTAATCTCGTTTTGATTGCTCATAGATCAGTTTGTGGCAAGTGGTTATAATCTCTTGGATTTTACCTCAATTACTCTTCTTTCGAATGGTATGATGGTTCAGGATAATGCTATCTCCAAGCTTGTTGATTTTGAGTTTATGGATTGAACAATGGTTGGGTAGAGGTTTAAAGAGAAGTCAAATGTTAATTTGCTTGAATCTCAATGCGTCAGTTTAATTGCAGTTCGACGACAGCAATTTCCACTGGCACTACTCGGAGTACTCTCTTCTTCATCGTCGTGCTCTTCGCAATCATTCTCTTAATCACTTTCGTCGTTCTCTACGCGCGCTGGGTGTGCCAATTCCGTCCCCGTCCGATTCAGTCCGCCCACGCGTCGCCGCTCGTCTCGGCGGCACCTCCGCCGCGCGGCCTCGATCCGTGCGTCATCGATAGCATCCCGATCGCGCTCCACCGGTCTGCCGGAAACGTCGGGGAAACGGAGTGCTGTATCTGTCTTGGGATTTTTCAGGACGGCGATGGGAAATGACCTCTTTACCCTTCTCAAATATGGATTAACGTGGGTTTAATGTTTTCCGGCCGTTTTTTGCCGGCTGGACCAAAATTGAGAAAAAAATCATAGTCATGGTACGTAATTAACATTTTTAAAAGTCGCGGATAGCAATTAACAGTACTACAATAGTCACTAGATCAAAATGGCAATTTACTCACAATTTTATATTGTAGAAATTTACAATTTCAATACTAAAAATATACAGTTTAGCACCACGGTCGACAGTGCAGGTGGACTCTAGTCCATGCTATAAGAACTCATGTTTCTTCTTTAAATTGTTGCACAGTACACACTTCAAACCCTTGGCAACACATATATTCCTTAAGTAGCCACGCCATGTATACGTATTTGTTATTGGACCAGCTATGGCAGCACCTCAAGTTCAATCTCACGGTGGCGCTCTGCTCTGCTCTTCTGGTTTCCATGTGGACACTCTACTTCATCATGACACGGCCTAGAAAGGTTTACTTGGTGGATTTTGCGTGTTACAAGCCTCCACCGGAGATTATGTGCCCTAAGGAGATGTTCATGGATAGGTCAAAGAAAGCCAAGTTTTTTAGTGAGGAAAATCTGTCATTTCAGAAGAGGATATTGGAGAGGTCAGGGTTGGGTGAAAAGACTTATTTCCCAGAAGCCCTTTTGAGAGAGCCGCCCAATCCTTGCATGGGTGAGGCTAGGAAGGAGGCTGAGATGGTGATGTTTGGTGCCATTGATGACCTGCTGGCTAAAACTGGTGTGAAGGCTAAGGATATTGGGATTCTTGTGGTGAATTGCAGTCTCTTCAACCCAACTCCTTCTCTTTCCGCCATGATTGTCAACCATTACAAGCTTTGGGGGAACATTCCAAGCTACAACCTTGGTGGTATGGGTTGTAGTGCTGGACTCATTTCAATTGACCTTGCCAAACAACTCTTGCAGGTTATTTATCCGTTTTTGGGTTTCTTTGCCCCAATTTAAAATGTTAAAGGGCTTAGAGGCCTAATTGACTTTTCAGGTATTGTTTACGGACTTATTTGACACTTTTTCCTTATTTGGGAACAACCTCATCCAAGTTTGTGAGGATGTTGATTTTGTAAACATAAGGTTTACAAGTTTGACTCTCTTAGGAGCAGTCTATTCACCTTCTTAGTTTGAGCTGATCAATTATGGGAAATCTAGATTGATTTACCTCCTTGTGACATATTCGCTATGGTTTTCCTCATAGATGGGTTTTTTTTTAAAGCATTGTTTATAGCTCCAACTGAGGCTCCATAACTTCCTATGATAGAGCCACTTTGTATCACTAGACCACAAGTTCATTGGCGAAGATAGCCATCCAGAATAAATATTATGGAATATTAAAAGTTTGATTTGATCTTTTGTAGAGGGTGCATCCCAACTCTTATGCCCTAGTAGTGACCATGGAAAACCTCACTCTCAACTGGTACACCGGCAACAACCGATCAATGCTTGTCTCCAATTGCATTTTCCGAATAGGTGGCGCCGCCATCCTCCTCTCCAACCGCTCCTCCGACCGCCGCCGCTCAAAGTACCAACTCATCCACACCGTCCGCACCCACAACGGTGCCGACGACCGGAGCTACTCCTGCGCCTTCCAACAAGAGGACGCCGCCCAAAAAACCGGCGTCGCCCTTTCCAAACACCTAATGTCCATCGCCGGCGACGCCTTAAAGACAAACATCACCACCCTCGGACCACTAGTCCTCCCCTTTTCCGAACTTCTCCTATTTTTCACGACATTAGTCGCGACAAAAGTGCTCAAAATGAAGATAAAACCCTACGTGCCGAACTTCAAACGGGCGTTCGAGCATTTCTGCGTTCACGCCGGAGGGGCGGCGGTGTTGGAGGAGATAGAGAAGAGGCTTGAGCTAGGTGAATGGCATATGGAGCCTTCGAGAATGACGCTTTACCGATTTGGGAACACGTCCAGCAGTTCTTTGTGGTACGAATTGGCTTATTGTGAGGCTAAAGGGAGGATTAGAAAGGGAGATCGGACATGGCAAATTGCATTTGGTTCTGGGTTTAAATGTAACAGTGCGGTTTGGCGTGCCTTAAAGACAATCCATCCTGCTGAGCTCAACAAGCCTTGGATGGATGAGATTCACGAGTTCCCAGTTGACGTTCCTAAACTTGCAACCATCAACGCTTAATTACTCTTCTTAATAGGAAAATACTACATGCACTCCCATTTCATACTCCCTCTCACAAACTTTTGATGTAGACACCTATTTTGGGACCAACATGATGAAAATATCCAATCCTTATTTGCCATACCAGGAGTAAAAGTAAAGCAGTAAAATTTGGAAGTACATGTAGTATAACTCTTCTTAATAATAGATTTCAGAATAAGTATTCAGTCATATATCTTTTATATTGAATGTGTGTAAACAACAACAACAACAACAACAATAATAATATTATAGCATATATGTATACTTAAAAGAGTTATTAATTAGTTCAAAAAAACAAAAAGAAGCTACTAATTAAGGACAACTTAAATATTAAAAGAAAAAAAAAAAGGGATTTTAGAAGATCAAGATTTTTCTTTTATTTGGTTTATTTCGCTCAAAACGGCGTTGTTTTGAACGAAATAAACCAAATAAAAAACACACACACACACACACCCCTCAGCCGATTGACCAAGTCGGCCAGCCGCCTAAATAGAGCCTAGGAGTGAAATCTCTTTGGCCTAGGGGTGCCTAGCGCCTAAACAGCTACTGCTACTTAAACAGGTTTTTAAAACACTGATTGCCACCTAGAAGCTGCAGGTATAGAGTGTTCAAATACAAAACTTCAATTGTAACTACTACAGTGTCCAATGAATTGATTTTCAATGAATGATATCTCTGTTCAAAAGGGAAAAAAAAAAAAAGTGTAATACAACAATGAAGACACCATATTTCTAATCATACAAAAACTTGCAGACACTTGGCTTTTAACTGTAAATTAATGCTACAATTAACTGTAAACCAATGGTACAAGGAAAGCCATACTGGTCAGCACTGACACATGTTCACACTACCAAGGTAAAAGCCAAAGACCTAAGAGATGTCACAATGCACAGTTCAAGAATAAGCAGGCATGTTAAGTGATGTATAATTAGCAGGGCTGTCAAGGCAAGGCGCATTTGTACTTACATGCCCCAAATCCCGCGAGGTGGTGCCATTTTATTGCTTGGACGGGAGGTTAGTTCATACAATATCCTTGCAAATATATCGGAGTACTTTGATTCACCAAAAAGCATCTCTGCGAATGCGTTTTCATACACTAGCAGAAGAGTTTTGTTCTGTGGCTCTGACACAAGGCTCTCCAAAACCAATGCTGCTTTCCGGCAAATTTCTGGCACAGGATGCGGCGACTTAATCACTTTCAATAAGCGATCTATTGCCCTGAATTCATAGCAATTAGTACTCCAGTCAGGTGTATAAATACAAAATTTAAGCTGTAAAAGTTAACTGTGCTTGACTTCATCTCACCATCTTTCACTAGCAAGCTTCTGTCGGCAGTCCATATTGACTTCTGTTAGGTTGTACAATGCACCGACAGCAGCCGCTTGGGCTTCGGGTGTTGGTAAGCCCATAATATCAACTAATCGTTTATATATCTGCAGAATTTATCAATTATTTGTATCTTTTCCTGGTTTAGTATGCATTATAAATTTAGCTGAAAATATGAATGTTAAGGAAACCTGTGCAGCAAAGGGAAGAAGGAAAGGTTCATTATCAGGATTTATTATCAGACGGCCAATTAATTCTGAAGCAGCACAATGCCAGGCCTTGACAGCAGATCCCAGCAATCCCCTGATAGCAAGCACAGCACGTTTTTCCCTGAATAGCAAAACAAGTAAAAGGTATTCAATAGCTCAGGTTTTATAGCATGATTAACACAAAGCATGATAAGAACTTACGTCATCGGATGGAAAGTAGGCTTTGATGAAGTAAAGATTCGAAGATCTAGCAAGTGAGCCAAATTTACCATTGTCTCAAGGGCATTTGTTACAAGCTCCTCATCCTCTGTTGACATATACATCCTAAAGCACTTTAAAGAATCTCTTGGAAACAGAAATATCAAACTAAAAGTAGAATAACAATATGCCATATTATCAGTACAGAAAAGAAATTAAAGTGACCACTTCTTGTGCTACCTGTAACATAATCCTCCAGACACATAAATAGGGTTTCCAAGCAATGTCGATGTTGAGCCATGATCACTTCATTATCAGGCATGAAAGAGAAGTTGCGGATGATATTAGAAGCAGCGACAGCACAAAGTTGCTTTTCAGCTCGCCCTTCCTCATCCAAATTAAACAAGCCATCTTCTCCAAACCACCAACCAGAAGGATGAGCTTTGGCAGTAAGCTTTTGATCAGATGCCTCTTTGTTGGAAGACCCTGATCCTGAGCTGCAGTGAGGTATCATCCATAATATCCATTTTATGAATTCCAAATGAATAAATATTTAGGGTTTAAGCACAATTGTGCAAAGTTACCTTGGATGGGGAACTGAATTGTTGGAGCTCAAGGCCTCATATTCATTACCAAATCCAGTAACAGCCACATTCGAACCCAAAACCCTCACCCTTGGTGTTTTCACCATCACCCTTGGTAGGGCTATATTACGCCAGTCATCTATCTGTTTTAGGATCACAGCCATCACTATGCACATTTTTTTTCTTAAGCCACATTGGGTATTGGGTACATTGGATGTTTTAGGAGACTTACAACTTGAAGTAAAGCATCAAGCAATCCAGGAATCTTGGCGAGAGGTGTAGCATCTTTGCGAACTTCATCTTTTTCTTTAAATGATAGTAAAGTGAGAGTATTCAATGCCCATGTCAGCTCACTCTTCAGGCCACTTTGGAGAGCTAGAACAATTCTTTTATTATTCTGCTCTGGTGAATAAGCACAGAGAATTCAGACAAACAAGTAATAAGCATGGCAACTGAAAATTTTAACTAACTCCCAACCCTCCTCAACATTCTGATTCTTAAAACTATAATCAGTGTTGCAATGTTAAACAGTTGGAAAGAGACACTGGAGCAGAGTAATGAACATTGGGCCTTTTTCACTCAACTTGGGTGCAAACCACTATCCTATTTACAATTAATAACACCACTAAATTCTAGCAAATTAAATTATTTTTCAGATGACAGTAAAAGCTCTCGAAATGAAAGAAAAGAACATAATTAATGGACTAAAATATATCAAAATCTAACTGGACATAATTCAAACTTCCTCTTCCAAAAGTGGAGCTAGGGCTTAAGTTGAGCTAACCTAAACAGTTAAGCTATCAAAAATTCAAACGCCGAAATGAACAAAACTTTACAGATTAATTGATAGAAACCTAACTGGATTTAATTCAAGTTTCCATTTCAAGGGTGGAGGTAGGGTTTAAGCTGAAAATTTTTCCTCAGCTTGTTTGGCCAAAGAATAACCACCAAATTACTTATGTATATGAGAATGAAATGTCCGTCTGTGAGTTAGGGTTTTTCCGTGAGACTAACCAGCGAAAGCGGAGTGAACTTGAAGAGAGGGACCGAGGAGAGTAGTGGGAGCAACTGAATCAGCTGCTGCAGATGCAGCGGCCGTTGAGGCGTGGCCACTTCCGCTGCCGAAAGGACGGCCTCTCTTGGCCGCCGGAGGGGCGGATCCTCCGCCGTGCTTGCCGATATCTCTTTTCTGCATCTCTTTCCTTCACCTCTGTTGTCCCCGGAAAACTGAAAGAGAAGATAGCTTATAAAGCAATGGGCTAATACTTAATGCCCAATTTTTAAAATAGTGGGCTTTTATTCTCAAAAAATAGTAGGCTTTTAGTATAAACATACATTGGGCTTTCTGGGCCAGAGGATTGATCTTATTATGGTTCTTTATAAATCACTCTCTTAAGTCCAATTGTCCAAGTATCCAAAAAACTTGGAGGAAAATGTAAAAAAAAAAAAAAAAAAAACAGAGAGGATATACTTTGAATTATGTGAAAGCAACCGGCTAGGTATGACTAAGGTTCGATTCAAATTAAATTGGACACTGTAACAACAACACCAGCTATCTAAATTACACTTTTTTTCAATTTATTATGTCCTAAATGTGACACGTCAATTTGACACTTTAGTATCTAGCCCGAACATGAGATCTCATATTTAAACTGCTCATGTTCGTTGCATAAAGAGTGGATACTATTGAGCTTTTCTATATAGATTTGAAGATATAATTAGACTGAAAATATTGTATGGCGTGGTAATAAAATCCTTATTCTGATCTCCTAAATGCCTTGTTATAACTGGACCAAAAAATTATTTTTTTAAAAAAAAATTTCTGACCTCCTAATGACAAATAGCGCTTCAATGCGTCAATAAGTGATAAATTCCGCCAACTAGTCATATATTATAACTCAATTAAATTGGCAAGTGTATTGTGTTGATTTCAAAAAACAAAACAAAATTAAGTGGACAATATTGTTACACAAAGGTGGTTCAACCATGTTTCCCCAGCCTAAAAAAGTTGCTATGAGTTCAATTGACCAAATGAGCTATCTAACAAAACTTTTCCACCTTTTTTTTTCAAAGTAAGCTTGGTTAAGGTCATGGGATTTAATGACAAAAGCATAACCCACTCTTTTAAGCCATAGTTTTTACAATGATTAGATCTTAATTATTGATAAGAATTAGGTAGGAGTTCATAAGACACCTAATCAATCAATATTCCATCATCATAATCATCATCACATATAATATCCTAAAGATGCCTTGACCTTCGTCCCATCCTCCTAAGATATTGTTCAATCATGTTAACCTAATCAAGTTTAATTTAATAATTTGGTGTTTAGAGAGTTCATAATCCATTGGATTAGCTAGTTTGAATTTATATCAATGTTAATTCCCACTAGTTGGCAATTAAACTTGCTATTCATTCTTGGCAAAGTAGATACACCACTGATTTTGGGTTGTTTTCTTTTGTTAGATAGAATCTTTTTTATTTTTAGTTGTAATTATTTTATATAAGAAATGAATCTGAATTTGGAAAATAATATCTTCATTCTAGAACTAGAACCACATAACAACTATATTGAGTAAGTGTGAAATAGGGATAGTCACAGCGTTTGGATATAATGCTAATTTCTAATACACTCAAACTAACAATAATATGCACGCACGTTTTGTTTTTAAAAAAAACAATAATATGCATGTACATTTGTAAAAATATATGAGGTGAGATTTAAACGTGAAATTTCAATATAATAATAATGGCAATTTGGATATATTTAAATAGCCAATGACATTAATGAGATTGAGTATGTCACTCAACAGTTGCTTGTCTTAGTGTTACTATGTTTCGGTGGGTTGTCCAATTGACTATATGTTTTAGTTTACACATCAATTTAAAATCCAACACAATATCCTTTTACAATAATAATAATGGTGTCAAGATTTTTTTTTTCTCTTTTATTTTTTAAATTTCATATAATATTGATGGCAAGCTCTGTGGTCCTCAAAGATTGGTGAAGACTAATTTTTTATTATAACATTATTTTACTAGTGTAGAGGTTGGTGTAGGCTTTGATAAACTAATTATAGGTTAACAACCACAATGCAATAAAGTTGTAATGAATCTAATGATTAGACACAATTGTAAACATAATATGCAACATGCATTCATCTTGCATTCAAATCTTAGATCAACATTCACATGTAGTATATATTTAAAATCATCAATTGGTAATACAAGAACAAGATCTATAAGCATTATTTTTTAACTTAGATTATCCCAATTTCGTTGAATTAACTCTAAACTCAGAGGACCCCGTCCCTAGAGCCTATGTGTAGGTAAATCGCGAGTTGTAAAATTAGCCCACAAATTAAATCTTAATCTTCATGTGCGCATAAGGGGCACAATCCAAACCTTCCAGTATCCTTAGGCTTTTTACCCAATATATACTTTTGATTAGTGGTTGTAAGTTTTTCTCTATCACCCAAAAATTATCAATCTGTAATTAGAAATTTGATATATATTTTAGTAGTAAATTACATTGAATTTCAAATAATCAAATTTAGTTAAAATCCCATCTCACCTATCATTATCTCTCTTTTAACACACGTATTTTTAAGGTTCGAACTTTTAAGTTACAAATGACTCGTGTCATCTCATATATGCATTATAGGTACATATTATAATTTTTTAAAGGAATAAGGGTCAAATTGGCCACTGAACTACACACAAAAATGCAATTAGGCCATCGAACTAAAAAACAATGCAATTGGGTCCCTGAACTATACGAATTCATGCAATTTCATCCAAAATGACCTGTTTTACCTTATGTGCCGATTACCAATTTTAAAAATGATAATTTAAAATAATTTTAAATAAAATAATTAATTAAAATTAAAAAAATAATTAAAAAAAATAAAACTGCCGGCCGCGTCTCCGGCCGGCCTCGTCTCCATGGCTGGAGACGAAGACCTTCGTCTCCAGCCATGGAGACGAATCGTCTCTTCGTCTCCTTGGCCGGAGACGAAGCGGACCTTCGTCTCCTTGGCCGGAGACGAAGCCGACCTTCGTCTCCATGGCCAGGAGAACCTTCGTCTCCTGGCTATGGAGACGAAGGTCGTCGTCTCCATGGCCGGAGCCGGAGACGAAGACGAAGCTCCAGCCATGGAGACGAGGCCGGCCGGAGACGATTCGTCTCCGGCCGGTAGTTTTTTTTTTTTTTTTTTTAATTTATTTCAATTTCAATTTCAATTATTTATTTTATTTAAAATATTATTTTTAAAATAGGTAACCGGCCCATCAGGTAAAACAGGTCATTTTGGATGAAATTGCATTAATTTGTGTAGTTCAGGGACCCAATTGCATTATTTTTTAGTTCGATGACCTAATTGCATTTTTGTGTGTAGTTCAGTGGCCAATTTGACCATTAATCCTTTTTTAAAATATATATGATTAATAGAGGAATGGGTGGTGAGCAGGTGAAGTTTTGAATGCAAATCTACTATATGGTGTATGGAGTAAATCCTAAAGACTGGTCAAGCTCTGTCATTCTGATTTATGGAAGTATCAATTTTAGGTCAGAAGTGTTAAAATATTTGACGCACACGTATACAACAAATTTATAATAGGAAATAATTACAAATTTAAATACATTATTATTTCTCGTTATTGCCACGTGTAATAGGAAATAAACTTTGTTTGCTTTTCACCCTTTTGAATTTCAAGAATTTTAGAAGATCGATGTACATGCCATTTGGTTTAAGTTTTAGAAGTATTTACGGAGTAGTAATTAGCAAATATCAAATAGGGAATTGCTTAATTTTGCTAAAGTTAGACACATTTTTAGAACATTAACGAATATGTTATTCACCAAACGACCGCTATGACAGATAATTCTTATAATATTATTTTGTTTATTATTGAAATTTTAAGATAAATCACATAGAAAATGGCTATATTGTGGTATAAATATGTGTATGGTCTACTCTCAATTTGGGTTGAATCAATGTGGATTAGGAATCTTCGTAGTAAGACGAAGAAATTAATATATTGTACACTCAAAACGGATAACGAGTGAATGAGAAATTGATTATCAAAATAAACTCATTTGAGTCAAAAAATGAAGGTGAAAAGGCTTTGTAAAAGCACTCGTATGGGAAGTAGGTTTGCACAAGAGATATGTTGAATTGTATAATATAGAGGCTCTTTATCGCGTATAGAAAGTGCAAATCAAATCTAAAAATAAGCCTGAAAAGGTTGTCTTGAACTTTATCTTTCCTTCTTTGGCTGGGTTTAAATCTCAGATTTTCAAAATCATTTTTCGTTTTATATATATTGTTTAGATTTGTCCACAAGTTCTCACCGGAGAATGATTTTGATATGATATGGTTAGGATTATATATATATATATATATATATATATATATATATATATATATATATATATATATATATATATTCTTTGGAATAAGAATTACAGTAGTAACAGTACAGCATAAAGAAACAGAAAAGCAAATAGGGAAGAAATTTTATAAAGTGAGAGGCAAGATACCCATTCCTGGACCACCTGTTGCCTTTAAACCCATTTTTAGTAACGGATAAATACATTAAAAAATATTTTTCAAATAAAAAGGAAAAACAAAAAAGACCATTAAAGCAAACATGCTTTTATAAAAAAATAAAGTAACGGGGAAGGGAAAAGTTCCTTCAAACTCACTGAAGGACAATGTTACATAATCAAGATCATCTCACAATACCAATAACAAAAATAATCATATTACTTTGTATAATTTTAAATTTGTCAAAACTTATAGTCGAATGATATGACGGTCTATTTTCTAAATAGGAAATTACAGATATAACTTCAATAATATAGATTATCAAATAAACAAGGTTAAATAATATATGGAAAGACAAATTAAAAATGCATATCAAAACTTGTAATTTAAAGAAACATAAAACTAATAATTTATATGAAATGTGGCCTCCGGAATCAACTCACATGGGCAATAAAGCAAACAGGTTAAGTGCGTAAACAAATGCTCATCCGATATCAACTACTTTACGTTTAATTTATGTTTATCCATTAATTTGGAATTTGGATAAGCTATTGCGAAGAAGGTGCTTACTGCTCAGTTCAACTTTTTTTTTTTCTTCTTTTTTTACAGTACAATATGCTCTGATCTGATCATCTACCGGTTTCCGATGGTACAAATGTACAAATCTTGGAATATGTGCGTTTTAAGATTGGGGTGGAGCCTTGAGGGACCCAACTCCATATTGCCCTGTGATGTTGACCACTCTACCGTCTTGCCTTCCCTTAAATAGCCCCACCCTCTCCTATGCTTCATCTTATTTGCAAATTTACCCTATTAGAGGACCACTAAGGCAAATATTTTTGAGCCGGCTAAGAGTATATACTATTGCCACATGATCTTGCTGTTACTCATCAAGCAACCATAGGTAAAAAAAAATTAAAAAAAAAAATGAAAAAGCTAACTGCCAACGACTAAAGTTTTGTTTTGGGAGAGTCATGAGATTGGAGCGATTAGAACGATGATAGTGAAATTAAAGTTGATGGACGTTTCCAAAAGAATCCTTAGAACATTTCTAATAGTTGTAGTTTTTGAGAAGTTTTAACAGGTGTGATTATGAAAGAGAAGTTATGATGGAAGGGTCCAGAAGGACAAAAAAAGTAAAACAGATTTAAAAAGGAATTATAGATTAACGCACCTGGGCTTGGTGTTGCACCTCACACGCCACAAATGGCATTGATGTTGCACTGTATGCATGTGGAGCCCATCTCACTACCAAAAACCAATGTTCTTGCCGTGTGCATCAGTTTAGAATTTTTTTTAAAGAGCATTGTTCACCGCACGAAAAGCTTTAACCGCACATGAACTCTTATATATATATATATATATATATATATAGTGTTTTATAGTGTTTTTGTCTCTCTCTTTTGTATTCCTACATATTCTATCCCCTTCCCATTCCCTTTTCATTCTCTTAATGGAGTCAAAAGCCACTCGAAGTAGGTTTTTTTTTTTTTTTTTTTTTTTTTTTTTACATTTACAAATTCTTTTCAATATTATATTTCTCATTTATTTATAATGTGCTTGATTATTTTTGTTCTTTTTTTTCCCCTTATACTTAGCTTTTACTACTTCATTCATATACTGATTATAAAATTTATGTGCATCTATATTTACTTTGATTATATAATTTACCTCTCAATTTTGTGCATTGGGCATTTTCTATCGTACTATACATTACACATGATAATACAAGAGCCAATTTCAGTAGATCTTAACAAAAATAAAAATGTGATAGTGGTATAGATTGCGTTGACAATTATACCTTCTCTTCTTTTCTGTTCTCTTTCTTAAAAAATAAAAAAATAAAAACAATTGTACACATTACAATTATTTTTTAATTTTTCTCTTTTTTCTTTTCACTTTTTCCATCCTTTTCAGGTATGAGAAGTAAAGGCAAGGTTGTCTCAACTTTAAATCTTCGCATATACATCAATTAAGTGGAAGCTGCTATATGTTAGCTTTTTTACTTCATTAGTTTCTAATGAATTAAAAACATACATGATTCTCTATTAACATAGTATAGTTGCAAAAGTATGTATTTGCAATTGATGTTGGAATGCTGTTTTCAAAAGAATCTCAAACCCAAATGCAAATATGATTTATACTCCAAATTGTAAAGTTTGTAAGATGAATTTAAATAAGAACTGAAATTAGTTGATAATACAATTCATTTATATTTCAATACATTGACACAACTATGTGAATATGTGATATAAAACATAAATTCTTACATGTTCGAATAAGTCGAATTACCAAATAATATATATATATATATATATATATATATATATATATATATATATATAGAGGATCGCGTTCAGGTGCGAACTGGCCGCACAGGAGAGAATTGCGGACGAATCACAGCGCGCCACGTGTCCGGAATGTAGTTGCACCTTACGTTATAACTAGGTGCACGTCATGTTATAACTAGGTGCACATAGGTGTACACAGGTGCATAAATGTTAACAAGGTAAATTACTTGCACCTGCAAGTGAAAATAGGTGCACACGTGCAAGTGAAATGTATTACAAGTGCAAGTAAATTATACAATGAGCATCGATGCTAAGTGCACCTAATGTTATAACTATGTGCACCTATTGCTATAACTAGGTGCACATAGGTTGCAACCAGGTGCATGAATGTTAACAAAGTAAATTACTTGCACAAGTGCAAGTAAAATGTATTGCAGATGCATGTAAAATGTATTATAGGTGAAAGTAAATTGTACATTGAGCATCAATACTAAGTACACCTAATGTTATAACTAAGTGCACCTATTGCTATAACTAGGTGCAACCTATGTTATAACTAGGTGCACCTAATGTTATAACTAGGTGCAACCTATGTTATAACTAGGTGCACCTAGGTTGCACCCAGGTGCATGAATATTAACAAGGTAAATTACTTGCATTTGTAAGTGAAAGTATTTGCAAAAATAGGTGCATGAATATTAATAAGGTAAATTATTTGCACTTGTAAGTGAAAATATGTGCGAAAATAGGTGCACTTGTAAGTGAAACTAGGTGCATTTTTAAGTGAAACTAGGTGCACTTGTAAGTGAAACTAGGTGCACCAAAGTTCCAGTTATTTACAAAAATGCCACCGCGTCATTTTTTTAAAATTGCATCTGATTCGTTGATCTGGACACGTGGACGACTGTGGAGCGTTCTCATTTCCTACCTGGGCGAGAGTTTTCATGAGAGTGCACCCCTATATATATATATATATATATATATATATATATATATATATATATAAACAAAAAATAAATTTAATTTTAAAAAATTAATTCTAACCAAATCTTGGTACGATCTACGAAACCAAAATTTATTTATATAAAATAAATAAATAAGGAAAATAAGGGTTTTATAATTTTGAATAATAAATCCAACAAAAGAGGAAAGAGCAGGAGAAATTCGATTTGTGTGTAACTCACGCTTTCCTTAAAATCGATTCACTACTTCCAGAGGATGTTAGAAGCGTTGTAGCGTGAGTCTCACAGGATAAAATAGATTATAGCTTAAAGTTTGAGCACTCAAGAACAACAGGCGAGCACTTCGTTCCTTTAATAGAAGTGTTGCAAGAATTTTTAGAAGAAAATAGTTGAGAGAGATGGAGAGACTTTCTTTAAAACTGATCTACTACCTCTAGATGGTGTTAGGAGCATTGTAGCGTCAGTCTCTCAGGATAAAACAGATTATAGCTTAAAGTTTGAGCATTCAAGAACGAAAACAGAATAATAATTAAAACCATGGCGTTAACACTAGTTTAAAATCAATAACTTTCAACCCATTAACTTGCACATAAAAGAGAGCCTCTATACTATACAATTCAATTTTTTTTAAACGACTCTTGTATATATAGTGGTGCAAATCCACTTCCCAAACCAATGTGGGACAAGTGCTTTATCAATGTTTTTTCGCCTTCATTTTCCAACTCGAATGGATATATTTTGATAATCAATTCCTCATTCAATCATTATCCGTTTTCATCATACAATATATCGATTTTTTCGTCTCACTACGAAGAACTTAAATCTACTTTAACTCAATCCAAATCAAAAGTAAACCCCATAAATAATTATACTACAAAATAGCCACTTACATACCATTTTTTTGCTAAATATTTCAAAACACTAATCAATTTATTTCATGAATTATCATGTATCAATGTTGAAAAGTATGACTGACCAACGAATAAAAAATGATTTGATATAGTGAAAAAACACTCTAGCATATTAAAAATATAACGGTAATTGTTGATCAAGTTAAATGTAGTTTTTGAAAATTCATGTTGAAATAATATATAGTTCTTGAAAATTCATCTTACAGATGGAATACTTCTCTCCTCTTTTTTTTTTCTTACAATTATAAAATTTCTTTGCTTTCAAAAAAAAAAAAAAAAAAAAAAATTTCTCCCTATAGCCTATAGGCACCATAATTATTCTCCCTATGGTATTGGCAGTACGTGTTTCTTGTGACAATGGCAAAACTCATAGCTGAACTCTGTGAAATTCAAATCTGCATTTTGCACTGCACAAGCAATCAGAAGTGTGCATTCCAAAGCCACAACAATGCAAGAAACAGAATAAAATTTTATTTATTATTATTATTATTATAGATAAAGTAGAGTGGGTGAAGGGTTGCTTTCATAGAGGCATTATTGTGGTGAAAAACTTTGTGCAATTTTGCTTTAATTTTTTATTATTATTATTATTATTATTATTATTAATTTTTTTTAAAGGTGGGCCCTACTGCTACTGAAAAAAATACAGTAGTAAATAGAGAAAATGACCCCAGGGACCCACCAGGAAAACCAAAAATGTAGTCCTCAGACCTATGCCCTCTCTCTGTTCACTGACCCTACCCACTTTGATGACTATAATAATTTACACACACACAAATGGATTAGGGGTGCCCCACTGCAAATCATTGTTACATATATACAATGCCTCATATTCAACTATGTTAAATATTAGTTTTTTACAACCAATAATTTAATACACATAATTACACTCACACCCTTGTTATTTTTCATATTTGCTCATGCATCCTCTAACATTTCAAAACTATTTCAATTTACACATAATGACGATTTATATGTAGTATTTTCCAATATTACTTTACTTTATATGCTTTATTTTATCCATTATGTTTATTATTCATTTGTGAAACAAAGTATTATTTTTTCACTTAATTTCTTTATAACTTTGAAGTTCAAGTATTTTGTATTAACAATGCTTCTAATATAACTCATAAATATATAAATTGAATTGTAATCAAATCATGTTAATTAATCAAATCAGATACATAATGCGCATGTTTGGTAAATGACAGATCCGTCAAAATTTTGACAATATTTGTCATTTTAGGTCAAACGCTAAAGAAGGTGTTTGGTTATTCAACAGTTTGGAGCAGCGGTTTGCTCCAAACCGCTAAAAATGCAACGTTGCATTCGCAGCGTTTGCACTTAGCGTTTAATTGGGAAAAGATTTTCCTTTCCTCAAAACACCCTTGTATTATAAAAAAAAAAAAATGTTTACTGCGGAGCCGTTTCAGCTCTGCGAATGCAATAGCCAATATAAAACAAGACCCTAATATAATCCGTTATTTGCTAACTGATAACACAATCTGCTAACCGCTGATTGTCAAACAAACTAAGGCCAATAAAAAAAAAAAAAAAAAAAAAAAAGAATGTACGGAGTATATATAAAAGTACTACTCATCTCAATAATTAAACTTTTAACGATAAACATACAAGTTAAAGTAATTTACATTAACCTTTACTTTAAAAATTAAACATGAAAGGTGACAAATACAAAAGAACAACAAATTTATTTTGTCCTTAGCTCTATGTATTGTGAATTTCATATATATTATTGAACCAAATCATGTAAATCTGATGAGTAAGCAATTATAGGTATAATTAAAGTAATGTCATGAAAGAAGGCAACAGATGTAGATTAGGTGTGGGTGGCAGGAGCCAATTGTTTGTTTGCAGATTGGAATTAATCATTTATAAGGTGGTCAGGTGGATAAAGATGATCAGTCACTCCAACCTGTGTTCTACAAGATTACCTAGTTTAATAATAATAATAATAATAACAATAATAATTCTTCAAAAAAAAAAAACTAATAAACTAAGTGCAAATAAATATTTCAATACCACATTACCAAAGGTTATGTGATATAATATGAACCAAATATTACATTAGAATGTGGTACTCTATCTTGGTATATTATCTTAAATCAATGATCTAATTGTTGCCTTTTTTTTTTTCCTTTTCAAAATCAACACATTAGTAATTTCATAAAATCATTTCTTAAAGATATTTGTCAAATAAATTTGATAACATTTACTCCATATATCCCTATGGAAAGTGTTATTTGGATCCACTAAATTCTTATGCAAAATGTCAGAAAAAGCAACCTGACTCATAAAAAAAAAAGGGTTATGAGGTATAATCTTTTTATTTATTAATTATTCATGAATTAATTTATTACATAAAATTTAGTATAAAAAATTTCAATTCACATAATATTGTCCTAGTTGTATGCCCATCCCTTGAAAATTGAGACAAGGCATGTGGGGTTTAACCAATTGAAACTTATGGCTTTTCATTAAAATTTATTTAATTTCTAGTTGTTGGTACTAATCTTATATATAATGACCATTCTCATAATAAAAATATAAGAAAAATAATTGTGATTTTTTTTTGCGTACACCAATATTATTAACATTGTGAGACTAATCCGAATTTGACATGTGTCATTCCAACAAAGTATGACCTATATTCCAGAGATCGAAAGCCTAGCCCTTTAACCTCCAACCTGACAGTGTGGTCTACTTACCAATTATCCCAAACGACAAGATCGAAAATTTGTGATATTTGATTTTTTCTTTATCTTTTGATATATCTGATAGGATTGAGTTTTAATTTGGTCAAGTCCCATTTAAGAACAGTTGTTCTAAAATTATTACTGGATAAATTTAACACTCAACCTCATACTTAAAGATGGATGTACCCTCCACCTCCACTGGATCTTATACTCTTGGACAATGTTTAGAGTCATAAATTAACCCAAAAATCCAGAGATTTGGAGGAAACCAAAAAAAGTTGATATTCTTTTCTTGGATCTTACTGCCATGCACTCACAATATTCTTTACCGGTTATCTCCCCCACGCATTTGGACTTGGTGTTTGAGTTCCCCCAAATGCTCCTTTCTCTTTTTCTGATCATTAATTTATAGCTTTTTCTTTTTTCACTGCGTCCACTACTTTTGTTTGCCCTAATAATCATATGCAATTATGCACACCTATAATAATTCAAAAGTTTTGTGAATAAAATTGATGGAATATAATATAGGCTATTGACTTGTTCCAATAGGTTCAATTTACTATTGGCTCATGTTTAAGCTGTCCAAGATAACTAATAAGCGGGCATGTATGGTTAATAGGAATTAGACTGGCATTTAATGTTCCTCGATATTGTATCACTAAATCAACACCAGATGGTTATTATCTCATAAAGCGTAATATATTATGTATAAGTCAACTTCTCATATACTGTGAAAATTGTAATATGATTATATTTTTTTCTTTTTTTAAGAATATGATTTTGACTTTTACTTAAATGCCATTACTCTATTGGAATTTAGATGGAGTGAAGTAGGGGTTTTAGCAGGACACATCCAGAGACTAGTAATACTGGCAGGCCATAAATGACCACTTATTTTCCTTCTCTATTCAACAAAATATCACGCATCAACAAATCCTGATGTGTTAGGTTGAATTTGATCGATTCAGAAATTCGAAGAAAGAATTCAATTTGGTCAAACTAAGTAGTTAAAATGACAATATAACTTGCATATATACATTTATGGTTGGTTCGAACTCAGGAGAATAAAAAGAAAAAAAAAATGTTAAAGCTAGAATTTTTACCAGCCAGATTAAAAAAAAAAGGAAAAAGAAAAAGAAAAAGAATGATTGGCAAGGCACACGGAGAGAGAATACCACGTTATTCAAATGAAAACTCCCTTTCTTTCCTCCTTATTACCTCCGCTTCACGGCGTAACCCCTTGGCGTTTTCCAATCTCTCACCTAAAACCCATCCATATTCCATAACGCAATATATAACACTACCATATATAAATGGACAAATAAATTACGTAGTAAAATATTCATTTTGAAAATTTCCTTTTTTTGGGTTTCTATAAGTAGAGTTTATTACAGCAAGGGGTATATAGATTTTCTTTTTTCTTACATCAGACCCTGCAACCAAAAACAAGGGACGAAAATTTAAAGAAAAAAATAAAGGGGAAAATATATAAAGATTTCCGATTATCTGGACTCCATCTCTCTCTCTATATACTTTTTGTACTGGGAGGAAAAAGTAAAACAAATGGAAAAGGTTAGGAATTTATCCGAGTAAAAAAAAAAACAAAATTTTTTCAGGATTTCTACTTGAGGAGGGCAGCCAATCCGGTGACGACGGCCTTGTTTCTCTTATCAGTGCCTTTCGGCTTTATTGCCGGCGGTTGCCATTGCATCACTTCCGGCTGTTTCGGCGGCGACGGTGAGACAGATAATCTCGTCTCTTCCTCTCCAAAAATTAGGTCTAATTCTCCACACTCGCTCTCAGCTTCAGCTTCAGCTTCAATTTCAACCGCTTCTGGCTCAGGATCGGCTTCAATCGGCGGCGGCGGCGGAGGAGGAGAAGCGCGGGTGTAAGGGCTGAGCCACTTGGCTTTCATATACTCCGCTTTACGCCAGGGAGCCATGTGCATCCCCTTCTTCTTCAAGCTCAGCCTCGCACCTTCCGATACGATCGACACGATCTGCTGTAGCCGATCGGATTTTCCGACGAAGATGAACGGCAACAACTGCAAAATCGCCTTGTAACTTCCCGTTGACCTTGCTATCTCAAACTCCGATCGGAAATCCACATCAATCAACACTCTTTCGCCTTCCACAATTACATCAATATACTCATATTCACCTGCGGCAAAATATAAATCATTCATCTTAGAACCAATTGATTACTCCGTAATTAACAATAATAAACACAGTAATCATAAATACGTACAGATATTGAATATGTATACAAACCTGCTGGAATCAAGGAGGTCTTTTCCCATTTGGATTTACAGATGGAAGCGGTGTAGCCGAGAGCTAGGAGACCGTCGGCGACGATTTTCCTGAAATCGTCTTTACGCTTGCAGGTTTTGTTCTTCTCTACAATTTTGGAGGTGTCTGCTAATATGTTTCTCTCGGCAACGCTCGCACAAACAACCAAGCTCTGGATTGTAACAGCAGAAACTCAATCAGATAATTGATCCGAAACGAAACATTAATTGATATAGAAAGTAGGAAAATTCTGGAAATTAGGTAGGTAGGTACCTTGAGAGTATCGGATGAGTCGCCGAAAGAGGAAGAGTTTGAGAGAGAATCAGCGAAGCCAAAGGTAGAGAAATCAAACTCGTCATCGGAGCTGTCGTCGCCGTTGCCGTTGAAGCAATTGCAGCGGTTGCGTCCGCATTTCACGGCCTTGGACGGCTGCTTCTCATTGCTCTCCTCGATGAAATTCTGGACCATCTTCGCCAGGCAAACCGAGCTCGGCTCAAACTCAACCGCGGCGGCTTGAAATCCTTCCTTGCCGTACGGCAACTCTCCACCACCAGCCACGGCAACCGCGTTGAGCTTCTCCGACGTAGATGAATTCCGTAGAACGCTTGGAAACGGTCGATCGAAGAACCTCTTGAATCGAGATTTCGAAACCGGCTTGGCGGAGTCATTTCGAATCGACGATTCTCCGTAAGCTTGCGAATCGATCGGTTGAATCTTCGTCACCGGCATTTCTATCTTCACAAGTCGTAATTCCTCTGCTACACTATAGCCTAAACCCTCCTCCTCTCTGCTTCTCTCTCTGTACAGTCTAAATATACTCGTTTACACAAACAAACTCGGACAAGGCAGTTCTGCTGCAATTCTCAGAAACTAGCTTTGCGCGTTCAAAGTCAAATCAGAATCAAAACCACAGCTCTATCTTTTTCAGAATTGATACCACAATTTACACAAATACACGGAAAGAACCTAAAAAAAATCACGAAATTAATGCTTCGAAAACAGCTTCAACCAACCGATCATCGTCATATAACAAAGATCGTATCACAGAATCAATCAGAAGTACAGCAATCGGTTATATTTACGCGAGGAAAAACTGGGAAATTGCTATTTTTATACCTTCTCCCGTTCTCACTCTTCGTGAGGTAGTTGAAGAAGAGAATGAGAAAGAGTGTGGTTTCGGTTAGGGATTTTCACGGAAAACGTGACGGTGATGAACTGAAGCACGGACATTACATTTGTGAAGAAAGGGATTTCTCGCCGGAATATTCATTTCCGGCTTAGTTACAATTACCGACGGGAAGAAACGTGGGACCTGTGAAAGATTTTTAGTTTTTTTAAAGCCTTTGCGGGGTGTTTTGTGTATTTGAAGATAAAATGATAAGAGCGGATTGGAGCGCTTATATAGAAGAACGTGAAGGGACCAAGAGAAGTATGAGGCTCTGCTGACGTGGAACACAATGGCACGTCGGACACCACGTTGCAGTAACAGGTTAGTCACACGATCATGTTGTTGAATGGTAATCTAATACCACTTATTTGACAATTTTATACTGCGAATTTACTTTGTCACAAAAAAAAAAATAATAAAAAAAATCCACACAACATTGTCCACTGTAACTAATTAATTACAAAATATTTTTTAAAAATGACACCTTAGTTTGACGCTAATAAATAATTTTAACATCCCATGTCATATGAGATTTCTTTTTTCACCATAGTAATTATAAAATTCATATGATATGGCACAATGCAAATAGTTGGTTATCTAATTAAGGACTCTTAACTTAATAATTCAAAGTTTCAAACATGTTATGCCAAACTAGATTTATTCTATCAAGAGTAATTTTATGATTTTATCTAAAATTGTATTGAGATGAGTATAGGACAATATTATTGTTCATTTCAATTAATATTTGAATTCATATTATCATGATTAAACATATAAATTGAAAATAAATTCAGGTATCCAATTAAAGCGCTCATTTTTTGTTTCGTGTTGTGGCGAATTATAAATTTATCACTAAACTAAAAATAATATGTTACTATTTTTCTCTCCGTGACAATTTGACATAATCAAGGTGAAAAATGGACATAAGTCTATTAACACATTTGACATAAGCAATCAAATATAAACAGACATCCAATATAATTAATTTTTAAATTCTAAAAAATTCCATAGTACTTTTGGCCAAAGCAATAGAAACCTAATACTACATTTTCTGTTTTTACTTTATGTTTTACTTAAACTGGGGTGAGATTTTAGTCGTTGATCTAATTTAGATCAACGGCTCAAACCAAAGTTTTTTTTTTTGTTTTTTTTTGTTTTTTAAAAAACTTGCTTCCTGGTAATATGGATGCAAATGACCAAGTGTCTCGAACTAATGCACCTTAAGCTTCGAAAATAATGTACCTTAATCTAGAAAATAATTCACCTTAAGTTTTAAACGTACGTACTTTAATAGTTAAATTGATGCACCTTAAACTATAAAGTTAATTGAAGCCTCTTAAGCTTTAAACATACGCACTTTAAGCTATAAACTTATGCATTTTAAGCTATAAACTTACGCACCATAAGCTTCGAACTTATGCACATTAAGCTGGAAAATAATGCACTGCTTAAGCTTTAAACATACACATCTTAAGAGTTAAATTGATACACCTTAAACTAGAATGTGACGGATTGACGCACATTAAGATTTAAACATACACATCTTAAGAGTTAAATTGATACACCTTAAACTAGAATGTGACGGATTGACGCACATTAAGATTTAAACATACGCACCTTAAGCTATAAAATTACGCACCTTAAGTTTTAGACTTAAGCGTCTTAAACTTTAAACTTAGGCACCTAGCACTATAAACTTACGAACTTTAAGCTATAAACTTATATATCTTAAGCTTTAAACTTAGACACCTTAAGTTGTGACCTTACGCAAAATGACCATAATGTCACCGCGTTTTTTTTAATTGTTCTTCATTTTGGGCGGTTGGTTTTGGCAAGATTTGCACCTGATCTTTTATATATATATATATCTCGAGATGTATTTACTATTAACACTGATTCTTACTCGGTATAATTAGGTATTACGGGCAAAGTAGAAGTTTTGGATATGCAGATGTGTGTAATCCTTTGTATATTTTTATCAAGTCATTTACTTATTTATGTGGTGACTTTTTATTTTTAAAGACGAAAATTGAGAGAATAAGAGTTATTATGGCAAAAATACAACTCCATAACTTGATTAATTTTGTTTTATCTTATTTTTTGGTTAGTCTTGACCTTGCTTTCAAGATTCTAGTCAATTGAATTATTTTATTACTAATTTTAACAATTTATCCAAATATTTATATCTTTTATCCAACCTATTACTGTACGTTACTGATTTAATGCATTACTTGTAATAATATAAAGTGAGTACATTTGAATAACATAAGAGGGTAAAGTTGACTCTGTGACAATAACATAAAAGTTAAATTGATATTTTAATTAGTAAGTGCATTACAAATACAACTATAAGATTGAAAGATGAAATCTAAAGATGCGCTTTGAGTGAAACTTGATTTGTGATCTTAACTAGCAAAAGACCATAATAAGATAAATCAGCTTAGATCGACCATAACTCGAAAAGGTCAATATGTGAGAGTCAAACTTGAAACATTGTAGTTACTAAATTAATTAACATGTTTAGAATTGTCTCTTTATATCATATTAAAGAGTTTTGATTTAAGTTTTATGAATAAGAGTTAAATTTTACGAGTGAAGAAAAAAAAACGTTCATTTGTAGATTGTTTGGTTGAATATAATTACAATTCAATTACTGTACAATTATTTAGCCACCTAAATTACAATGTTTAGTTGGAGGGAATTATAGTTCCTTTATTTTGTTAAATTACAATCCATTTTTTTTCTTAATTCTTTCCTTCCAATCAAACGGGCGGTTAGTGTTATCCACTAGATGCACACAACGACAATGTAGCAAGTTTAGTGAAAGAAGTTAATTGGTGTAGGTGGAGTACAAACTCTATACTTGTGTACCAGCACAAGTCACGAACAAAACCAATCATGACACAAAGTAATTCATAAGGTTGCTTGTCTATTTTATTTTCCTGCTTGTACATCTTTTTTATTTTTAATTTACAAATAGGCTTAACGTAGATTGGACCATTTGGACATAGACTTTTTCTTTTCCTTTTTTTTTTTATAATATAAATATATTTAATATAAGGTTAGAAAGAAAGAAAATCAGAAAAATTACACGAAACGTGACCACAATAATCAAAATGATAGATTAATAGTTGTTAGAATAAGGTAAAAAGTTAAACGGTACGGTATAGATTGAGTTTAAAACTTGAAAGTCGCGTCAAGTTGTTAGGAATTGAAAATTTTCTGTTTAAAAAATAAAAGTTAATTGACTGAACTAACATAATTGGGTTAATTATTTTTAACTGAAATATTTCACAAAGGTCCTCGATGAATGGTTTGAGATTTTTTAAAATATTTGTTAATTTGTTTTAAAGTGTCAATTAGTTGAATTTAATTATATGTCTGTGTAATAACTAATGTGTTATGAAATTATGGATTGAAAAACTATAATTACAACCAAATTACTTGTTTCATTTTTGTTCATGGCTTTAAGGATTATCTCTCACTCTCTCACACACACACACACATATATAGATAGTTTGGTTATTTTGAAAATAAGTATTTCACTTCAGTTAATGGTTAAAATATTTTACAAAATCATTTAATTCAGCTATATTATTTTTTGAGTGATCACTTATATAAATTACATACTATTAATTTGTGTCGTCATCCAATCTACATAAAAATTAGTCTATTTGTAAATACGTATGATATTGCAACATTTATACGTACTCTCTACTCTACACACCAACTCTCAAATGGCATTAATGTTATTCAAACGATTGAGGATGAGTATTCTTCTCGTTTCCCCTAATTTGAAACAAAATCGAAAACAAATTTAATGATTTAAAACACAATAATTAATCAAGGTAACAGAGAGACATAGGTCCATCACTGCTGGAAATTAACGGATTTCCGACCACCCAAAAGTGGTCGGAAATGGCCTTAATCGGGTCAGAAACACCTGTTCCGACCACTTTTCCGACCAATTTGGATATTCGGAAAAACCCTCGTCGCTAATTCCGACCACTGAAGACAATGGTCGGAAATAGCGACCACTTTTATAGATTTGTCGGAAAAAGACGACCACCAAAACAATTGGTGGCTTTCGAATGTTCCGACCACCGGTGGTCGGAAAATACAGACCAAGCAATGTTCTTGGGTTCGGAATTTCCGACCACTAATTTGGTGGTCGGAAAGGTACCCATTTTCAAAAAAAAATTATTTCACTACAGAGGTGACCCCTCTGTAGTGCAATAAAAAAAATATATTACAAATTGATAATGTACCTATTGAAAAACAATATACACATTTCATTCACTTGAAGAAAAGTCATCAATATACAATACCTTAAGTAAAATAGATAACAAAAAAAAAACAAATGAAAGAAAGACCAACAGGGAGATCATAACTCTAAATTATATTACTTCTGCAAATTCCAAATCAACTAGGAACCTGTGCAACAATAGCATAAAATTGTTGATAAGTTAGACATAATAAGTAACCTGTGAAACAATAGCATAAACTTCAGAATTTAAGCTTATACCTCTACAAATCATAGACATATTTAGAATAAATAAAGCCGGAACTCATAAGCAGCATTCTATCATTTTATCTGATACATTTCCGTGAAATAAGTTCTTTAAAGTCTAATGGGACACCCATGTATGGGAAAAACATAATGGTCAGGTAGAAAAAAATAAAAAAAAGATTTTTAAAGAAACATAATAGGATAATAAACAAACTCCAACTCACTAAATTCAGATATTGTCACGAGCAAAGTAAACTACAAACACATCTTAACTATCAAAGTAAAATTCACTCCAAAAAAGTAAATACATAAAAATGTATGTATAATACAAGTAGAAATCATATATAAATACACCCTCTTCAGTCTCAATATAGCAGGACATGATGCAAACATGCTAGCTCAAGGCAAAACATTCTAAGTAGAAAGTTCAATGCTACTACATTCTAGATGGTTAACTTAGAAACACAATACCTCCATCTCTTGAAATCTGTGATGAAGTCCTATAAGTTTTAGTGAGCAAATATCCAAGTCCTTTGATGCACCCTAAAATCACAAGCACGCAACAGAAAACTTAAGCATAAAAAGCATCCACAAAAATAGAATATTAATGAGACATGACACTACATATAAGGAAACATGAGCAATAGATGTGTTTATGGGCAAGTAGATGTATAAGATACATGGGCTTCCCCACTCCCCAGAGTATTATCACTGCTAGCGATAAGGTCTTCTTCATCAGCAAATATTGGCATGAGATATATGGTATCATCTATCCATCAGATTTCTGAGATTCAGGCTTTCAGCTAACAACTTTAGATTGCTGCTTTTTAACCTGAAACAATAAAACAGAAAATATACTATCTAACTAAATAAATGAAAACATAATTGAATATTGCAGTCAATCAACTAAAATGGAAAATCAAAAAATCCCCAAAACAGAACAAACCCCAATCTTAATGCTATGGCAACTAGACATTCCTACTAAATCAAGAAGCCTAAGATACCCCTGAAATTAGGGTTTCTCTAACTATAATTATAACTATAGCCAAAATACAAATAGAGGATTAATTACTAATCAAGAAAATTCAAAGAAAAATAAACACCCAAATACAATGTCAAAGTTGCATACTAGCATAAACCATAATTACTAATTAATCTAAAACAAAAATAAATTCAATAATCTGTATAAAAATAGTAAAAATTAAACAAAAAAATTAAAATACCGAATGAAATTATTGTTGGTGACTTGGTGGCTTACTGCCTAGAATTTGCTCGCAAAACCCTACCATTGAATAATAAGGATTAAGAAATAAGATTAATCAGTAAAATATAATAAATAAATAAATAAATAGCCAAAAATTAGAGAGAGGGGGGTACGCAGTACGTTGGTGGCTACGGCAGTGATGGTGGCTGAGCGAAGGTGATGATAGCTACGACGCTGATGGAGGCTGCGGTGAGTTGGTGACAGTGGCTGCTGCGGTGCTACCTGGACTATATGCTGCCTGCTGCGGACGTCGCCGGCGACCAGCGAGAGTCCGAGTCTTCGAGGGGGGCGACCGGCGACCTGGTGCGACTGGGAAGGCGGAGAGCTGGTGGGCGCTGGCTGCTGCGACTGCCGGACTGGACTGGCGACCTGGCGGTGGCGGAGGCAGAATAGGCGATGGTGGAAGCGGAATGGCGAAGGCGAAGTCGAAGAGAGATCTAGGGTTAGCGTTGGAGACTTGGAGAGTGTTGACTGACTCTAAAATCTCTAATCTAATATATATATAATTGTTATTAGTAAATTATATTTCAAGTATTTATAAATGTTTATTTTCAATAATTTTATCAAGAAAATTATTATTATAATTATATTATTATATTATTATATATACAAATTCAAAATTTATAATTGCTATAAATTCCTAATGGTACAGCGACATAGTTAGACATAAACTATATTGTAATAGAGTGAGTAATACTCAAAAATAAAAAATAGTGTTTTTTTTCAAAATTTATAATTGTTATAAAAATATTATAACTTCAACTCTTTAAAATTTTTATTCTAACTTAACAAAAGTTCATACTATATGGGATAAAACAATACACAATACAATAAAAATGATATACAATAAATTACGTCAATTTGATAGAAACAAAGTGATATGTCGTTGAAAGCGCAATCATGGCCATCGGCGTAAGAGACACCGTAGCAGCGTCAGAGATGGTTCGCTCAGACGAAACAGCGGCAAAGCCATCCGGAATGAACACTTTAAGGTTTCAGACTATTTACGCTCAGAGAATGTTTCTAGCAATCCTATCGAGTAGTTAACTGAGTTAACACCCCGAACCTTATGTCATACGATGGTTGACTTTACCAATCGACCCTTCACTCCTCGAATGAGTTGTATTCCCTTAACTCCTTGAATGATTTGTCTTAGCACTCGATCTTGAATACACAAGAGACTGACACCTCGAGTGTTCGTTCAAATGTAACGTATAAGTCACTCGTTAGAGATTATAGATCTACTAACCTTAATGTTTTAAAAAGTTGGAGTTAGAAAATGATTTCATGTATCTACATGGAAATGGCAACACGATCTTATTTTTCTAGCAATAATGGTGAGATGGTATCTAGTAGTAAGCTCTCTGCATTGGGTTGAAATTGAAAAAATAAAGAGTATGTGTGAAATAATCAATGATAAAAAGATAAATCATGTGGCTTTCATACTATTAAACCACAACAACAACAAAAACAAAAGCAAAAACAAATCAAAACAAAAAAATAAATAAATAAACAAAAAACAAATTCCGACCACCCTTGAAAAGTGGTTGGAAATTCCGACCACTTTTCATTGGTGGTCGGAAATACCGACCACATTGATGGTCGGAAACAGGGTTAGTATAAATAATTCAAACTACCAGCAAAGAAATTCCGACCACTTAGTAAATGTGGTCGGAATTTCCGACAACTTAGTAAAAGTGGTCGGAAATTCCGACCACTTTCCGACCACTAGAACCCTCCGTCGAAAAAAATGAAAAATGCAACTTTTTGCGTCCAATTTTTGGGTGGTCGGAAATGAGGTCGGAAAAACACTGATTTCCAGCAGTGATTAATTAAATTGGGTGAGCATAGGTTGGTGAAAGGGTTTTTTTTTTTTTTTTTCCCTTATTCTCTCCTTCAATGAAAGATTGAAGTACAATAATGGAATGATATTAAAGCTGTATATCTACTCTCTACTCTACTAGAGCTTTCATTTTAATTAAGTGGATTAAACTAATCATCACCTATCCAAAAAAAACTAAACATCATTTTCACCACCCAGTAAATATCAGGTAATTATATATTGAAATGATATGAATTTTATTTATAAAAACGTAATTTGAAAGAGAGTAATATTAAACTACTAAACTTTTATTCCTTAGTTGCGCGAAGTGTTTTGATCTATCCAGAAATTAGAGTGGCCAACCGTTGTTATTACTCTATCTATCTTTTGATCTATCAATAAAATCAAGATATGTGACGAAAAGTGTATTTTATTGAAGTCCATGTATCATTTTCCTTTGAAATAAGTATAATAATAATGGATATAAAAAATGAACGTAAATAATAAATTAATGAAGAGGGAAATAGATTGAGTATATACATAATAGAAGTTATATATAATGGTTGAGTCTATTTTCTATGTCAGGTTGTGGAGAATGATTTGATGTCCCGCCTAGTTTTCTTGTAAACTGTCTTTCCCGTGATTGAATGCATTAAGGTTTTATCTTTAAAAAAAAAAAAATACTCCTAGCTAATTTATGGTACAAGTTTTTTAGTGCATGACTATAAAAATAAATTGTCAATATAAGTACACAATTATATTTTTTTTTTTTTCACTTTTGGTCCTTTGATGAAAGCTCACTGAATTTTGCCACATAACTTGTGAGCAATCAAAATTTATGGACAAAAATATCTTTTCACATAGAACGCTATTGTAAAGAGTGATTTTTTTTTTTTTGGCTAACAAGAGAAATCAACAAATCACATAAGAAGTAAATTGCACTAGGAAGACTTTGTGTGATTGGTCGATCGAGAGGGTATTGACAAGAATCGAACTCGTTACCTTTAAGTACAAGAATCATGCTTTACCAATAGAATAATGGAGGTACTCTGTGAGGTTGGTCTCACAAAGAGTGTGATCTTTGTTTATGTATAAGTTTTAATTACTCATGTCATATGACAAAATCTAATAATATTTTACCAGATTTTTCATTGAAAGAATTAAAAGTTCAAAAAAAAAAAAAAAGAAATAATTTAAAGTTGTACATTTATTATGACATTTTCCATTGTCGAGCACCAATATAATAGTAGAATGTCATTAAACCCATAAGACCCAAGTGACAAAAAAACATGTTTTTTTTTCTTTAAAAAAAGTTAAGCATAAATACTTGAAGTATTAGATTTAAAATGCAAAAGAGAAAGAAAAAGAGAGAGTAAAAAAGAAAAGAAAAAGGTGGCGGATTATGCATTTTTTAGTCTTTTTCACCTTTAATATACCAAGCTTTTATAAGTGTTAAGTTAAAAGATAAAAACAAGTCAAACTCCAATTAGATCAAACAAATCTATAAGTAACCCAATGGGGTAGCTCAAGTGGCAAGTGAGCTCTTTTTGTGGGGAGGAATTTCGGGAGAACCCGGGTTCAGTTCCCGCAAGTGACGATTCCCCTTGGGACCCTGGACCGTTAAACGGACGGAGAGAAAGACCCTGTAAATTTACCAAAAAAAAAAAAGAAAAAAAATCTATAAGTCTATAGCTATTCAACAAGGTATGGTCATTGGTCACATATTTTATTCTTGTCAACATTCTCTCGATCAAGTTACATGGTCTTTTTAGTGTGATTTACTTGCATACTATTATACAATAATGATATTTATATAGTCATACACTCAAATAGCAGTTGCGAGTTTCTTTAGTCATCCAAACAAAGTTCAGTCTCTTCACTTCCTTTTTTTTTTTCCATCTAATTAATAGTATATTTTAGGAAAAACCACCATTTTCGTCCCTTAATTATTTTCCAGCTGTCAATGTAGTCCCTATAGTTTTCAATTTCAACTAATTTGATTCTCGAATTTTTTTTGTCAATTAAACCCTTTGAGGATCAAATTGAGGAAATTTTAAAAAGGAGAAAATTACCATTTTGGTCCCTTAGTAGGGTTTAATTGACGAAATTTTAAACAATTCGAAGATCAAATTAGTTGAAATTAAAAATTATGGACTACATTTACAGTTGAAATATAATTGAGGGATCAAAGTGGTGATTTTCTCTATATTTTATTATTTTTATTATCGAAATGATTTGTTTAACAACTCATTTATTGTCAAGACCTTATTGTCTAGTGGCACCCGGTTGTACTCTCATATGGAAGGGGGTGGGTTCGAACTTCAGTGGAGTAGTACTCAAAAAAAAAAAAAAAAACTCATTTATTAAAAAAAATTACATTTACAACTAATTATTTACCCACTAAATATTCAAACACAACAGCTGTGCGACTGATTAAATAAATTTGCTAGGACAATCAAACTTTTGCCAAACTCAATAACATCATCAATGCTCATCAAATAAAAGTGAAAAAAAAAAATCCAATAACAAAGCTATATTAGACTAATATAATGGTGTTTTTCAAAAAAAAAAAAAAAAAGACTAATATAATGGAATATGAAAGTTGTATTCAAATAATGTATTTAATTGGGAAATACTATAATACGTAAAAAATATATAATATTTTTAAATAAAAAGTTATGCATATTCAACTTATTAAAACTTAAAATTCTAAGTTAAAAATCATATTACATATTTATATTTATATATTAAATGTTTAACGCGTTACGAGTCGACGTGCCATTTACTTTTTGTAATTGATCCATTACATTTTGCATAAGCTTGAGTTTGATATTATATTTAATGATGTGTTTGCTCCAACTAAAAGTTTAAATTGATAATTGGACTATACATTTATGATTATATATTATATGTTGAACATAGCTATTTGCATACTTTATGAAAAATTACAAATATTCTTAATACTTTTTATTTTAAAAATAAGACATTTTTACCTACAAAATTGTAACATTTCACTACTACGTACTCCCTTTATCTCTAAAAATTGTTCTATTTTCATAAATATAATACATTTATAAATTTGTTTTCCAACATAGCCTTTATTATGAGCTAAAATTAGGGAGAATTACAGCCCGTTTATTATGAACAAAAGTGGAAACATATCACTTAGAAAAGTACATTAGGTATACTATATATCTTTCTTTTTTCTTTTTCTTTTTCTTTTTTTTTTTTTAAACTTCTATCAACTCTATTACATACAAGGTAGTATCTGTTCACCCCAACACCGAGGGGGTGTTTGGTTGGGTGTAGTTTGGGGGTAATTGGAATTCATTGAATTGTAATTCAATGAATTCCCAAATTACATTGTTTGGTTGGAGGGAATTGCGATTCCGCGGAATTGCAATTCCCTCCAAATGATGAATTGCAATTCATGGGGTACCCCCCATGAATTGCAATTCAATGGAGAGGAGGGGCAATTTTGTTGGTGTAAAGACAATTTTGCCCCTCCTCTCATACCCTTTGTCTTTTTTCTTTTTTTTTTTAATTTGAAAGAATTATTATTATTATTATTTAAAGAATTATTATTATTTTGAAAGACTTATTATTATTATTCTGAAAGAATTATTATTATTATTATTATTACTATTATTATTATTATTATTTTGAAAGAATTATTATTATTATTATTATTGTTATTATTATTATTACTCTTCTACTATTACAACTACATCTACTACAACATAAGGACATTTTAGTCATTTTGTCATTCATTACATTTCAATTCCCTGTACTCCTATTCCTGCATACCAAACACTGTAATTGCAATTTCTACCTTATTCATTGAATTGCAATTCCACCGAATTACAATTCTTTTCCCCCCTAATTCCCTCCTCCCAACCAAACGCCCTGCGAGAATTCAATCTCTGTTATTGCTTAAAGATTCAATACCCCACCATCAGAGATTTGATCTTGTGACCTTCACTCAGGGAGAGCCAAATGTGCTAACTAAGCAAGGTGTTTGACAAGTATACTATATACCCTAAGCATGTGTGGTGGATAAAAAAAAAAGTTCAATAAACATTGTATCTAGTTTCGAGAATTTACAAATTGATCTTTTCCCAAGTGGATTATAGCACTCTTGAGTCTTGATAGCAAATAGTATTGGTGAGACACTATCATAGATTCATAGTTCATGTAGTTCTTTCTGTTCTTTTGTTGTATAAAAAAAATTTCAAAGTGATTATTAAGAATTTTTTTTTTTATGACGAAAAAAATTCGTAGTCACTACGTGATGGTATGAACTGAATAAACTCTGATCCTGTATAATATTTTTAATAATTTTTTTTAGAATACTATTGACTCTGTTACAATGCAGTATCTGAGTCAATATTGTCTCCACTGAGCCTCGAACTCACTCCTTCCATATCTGAGATGAATTTGATTAAGAGGGGTTGGTTATTGAGAATCTTAGTAAACAGTCAAAATAAATATGAAAAGAGTGTGTGCATAAATATTGGAACTTTAATGAGACAATGTAAAATGAGTCTCCTGAAATTATTGGACCTCCTTTATTTTTCACTATTTATCACTCATTCCATCTGCTTTTCTTTATAGAATTCTGAGAACATGGGCTGGTAATTATACCTCTTTTAACCCCAAGAGTGCTAGCTTTCCAGTTACCTTTTGTGACTTAATAAGGTAAAGTTGCAATCTTTAAAGTGGTGGAAATTTATTTTTTATTTATTTTTTTATTTTTTAAAAGACAAAAGCTCTTCTCATTACTGGCCTAACCTATACATTATTACTCCTAGATATCCTAACCCTCTAATTATGAACTCAAACATCAATTTGTCTTCAACTTTTTGTTTTACTTGAAGTTACTCAAATTCTTTATTATTGTTTTTTTTTACCATAAAGAAATCTTATAAAATTCTCACATTCTTCAAAAGTTAAATATAATGGAGAAATCTTATAAAATCCTCACACTTACTTCAGTGACAAAAGTTAAATATATTTTGATTAAAGAAGTGTCAAATAATGAAACCCCATTTTCGTAAGTACATTAAAAAGAAAGAAGAAATCTCACAATACTAGATATTTTATGAAATTATACCTTATATTTTACTAGATATTTTATGAAGTTATACATTATACCTTACCAGAGGTACGTAGAGAAAAATTATAGTTTTGCAAAATATAAACTACACACATGGTGTCGTAATTTATTATTTTTTTTTTGTAAAGTTACACTTTGTACTTTGGCAGAAATATATAAAATCATACTGAGGGATTACAATTATTTTGTATGTCTCATATGTTATTAAAAGATGGCAGGTGCTAGAGCGTAATGAAGCGAAAAATTGTTTATAAATGTGATGATTGTAAACATGAATGTTTTATCATCACAACTAATAAAAGATCTCTTTCCCTCATGTGGGCATAGACTCTCTGCTGAACACGTAAACTCTTTTTCTTCATTTTCATTTTGTATTCTTGATCTTTTGATCTCGTTTCTCTTAACAACGATTACATTTATTGAGATTGTAAACTATGATTTTTGTTATAGAAAAAAAAAAAAAAGGACAATAACATGCAGCAGGTTGGGCCTATGAGTAGGAAAGCTGCAAGACCTAAAAATTGGGGAAATTGTGGAGGCACAGTGAGGTTATGTTAACCAAAAATCAGTGTCACTTTCCAAATTCTGTCAAGCAATTAGTGTTACAGTTGAAGGACAAAGGAGAGGTTCCCAAATGAAAAGAACTATCAAGTGGACCCCCTACCTATCTACTTTATTATTATTATTATCATTTTTAGCTAGGTATCAAATTTCATGTTTAGAATTATGATGGTACTTTGTCTAGTACTACCCATCATTTCATTAGTAATAATAAGTAATCACTGTAAAAAATAGTTGTGGGGTTGGAGGAGGTGAATTATTGTGTGTACCACAATAATTAATTCCCAAGACAAATTTGGCTTATACATCAAGTTTTTACCTTTAATCTTTTGTTTAAAAGTACAATAATTTATTAAAAATGATATATAGAGTAAAACTTTCAGTATATTTAATTTTATTGATAGAAGAAAAACAGTAATAAATATTGTGAGTTGCCTTTTTTAAATAGATAAATCATAACAGACCACAGAAATGGATAATAAAGTAGAAATTGAGAATATGTGTTGTATTACCTTAATTTATTTGACTAAACTCATGAAGATATGGATAGAACTAGATGGTCTTTTCTAACTTAATTAATTTCGGGTTTCAAATTCGAGCCTTGTGAATGTAATTACCTTAAAAATCATGATGGCCTGGAGTGTTTGTCCACCTTTAAGGTCTTATATGGCATGAACATAATTAGTTTCGGTATGTGGTATTAGTTGATTGATTGAAAAATATATGTTAAAAAAAAAAGGATTATTTATTTGACTGTAATAAATTAGATATGTCTCACTTGTTGGTTACAGACAAGTGATTGTGTTGTCACATTATGGGAATATAGGTTAATTTTGACCGAAGAATATTATATAATACAATGATACTTTTTTACCATGCCACTTTGGGCTCTTTGATTCTATTTGGGGTGTTTTTATTGGCATGGTAAATTTTTAGTGGTTAAAATCCAGGCATGATTCTTCTTGACAAGTCTCTGGATTTGAGTACATGTCAGATAGTTATAGAGCTTTGAATTCAACAACCAATTTAGTAAAGGAAAAAGAAGTTATGTCTACAATGAAGAATTTGCATGTAGTTGAAACGTACAAGCCAAAGAAACTAAATAAGAATAAGTTACAATTTTGATATATAGACTTTGTTTTTTGGGTCAGCTATTATATTTTTGAGATTTTGACTTATTATAATGAGATCTAAACGTATATACCTTACAAAAAAATTATTATACTATGTAAAATATAACCATTCAAATTTATGATTAAAAGTATATAATGTTGATTTCAAGATGCTTGACACTCAAACAAGATTATTTTTATTTTGAATTTTTGACTTTATAAACTTAGAGAATTTAAATTGATTTGTAAATTTTTATTATGTACTTTGGTAGAAGAGGTTTGAAAGTTATGCAGCAAAGAGCAAAAGTTAGGTCAAACTACTATAATACATTTTAAAAAAAATACTACATTATCTTGAAAAAAAATACGAAAAGAAAATTAATGTAATTTGAACAATTCAATGAATGAGATTAGTTTTTTTTATTCTTTTTTTAAAATACATTTTTAATATAAGCCATAGTATCTTCCTTGATTTCAAGACCAACTTTTATATATATATATATATATATATATACACACACACACACACACAACCTAGCAAACGGCTAAATTTTGCAGGCAACTTATCTTTTTAACTTTATGTATATCCCTAATTTTTTTTTTAATATTGTAACATAAAGTTTTTGTGAGGTGAAACTAATCCTGCTCAAGATTGAGACATATTATCAAATTTAACAACAATATACAATATTACTCTTCAAAAAAAAAAAAACAACAATATACAATAGGATTTAGAAATCATATTGCCCGATAAAGAAAATTAGTCATAGTGTAAATCAAATCTAAACCGTGCGGAACAAAATTAATTATTTTTACTAATTCAATCAATCCCCATTAATAACTCACCTTTACCCTATATTTTACTTGTGTAAAAATTTTTAAAAAAATATTTCAAAAAGAATTGGATTAAAAATTAGTATTATTTTACTTCTAAATTAAAAACCCAATAAACATAAACAAACATTTAAATAATTAATGCCCCATACTTAACCCATTGAGTGTGGATGAAATGACGCTATCTTTTCGAGATTGATCAGTCTTAATGTGTGACTTTAATTAGCTAATTAGAAAATTTGTAATCGAACCAAAAATATTACACATATAGCTACTTCACCGTACTTCCTAAATAATATATCAAACATTATCATCATTATTTTTGTGGCCAGCTAGCTTAACCTAATTCTATAATACATTACACCTGGTCAATCTACATCTTATCCTATAAAAGTATTTATATTTATTTTTTATAAAGTTATATATAAATACATAATTTGTTCAATAATATCAATGCGTACGGTTTGTCCCACATGAACTTGAAAGCTAAGCTTTGATTTTTTTTGCATTGTAGCTAGCTAGTATGTGCTTTGCTTTGATACTGTCAATGTTGTGTTGAGTACACAAGAAATCTTGAGAGATAATCTTTTTTAAAAATCTTTATAATAATCAATTTCAATTTGTTTAATATACAATGTGAGCCTCTCAATTATATTTGTAATATATTAATTAAATCATGATAATTAATGAATTGAAGCTGTCTTAACTTTACTATGGGGCAAACACCATAATTTTTTAATGTAATTTCTTTTTCTATTAGTTAATCATCATCTTCTTGGTTCAAAATTAAAGACAGGTTTGGGTTTCTCATTGGATCTATTTCTTTAACTGGAACATATATACTAGTATTATTTGTGCATTGATAATGGTTAATATCTTGGGTTGGTGTGTTAAGTCTAGATGTATCATTGTAAGCAAAAAGTAATATCTTATATATCTAATTTTTAGCACTCAATGCAAAGTTCTCTCAACAAATTGTTTACTTTTAAAGATAAAGAGTATTCTAGAATTAAAGCCCCCTATTATGTAAAGCAATTTGACTTTTATAATATTGGGTCAGGAAATATACATGCTGAAATTTTCGTTGATAAGAGATACATGGCGCTCACCTATAGGTCAATCAAATCAGTTGCACCATGTGCTTGTGCTAAGGAGACACGGCTTGATGTAATGGCTTAAAGAAAGATTCACATGTGGTTATTTACTCCCTCGAGTAGAGTCCACTTCCTGGTCTCGTAGGTTGAGAAGCGCTTTAGTGAGGTCATACATGGTTGAAAACCGTCATATACGCTTTTTGTACACCCATCATGTATATATAACAATCTTTATTCAGCAAACGGGAGTTGACTTAAATTTAGTACATTAAAAAAAAAAAAGATCTATAGATGAGAACAATTGGAGGCCAAGTTTTAAAATTTGCGTGTGCATATTAAGCATGCGTTGTGTGCAATTGTGGAATTCAAAATTAATGTGTGCATATTAAGCATGTGTTGTGTGCAATTGTGGAATTCAAAATTAACATGTGCATTAAGAATGTGTTGTGTGCAATATAGAATATGCACACCCGCGAATTTAGAACCCCCAACTAATCTCATCCATATATCTAATTTTTTAATACTCCAAATTGATTCCCATAGACTCATGGGGATGGGGAGGATAGTTCTCATATGATCACTATATAGAAGGGTTACTCTTCAATGTCAAAGGTTCTATTTTGTGAGTAACCGTCCTTAAAAAGTTATTGATCTTGACAAAATAATTGGACAAGGTACTGGATTCGACCTTGTGCGTCTAACCCATTAAAGTAGTGAAACAATGGTCAGGAGACGAGAACAGGTGGAACGGTTACAAAAGCCCACGCATTAAGAGCACCGCCTCATCAAACATAGGAGTTATGAATGCATATGACAGCGGGCATCACTTATTAGGAAACTGTTGCTATCAATATTGTAACCATTACAGGTGTATAGTATAAAGGTTGATCTCATGTAACAAGAGGGAGACTTCTCAAATGAGAGGTCTCGGGTTTGAAGTGCAGTGTGTGGGAATTGACTCTTTGCGCTTCAGTAGATTATTTGAAAAAGTATATATGAACATATACTATACTGTATCAGGATCAATAATACTCAAAATAAAAATAATAATATAATAATAATAATAATTTATCACGCTTGTAAGTGTATATAGAGAAAACCTAACAACAATGCTCACATTGTACAAACCCCTCAATAATATACTAACGACACTTGTATAGTTTATAAGGTAAATTTTAAATAAAAAAAAAATTAAATTAAACTATCAATTCAATTTCATGAACATTGTAGAAATATATTATAGTTTATAAGGTAAAGTTTAAATAATAAAAAAATAAACCACCATCAATTCAACTTCATGAACATTGTAGAAATATATTGTGACGTGAAAATATCAATGTTTAGGAATAAAATAAAATTGATGTCATGATCTCAGTAAAGTAATTTCAAAGATAGCCTGAAAGTCACTAGTTTTGATTTTGATCAATTTTAAAAGTTAAAATTAATATAATTTAAAATATTTTTCGAAAACGATGTATATGTCTATTATCCACGCTGACATGTTATACACACTAAGGAAGTTATCAATATATATATATATGTGTGTGTAGATGTGCATATACACATACATACATATAGAGAGGGGATGATTCACGTATGAATTGAAGCGTCTCCCAAGTGAAAAATGAGGTGAGATTTGAGCCGTTAATCTAATCTAAATCAACGGCTCAAAATGAAGGAATTTAAAAAAGAAAAAAAACACACTTCTTGGTAACATGGCTCTGAACTGATGCACCTTAAGCTATTAACTTACGCATCTTAAGTTATAAAGTTACGTACCTTAAGCTCTGACTGATGCAGATTATGTTATAAACTTACGTACCTTAAACTATAAACTTACACACCTTAAACTATAAACTTACACACCTTAAGTTTTGAACTGATACACCTTAAGCTATAAACTTACGCACATTAAGGTATAAACTTGTGCACCTTAAACTCTGAACTAATGCACCTTAAACTATAAATTTCCCACCTTAGACTATAAACTTACGCACCTTAAGCTCTGAACTGATGCACCTTAAACTATAAACTTGTGCACCTTAAGCTTTAAACTTAAGCACCTTAAGTTTTAAACATAGGCACTTAAAATTATAAATTTACGCACCTTAAGTTACAAACTTATGCACTTTAAACTTTAAATTTATGCACCTTAAGCTTTGAACTTACGCAAAATTACGATATCTGAGCTGCTATTTTGGCTAGATCAATGGCTGAGATTTCACCCCATGTTTTACCTGAGAACTCCCTTCGCATTTGATATCGTGTGTGTGTGTGTATAATCTATCAATTATTACAAAATTGGGGTCACATCTTCTCAAGAGAAATAAATGATATTTATTGTAGTGAGAAAAAGACTGACAAAGACATTAAGGTATTTGATTAGGAAGGGATTATTACATGACATGACGCCTATAATATTTCTCTTAAGATTATGTTATATGTTATATCTTGTTGTTATTGGTTGGATTCTGGTTTTTGGCCTCTCTCATTTATCCTTGCAAGATCAATATGTGACATTTCTCTTGGATTGCAACATATATAGTTGTTTCTTGTGGTAGCACAAATATAATATATATAATTTCAGTATGTAATGAACTTCAATTTTTAGGTAGCGATTTCAAGTTTTTCTCGTCACTCAAAAAATAGAATAAGATGGCTTATCCCTTTAAATAGAGGGAGTGCAATCTTGTTTATGTTGGAATGTTGCATTCTATTAAGTTATTATTAATTATTGCGAGTTTATTTATTAAATTTATATTTTAATTCTAATGGATTGTTTGCTCATTGTTTTGAAGGATTAAAAAAAACACAAAAATCCCAATGACTAGAAAATGATGTATTTACTCATCAAGGTTGCATTATATTAATTATATATGAATATTTGTCAACAATATACTTCCAAAGAGTTGGTTCCAAAAAAAAAAAAAAAAAAAAGTAGTTGCCATGTGATAAATATAGAGTATGATGGTGCTTGGACCATTTGCACGACCAAATGCATCTTCTAGATTTATGAAGAAATTGGGGAATTGAAAGGGATAGAAAAATGACTAACAACAATAAGGGTAAATAGAATAATGCTCACAACTTATTATTTCAACATTATTACATTGACAAATTATAATATTAATGAATATATGTTTTAACTAATACTTGTATATAGTAGAAGTAAAAATGGTATTGTAATAAATTTGACTTTTATAAATAAAACAACAAGGATTGGAAGAACTCTCTTATATGAAGTGATAATACGCCAATAATAAATTTGAATTAGTTCAATCCTAGCTAGGTAGCACGATCATTTAAAATAGGATACGTGTTGATGAAGGTATTAGGCTTGGGATCAAAGTCGATAGAACTCAGAAAGTGAAGGTCCAGAAGTTAAATAGGTGTAGAGACTGATTGGACCCAGAAACATACAAGGAATTTGGGGTTAAAATGTGAAGAAGTGTGAAGGTGGGATACAAAATTTACGATCTCGAATGAAATCGTACACCCTTTTTTGCTCTTTCCGCTCACAAGTTGATGAACGAGCTCGTACAAGTAAACATCTTAGAATATTTGACAAAGTATATGAAAAATTACTAAAATTTTAAAAATACGTGTCTACATGTAATTGTGCACGCACATATATTATAATGTGCACCAAGGTATCTTTTACAAAATTTACAGTTGAAACCACACATGCATCCTCCAGTCCTATGAAAGGTCCATTACACCTACTCCAATCCCCTACATGTGATATGATCAACTAAGCTGAAAGAAAACATTTTTAGGAACAACATTTCTCACTTGACTGTTAACCTTAACCACTAGCAGACTTAAAATGATTTGAAAAGACTCCATCAAAACATTGATTAAACATGTGGGTGTCTAATCCATTATATTCATACCAATCACACTCATATTTTATGTCAATGAGGTACGTCATAGGTATGGAAGCATTAATTAACAACAAACCCATGCATGTAGATCAGAGTGTATAGGCAAATCCTCAATTATGTGCCACCAATAATTGCTCTTCCAAGAGCATTTTCAGAAACTTTAATTTGCTCAATGGCCAATGGGTAGAAATATATAATTCCTTCCAAGTTAATACGGACTAATAATTTAATATACCTAGTTATACAAGTGTGCTCTTAAGTCAACAAAAACTAAACACTTTTAAATAAATAAACAAATGTGTAACAACCCTCTTATTAACAATTGAGGTCAGAATTAAATTAGGGTGCCTCCCAAGTCCTAACTAAAGAGTTGATTGGCTATCTATCTAGCACCTAAACCATTTAACTTTGAAAGAATTATTTAAGTTTCGTTTATTCATGTAATACTTTTTCATTTTCAAAAAGGTGTAATATTTCCCTATCATCATATTTCTAATTCACTCACTATTTTTCTTTTTTTATGCCCTTATAATTCCAACTCACTCTTAAAATATATTACGTAATGCAATAAAATATAACACGGAGTATAATAATAACAGCAAACTTTATTTAAAGATACCCTGTACAATAATCTACATTGCAAGGTGGATAGGACCAATGGTATAAGTATTCATTTTTAGTATACTAAAGATTCGTTTTTAATATAATGAATGTTCATTTTTAATGTATTGCATGTTCATTTTTTTTTGCATAATAAACTCACAATATATTAAAAATGAACATTTATTAATGGTACCCTGTTCCACAGTATAATTTGCCATTTGACAGAGTAAGTCTGGATTTTGTCGAACTTGAAACCACTTGACAATTTTTTTTTTATTTAAAAAAAAAATAAAAACGTGTCATATGATATTGAAATGGCTGCACTTTCAGGGATAACAACAGCCTTATCCCGGATGAGATAATCTCATAGATTCCATCTGGTGGCAATCCTAGGGATTCACAACTGGGATTGCTGTTCACAACACCATATTTAGCTAATCTACTTATAAGATTATAGTACCTGGGAAATGGCAGCCACTCTGTTGTTTTATTAACCCCTACTTCCATTATTGCCCATTTTTCCTCTGCAAAATATCACCCATGAGACCATAATACTCCTTACAATCTTTGAACATTTCAACCCCATAATCCACAAAAGACCAACAAACTTTCAACTCCAATAGATTTGGAAAGATGTACAGCAGTACAGCACTGTGACTAAAGCAGCAAATGTCATGTCCATTGAAAAAACAGGCTGTTGCCTTAATTGTCAACCATATTTTCAACCATAAAGTCATACTAATCTAGACTGGGCTCATGGACTTATCATGAACCTGATATTTTTTTTTCAATGTATGGACTCAATTTTTTTGTCAAATTATATGAAAGGTAAGGTTTATGTCAAGGGTCTCAATCAAATTGAAAATTATGTGCTAGCTGACAACATTTAAGAGAGCTACTGTACTTTTGCACATTAGTCCAAATTGATGAATCTTTGAAGATATACAAGAAAGGCTAAGGGCTTAAAGAAGCAAATATACTCTCATAATCCTCACTTGAATTTCTAAAGAAAAATATGAAATCCAGTCAAGGCGATAAATTACCACATTACTCATCTGGTACATTTGGAACAACATATTAGTCTCTGCCGCTATGGAGTATTCACTGTCTGAAGAGCAGCAGACTGATGGGGGTTGTAAAACTAATAGTTTGTGCCAGAATTTGTTGTGTTCTCATGGAACATTCATAACCTGGATAGATTGCAACATGTCAGAAACAGCAACGACTAGGTCACCTGATTTGATCATGCCCCGAGCCTTTAGCAGGGAAAAGGTTTTGTTGAGGTTGCTTTCCATGTCATCAGAGAAACTTAAGCGGAAAGGGATTAGACCCCATTGCAGGTTCAGGCGTCTACGCACAGAGGTCGTGGTTGTAAATGCGAAAATGGGGCAATCAGGTCGGCAGCGTGATAGGAGAGAAGCCATGTGACCGTCCTTGGTGTAGACAAAAAGAGCATCAACCCCCAAATTATTAGCTGCAAATTTAATTAGCCACATAAGATTAAAGGAGTCATGAAAGTGGAATAATAAGATATGATTTGTTTAAGAGATCATCCAACTGTATTTCCCCTCTCATTTCATTAACTGTTTCAATTCAAAAACAAAAACAGACCCAAAAAGCTGTTGAAGTCTTTTTAATTCTGGAAACTGACACCTTCATTCATTGGATGCTAAAGAAACCTTGTGGCCCACAAGTTAAACAAACAAATGGACCTTAGTGCAACATGCACAAGTGGTTCCTTTATACAGTGGTTTCATCACTATCTGTCCAAATAATGTGAAGTTCACTGTCCTACGGGGCCACATACTATGTCCTACAGTTCATTTATGTTTGATCTAACAACATTGAATAGAACCAATACCACCAAAAGCCATAAGCTAAGCGAACTATGTTCAATAGACTCATTCTGTTAGAAAGGGTGTTCCTTCAATTGTAGTATTGGCAAAGATTCTAAATTACTATTTCTAACTTGAGTTTAAGAAGATTCCATACTTAAAACTTTTCTGACAGAAAGAAAAAAAAAAAAAAAAAAACTAGTTGAGGACATTGAGAAATGAGATTACTTTTTGAAAAAATAAAAATAAAAATAAAAGAAGAAAAGAGAGAGAGAGAAGCAACAGGATCAACTTCTGTTCAGTGATATAAAATATTAATTAACACTGAAGACAAAAAAAAACCCTTGCGTTTTCAATGTCATGGGCTTAGTACACAATATCAAAAGTTTCAACCTTTAAAGGTCGATATAAAAAATAAATAAATGAATACATAACCAAAAGTTATAATAAGCTTAATCCAAAAAAGGAAGATGCAAGACCTATATTTGAAACTATCCTCCTTAAAAACAGGAAACATATTCCCAAATTTCATTCTTTATGCCGCATGCCTCCACCTATCTCACGTGAGCACAATATAGACTTACTCAAGTTTTTTCCTACTTTACTTCCATATTATGCAACCTAAACCTTGAATAGCTTTCTCTCATTACTACCTCTACTGTCCTCCCAACTCATCCAGGAAAGTGAACACCTTTATGAAGATGGCACAAAAGTTGCCTCAAAAAAGCCCTAAAACTTTTAGGTGGGACACTAGTAGGCTGCATATAGGTGTCCAGGTCATTGCCAGTAGTATCATAGTAAATATTTCAATCTAAAAAGCAAGGATAGTAACTGATTCAAAAATAAGGGGGTCAGGAAGCAGCCTTCTATTGTATTTATTTATTTTTTTTTTTAAAAAAAGGCATGGAAAGAAGAGCATGTTTCTTTTGAAAAGGAGTGAATTACACAGGTAATTGAAGAGTTGCCCATTTAACAGTGGTGAGAACTCCAAGTCTCCAAATATGGTCCAGATTGCATGATGTAAATCCTGGTGTGGTATTCCTAAAGGTCCACTTACTTTACATGTCTAAAACTTCACTTCTTGGCAGAATCCTCCAAACATATAAAATGAATATAAGTATATAACAAAAAATTAAAGTGCAAGTGGTTCAGAGATGTTGACTAGCTGGGTCTAAAACTCCAAAACACCAAACAAAATTCAAAAGTTATTTGTGATAGCGCCAACTCTCAAGATCCTTATCTTTTAAGGTAACCAACTCTATAAGAGAATATGGTTGTAATTACTTGTTATGCACTTATGCTCATATGTCTATGTTACATGAGACAAAACACTGCATTGGCTTAGAATTATCGAGTGACTTGGATTCATAAATTTGTTACAAGTATACTTTGATTATGTACTTATCTTCTCTGTGAAATATATCAAAAACCATAGAATGAAAATATATGGGAATTACTGAGTATTAACATGCTCCAATTTCAGGTTGAATGCCTAATTCAACTTCATAGTAATTACTGAATAGAGTAAAAATGTGAATTAATTGTGTTATGCAGAAGAGCTTGTTGAACCACAACTTACTCTGGTTTTTCAAATATTGATGTGTGTAAGAATTTATTGGGGAAGTAAAAAATTCAGATGACTCTAGTATCTGTTTGTCCATAATACACTTAGTCTAAGTGAATGCAAAGACTTTTATCTTCATCTCAAAAAGGATAACTAGCATTCATTTTAGTATGGAAATGTTTTGAGGCATTTGGCGATTTCAAGATCATTTCAAAAAATTTAATCCAGACTAATTTTTCAGGAGTATTTTCATGATTATTCTTGTTTGTTAAGAACAGATGCATGCTTCTTAGTAGAAGTTCCTACATGCAATGCACTTCATTAACTCTAATTTTAGACATACACACAATACATATAATAAATGTATTAAAGAAATATTCTTAAAACTTTTAAAATAGATTTCTTACCCATCTTGGCAGCAGAATTGCAAATTTCTTCTGATATGCTATCTCCAAATGAAGAAGCAATAGATGGCAATTCCATAGCTTCATGTTGCTTCTGTTCTCTCCACTGCTTCTCAATTCTCAAACTAACAGTTCTTAACACAGTCAACGCCTTATCAGGGTACTGCCCCATGGCCGACTCTCCTGATAGCATCAAAGCATCTGCCCTTTGCCTTACTGCTTCAGAAACATCAGCCACTTCAGCTCTAGTAGGAATAGGATATTCGATCATAGACTCAAGTAACTGCGAAGCAACTATAACAGGTTTATTCAGCTGTCTGCAAAGCTGAACAATTTTTTCCTGCTCCGATGGAACCTGTTCCAATGGGATCTGAGCACCAAGATCTCCTCTTGCCACCATAGCTCCATCTGACACTTGAATAATTTCTTCCAAGTTCTTCAATGAGTCAATACTCTCTATCTTTGCAATTACCGCAATATCACTGCAACCAAAATCAATATATAATTATAAACTCTCAAATTCTCTGGTATCTAGTAGACAGGAAGAGCTTCAATTGTTTGGTTAATCTACAAGGCTCCCAGCCTCCCACATTATGCACATTTCAAGGAAGATCCACACCCTATTACTCCAAGGTCTGTGGGGCTTATGGGGAAGGAGGAAGAATGCCACAGTAGTTTTTAAGAGAAGTTTACAAGTTTTGAACCCATGACTTACAAGGTCAAGGGTGAGCATTTGGCTTCTAGCCTTCTACACAAAGTCCAACTTTAAAGAAAGTAACTTCACATTAAGAATCAAAGTATATATTTCTCTTATGACTAAGAAAAAAAGGAAATCACATACTGACCTATCACGAGCTCGTGCTTTGATGTAACTTTTAAGATGGTTAATGACTTCAGCAGACTTGACAAATGATACTGCAATAAATTCTACACCTTCTGTAATCCCAAAGTCGATGTCTAGCCAATCCTGAAGGAAAAGAATGTTTGAGCTGGAGATTACATACTAAAAAGATTTGCTCTTTTAGATTTTAATATATGTACTTAAGAACAAAGGGCATTGCTAATAGATTTACACATGTATATCCAAACCAAGAGCCACTCTTAAAGTTGGTGCTTTCTGTTACTTTTTGCGTTTGATAACTAAAGAATATTCGTTTCTATCTTATACTGAAGCATTTAAGTTTCGAAACTATAAATGGAATTCTCAAGCATTTACTTGTACAGAAGTTATACAAGTAATGAAGTAAAACTTACCATCCTTTAATGATGAAAGTAAAAGGCTAACAAAATCCTTTGAAAAAGCACATGGAAAGCTTGAACTAAACTAAGCTAAATTGTTGGTCACATACTCACATTAACAACTTCTACTATTTTCTACTTAAGCTATAAATAGAGCAAAAGGATCTAATAATGAAAAAATGTGCAAAATAAAGTACTTAAACTAACAATTAATGTTATCAGTATCTTAACATATGAGCTCCAACGAGTTGTATCATCAAATAGAATCCATCAATATTACAAGCACATTTATATTATTTTGTTTATTGCAAATCTGCAAACTCCACATGTAAAATACATTGGGTTGCAATCCTACTATACAGAAAACATTAGATTCCATCTATAGAAAGTAATCTGTTCATAAAAAAGAGTAGTTCAACAGTTAATTATAGCAAGGAAGCATATGGACATCTCTGCATTCAAGAAAGAAAGAGCACTGCTCAAGTTAGTTGCTTTTATACAGGGTATTTATACAGAGTACCAGATTTTAGTAAAAATGAATAAATTAAAACACATTATGCTCATTATGTTGAAAGAGAAACAAGCACCAACCTTCGAGGAAACAGTAGGAAGCATAGCATTTCGCTCTCTTACTAATTTCCCATCGCGCCAAAATGTCAAATTAGCCCGCGGCAATAAGAGCCCAGGATCTGTGCAGAGACACTTAACATCTGGACCAATTTTCTCAATCACCTCAAACCTCACCATTCCACCATCTACTAGTAGATCATCCCCTACTTTCACATCTGTAACAGCAAATTATAAAACAGTGAACTTCCTATATACTTTATTAGATGACTCTAACAACCACTGAAAGCTACTATCAGTGCTTTGTGAAAGCAATAGGCACATATTTTGCTTGAATCCAGAATTCATAAACCTTCAGCAAAGCCATCATAGTTAACGTTAATGGTCCGCTCAGGTTGAGTTGATTCAAATGCTCGAACACTGAAGGTCCAAATTTCCCCATCCTGAAGAAAGAATAAGATGTGAATGTATGCATAACTCTTCACTGCAGCACATAATGCAACATTAAATGCTGATTCACAGTTTGCTAGCTCCAACTAAACTCTACAGAGAAATCCTATGGCGGTGCAATGCTCTTTCTTATCCTACTCATAATTCATAAACAACTAGTATTAGAAAGAAAATGGGCATCACTACTTGTATTACTATAGTGTTGTCCAGCAAGCTCTCTGAAATTTTCCCTCAAATTAAAAAGAAGCCAAAAACAAAAATCACAAGTGAAAACCAATTTTTGCCGAATCTTGTATCAAAGTCCCACAACTCCAAAGCAGAATTATTTATTCCTCATCAATTCCACTTTTAACATTCAAATAGCAGCTCAAGTAAATATTGAATCATCTATTGTATTACTCAGAAAGTGTCAATCTTTAGCAAATTTCTCATGTATTTACAAAATAGAATTGCATTAATGCATAATTGCTAAAAGAGAAACAAACTCAAGCACCTCACTTTCATCAACTAGAATGATTCTGCACTTCAAAGACAGGGTTTTACAATTCAACCAAACTCATGACACTATTACTCAAGATTCAAGAAGCTAACTTTTGTTTCTTAGAACTACAAAAGCCAAAAAGAAAGAAAAAGGCAATGATTATTTAAGGATGAGATGCTTTTCAAAACTTTTTTCTTATACTTAATTAGTGGATTCTTATGCCTAGTTTGGTCTTCCAATTTTTTAATCATCATCACCAGTATTATTTCAAGAGGCTCAATGCTCATGAGACTTAGTGTAACCTCCAATATTTTATTTATTTACTACATACTATAGGCAGCAATAGAACTATTTATCCTTCACAAAGACACTACAATCAGAAGTCATATTAGTTAAGTGCTAAATAAGAGCCAAATCAAATTGTTCATCATTAAATTAAATACTCATAAAAGAGAAAACTATTAAGGACTAGTACAATTTATGATACCTCAGCTTTGGCAGAAGAAGCGCCTCCAAGATCACCCATGTGGATCTCGCTGCCCTCAGTATCCATCATAATGGCGACTGCAAACCCCTTCTCCTCGTTCAACCGCCGCACCCGCTCGATGACCATCTTATGCCACTCCCGCGTGCCGTGGCACATGTTGATTCGAGCCACATTCATCCCGGCGACGGCCAGCGCCTCCAGCTGCTCAAATCCGCACGTGGCGGGACCAATGGTGCACACGAGCTTGGTCCTCCTGGTGCTCCGGAAGCCATTCTCCTTGAGCTCGGCCTCCGTGACCGCGTCCACCTCAATCGCGGCCGCGAGCGCGTCGCCGAAGCCGTGCTCCCGCGTGGCCGCCGACACGACCCCGCCGCCGGCGCCGTTGTGCGAGACCAGCACCGAGGAAGACGAATCGAGATCCGAAGTCGAAGCCCTAGCGATGGAGCCCCGTCCGGAGATCTTCGCCGGCAAGCGTAAAGCGGCGGCGGCGGAGGAGGAGAAGGAGAGCGAGGGCTTGGAAACCGGTAAAGTGGCGGCCGAACGCGAGGAGGAGGAAACGAAGAAATTGAGAGATTGCGACATGTTTCTCCGGCTAGCTAATAGCGATTGAGAAGAGAGTGAGATAACGGAGTCAAAAAAGAGAAGAAATGGCGGAGATAGCGAGGGGAGAGTGTTGATTGAGTAGAGGAGCTGAGCTGCCTAAGTAGTTGATGATGACGAAACAGAGCAGTGACAACGAGGATGCCAATTTCGTGTCTGGAAACTCCACATTACGGAGTAAACCCTTGAACCTATTTATGACCTGTAATAGCAAGTTAAATATATTTCCGGTGAACCTCTGACCACAATTCGGCAACCAAATCAAAAAATCAACAACAGATGCCGGTCGCGTCACTGGCACCGGTCGCCGCGAAAATGGCGAACAAATCGGTCTCCATCTCAAGTGGAGACAGCGACTAGTTGGTCGCCATCTCCCTGGAGACGGCAAAAAAGGACCGGATCAAAAAAGGTCACCATCTCAAGATCAATATTTTTTAAAAAAGGACCCGGTCAATATTGATATTTTTTAAATGATGTGACATCTTCTCATTTACTGATGTATAGATGCTATACATCGACGGTGCATCAAATATTAATACATTAGTCAAACTCCATCAATGACTCCTCAAGTTTGTAATGGAGTTCGGACCTCCACCCTATCGCTAGAAGCAAACCTAAGCATTGATTAGTTAGACTTCTTGAACTACCCGGTGGAATCATTTTATTCTTTGATCCAACAGGATTTAAACTCCTACCCAACCATTCACTAAGCACACTTCAATTCTTTCTTTTAACACCTAATACAATCAATTCTTACTCAAGTTTAATATGCTTCCTTGGATCATTTAATGAACATTTAATGTTAACACAATAATCTTATAAAAAAAATGTTAGCACAAGAATATTCTGTCAAAATGCATTTATAATGTTAAACACTTAAAACTATAGAAAAAGAGATTATGAGAAATTGAGAATGGGATAGTTCAAAGCCTTTAAGCAAAAGCAAATATTCTGACAACCTTGTACTGTACCATAAAATGAAGTCCAACCTAGTTCAACTTAGTTGAACAAAACTACAATTTGAAAACCAAACAAAAAGTTCCTGCACCATTTCCTTTCACAGTTGACTGTTAGACAATACGCCGCAAGGTAGCAGCTTCGATCAACAATTGACTCTCGAATCGATGACGAAATGTCTGGATGAATAAGTCGAGAAGAATCAGAGTATCCAGCATCCACAACTAGATTCGTCTTGTGGTCCTTCGAACCACAGATCCCAAGAAGGATTTATCGGGCCATTAGTTCTGGCAGGAAGAAATAGCAACTCGCTTTAGTAAACAATTCTATAGAAGTAAGCCAAACTTACAACACGTTTAGCAAATCCAGGAAGGCTTACTGTGGGAGAAGTGGATCTGGTTTTGTTCCCACGGTATGCAACATTCTGGTGTCCACACAAAACAATCCAGTTAGACAATTGATATCACTCGTTATGTGCACCGAAACACGTAAATATTGTTTTCTTACTCTTTGCAAGCAGCCGAGGCCTTTTCCATTTTGTCCAGCTGTTCCATTTCCTCCTGGAGCACCAGAAGAAAACTAATTAATTTCTTACGAAAACAAGAGATGCAAGTGTTGGGCGGAGGGCGGAGGGCGGAGGGCGGTGACGGGCCAAGTCCAGCACCCTGCCTCTCGAAAATGTGGTGGTATATAAAGAAATAAAGTTGCGTCTTCACTGTGAGCTATAGCTTTTGGCATAGTGGTAAGCGTTTGATCTTAATAGCAAGTGTGACAATGTTAAAGCTAGGGCATTTCGATGGTAATATTTGGTAATGATAACATCATCTAAAATACAAAAGGGGAAAGAATAAAGCCATATCAGTTCCACTTTTCAGCTTCAAAATGAAGGTTCCCCGACACAAAAGCTTGGGGCAATTGGTAAGCAGGTTGCTAATTCAATTACAAGGTTGAAGGATAAACTCTTGTATGTGTATCATGTTAAAGAGCTCTGGGTATGGCCTTACTCCAAAGTACCAGCCAAACTTTGCAAGCGTGACTCAGGCCGAATTTGGATTAGTTTCACAGTGGCAAGGATACCAAGTGCCATACACACACAAACATACACACACAAAATGAAGGTTCCCCATTTTGTGGCCAGCGAAGCACAGTTCTTAAACGGCCAAAAAAAAAAAGTCAAGATATGTAACTTTCATCACATATAAACTAGCACCAAAGATCAAGAGCATATACTTTCAAACAATTAACACATAAAATCATCTACAGTTCAAGAATACACCATTTCCAAACAGAAAAGATTTCTAAAACAACTAATCTAATTTGCTACAAAAAGTTTCCTTTTCTTGGCTTTGCATTGAATTGTATTGATGTTCTTTCCCTTCTCTTTTTACATTTTTACATGGATTTCCCTCAGTGGTCCTCTTTCTCCTTTTTTCCAGGGCACTAAGGGCAAAACTTACAGAGCTTGATTTGTATCACTCTGGTTCATTTTTCATTTGTCTTTCAACTTAACAAAATAAAAAGTTTATGTAGTCATATATTAAAGCTGGAAATCATTAACATTTTGAGGAATAAGAAAATAATTCTAACAAGACATGTTATATACATACAATACCCATTATCTGTTGGAGCTCAAGATGCTCAACCAACATCCAAAATTAAACTATAAAATTAAATCAATTAAAAAGAGAAAAAATGATGTGTGTGATTTACACGGTTAGGCTTTAACTACTCTACTGATAACATGACAAGAGTAAATTTACATTAACAATGTGACAAATGTACAAGTACAAAAGAGATTCTATATATGCTTTCCTTTGTGAAATTGAACACCTCTCTACTTGACCAGTGACCACTTACACTATATTTGACACACCCCAAATAAACTGTGTAAATAGAGCGCAAAAATGTTGAAAGACACCCCAGGAACATCACTTGAGTATAATGTACAAACCCCTCGCCTTAATCTCACACACATTGGTTTCTAGATCTCTTTCTTGTCCAATGTCCACTATACTATACCATACTCCTAACCTATCTATAGGTATAATTTGCTAACACAAATTTCTAAACCTTGTCTAGGAAACTCCGAAACTCTAACTTCTAAATTTCAGTTCACTTTGCTGCCCAAAGATAGTGAAAAATTATGCCTAGTGCCTACTATGCCTATTTGCTTGAGATTACCATTTTAAGTAGTAAGTACTACCCCATTCTTTCATGAAGCCATCCACTCATTCTTTATCAAGAATCCATCACAAAATTGCTGTTAAAAGCTTCAAGTTTCCACCTTTAACACAAATTCAGCAGGGGCAATCTTGTGTAATTAACCACTATGGAATTCAAATGAATGCTGGGAAAATTGGAAAAATGTCTTCATTTCTTTCTTTTTAGAGAATTAGCAATAAATTCACCCCAAAAAGCTATTTTCTTTTCTTTTTCTAACAACTTTTCATATGCCCTCAACACTGCACCAAAAATAGCAAAGCCCCATTTCAAGAACAATTCATTTCTCTCTACACAATAACACAAATCACCCTCAAATCCAAATTTCTTTATGAATAAAAACATAAAAATAATTGAACAGAAAAGACTGACCTCCAGTAAACGAGCTTCTTGCTCTAGCCTCTTCAGTTCTGCTGAAATCCTATGCTTCCCTCCTCCAGTATCAGCCGTCGATCGGGTCGGCCGTTCTAAGCCGTTGGATGATTCCATCTCCGAGATCAAAGCCCTATGGAATCAAGAACCATTAACTACTAGCCGCTAGATTACCAAACACCAGTAAAAAGGCGTCATTTTTAATTGAAACCCAGAAGCATTTTTTTTTTTTTTTCAAAATTTTTCAAAAAATTTTCCCCAATGCTATCTCATTGCTGAGCCTGAACTGCATACACCTTCTGACCCTGCAGTCTGCAGATGCTTTCCCAGAGAAACTATAGAGGGGAGAAAGGGGTTTTACTTTTCGTTTTTATTTTTGACTGGGAAAAAGAAAAATGTTTGATTTAGTCTATTGAAGAAAACGGGTGTTTTCAACTTTGTTCTCATAGGTTTATCTGTAGTGTTTCTCGTCTCGTGGCTCAAGCGGGAGTGAATGTCGCTCTCATTTCTTAAAACAACAAGCTTTATATTGGCTGGATTGTCGACGAGGTTAAGGAGAGAAAAACATCATAAGACTAAGAAAAATTAGGAATTGTATGTTTTTTTTTTCTTTATTATTCTACATTTCATAACAAAGTAAGAGATGATACAATGAGATCTTGGGATACCTTGGTGGAGTTGTTGGTCGAAACCTTGTTGGAGTTGTTGGTCGAGGATACGTAGGATGATATGAAAGATATTTTTTTTGTTGACGCTTTGAGAGATTCGACATGGTGGTTAAGATTGAATGAACTCTCTCCTATAATTTTCTGATGTATCAGAACTCAAATGTACTTCTGAATATAATAGTTCTTTAGCAATGCTTTTTATTATTTTAAAAAGTTTTGTTACCGTTAAAGGAAAAAGGCACATGAACATTAAATAATTTAGATTTGACAACTCCAACCGCATTAGCAAAAAGGCATGCTAAATTGTGTGGGGGAATCAAATGTATGCGAATCTCAATGCAAATTATCATGATTAGTAGCCAGCTAATGAGTACAATGATTTATCTCGTGACATTATACGCTATATAGCATGTATATTCACGATTTGAACATTGCTTAATGGCATCAGTCAATCAAACTGCAAGACGGCGTAATAATACTCAAAAGAAATGACTGTGTTTTAATTTGTCATTTTTCAAAATCGTGAAACGCTAATTCAAAACTGAAACCAAACTGGGATCACGTGTATTACTCCTCTTCATTCATATCAACAAAATGACATAGTAAATTGTTTGGAGCATTCAAATTTATGCAAGTCCTAATGTAATTTATTATGATTAGTAGCCAACTAATGTGTATAGTGATGAGTCTCGATCACTATATATATACTTCATATATAGTGTAATAGTGTATGTCCATTCCCAACGAACATCATTTCAAGGCATCAATCAAGTATCAACAAACTAGTAATACTCCTTAGTAGTCCTCCCTATTTTACAGATCTAAGTTATTTGTAAATTATTTTATAACAACTCACTATAAAACCCTCTCCAAATATGAAGTAGAATAACACACTACCTTCATTTGTGTGAATAGCAAGAGAAGACATTAATTTTACATCAGTTTTGAAAATGAAATTAACCTTGTCAATTAATAATCTTTAAAGGAAAAAAAACATTTGACAACATTTGAAATCGTTATACTGTGAACCATAACTCCCATTACTATGTGGACCACTGACATACATCATATATGCTTATTTCTAGTATATTGAAAATTCATTTTTTTGTGTATTATAAGTTTATTTTTGGAAGTTTATTTTTAAAATACCACAAGTTCATTTTTAGTATGTTACACTAAAAAGGTACATTTATTATATAATAAATGAACGTTTAGTATTGATAGGGTTATAGAGAAACTCACTTACCATACAAAGCTCACTAGCTAGTATATTTTCCGACCTCACTAGTGTACTTTCCGACCTCACTAGTTTACTTTCCGAGCACACTAGTGTATTTCCCAACCCGAGTAGTGCATGTTTACTTACAGGTCTCATTGGTAGTAGACATACCGGTCTCATTATCAATAGATTACGCACCGGAACTCCGATCGGTCATCAGTGGGGTCGGCTTATTTATCATTTACCGACCATAATTAATTAATAAAAGAATCACATAGTCCGGACAACAAATGTGGTCGGGAAAGCTTTCAGTAACCAATTAGTAACCTTAAATAAGCCTAACCAGATCATATGAAGGCTTGTTACACATTCACGTGGCTTGTCAATTCTATTTAGACAAGTGTAGAGTTTAAAGCCCACCACCTATGCACCCAAGATGCTTTCGACAAGTGGAGAACATGCAAGGTCTCGGAACTTGTTCCATCTCTTCACCTATATAAAACGCATTAAGTGCATTAGTGAGGGGATTTTTGGACTCGAAATAGAGATCACTCCAATCGGAGCTTCCCAAGTCCCGACCTTATATGATCAGACCTATAATTAGTTTCTTGAGCACATTCTTCACCTTCAAATTGGCTCTCCGATCACACTCAATCCGATCTAAAATAATTTACTCTATCAAATATACTAAAAATGAATATTTAGTAGTGATTTACTTTATAATGTGTACCATAATTCACAATATAATTTGCCTACATTCATTAGTTTACTAGGCCGAAAAGGCCCAAACAATGTAAATAAGTAATGGGCCGATCAAATGGTTTAATATACCAAAAAGATCCAAATCAGTTTGTTTTGATAGGTGGATGTAGAATGAATGGACCAAAATGAAATAAACTAAAAAATTAGGGCATAAATTTTGCATGTAGTCCAAGTGTCAAACACTAAAACGGTCCATGCATCCTCTATGCACAAGTGTCGTCTAATCTTTGAAACTCTCATGCACCATACATCATATATTATATACTTCATCATCATCATCTTCAATTCACATCCTCTTGCAGAATTGAAATGTCTGCTATTTCTTCTTCTCTTTCAATTTCGTTCTTAATCAGAAAATCTTTGCCGCTTTATACTTCTTCGCCTTTCGTCGCTGCAGTTTCCCTTAGAAAAGTCAATGGCAACAAGAGCCCAAAATTTGTTTCACTTTCGTCTCATGCAATGATGGGCAATGACCCGTTCGCCAAGCCCGGGAAAACCCCGCCGGAGTTCCCGTCCGCTCCGCCGCTGGAGGAGCCTTCCGTGCCACCGGAGATGCCGCCACGGGCTCCGGACGTTCCGGAATTCGATCCAATTCCGCCTGAAAACCCCGCTGATCCGCCGCCGGATTTTCCAGGGCCACCAAGTCCGTCACCGCCGGGGGATGATCCGCCACCGCTAGGCCCAGACGTGCCCGGAAAACCGGAAATAATCCCACCGCATGGACCGGATGTTATACCCCCGAAACCACCGGAGGCGCCGGAACCACCAAGACCGTTGCAGCCGGACATCCCTCCTCCAATTATGTTCGGAAGTATAGTCGTAAATTATTAGATACAATATTTTGTAGTGATGAATACATATTTTCTTGGTGTTTTAAATTACTCCGATCCGTATTATATTCTTTTAACCTGCTTTTCTCCTCGCCCTGTGACCCTAGTCGACAAAGAACCACGACAAAGAACCACAATGAGGTAAACCAGCCTAGGTCAACTATAACCACAAGGAGGTAAACCAACCTAGGTTACCCCTAACCGGCTTCTCTCATTTCCACCTCATTCAAAAATTTACAAAAAATCTCATAAAAATCTTTATTGAGCTTACTCTAAAATATTATAAGCAAATTTCTATACAATTAATACTATTAGCGTCAATGTCGTCTTAACATCAAAATTAAATATATATTATACATGATTGGTTCGGTCTGGTGTCAGCATTATAGAAAAATAAAATAATACTATATCTAGAACATCATTTTCTTAATTACGTGCCGGACAGTTAACTATGTTAAAATACTTCTTCTTGTTATATCTTGTGGAAAATTTACCATCAATCACTATATAAAAAGGAAAAAAGAATACTGTTATTCTTTGTTGACAATTCTTGTATCATTTTAACGTGTTTGACTTGTATCATTTAACGTGTTTTGTGATATGCGATTTATTATATAACACTTTGTATTAAACTTGTTGCCGTTGAATAACAAACCACTTAGTTGTCAACAACATCAATTAGTAATGAACTACATTTGATCTATATAATTTTTTTGTTGATACATATAGAATTTTTGGTCTTTTACTTTTAATGACATTATCACTTTTAGTCTTGGATAATAAAACGATCAGTATTAGTCCTTTAACTATTTCGTTTTCATCAGTGCTTTTGGTTCTTTATCATATTTAAAAAAAAAAAAAAAAAAACTTTGTTAAGAGCGACGACAAATTCGTAATTTCTTCTGATTCTGATTTATGCATTTTATAGTTGCATAAATCGAGAAGGAAACACTAATAATTTATTTTCACCTCAGAAATTTATAGTGATGAAGATGAGGTCATTCTTGATGAATAACAATTTTGAATAACAAATTTCTTTAAGCTTATATGACTATAAAAAAAAAATCATAAATCAAAGCTGAGTGTTGAGAAAATTATGCGTTTGTCATTGTTTTGGCCGGGTATTGAAAAATTATAAGTTTGTCCTTGTTTTCGGTCAACAGGTACTTGTTGAAAGTTATAATAGAAGACAAAATGGAATAGTTCAGTTCTTATATCGTGGACCGCGGTCCACAATGCATTGTGGACCGCGGTCCCCAAAACGACGTCGTTTTGATTAATGAAACAGACGGATGAATTCGCGTCACTCACTTTCTTTTCATATATACTGCACTTTCTTTTCATATATACTGCACTTTCTTTTCAACACAACTGCAGTTACTTTTTGATATAACTATAGTTTCATTCGATAATATACAACTGTAGTTATATCAAAAAGTAACTGCAGTTGTGTTGAAAGGGAACTGCAGTTGTGTTGAAAAGAAAGTGCAGTATATATGAAAAGAAAGTGAGTGGCGCGAATTCATCCGTCTGTTTCATTAATCAAAACGACGTCGTTTTGGGATCGCGGTCCACAATGCATTGTGGACCACGGTCCACGATATAATTTGCGGGAATAGTTAGGGTCTAATATTTATCTTTTTATATAGTTAGCCAATGACTAAAAGTGTTAAGGGTACAAATGGTCAGACCTGTGACATTTTAACTTAAAGTTAAAAGTCCGTATCCCTTAACCACAAGATATTAGTAGCATGTTTATATTTGGTTTTTAATGAATTGAAGATGTCAACACTATCAATTAGTAACAGATCAAATTTGCTCCAAATATATATATATTTTTACAAATTAAATTAAAGTATCTAATTATTAGCAAATCCAATAGTGTTCAAATAATCAATTTAACTACAATATTAAACAAATGAAGTAGTATTATATGCATACATGTATATATTTGATTTTTAATGACGTGTTATCGTTGAATAAAAAATCAAATGAATCGAAGATGACAACCCTAGCCTATCAATTAGCTAGTAACAGATCAAATTTGATCCTTAATATATATAAAATTTAAAGTATCTGATTAGATAGATATCAATACTTTGATGCAATTGTAAAACATTTGTCGATCTGATCACTAAAACATTTTACTAATTTAATAATAATAAGATTATTACATATATAAAACATACAAGTATCTGTGATCGAGTGAAATAAATCAGATAATATAATTTACATCTAGTAATAATTAAAATTACAAAAAAAAAAAAAAATCTAATACTCTACAAGCACCTATTAATAATGACCTAGCTTAGTGGTTTATTAGTAGGCAATATTTGGGAGAAGAAAAATGGCGGAAAGAAATGTTTAATGTGGTTTTAATTAAAGAGTGATTATGTTTGTAACTAACAAAACAACAATGAGTTCGAGTCTCAGTGGAGGAGATCTCGAAATTGACTCTTTGTGCTTCGACAGGTTGAGAAAAGTATAGATGAACAGATACTACAATTCATCTAAATGGACCAGACTATTGACTTAATGATTTTACAAGTTCTACTGGTCGAGAGATCGAGTACAAGTCAATTATAAATAATGTAGGTTAATTTACCTCTTCATGATTTGTGACCAACTGAGATCAAACAGTAGAATTTATCTGATATACACTCTTAGACAGTGATCGTTTGTACCGTGAAACCGGCGAAGAACGCAAAATAGCTAACTCTGTGAGCAGTACTTGTAACCAGTGAGGCTGCGAGCGCAAACACAACCGCTGCCTCCTCCGCAATCGCTGTTTACTTTGCACGCGCCGCCGCAGCCGTCCAGCGACGGTTCCCCGGAGGCAGCCGCGACGGCACATTCCATGCCTTTAACTGCACAAATATGTAGGGATATTTCGTCAGTTAATATATATGCATACATATATAGTATTATAGAGAGAGAGAGACTAACAAGATTTATATATAGCAAGAAAGAGGATGGCAAGGAAAGCCAGTTTAAATGAAGAACGCTCCATGTTCATAAGTTGAATGATGTAATGTGTTTGAATTGCTTAATTGCCTGTTTCATCAACAATATATATTTATAAACAATAATCCTACCTAAATAAATAAACAAATAACCCTTCCATTAATTATTTCCATTTAATTTAATTTAAAGGTATTGATTGTATTACACTTCTGAAAGTCAACCAGCCAGCATTTTTTAAAATAATTTTGGATATAATATTTATCAGCCACCAATTCTGATTAATTGCTGCAAAAAATTTACCTTATTATTTTTAGTACAAGTCCCTTTCTTGATGTTATGTTTGGGTTTGGATTTCATTTCTTACTCTTCTTCTCTCAAATAAAAACTACTTTTTCTTTCCATTAGATGCGCTCTAAAACCAAATATATATACGTTGCCTATGGCATTTGATTTTATCAAGCTTGTATAACTAAACCAAATGCAATTTTGTCTTTATGTGGTGTATTGTTGCACAACTTTGCACTTTGTTGTAGTCTTCTATTCAAAGGTTGTATAACTATTTTTTTTTTTTTCTATCACAGATAATTTACCAACAGAAGTGCCAATTCTTAACAGGAACTTTTAACGGGATTTGCAGGTTTAGCTTAATCATGTACCTTGCAAGGTTGCACTTCAGGCAGATAACTTGTTAGTTGAGGTTTGGAGAAATGTTAGTGTTGGTTTTACAGTCACAAAATAGTCAGACGGCGGCCAACACAACCTTAAAACAAAGGAAAATATTATAAAGTATCAAAAAACAATGAGACAGAGTAATTGCTCTTGTACTAAAATCAGAACTCTTTGCAATGTAACCCCAGGAGTATTTATACGAGAATAATGAACCCCATGGTATTTATACAAGAATAATGAGCATTTAGAAGGAAAGCAAGAAAAATTTAACAAATTTGAACTTAGGAAGGTTGCCTAAACTGCCATAACTGCTACCTAATATAGCATAGGAAAGTATCCCGCCAAATTCAGAAAAGATCCTCATTTCATTTCGCCGCTCCTGACTGTCGCACCCTGTCGTGCACCACAATCAAACTGCCTACACCAAGTGGATCGGCAGGATACCGGACCCCGCCCATCTATTGGTCAAGAAGGCTGTCGAGCTGCAAGCTTTTGATACTGGAGGCACTTAAGACTAGGTACCCTACTTGGGAGTATCAGGTCATACGCCTTCTCCGTGGAGAGTTGGAGGATACACACCATATTGCAGAGCAGTTTATACCTCATTTTGTACCTCATGTTACAAAGAATTTATTTTAATTGTAACCCTCGAACTATTGCTCTTTTTCATTTTTTGTTCTTTACTTCAAAGTCAATCTCACTTGATACCTAACTTATGCAAACATGTCGTTTTTAGCCCTCCAAGGACCAAAATTTGATACCTGACTTAGCTGGCTAGGACTAGAAATGACTTGTATTGAAAATCAAATATCCAATTCGATTAATTTTGAAGTCAATTACTAAAGTTAAAATGACAGAATAATTGATGGACTAAAAGTACAATTAGGGTGTGTTTGGAAACCCGGAAAATGATTTCCGGAAATCATTTTCCGGGTTTTTCATGTTTGGGAGTGCTTGGAAAACTCAGTCAACGGAAAATGAATTCCGTTGACTGGGGAAAATAGCACCATTTTGGCGGAAAACGACTTCCGCTGGACGGCCGGCCGTCCCCTCTTCATGCTAGGGACGGACGACTGGCCGTCCCTTTGTTCCGGCGGACTGGTTTCCGCCGGAAACCAGTCCGCCGGAGCTCTGGTTTCCGGCCAGAGCAGATCTGCTCTGGTTCCAGCCGGCGGAAACCAGAGCGACCCTCTCTTTTTTTTTTTTTTTTTTTTTTTTTTTTTTTTTTTTTTTTTTCCTTTGATTTTCTTTTCCTTTCTTGTTATATAAATATGGTTATTTTATATCTTTTTGTATTTTAAATACAATAAAAAAAATTATATAATTATATATTTCTACTCATTTTCCACTCATTTTTCGGAAAATGAACCAAACACCTAAAGACAGTTTTCCAGAGTACATCCAAACACGGAAAATGAACTCATTTTCCGGAAAATAACTCATTTTCCAGAAGTCATTTTCCTGCGTTCCAAACACACCCTTAACTTATTACACAAGTATTAAACCCTCTTCTTTCTACTCTTAAAACTTTTTAGATAAATTGTAAATACACTATCATATATTTTTTCTTGACACGCTCTCTTAAAATGGTTTAAAGGAAATTGATTAAACAATGTGAATTTAGTCGGATGTGGTCTTTTGGATATGCACACATGTTTCTTTCTAATGTAAAAATGAAGTGGCCCTTATCCATGTATAAAACTTGTGCTCATGATTGATATGATGATTCTCAATTCGGGAGTTGGCCCAGGAGAATCATTACTTATGGGAATCAAACGCGAATTCTTTCGAAATTCTTCCCCACAAAGAGAGCTCACTTGTCACTTGAGGTAGCCCATTAAATTTGATTGATATGATGATGATTGAAGCATCATCATGAATTCGTGATTTTATATAATATGACAAAATTTTGAAATTGAGACACAACAAAAAATCATTTTGTTTTAAAAAAAGGTTTACCTTCAATTATTCGTTTTTGACATGATAATAGAATTCTATATATTCATTGGTTATTGTGAATTGATGGACTCTACCCTAAATTAAGAAATAAAATCACGAGAATAAAATCATGAACTTGATTCGTTTTTCTAGTGCAGTTTACATCTCTTGTGTAGTTTATGAATTATTATACATAAACAAGAATTATCATGTACATAGTAATTTAATAGTAATTGTGGGTCACAGAAAGATTGTTGTTACACACGACAAAAGTCAGCATATTTCACCTTCAATTATTTATATCCCAAACGGCCCTTAACAATTGCATATTCCTTAACTTGTTCTGTTCCCCACCTTGAAATTTCAGAAAAACAGCAACTTTTCTGACTCTATCAACTACATTCTACCAGACAACAAACAAACTTCTAGCCTATAAATACCATAGCCATCCCATTCCTCTGCACCCAACAACTTCTCATTCTTGTATCCATTTCTGCACTGATTTTCACTTTAATTTTCTCTGAAGAAAGGAAAAGAACAAACAAAAATGGGCGTCTCCACCTACACTGACGAGCAGACTTCTCCAGTCGCCCCATCAAGGATTTTCAAGGCCTCCATTGTCGACTCCCACAACTTGATCCCAAAGCTAATGCCACAAGCCATCAAGAGCATTGACATCCTCCAAGGCAACGGTGGCACCGGCAGCATTAAGCAAATCAACTTCCCCGAAGGTCACTATCAGCTTAAACTTTTAATTACAACAGACCGACTACTGCATCTAATATTGATAATTTTATATATTTTAAACCCTAATTGTCAAAGGACTCGTGGAGTCGTGGTTACTCATAGCTGACTGACTCAATTGCTCCTGTTGGGGGTTGAATTTGTAGTTTTGTGATTACTAAATCAAAAGTATGAGCAACGGAGAATAATGGTGAGGTTTGTGGTGAGTGCAGGTAGTAGTTTGAAGTCGATAAAGTATTACATCGACGAGCTGAACGAGGAGACATTGACGTACAAGTACACGCTGGTCGAAGGCGACGCCCTGCTAGATCAGCTCGAGAAGATAACGTACGAGGTGAAGTTTGAGAAGACAGCGGAGGGTGGCTCCATTTCTAAGGTGACTAGCAAGTACTACACTGTTGGGGATTTCAAGATGAAGGAAGAAGAAATCAAGGCTGGGAAAGAGAGGGTGCTGGCAATGTACAAAGCTGTGGAGGCCTATCTTATTCAGAACCCTCAGGCTTATGCTTAGGATATCTTCCTCTTGTCTTCTCCCGGATACTGCATAAATCAGTGAGCTAAGTCCATTCAGGCACGTTACTCTTGTGTTATAACTCATCAATGAGCTAAGTCCATTCAGGCACGTTCCTCTTGTCTTACATATATGTTGGTGTGATGTTTAATTTGGTTATTTCCCAATTAATCTCATGATGTGTGTCCTTCGATTCCAAGTGTGGTTTTAATAATGTATTGTCAATCATATTGTGTTTGTAATAAGGGTATGATACTCCTAAATGTATATCAATAAAATATTTATTGCGTTTTCAAATTCTTGATGATATACTTAGAATTTTATGCAATTTATTATGAAGTTTTTTTATCCACGTTTATAATTCATAAATTAATAGGAAATTAAAGCTTCATTGCAAGACTCAAATTAGCATTTTGTTGGGTATATAGATATTAGGTAGCATTTGGTTTAACTTAAAGATGGGAATAATTAACAAGAGGGGTTATAAAAAGAAAGAAAAAAGAGTGTGTGGTGAAAAAAAAAAAGGAATAAATCAAAGCCAAAAAGAATAGTTAAAAAAGACAGTTGTTTGACTTGTTTATAGTTTGCAGTGGATTGTTAGACAACCTTCAATAGTGAAAGAGCATTATGGTTTTGTGGTTTGGTGACTGGAATCTTGTTGTTGAGTGTGGTCTAGGGTTATAGATTCTGATTGTGTGTTGTAGTTTGTGGATGACAATTTGAGATTGGAATCTATCTCTCATTCTAGAAGGCTAAATCATTAGGTATGGTTGGGTGTTCATCCAAAACTTAAATGAAAGGAATGTATAAAACTATGGAAGAAGATTGATGGTAGCTTAGCTAGAAATGATGGTAGGACAATCTCAGTCAAGTAGATTGGATAATACAGTTAACTTAGTAATTACAAGATTTCAAGTTTAATTTTTGTAAGAGTTGTCTATTGCTCTTTTTAGTTTCAGTCGATCAACTATAAATAATTTAGACTAATTTATGCTATTGTGGTCCTTTGCTGGTTAAGATTACAAGGCAAATTTTACCTAAAATGCATATTCAAATAGTGATTGTGGACTTTCATTTAAATAAAAAAAGTTTTGAAAGGATGATGGCCTTAAGCAAATTCTGATCCACGGGTCGGTTTTGGTTCCGAACCGGCGGTTCTCGATTCCAGAATCGGCTGAATCGGAATAAGAGCCTTGTATATAGGTTCCACATTCGGTTCTGAAACCGATGATTCCAATTCGAACAAGATTTTTTTTTTTGTTTTTTGTTTTTTGTTTTTTAAAATATTCTTTAAAATTGTCCAAATTTAACAATTTAATTTTTTTTTAAAAAAAATCAATTTTAAAATGTTTTTAAAATAATTATATGAAATATTTAAACTTCAAAGTTGAATTATAAAAAAATACTCCCTCCGTCCCATTTTACCTGTCCTATTTACTATTCATTGGTCAAACCAACTCTTTCTTCATTGCTTATTTTCTTTAGTAATTTTTTATTATTTTTAAATTTAATTTTTTGTGTTTAATAGTACTTTTGATGTAGTTTCTAAATATATAAATTTTATATATTAATACTAAACTTAATATTATGAAAAATTGGATTAAAAATAACTTCAGTCAAGCCTCGTTAAACGAACCAGACAACCAAAATGGAACGGAGGGAGTAAAATGGTTATAGTTAGACTTTAAATTGATATTTAAAGTTTAAACTTTAATCAAATAATATAATAATTAAAATTTATTTATTTATTTTTTTTTAATTTTTTCGATTTAGAACTGAACCCAGAACCTTATGAAATCAGAACCGTTCGTACGATTCCGGTTCTAACCGTGCGCGGTTCGGTTCCAACCGTGACATGTGTGACCAAAGCTAGCCAAACGAAGGTTATATTAATAATGGCTTCCGGACCACTCACTTTATGCCATCTGTCATTAAAGGGAACAGTTAAATCCGTTAAATCTGGCACCTTTACTCCATTGCCAACTCAAAGGAGACAGCATCCCAACCTTCCTTAAATTTCAAGAAAATCCTTTTTTCTTTTACAAAGATCAGTGGATACAAAATATTCTCAGAAATTTTTTTATAAAATCGAAAATAAATCCACCTCAAATTTACACTCCCTATATAAATACACACCGCCCAGAGATCCACACCTCCTTCTCGACACCGCCAAAACGCTTCCCAATGGCGAGCCATTTCCACACTACTTACCCGACTGTGGCCGCACGCGCCGCCGTCAAAAAGCACCAACTGGAATTCCCATTTTCCTTTTCCACTAAAGAATTCCCGGCGGGCCGGAATGGCAGGAAGAGCTCAAGAATCATCAGAGTCTCGGATGGAGGAGGGGACTTGTCGTATTTGGACATGTGGAAGACGGCGATGGATCGCGAGAGGAAGTCCGTGGAGTTCCAGAGGATCGTGGAGAACAGTAGAAAATCCAGCGACGATGAAGAGGACGGCGCCGACGAGGAGGACACCCCGGAAGCGATGGAGAGGAAGAGCAGCGAGTTCCAGAAGATTCTAGAGTTTTCGCCTGAGGAAAGGGATAGGATTCAGAGAATGCAAGTGATTGATCGTGCCTCGGCGGCGATCTCGGCTGCTAGGGCACTGTTGAAGGAGAATCCCCGGCCTCAGATGGAGGTTTCCGGTGAAATTGAATTTCAGAGTGAAGAAAATGAGGAAAATCGACAAATAGGTAAATTCTCCTGTAAAATTCATATAATTATGCAACAGTTTCATTATATTATTATGCCATTATGGCTGTGTTTCTTAAATTCAATATTATATTTTGTAGAAGATATACCCTTCCTTTTCCATATCCCCAAATCTATGATTTGACGGGGCGACTTGAATGCACAATTTATCTTTTTCGGGGTTCTGAGAGCTTAGGGATTAGTTTAAAGTTTTGCTCTAGTAATAGTGTGTGGGACTTATGAGTGACTCGCGAATTGTGATTTACGTCCTCTAGGGGTATTGGGGTTCTGGCGTAAGCTGGAAACCTAATGTATCAATAAAAAAATTTGTAACTTTATTGCTAAGATGTTAAGATTGATGCAAAGTGAGACAATTTTCTTGTTAATAATACATTTTGCTTGATCAGGGCTGCAAAGTGGCAGCTTATCTGTGCCACAATCAACAAACATCACTAATGCAACGCCTGGGCCGAATTTCTGGGCATGGACACCTCCTGATGATGACAATCAGCTGAAATCAGGCACCAAAGCTTCTCCACTCTCAAATCTGAGCAGTCCTGTAATGGAGAAAGAACGCTCCGCAGATTTTCTGACAATACCGTTTGAGACTGCTGTTTTGGGAAGTAAAATCGGCCCTCCTCTTCCCCCGCTTCAGTCACTCGTGGAGGTTGAAGATTTGGGCACTTCTAGCTCCACGTTAGAGATGCCTCATCAAGAGGAGGAGCACGAACTCAGTGTTCAGTTTTCAGCACACGCGGCTGAAGCTGCTCTTGCACTGGATCAGGTCGTTGAGGCTTCATTGTACGGAGTCAATGCTGATGGATCGAGGTGGTGGAGGGAGACGGGGACTGAACAAAGACCCGATGGGGTTATCTGCAAGTGGACATTGACGAGGGGCGTTAGTGCAGACAAAACCATCGAGTGGGAAAATAAGTATTGGGAAGCTGCTGATGAGTTTGGTTACAAGGAGTTAGGTTCTGAGAAATCTGGACGAGATGCTGTAGGAAATGTGTGGCGTGAATATTGGAGAGAATCCATGGGGCAGGTTAGGCTTTGGGCTCGAATCTTTATTACACTTCTCTTTGTTTTAGTTAATGTTTAATATGACTGAAAAGATAACGAAAACTAAAACGAAATCAATTATGCTTGATGATGAGTTCACTGAACTTTCTGCTTCACTGTTTGGTATCTTCGCTTACAATTTACAATTAGAAATATGAAGGTGGGGGAAACAGAAATAACGATAGGGAATTACCTAGTGCACACCCTCGGGTAATGGTTTGTAAGAAACATAGGAAGTTGGAGTTTACGAGTTGAGGATTTATTTTTGAGAAACAATGGCATTGCCAACTCCTATTTTATGAATAATTTGGAGAACACCTGCCTATTTGGTCTGATGATGTTTTATGGTTTTTCAGAGCTCTGGGCTTGTCCACATGGAGAAAACTGCAGATAAGTGGGCAAAGAACGGGATAGGTGAAGAATGGCAGGAGCAATGGTGGGAACATTACGATGCTTCTGGCCAAGCGGAGAAATGGGCACATAAGTGGTGCAGCATCGATCCTAACACGCCTCTTGATGCTGGCCACGCTCATGTGTGGCATGAAAGGTACCGTAATTTATTAGTTCTTAGCTCTGTCAGCTCGCTAATCATATTGTGGCCCTTCGTTCTTGAAACTATATTCTCGCTTTCATATTGATCAAACCTCGTTGTTAAAACCACAATAATCTATGTTCTAAAACCGACTGAAGATTTAGGAAAGAAAACTATAAATGCCAACATTTCTCGGCAGGTGGGGCGAGAAATATGACGGGCATGGAGGCGCAATGAAATACACGGACAAATGGGCTGAGCGGTGTGAAGGCGATGGCTGGTCGAAATGGGGCGACAAATGGGACGAGAACTTCGATTTAAACGCTCACGGGGTGAAACAAGGTGAGACGTGGTGGGAAGGCAAAAGTGGCGATAGATGGAACCGCACGTGGGGCGAGGGCCACAACGGGTCGGGATGGGTGCACAAGTACGGGAAGAGCAGCAGCGGGGAGCACTGGGACACTCATGCTGAGGAAGAAACATGGTATGAGAGATTCCCACATTATGGCTTCTATCATTGCTTTGAGAACTCTGTCCAACTCAAAGAAGTTAAGAGACCATCAGAATGGCCATGAGAAAGAAGTGTGTTTCTGTGCTTCTTTTTGTCAGTTCTAATACACACTTTATGGTGGTGTAGCTATTTACTAAACTCTGGTTGCTTTTCAGAAGTTATAATTGTGGCCTTGCAGAGTTGCAGGTCTTTTAGATTAAATAGAAGGCATAGTTGGTATAAAAATGTTACTTTTCTCACTGTAATCTGACCTTGAAATGGTGTTCATACCATTCTGTTGCACTCCATAATATTAATGCTGCTTATAACGTTTAGTAGTGGCTGCAGTTTGCAGAATTTCCTGTAAATCAAAATATCCATTCGAATTGTTCAAACCAGAGATAAGGGTAAGAAATCTGCCTAATTAATATACAAAAAATCAAATCTTTAACTATAAGATCAATTACTAATATAAATGGAGTTAAGTAGTAATGTTTAGGTAAGGAGTCTTTTCTCTTTAATCATCCATTTGGAGAGATCATTATCACATTTAACTTTTTTCTCCATTACATGATTAAGAATGCTATCATTAATTACAAAAGTATGCATGTTAATAACCACCTAATCAATGAAGTATGGGCTTCTGGCTTTGTTGTTGGTGTTGATGATCAAATCATGAAATTATAAACTGAAAACCATAAATCAATAGACTTATACATTGGTTACAATCAAAGGTAGTTTTTCATCCCTCCAAAGTCCAAACCTCATTGGATTTCCTCAAACATAAACCAAGAAAAATATACAAACAAAATGGAAAACAAAAACACAAAAAAGTTCAATTCTAGTAATGTGTAGAGTAGCATCACTCTCATGTTTTTTCACAATAAACACTCTGTTGACAAGTCAGAAAAGATCAATCATGTAAAATCAAGAAAAAAAAAAAGGAAGAAAAACAGTAAATGATTATGAGTGTGTTGATGAAAGTTTTTTCAGTTGATGGTAGCTGTGCAACAGATGCATGTGCTGAAGAATGAAGGGAGAGGCTTTCGTTTCCCATTTCCGCCTTTGGGTGAAGCTAATGCGAGCTGATCGTTTGCTGGAGGAGGGATGTTCTTGAACATCATGTTCCCTTCCTTCATATCTGCAAGCAAACTGTTTGATGTTTTGTCTGTGAGGTTACCATTTTCGTCTTTCTTTAGTGTGATCAAGAATGGACCAGCATCAGGATCACTTCTCTCCACTCGAATGGTTTTCTCTTCCACTCCCATTGTATCGTAGTCCAGGGAGTCTCGGGCGTATGTGGCTTGCAGAGCTGTGTTTTGGAAGTCGATTGATAAGCGCCTGGTAGGGGGCTTGTCAGGGCGGAGAAGGGGCGTTTGATCAGATTCAGAAGACCTTGCATCAAAAGGAATGCCAAAATCAAAGCTTGGAAACCTTCTGGTTTCCATCTGATTGCCTGCAGGTTGTTCTGAGCTGTAGTCCACACTGTACCTCCTCGTGGTTTCCAGCGTTTTAGAACGAATGACTGGAAGTGGAGAAATGATCCCGTTTGCACATTGCTCATCGGATAGGTCTGGTGGTATTTCGTGTTCTGATATTGTCCCGGGAGTTACATTAACATTCTGAGGTTGTTCTTTCTCTGGCCTTGGGATCCCTCGTACCTCATTTGTGACGAAAATTTGCTTGATTGTGTCACTACTATCTGGTAGTTCAGAACTATTCTGCACATCCCCATTACCATTTAACATTTGCTCCTCGTCCTCTGTCTCGTTTGTGAGACAATCATTGCGGTCGCCTAGTTTCTGGACAATGATATCATCTCCAGCCTTCTCTTCTTCATGGTTATGGACAACGGAGATCTCTTCTCCCGAGACTATGTCAGTAGCTTCTTTATCATCAATGTCGGGTCGAGACACCAGATCCTGCTTTTCTATGGATTCAGTTCCCAAACAAGAAATTGAATTCTCCTCGGTTGAATATCCCTCTTCCTTTTCCTGGTTATGAGACTCTATCATGAATTCATTCACTTCCTGTTCTACAGGCTCTGTCTGATTGACTGGAAAACTGTTCTTTCCATTTCCAGTTTCATTTGAAGCCATCTTGATCTCCTGAGGAAGAACCATATGTTCTTCTTCGTTTGGTTTCGAGGCTGCATCAGAACAGTCTAATGTATTCATCTTGGCAACATCTTCTTCTAGATTATCCAAATTCACCTCAAGATTGCCCTCTTTATCACCTTCATTTCCCAAACCGTTTTCAACCTCATCCCTTGAGTTCACAGCTGCATCTTCTTCCTCGATCGCTCTGTCTGGTTGAGAAGCCGTTTCTTCCATCATCAACTCATTATTTTCCTCGTCCACATCCTCGACATCAACACCAGAAGCAACTATAGCACTAGTATGCTCGATTTCTGTCTTCTTGCAGTGATTCATATCATCATCACTACAAGAATCATCCATTTCTGCAAAATTCTCTCTGTTGCTTGATGGTGGATTGAAGTCGGGGTCTAGAGGCTGGACAGGACCATTAATGTGTGTAAACAGATCAGACATAGAGTTGAGATTTTCATCAACGTTTTCCACCTCCCCTGTCGTGATTTTTAGCACATTAAGCAGAACCCAAGGTGAGATTTTTTGTGCATATATACTTATCTTGTATGAACTTCTTATAATTAGAGCTGTGGGAGATGCTAACCTGAGTGAGTAAAGGACTGATCACTACTTCCACTGTTTTCTCCATATTTTGCTTCCACTGATTCTTCATCCCTCCCCACTTCTTCGATCGAATCAATTGTCTGGATATCACTGGATTTTATATCCAAATCCTTTGCTTCTAACTGAACTTCAGAAAACTGAGAAACGCGTTCCTTATCCACCCCGTCTTGCTCTATCAGACACGAGTCACATTAGAATTGCGCGATTAACTGAAAGTGATAATGATAGTTATTCTTATTATGTTCATGAAATGGAGAAAGATGCTAACCATTTCTACTAACTGGCGTTTCTTTTTCGATGTTATGATCATTTGCAGAAGGCTGGTCATTCTGAGATAATTCTGCAGATTCTTCGGCCTGCTGTGGAGCTTTAGTATAAGCAGCCCCCTCTTCTTCTGAACCATCAAGAATCAGCAGTGTTAAAAGCTGCAATCTGCAGAAAGATTCTGAGGAAAAAAACACGAAACTTTTTTCGTACCTTGGATTCCTGATGTGTTTGTGTTCCCCATCTCTGTTCTCATCTTCAATTATCCAAATCCTGCAACAGAAAAAGTACAGTGGAATGGGTAATGATCAACAATGGGACTCCAATAACACTCCAATGCACCTCTATATAAATGGGAATTGAAATCATACCATTATGATGATTATAGTCATGTTCACAGGCTAATCACCACAAACACTGTAGAAGGCAGCTTGAATTTAGGGAGATTTGCAGAGGGGTTAATATTCGATTGGTACGGGCAATTCAATAGTAACTCTTCAGGTATAACACCCAAAAGTATGCCAATATATACTTAACTAAACAATGCTTTGTTTTAGCCTATCAACAATACATTGCTTATATGATAATGTTTTAATTTGCTGGTTTTTTCATTACTTTTTGCCAGTGTAGCAGCCATTATTCCTTTTAGGCCAACCACAACTGAACCTCAGAATATTTAATGTTGTCTGTCTGCTACACAAATGGTCCTTCGCGGCTTGCTGTTGTTGTTTTTGGGAACAGAAGGGTATCTGTCACAGGAATTAGGATTAAAAACACAGTTCTGATGCCATGTTTTGGGATAGGAAGTCAGTGCCATGATGAAACAATGGTTAATCAATTCGGTCTGGTGCGAAATCCTTGTTCATCTGCTCGAGGAGATGAGGCGCGAAAGGCGCCCACCAGCAGCTATGGCTCACATACACCAAAGAATCATTGGTGGTAATTATGAAATCAAGTTGAGAGGAATATTAGTCCCATGAATGACAGAAATGATTTGTTTGGCTCTACATTTTTGGCTTTACAAAAAGGTTTTTGTGCATATAATAGCCAATCAAGCCAGCACAGATCAATTGGTACTTGGCTAGACAATCATAGTTGCAATATGCTTTTTTTTTTTTTAATGCATTAGGTATTATCGCTGATTACCCTAGCCCCCAGAGCCCTCATAGGAGATAAATCACAAGTTGCATCATCAATCTCCAGGTATATTGATCAAGGAGTCTTTATCTCCTCTGATCGGTTAAGGTCTTTCCATGATCCTCGATCAGGTTTTCAGTGAGATTCAAACTCTCACACTGTCACTAGAGCAAGACTTTAAGATGATCGGTTGAATCAATTGGCCTAGCTTTGCGGGGCACAATATGCTTTTGTTAAGAGGTGGGTCTATTGATCAAAATTTCTTGGTGTTAAAGGCTTATTCCAATGAAAGAGTTGGTGGGATTGAGCTTTGATGGTGGCAGACTCATCATTTCAGTCATTTTCTTGAGAAATTTATGCCTTGTTTTATTGTAGTTTAGTGAGTAAGATGGACCCTTTTTGCCCTTTTATTTTTGTCAATCAGAGAAATGAGAATGCTAAACAATGAATGTTGGTGGGGTTCACTGTATAAATTAGTTAATGAAATGATTAGACCAAATTGCAGAAGAATATGGAATGTCTCAATGATAATATTCATTCCACCACCGCCATTGAGAAATGTTTTTTTTTCTTCTTTTTCTTCTTTTTAAATACATTAAAACACCATCACCGCTCAACGATAACATAAAAATTACTAAAAATGTGATCATATTTATCAAAAGTTACATGTGAGTTACTCTTCAATACAATTTATGTTTCAGCCTATTTGAAGAGCTCATAACCAAACAAAATTTTTTCAAATATTAATGTGACTATTAGGCAATAGGAGTCTTTGATAAAATAATCTACTTTCATTAGAATTGTGTTTCATGTCCATTATAAAAAGTAATACATGATATCATTTATTAATTACTCATTAATTGATCAATTATGTCATGAATTAATGGAATAAAGAGATGAAGAATTTACGCCAATAGCCAACTATAATACCAAAAAAAAAAACAAAAGAAGAAGAAGAAGAAGAGAGAGAGAGAATGTAAAAGATAATATCATATCACAAAATGAACATTAAAAGATAATTTTAGTCAAGAAAAGTATTTTACCTAGTCACCTACCAAATACATGTCAAGTAAACTTTGGCTTATGGAAAATCCGCAGCTATTAAAAGTGAAACTCGTATTGTGATGCTAGTCAATAAGAGATCACAAGGAAGTAAACTAATTTAAGTTACTTATAGTCATAGTTAATTGGCTCGATCAATCCAAGAAGACTAATAGATAACTCTTACTCGAAATCGAGACTTAAAAAGTTGTAATTATCAAGTTAATTGTTTGATCAACTTGACTGCGGTTGCCCCATGTCAAGTTATCTTGATTTGAAGGATGGTATGATAAGAAACAAGAGCCCTAATAGGATCCCTTCTTTGTATGTAATGGTATCAATGTAGGTTTGTTCCAATGGAGTCAGCCCATATTACCTTGAAAAACTGTACTGCAAAGATGATGAGATGGTATGGGCCTTTGGACTTCCATCTTGTAACCCTAAGAACATGTATGGGCCATTAACGTCATAGACTCATAGTGAAACCCTTCAAGTGCTCTAATTCTGGCAACCAAACACACCCTTACTTATTTTTGATAAGGTTCGATCAGATTTGTTACTTGGAAAGAGTTATAACTTATTTCCAAACTATATAACATCTAGTGTAAAAGGTGAAACAAGATGATAAAAGATTCCCTCTCTAAAAAAAAATGAGTTCCACTTCAATTATTTTAAAAAATTAAAAGACAAACAACTAGAAAAATGCGTGATACTTTCTTGAATTCTGCGTTTTCTACTTTTACCCGTTTGATGGGAGGGAATCAGATTTCCACTCCCACCTAATTCTAAAGGTAATTAAGCAAATCCTTTCGTTTGGCCTAGTTGGAATTGCAATTTTCCCATTTTTATGGAAATAGAATCTCATGCTCCTCTTGGCATTTCAATTTCTCATTAGTTGGAGAGAAAAAAAATACCATTAAAACTAAATTAACCTTCTATTTTCTAACCTAAAAAAAAAAAAAAAAAACTCTTATAGACACAATTACCATTCTATGATATTTTTTGATGTAAGCATTTAAAAAGTTTAACATTTTATTATGTTTAACCTAGTTGTATACTTTTATTTTTATGAAGTTTTTTGGATGTGAACTTATGAAACTTAATATTGCATGGTTAAGTAACATAGTGGTACAAATTAAATTTATATCGAAAGTGTCCAAATAACCAATTCTATAGTTTTGACACAAATTTATTTATTTATTTATTTTTGAATACCAAAGGAAAAGCTTTCATTTATAAATTTTTACTTGTTATTATATTTAAGATTAATAATAATAATAATAATAATAATAATAATAATAATAATAATAATAATAATAATAATAATAATAATAATAAGTATGGGTATTTTGGTCTTTATATTACTTATTGCCTTACAATTTCCATAGATACAAACATTGAAATTTAAATTCTCACACTATTTTTCTCCCATTGAATTGCAACTTTTTTCCCCCATAATCCCCTCATTGCAACCAAATGCCCTGTTTTGAGAGAACAATTTTGGAAAGTTTTCAAACTTCCTTTAGAAGGTTAAAAAATTTGGAAAAATATTTTTCGTTTTCAATTATTTTCAATCAACTGACTCTAATGGGATGTTTGGTTAGTAGGAAAATTAATTTTTTAAAATTGGAATTCCTATAATTTGAGGGAGAAAAAGTATTTTATGTTGTTTGGTTAATGAGAAAATGTTTTCCATGAAATTATTTTCGATCAATTGACTCTAATGGGATGTTTGGTTAGTAAGAAATTAGTTTTTTTATATATATATTAAATTGGAATTCCTATAATTTGAGGAAAAAAAATTAATTTATGTTGTTTGGTTCAGAAAATGTTTTCCATGAAATTTAAATTCTTCAAATTTGAGGAAAATAAGTTCCATATCATTCCTTTATATTAGGGTGTGTTTGGTTCTCTGAATTTTTTTTAAGGAACTAGAATTTTTTAAAATTTGAGAAAAAGTATATTATGCTTTGTTTGGTTCATGATTTTTTTCCCCAAAGGAACTGATTAATGCCTCAAATATGAGGAATTTTTTTTCCTTAACTCATCTTAACTATACAACTCTCATATAACTTGATTGTTTATAGTTTGTGAGTGAAATTAAGGTAATCAAATTATGCTTATTTAAATTTTGCTATATTATTTATTATAATAAAATATATAATTATATGTAGTAATATTTTAATTTATAAATTACTATTACTTGTAGTAATATTATTATTGGAGCGTATTAGTTTTTATACTTATTATTTCTTACAATTTCGAACCTAATTAACCAAACAGTAGAATCAATATTATATGAAAACAGTTCAAATAGACCATTCAAATATTGATGAAAAAATAATTAGATCTTTAAACTTTAAAGCATTGCAATTAAATGCTTAAACTCATTAAAATGGTGCAACCAAATCATTTGTACCGGTAAAAAAAACACTGACATGGCATATTCTTGCTTATGTGGCAAGTTTTTGATTTTTTTTAAAATTAATAATATTTTTTTAATAGAATACATACTTCTTTCTGACTTCAGAAATAACTTTTCAGCGTGATAAACATTTTTTGGTGATACCGGTGCCTTCTTTGATATGAAGAAGGTACTTATTGGCACCACCCCTCGCCTTAGCTTATTTAGACAGAAGAGGGTCGCGATAACGTTGTCATCGAAGCATTGTGGCTACCAACTGCCAACAGGCGACGAGTGCCACTCGGGGCAATTATTAGTGACGAATGATTTAAAATGTTATTTAAAAATAAATAATAAACGTGTATGTAGTCCAACTATCAATTTAGACTACTTTTAGTTAAAATGAAGCACAACATTCTTCAATTTTGTATCATGAGTTCAAACCCCCGCGTCACCCCATAAAAAAGACTACGGTCAACAATGTGATGAGACATGTTGAACATATATAATATATACATATATGAATGCATATATAATCCAACTATCAGTTCAAATTTTAAGTAATTAACATGGAACACATCTTCAATTATGAAAATTGATTAAAATGAGAGATGGAGAAAATATATAGATTGAAGATGACGGCAGTTGCATTATCCATCGTAACTTCTTCATCCCCGTATTCTCTACTCATGCATGTCACCTTCACTTCACTTCACTTCCACGTTAAGTTGGAGAAATCTTTACTTTCCTTAATAACACTTACAATTATATTCCAAGATACTTGGAACAAAAAATACAATATTTTCTACATTCTCCACAGGGAATTGAAGATGCATGCACTATTGCCGTGTTGGAGATGTCCATCGATATCTACAGGCCTGAACAAAATTCCTGCTTTAATTTGGTTGACTCAGGTCAATTAAATTGTGACACAAGCTTTTCCAAACCTTCCATCACTATAGTAAGGGAGGATGACGTATCTATAGGTGTGGATAAGATGACGCGGATTTTTTCCAACTTAATTTGATGGGTCAGTTTCATCTAATTTAATCAAAAGTCTCGAGTGAGTTTGAGTCATGAGAATACAGTTACCTTAAAACTCATGAGAGAGTGTTTGGTAAACACAAGATGCGAGACCACAGGTCAAGCCAAATTCAACTTTATAAGTAGATTTCGAAAATTAAATATTTACCCATTATATATTTTGAGCGTATAAATACAAGAAAATCATCTCTTCAATAAGAGAACTTAAATCTAATTAATTTGACTTGCTCAAATTGGGAGTCGATGCAACTCAAAATAGTGAAATACTCGATCACTTTCGCATGCCAATTTTCTGCAACTTAATTGCAAAGTTTTTGACATATTTGCTAAGAGATTGAATAGACTAAAAAAAAAACTATTTTAGCAATAAGAGTTACGTAAAAGAATTATGTTTTGAAAACGAAGACTTGGAAATTTTCATAGTCTAAAAATAATAATAATAAAAAACTCAAAAAAACAGCAAAACCCTGTTAATAAAGTTTCCACTTAAATTCTGATAGGTGGTGAGGAAACCTCAAATGATGTCGTATCCTACTTTTCTCCCAGACAGATATTAGATAACAAAAGATTTTTAATCAAATAGTTTTAATTTAGGTTTATTGGTGAGAAAATGTCTACTTCATACAACTAAAAATTTCAAATTAAACATTTCTAAGCAACATTCGTTCTAACTATATATAAATAGAGATTTTTAGAGAAAATGGTAAAATATACTCATGAACTTTATACGAGAACGAAGTTAATTAAGCACCTAAACTTTTAAAAATTATAATTAAACTTATCAACTTGTTATTTTCGTGTATTTAAATCCAACATCAAGTAAATTACATGTAATGACGTAGTATTTTTTTCAAATAAGTAATAAAAATAAATTAATATAATTTTTTTAAAAAAAGATGGCGGCGACAACCATTGCTACCTCCCTCTCTCTCTCTCTTATTTATATATATATATATATATATATATATATATATATATAAAAGATTGACGGTCATGGCTGCCATGCTGCTATCTTCTTCTTGCCACATCAACAACGTACCTACTATTACAGATTTACAAGTAATTAACCTATTGTTGAGTCTAAGTGCATGAAAATAACAAGTTGATAGGTTTAATTATAACTTTTAAAAGTTTAAGGTTCTAATTGACTTCTCGTATAAAGTTTAGAGGTAGGTATATTTGACCATTTTTCCAGATTTCTATTCAAATATAGCCACCAATTAATATATATAAATAAGGAGAATAAAATTAATGTTTATAATTGAATATATGTGTCAAATAATACAAATGTTTATACTGAGTGCTAAACATTCGAATATAATTATCACAAAGAATAAGGGTGCGTTTGGTTTGCACATGGGAATCGGAATCGGAATGGGTATCAAATACTTGGTAAGGGTAATGGGTTTTGGTGAAAGTATTTAGCATGTTTGATAGTTGGGTGGAATGAGAATGATTATTAATAGTCGGGGAAGAAATGATGAAGTGAAATGAAACCCTTATTTAATAAGGGTATGTGTTTTCTCATTAATGGGGTATTCCAAATCCATAGTAGAATTCTCAAAACCTATCAACCAAACACTAGCAATCACTTTCATACTCATTCCCTATACCTAAACCCCCAATCAAACACACCCTAAATATTTGAGGTTTTCCCACCGAAAAGCCTTAAATCATCACAATTCAAACAGTTGGGTTAATAAATATAACTAAGAGTACTTAATCTAGAAATACTGAAGTCATAATTAACAACTTAGGTGAGCAATGAAGAAAGAATAAAGGTAATGGCAAAAATCCGTGTAAGACCATCTTACGAATCTCAATTTCTGAGACGGTTCAGGTGACATAATTTGGGTCACAGTTAGTATTATGAGTTGGTCTTTATTTGGTTTTTATGACCTCAAACCCAACCGTCTCACCTGGCTTATATGTATGTGGCTTGATCGTAAATAAGATTTCAACAATTTCAACTTTGAAAAACTCTTTTCTGCAGAGGCAATAGTAATTGGGATAGTCAATAATATTCGATATGCAATAGTAGCATTTGGAAAACGACTCATCTATTTCACTGAATTCGATATACTCACGGCCCCTATCTTCTTCTTTTTTTTCTTTTTTGATAAAATCTCTCTAAGCAATTTTAGCTCAAAATACAATTCATTTCCATCAATATCACCACATTGTTCATCTCTCTTAAGAGCTGATTATAAACAAATGCAACAAGACTTCAAATCCATATCAGCCATCGATTGTAACTTGTCAGAACTAAACAAAAAAAATCAAAAGTTTATTCACATACTTCATATTGCTCAAACCTCTAAGTCAATGAAATAATAGCTTGATTTACAATGTATAAAAAACTATAATGAACCCTAAAAGATTCTTCTGGTGATGATAATGAAATGTCATCAACACTCTCATCAAATTGTCTTTTTTTACCAATTTTTTGCTTTTGAGAAAACACTACTCAATTTCTAATTCAATGGCAATTTCCTTTGTAACACACACACACACACACACACACACACACACACACACACACACACACACACATATATATATATATATACACACACACACAGTACACACACAAACACACACACAGAGACACACACACACGGAGGCACACACACACACACTTTTTTTTAAAAAATTTTTTAAAGCAATTATCAATTGGGCTCAATTTCACCTTATCACAAATTGGCCCTATCTCCATGCACTTAGCATCTTAGCCTGAAATTCTGTAAACTATATATACATATAATTTTTGTTAAAAAATATGGGGCCCCCAAAAATTGGGAATCCTGTGCGATTGTTTATGTTAGACATGTTCAGAACCGATCCTGATGCGAAATAATAATTTAAATAAGAGTTTACTTTATTCTTCTCTATTTATTAAATGGAGATGATAGTTTATTTATGATTTAAAGTGTTTGGCATACTTAGTTGTAATGCTAGTTGGAAAGTTGATTTTTTTTTTTTTTTTGGAAAACAAGTTGGAAAGTTAATTAAAAATTAAAACTTAAAAGTTGAAAGTTGTTAACTTATGTAGTTGATGTTAAAATGATCTATTGATAAGAAAGTTGTAGATTCATCATTCATAAGGAAAATTGTAGATGTACTCCATGAAGCATAACTTCGTTCTATCAAATGTTTAAATTTTATTAGACGAAGAAAAAATAAATAAAAATAATGATTACTAGCTTTTATTAAACAATCAAAATATAATTAATACATAATAATAAGTAATGTAAAATTACTTCACTTGAACACATTAGGGCTTCCCCAATAGTGCATTTATCACGGGCTTTGAGAAATATTTTGTCACCATGAAAGATCAGAGAGAGAGGGAAGAAAAAAATGCCAAAGCTAAGGTCCTCTTAATTTGTGATTTTTTTTTCCAGAAATGTGGGGCCACCACTGAGGAGGAGAGATGCGCCTCACCATGCATGAGGCACAACTCTCGTGCCCAGACGGACACGTAAATATGTTTTTTCTTTATTTATTTATTTATTTATTTTATTTTTTTTACAGATGTTGATATTTTTTCTTCTCTTTCTATTTTCTTTCCTAAAAACTTTCAAAAACTTCACATGATTGAGGATGGTCTTATTGAACCCTAGGGGAAAATGTTTGGAAAGTGGTGGATCATAATTGGTGACCTACAAAGCTGACAATTGCAGCAATCACTAGTTAGCTGATCACATGATTCAATGCTTGTAAATTACTTGGAAATTGTTTTGGTGACAAATTAAAGGCATGTACAGCCCCATCCACGTACCCTAGTCCCTAGCTGAGAAAATTCGTTGCAATTTATCATAAAAATGACCATTGAATTTTATTTTTAAAAAAGACTAATGTATGTGCACAAGTCACAACTACACGTTATTAACATGACTTAATTTAATTAACTAACAAGTGTTGATGAATTAAGTGGAAGGGACATTTAAAAACTGAAACATGCAATGCAATATATGCAATTTAATACAGTCGTTGCATGACATTCATGTATGACCAAACATTATGGATCGTTAGGTGGATTTTTTCTGGGTTTTTGGAGCAATAATTCAAATGATATGATGGAGGCGAGAGACCATAGAAAAGAAAAATTCGGCTCCAATGGCTAAAAGATTAAAAATTATGTACGAATAGATAATACATTGTAAAAGAGTCAGTAATACTTTAAAAAAAAAGGATTGGCACAAAGTTAAGTTCGACCGATGAATCGTGACCGTTGGATGAGTGGCGTGCGGCGTGCCAGTTGGATGAGTCACCACTGTCAATTAATTTTTTATTTTTACTTTTCCCTTTATCTTTATAGCTAGGCTTGATCAAAAAATTTAACTTTTGGTTTAAATAGTTGTTCTAAGAGCAATCTCATTGGAAGTTTTTTTATTTTATTTTTTTTTTCTTTTTATATATAACAACTTACGTTATCTAAGTCATTTTCAGAGGAAATGGTCACACACTTAAATTGAATGAATTTTACAACAAAGTAAACGAAGACCAAATCAACAACGTTAGGGAAAATTGACAGATTGAATTTTAAAATTTAACAATGAGAGGCTTATTTGCATAAAATGTAGAGTAGAAAAAAATCACTCTATATATAAACAACTGAGGGGCAAAAAGTAGCAACATACATAATTGAGAGATTGAAAATATAATTTCTTTATAATTTAAGGGCAAAAATGATTATTTTCCTTTTTACTTAAAATCATAAAGGTGATTAAAGAAAAATGACACTTTTTTTTCTTCAATTATAAGAAAATAGTGCCTTTTTTTCCGATCAATTACTCCTTCCGTCTCATTTTATGTGTCTAGTTTGGTTAACAAGGTTTGACTGAATTTATTTTAATTCAATTTTTCATAATATTAAGTTTATTATTAGTGTATAAAATTTATATATTTAGAAACTACATTAAAAGTATTATTAAACACAAAAAATTAAATTTAAATATTAAAAAAATAAACAAAAAAAGAAAGAATTAGTTTAACCAATAAATGATTAACATGATAGGTAAAATGGAGTATATTGTAATAAGATTTTATCTCTCAATTATCTAAGAAGTGTTTCTTCTTATCCTTCAACAGCATACAAAGTGGCTTTTTAAAAAATAAAATAAAAAATAAAAAATAAAATTCAATGATAATATAACTAAGAGATGAAAAAAAATCATTTGACAAACAATTGTGAAACAAAAATTGACAAGAGATATAATTGGAAGATGAAAATTTTCATTTTTCCCATAACTAATATATTTATCCAAACCCAGTGTCTTGCCTCCAAATTAAAACATCTGCGTATGTATAACATGGGCTGCCATTGAAGTTGTAGTCTAGTGACACGAAGTGACTCTCCCAAATTGGAGGTCATGGGTTCAAGCTTCGGTGGGACGGTATTGACTCTTTGTGTTTCAGACTTTCAGTAGGTTGAAAATAAATTCCATTGTTTGGTTGGATATAAATTATATTATTTTGATGAGGGTAAAGTTGTTCAATACTTTCTTCCCAAACCCCTTGAAAAACAAAATACCAACTCCTAACAAAGAATTTGTTTTCCTTCACTTTTGGATACTCAAGTTCCAATGGAAAACATTTTCCATCCAACCAAACAACGGAAAAAAACACATTTTCCTTCAATGGAAAATCTTTTTCATAGAAAATCTTTTTCATGGAAAAAATTTTCCATCCAACCAAACACCCCCTAAATGAACACAAGTCGGGAGGCCAAAGGTCTCTTCCACAAGCATTGAATGTGGTATTTATAGGAGGTTGAAGGAGACACATGTTAGGATTTCCGGGTCCGACACATGTTAGGATTTCAGGAAAATGAACCAAATAGAAAAAATGCAATTTCTTAACTTTCAGCCAATTAAACAGAAAAAAATATAATTTTCTGACATCCAGCCAAACACAAACTTAAAATATTTTCCTGAAAATGAGTACTTTTCCGAAAAACATTTCTCATGCTTTGAAACGGACCCTAAAAAGTATTACATTTTTCTCAAAAGTATCACATTTTTCCTAATAAGTATTGCACTTTCATTTATAATTAATAATCAATTTATCTATGATCACTATTACAATTTTTTCCTCATAAGTAATAATCAATTAATTTATACGTAATTAGTATTACATTTTTCTCATAAATAACTCTGTAACTTTTAAATATTATATTTTGATTTAAAAGTTACTCCCTCTGTCCCATTTTACCTGTCCTATTTACTATTCATTGGTCAAACCAACTCTTCCTTCTTTACTTATTTTCTTTAGTAATTTTTTATTATTTTTAAAATTAATTTTTTGTGTTTAATAGTACTTTTCATGTAGTTTCTAAATATATAAATTTTATATATTAATGCTAAACTTAATAATATGAAAAATTGGATTAAAAATTATTTCAGTCAAGCCTCGTTAAACGAATCAGACATCTATTTTGGGACGGAGGTAGTACATTTTTATAAAAAGGTCACACTTGTGTGAGACCATCTCACAGATCTCAATTTGTAAGACTGGCCAGGTCAACATAATTTGGGTTATAAAAACCAACCAAAGACCAACTCATAATACTAACCACGATCGAAATTATGTTGATTCGACCTAACTCACGGATTAAGATCCGTGAGACGGTCTCAGGCAAATTTTTGCCTTTTATAAAATGAAACTTTATTCAGATCGGATCGCATACATGGGAACATGTAAATTAAAGATGTTGACTCTCCTACACCGTTTTTTAGAAAAGGAGGAAAAAGATAAAAGCATTCATCAGCTGTATGAAAAATGTTGTCGAGTAATAATGCACCCAAAATTTCCAAGAAATTTCCATGCAATTACAAACATCTTTCACTACAAAAGTACAAATTATATACTTATATACGAAGAATCGCCAAAACATTATTTCCGTCGACTAAAGTCAACTAATTAAAAGGAAATAGATGCAAATAGTCATAATAAACAAATGTAAATGTAGCGGTAATTTTTGACAAAAATGAAACTTAATTTATTAGTAATCTCCACTCGCAATCTTAAGGACCACGCTGCATATGTTTATATATTATGCTGGTTTGCCCCAAGACTCACACACCAATTCCCCCCCTTCACTCGTTACATATTTCACCAAAAAAAAAAAAAAAAAAAAAATCTTTTTCATCGTATCACTTGTATAGTATATATTCGTGACCCATTTCTTGGGTTTCTTGGTGCTGCAGTTCGCCCCTTCCAGTTTATCATAAAGCTAAGGTAATTACATTACTAAACATGTTTAGTTGTTTGTCCATATATACCTATTTCAACATTTCTTAACAGACTGAATTATCCAGGATACAATTCAAGACGACTTAAGATCGAGCTCAGTCCATACACTATACACACATATATTATCTGTTGTTCCAGTTAAGTATTTGTCCTAATTTAGTTTAAATGGATATGATGTCGACGAAACCTCAAAGAAACTCAACTTGCATGGACTATGTTGTGATCAACCTCAGTGCAAACTTGAGGTTGTCTGTTAGCAAAAAGAAATGGCATAGGGCAATGGTTAAAATCATGTGTTGTAAGGTACTGCTTTGTTATTTTAAGGAAAATTATGTCATAAGAAATAATAAAGATTCCAAAAACATTAACAAACTGTCTCTTATACAGTCTGATAATGAAAAGCTTATCACTGATAAACTACAACAAGAAAACCATTTATCCTCTAAACTTGATCAGTTGAGTCTTGCTAAGCTAGTTGGGGAGAAAAGCGAAAACCATTTATCCTCTAAACTTGATCAGTTGAGTCTTGCTAAGCTAGTTGGGGAGAAAAGCGAAAACCATTTATCCTCTAATCTTGATCAGTCGAGTCTTGCTAAGCTAGTTGGGGAGAAAAGCCTTAAAAATCTTGATAATATTGGTGGCATTGAAAGTATAGCAACTTGTACTGGAAGTAATTTACAGAATGGAATTAATGGCGATACAGAAGATATTTCGCGTAGAAATGAAGTGTATGGAAGGAACACTTACCCCAGGCCACCAACGAAGAGTTTGTTCCAATTTGTTTGGGATATGTTCAAAGATCCCACCATCATTATACTGTTGGTGTGTGCTGCATTGTCTCTTGCATTTGGCATGAAAGAGGATGGAGCAAAAGAAGGATGGTATGATGGGGGGAGTATTTTTGTTGCTGTCTTTCTTGTAATATCCGTTTCAGCCATAAGTGATTTCAGGCAGAGTAGACAATTCGAGAAATTATCCAAAATAAGCAGCAATATCCAGGTTGAGGTTGTCAGGAGTGGGCGACGAGAATATATTTCAATATTTGAAGTTGTTGTTGGAGACCTTGTTTGGTTGAAGACTGGAGATCAGATCCCTGCGGATGGTTTGCTTGTCGAAGGGCATTCATTGCAAGTTGATGAATCTAGCATGACAGGGGAGAGCGATTATGTGGAGGTGAACAACAATCAAAATCCATTCTTAATTTCAGGCACAAAAGTTGTAGATGGATATGGTAAGATGCTTGTTACCTCAGTTGGAATGAGCACGGCTTGGGGCGAGATGATGAGCAAAATCAGTAGCAGTTCTAGTGAGGAAACACCCCTCCAGGCGAGGCTCAACAAGCTTACTACCTCCATTGGTAAGGTCGGTTTAGCAGTTGCTTTCCTAGTACTGGTTGTCTTGTTGGTACGATATTTTACAGGACATACCAAGGATGATAATGGGAATAAAGAGTTCAATGGCAGCAAGACAAAGGCTGATGATGTGATTAACTCCGTGGTGGGAATCATTGCTGCTGCTGTTACAATAGTAGTCGTTGCAATCCCAGAAGGATTGCCCTTGGCCGTGACTCTTACTCTTGCTTATTCAATGAAGAGAATGATGAGTGATAAGGCAATGGTGAGGAAACTCTCCGCCTGCGAGACAATGGGTTCTGCTACAACCATTTGTACAGACAAAACCGGAACACTCACTCAGAACTGCATGACTGTAACAAAGTTTTGGTTAGGCAAAGAATCCATGGAGGGGAAGGATCAAAATTTAATTGCAGTCAGAGTTCTTGATTTGCTTCACCAAGGGGTTAGCCTCAACACAACAGGTAGTGTTTTCAGGTCCCCTAATACTAAGAGTTTTGAATTCTCAGGTAGTCCTACAGAGAAAGCAATTCTCTCATGGGCTGTTCTGCAACTCAAGATGGATATGGAGGAAACAAAAAGGAATAGTACCATTCTTCATGTGCAAGCATTCAATTCAGAGAAAAAGAGAAGCGGGGTTTTGATGAAGAATATTCCTGATGGAACAACTCATGCTCACTGGAAAGGAGCTCCCGAGATGATTCTTGGAATGTGTTCTCACTTCTGCGACAATGAAGGGAAACATAAAGCTATAACATATCACGAGAGGGAGAAATTCAACCAAATAATCCAAGGTATGGCAGCTAGCAGTCTGAGATGCATTGCATTTGCCCATAAACAGGTTTCAGAAACCAACCCTGAAGATGGTGAAATACATGAGAAAATACCAGAGAGTGGCTTGACTCTTTTGGGGTTTGTTGGCCTCAAAGACCCATGCAGAGCTGGTGTGAAGAAAGCTGTGGAAGATTGTCAGTATGCTGGCGTAAACATCAAGATGATCACTGGAGACAATATCTTCACTGCAAAGGCTATAGCAACAGAGTGTGGAATTTTGCAGTATAATCAAGCAGTAGAAGAAGGAGCAGTCATAGAAGGAAGCGAATTTCGAAACCTCACAGAAGAACAGCGGATGGAGAGAGTTGAAAAAATCTGTGTCATGGCAAGATCCTCTCCACTTGACAAGCTTCTAATGGTGCAGTGTCTTAGAAAGAAAGGCCACATAGTTGCGGTCACAGGTGATGGTACCAATGATGCACCAGCTTTAAAAGAAGCTGATATAGGGCTTTCAATGGGAATCCAGGGCACAGAAGTAGCTAAAGAGAGTTCAGATATTGTGATCCTGGATGATAACTTTGCCTCAGTAGCCACTGTTCTGAAATGGGGAAGATGCGTGTACAACAATATCCAAAAGTTCATTCAGTTTCAACTCACAGTCAATGTAGCAGCCCTAGTGATCAACTTTGTAGCTGCAGTTTCAGCCGGAGAAGTTCCCCTCACAGCAGTTCAGCTACTATGGGTCAATCTGATTATGGATACTCTAGGAGCATTAGCACTTGCGACAGAAAAACCAACAAAGGAGCTCATGAAGAAGCCACCTGTGGGAAGAACAGAACCACTAATCACCAATATTATGTGGAGGAATCTTCTAGCTCAGGCTTTATATCAGATATCTATCCTCCTAATCTTACAGTTTAGAGGTGAGTCAATTTTCGGGGTGAGTTCAAAGGTAAATGATACTTTAATCTTCAACACTTTCGTTTTTTGCCAAGTGTTTAATGAGTTCAATGCGCGTGAGCTGGAGAAGAAGAATGTCTTCCAGGGGATACACAAGAATAAGTTGTTTGTGGGGATTATTGGCATAACTATTGTTCTTCAGGTAATGATGGTGGAGTTTCTTAAAAAGTTTGCTGATACAGAGAGGTTGAATTGGGGGCAGTGGGGAGTCTGCATAGGACTAGCAGCTGCATCTTGGCCTATTGGCTGGCTAATCAAGTGCTTCCCTGTTCCAGAAAGACCAATATTTAGTTATCTCAAATTGAAGAACTTGAAATTCATGTAATATGATTACCATTTGGTTTTTTTTTTTTTTTTGTTTGTTTTAGTACTATTGACTCTGTTACAATATAGTATGTGTTCATGATTATCATTTAGTTAGTCTTTGATGCATGTATTAAATTTAAGAATTGCAGTATTATTGAAAAAAATGTATTGTTATTATTGCTTGTCTTTTAGAATAATATATGTTGTTTCAATGTGAATAAGAAGGTTCCTTTTTCCTATTTCAGATTTTTAGAGAAGTTTCTCGAGGCTAATTTTAACTATTCAAAATGGTAATGAAAGTAAATAAAAATGTTCAGAGAGATCATAAACAAACAAGACAAATAAACTGAAGCAGGCAATTAAAAGTCAGACCAGCAATTTGGGTTATCAATAATTAACATAAAACAATAATGGGGGTGTGTTTTGTTATCTAATCTGCATTTGCAATTTTTTATTTTTAAATTTTGGAAAAGGAAAGGAGTTCATTAATAAGCCAAAGTAGACCTCAAGAGATCAGTACAAACATGAGGGGAGAAGAGTATCGCACAACACACTTACATAGATAAACCGCTTTCCTAGCTAGAGCATGGGCAACACTTTTCACTGACCGATTAACAGAAGAGAAACACAAATGATGAGAATTCATGGTTCCTTTGATATCGTTAACAATAATAGTAGAAAAATGATGAAGAGAGGTGGACTGGATTTCTTGGATGATTTGAGGTGCATCACTATCTGCATTTGTAATTTTGATTATTCTAAAATGAAACAAAGAATTATAGGATAGCTATGGACTAACTAATGGGAACCAGTGAACCAACAAATGATATTACAATGAACATAAGGATCAGTGCAAACAGAAATCCCTGATGATATGTTTGATGCTTAATTTCTCTCAAGCAAACAATCAAACACTTTGGCTGCACCACGAAATTACTTTGATGAAGAGATCATTAACACTAGCTCAATTGAAACACATACCTATTACGTACGAATAGTTGTATCGGAGCCGAGTGACTCGCAGGCGCGTATCATTCATCATTCCCTTCATCGAATAGGCAAGAATAAGATCGAGTCACTTCAGGAATCACGACGCCCGATAACAGCATCTCAACAATTCCGATCAAATTCCTCAGTATCGCTGTCAGTGCCATTATATACTGAACTCTTTCTTCCCGCTTTAAGATCATTGCTATGCACTATAAATCATCTCACCAGCAAGACAAACCAGTAATAGGAAAGCAACCACTCAACCATTAAGTTGGCTCCAAAAGCTTCATTTCTATTTTCTAAGCGAAATATGGTGTGTCGAGACTCGAGAGAAGTAGCCAATCCTTCAATGCTAGCGAGGTTCTGGAAGCGCTGAGGCTCCACGGATCAAGATTATAGAAAACGGATATCGTTGTGGGGCTACTGGGGAAATCTTGGCGGCAGCAGGCAAATATATATATGTCCATGAATCCATGCATTAAAAATAAATTTACATTACATTAAAAATGAAAATTTAATATACTAAAATTGAACCATGTATTTGTTTTCTATTTTATAATATAAATCATGGTCTACGAATATAATTTGTCATTCACCTTGAAAAAGTATACTCCATATCATAGACCAGGGTTCCACAATGTATGTGGAGTGGACGGTGGACCGGTGAACTCTGATCTAAAATGACATTCAAAGTGTATATATATATATATATATATATATATAGTTAGGATCATATGAGATCACTTGTTTAGGTAAGATCGTGAGATCAGATCTTGTGCATCCATTTAATAACCATTTAATAATTTAATGATCTAAATTGATTTAAGATGCTAAGTTGAAGTGTGTGCGAACGGTAATAAAATGTGTGCGGACGGTGATTAAATGTGTGCAAACGGTGATTAAATGTGTGTGAACTGTGATTGATGTACAAGATTTGATCTCAAAATTTTTTAATGGTCTAGATTGATTAAGATTCCAAGTTGAAGTGTGTGCGAACGGTGATTAAATGTGTGCGAACAAAGTGTGTATCAATCAATCTAGACCATTAAAAAGTATTACATGAATGCACAAGATGTGATCTCACGATCTTTCCTAAGCAAGTGGTCTCACTGGAACCCTACCCATATATATATATATATATATATATATATATATATATATATATATATATATATATATATATATATATATATATATATATATATATATATATATATATATATATATATATATATCTTTAATTAATATATCATGTGACTGCATTTAAGTGATTATGTGCATGTATATAAATTGAATGCACATAATACTCATAACATGCGTTTAACATATTATGTACTTGTAGTTAATATATTATGTGCTTTCAATTTATTTACAAACACATAATTTAATAATTGAATGTACATAATATGTTATCTGTAGATATATAATTTTTTAACCCGAATTTACAATGTAAGATAAACTCTAGTACATGATATAACAATTGATTCACCTTCTAACCCCAACCACATATTTGGGATTCTAATAACCTTATAATGAAACCCTTCAACTCTTCAAAGTACTATAATCCATCAAATTATATTGTGAGCTAGGATCCACTCACACTATAGATCCTAAGTACTATAATCCATCAAATTATATTGTGAGCTAGGATCCACTTACACTATAGATCCTAGCTAGTCCAAAACGACGTTGTTATATTTAAATTAATGTAAACTTTCTTTCTTTCTTTTGCTTCTCTTTGGTTATAACATTCAACTTTGCATATATAATACGTTAATTGTAGGTACATAATTTGTTAACTATAAAAATAAATAATATAATTCTAACATTTTCTTTTTAATTTCATAATATGTGAATAGTAGGAAAATTATAAACTTAATTAAGGTTAAATGTTTATAAATTGAGTGTTTCACATGTAATTATGATTATGATATAATTTTTGGTTGAAAATTAACATGTTTTTATTATGTATCTGTAGTTATAAGCTTATGCATATGTAGTAACAATGTTGTTTTTGGTTGTGGAAAAAAAATGTTGTTATTAAATGCACCGTTTTGACCTAGCTATCGTGGCTAAATTAGCATGGTAAGTTAATGACTGTCCTGAGAAGTGAGATGCTGGGTGCAAGTTATGAGAAATAAATATGTCCATTATGGTATTTTCTTTGCAATCGGCCAGGGCATGCTTTATTTTATTAATATAACGATGAGTCTCGTGTGAGATTATTTCATGCATGAATATACATGAGAAGGTATAGCAATACTTTTTAAAGAAAATTTAATTTTTTTTAGTTCCGTATAAGTTAACAAGTATAATATTTTTAATAAAAATATTAGATGTTTACTAATATTTGTTTTTTTTTTTTTTTTTTTTTATAGAACAAGTAATCTGTAATACATTTTATGAAACAAGTAGTACATATTCTCAATATAGATTGAAGATGACGACAGAGTTGCATCCATCCTACCGTCATTTTCATCTTATCTTCTCATCATCACCTTCACTTCCACGTTACGCTAGAAAATACTTTAGTCCGGCCATTATTAGCGTTTCCAAGATACTTGGAAGAAAATGCTATAAACATTTTTGTACGTATTCTGCCGTGTTGGAAACGCAGTACTAGTGGATATGTACCCGAGCAAAGATAATGCGTTAGGCTACAACTTAACCCCCAAGACATTCGTCTAGTGAGTCATAAGTTTCACTTAATACTTGCTTTCAGGGGTATGATGTGAGTTCGATTCCTGTCATAAACATTGGAGGTTTAGATTGGAGTGGTGTGGAGTCTCCAGGCTAAATTAGCTCAACTTACTTTTTCATGGACTTGAGGCGCGCGGGTTCACGAGGTCCAGTTATATAGTTCGACATAAAGCTGGAAAATTTGGAATATCAAACAAAACTTTAATGCTTTGGTTGACTCCGGTCAATTGTTACTTTTCTTTCTTTTTTTTCTTTTTTTTTGAATACTACTAACTCTATTACAATGCAGTATTTGTTCATAACTACTTTCTCAACCAATGCTTAAATAGATGGAAAATGATCAATTTTTTTGGTGCACCCAGAGTGGGACAGCTGGCCTGAAGATTTAAAGTTGTTCTATACCTAAAGTCAATGATCAAACCATTGACGTTTAGTTAGGAATAGATGAGTCTATTCCACTCAATCACACCGATAGGTTATGAAAAATGATTATTTTTATCTATCAACTATGAAAGTACAATGAATTCGACCTTTTAATTGCTAGTACATTTATTTATGACTTTTAGGTTGTCACTAAAGGTACATGGCCAAGTAATAGGAAGAAGTGAAGAACTAGTGAATTTGGTTTGATTGTATAAATTTGACTTGTTCAAGAGGTTAGTTACACCTTCTTCTTCTTCTTCTTCTTTAGTTGAATGATATGACTTAACCACATTTTACATGTAATTAAGTGGCTAGTTATATTTTACTTTTATTATATTCCTAAAAAGTTTCCACCAAAATTCAGAAAATGAAAAATAATGTAGGTGATGAATTTAATATGTTGCTATGTTAAGATTACTTAGTCCAATGGTGACGAAATCTTAGATGATGTCATATCTATGTTTTCTTCCAAACAGATATATATTAGATAAAGGACTTTTGGCTAAGAAGATGTTACATGAAAATTGTTTTGGCTCAGCTCGTGTGTAGTAGTGTTGAGTAGTGTGTTCTTTTCTATGTTTGAGTTTTAAAATTAATTTTCTAGTTCGAAAAGATTAATTTTTATAAATATATATAATTAATAAGATGAACTTTTTAAAAATATTCTTTTTTGAAATTTAGTACCCATCAACAAATTAATTAAAAAAGTTTGAAAGAGGGTTGCACTTTTACTCAATATTGGATGTATTTTTTTAAAAAAAATTTGTTCGGTGCACTTTTATCTTTTAAAAGTTTATAATATTGGTCAAATTGTCACTCATATTGTTCTCTTACTTCTTTAGAGTCGTTGATTGTCCCGGATCAATAGTTTGCATTAGTATATATGCACTTTTTACCTAAGACTTTACTTTAATGTGAACTCTTTTTACCTAAAATATTACTTTCATGTGAACTCCACCATATATATGCGCGCATACATGCATGTTCAAATATTATTATAGACATAAATTAATATTTAAATAAAGAAAATATTTCCTACGGTTAAATATTATGATTGGAAATATTTGTCACATGATACAAATTAAATATTTGGCATTAAATTATCATGTTTTAAAGCTTTGGATATAATTAATTACCACAAGGGAATGAGGAATAAAGATTTGAATTTTTATTTGGCCAATAAACCTTATTATTATTATTATTATTATTATTATTATTATTATTATTATTATTATTATTATTATTATTATTATTATTATTATTATTATTATTAAAACGACTCTCCATACTTTTATCACTCACAAACCAACCACTCCATAATGTGACAAAACCCTAGACATTAGTTTTTTTTTTTTTTTTGGTTTGTGAGTGATAAAAGTATGGGCATATACCTTGGTTGTTGTTGTTATTTTCATATGAAAAGTTATAGGGAGAAATATTAAATGTTAATAAGGTTATAAGCGTAAAGAATGTAACTCTTGTAATATATATAACAAAATTATTAGGAGAAAAAATTCAAATTCCTAAATGATAAACCCTAACCCTAAAAAAGCTTATTTTGAAAATGCTACGTTGAGTAACTTTTCACTTGATTTTTTGGAACAAATTATGAATTTTATTTCATACTGTTACTTTTCTTATCAAATTATAGGATAGGATTACTTTTTCTCATTTTATGAACTTTTTTATTTTAATCTAAATATTTTTATTTTAAATTTTAATATTTTTGTTTATTAAGAATAGTGCAAAAAATATCTTTTATTAAATATTTCTTTAAATTTTATTTTTATTTTATAAAAATAATTCTTAAAACAATTTTTTTATTTATATGTAATTATTAACAGTTCATAAACTATTATTATAAAATAAAGTTATGTTCTTAAAAATTATTTTATATTTTATCAGCTAAAATTAATAGTTAATTTTAAAAAATAATTTTTACAAACAATTAATACTATTAACTGATTAAATTAATTATAACAATCTTTACCAAAAAAATTAATTATAATAACAATCAACTAACAATTAATTACTAACATAATCAATATAATTAATCGGTAGTACCTGATTATTACCAAACAATGTTCGAAAATAGAAACTTTAAAATAAGATTATACGGTAGACTTTGAAATATTTAGTCATTGGGAAAATGTTTGGAAAGTCCTCTAATATAGTAATATGTACCAGTACTCCAGTAGGTTCAAAATTTACATTATCATCAAATCATCTTGTGATTCTTGTCCCTATCAACAATTTATGATTTATGTCCTAGAACTATAGAAGTAGGTAAGTATGTGTCAACTTTTTCCAGCAATTACAGGTTAGCTCTCACTGTCTCACATGACTCTGTCATGTAAATTACTCGGAAAATATTTTGGGAGGATGTTTGGTAATCACAAAAAGTGTAAACTTTCCTGAAAATTTAAAAAGTGTGAAAATTATTCTCACGTTTGGTGTCATTTTTAACTTATGAAAATTCAGGTTAATGATAATCACATTCCATGATATTAATAAAAATAAATGCTAAATACGGGAGGTGAGGTTCTTTTTTCAAGTGATTGAGAATTTATCAAATTTATTCAATTATGCATTTAGTTAAAAGTATATTATAAATATTAAAAAAAAATTGTATCTCTCACAATTACACATTGTTTATTTATCAAAAAATTTCATTCAGGTACACAATTAAAGTTTTTCGTAATCTAATTTGTAATATGATTCGCTACATAATGATGTGATGCAGTACATGTAGTTGTGTGTCCTGAAGGTGGTTATCATTTGATCATATATATATTAGAAATTATAACAATACTCTTGGGAAATTTAAACAAATCAAACATGTTAATTAATCTTCATGTAATTTAATTATTATGTTTCCAAGGTAACATCAAACATATTAATTAATTTCCTGTGTAAAGTTATTCACATCAAACATATTTCTTGGACACATTTTCTCAGGAATTTAATTGATGGAAGAGTACCAAACAACCTCCTAGAGTAATCTGATCAGTATATATAATTATATATTTTTGGTGATTTTTGCAGTGACATGTAGAAAAGAGAGTGAAGAGAGAAGAGTGAAAAGAAAAAAGAAAAAAAAAATTGGCAACAAAATTTTAAAAAATAAATAAGAACAATTACGCACCAACTAGGTTCGGCAGGTGTGCCAAATGCATACTGGTTGCCATATGTTGTACATTTTTTCATGGGGCTCACAAAAAAATTTAATTTGTAGGAGAAAAATTTAGAAAAAAGCTCCATCCACAACTGTTAATTAAAAAGCTCACTCATAATTTTTGCTTCTAAAAAAACCTACAAAATGTCACTCATAGCTTGAAAATGCCCTTACAAAAGTAAGTGCAACACACACACACACACACACACACACACACACACACACACACACACACACACACACACACACACACACACACACACACAAAATTAAGTTTTAAATGCAAAATTTTAACCATGGCCCCTACAAGTGTACAACAATCATATCCTTGACTCTTGATGGGCGACATTCATGAGGAAATTCATTGCAATTTGTACATTAGGAAATGGTCATTGCTAGCAAACAGGTTTTGAAATTATACTTCTAATTGGATAATGTTTGTTTCATCTTCAATTTGTAACTACTAAAAATTATTTTATGAAAATAGACGTGAAACTTCTTTTTCTAAAATTTGACAGATTCAAAATTTCATGGAAAATAATTTTTCATGAACCAAACAGTATAAAATATTTTTTTTCCTCAAAATCTAGGAATTCCAATTCAAATTTTCCTGCCAACCATGTTATACAGGTTCAGTGTATGCTATTGCTATTCATAATTCACTCGTGTTGATAGCTTTCCATTTCTCGAAATTGGAGAAATACGTATGATTTATTCTGCATGACGTGTGGGCGTGACGACATAATGTACGAACACAGTTTAATGGATTATATTATTTGTACTTCCTCAATTCATTTTAATTTACATGTCTTATTTAATTCAACTTAGAAAATAATGTCTTATTTAATTCGATTAATAACATTTGGCTCAAGTTATTTATAATTTATTTTTGTGAGTAATATTTAAACTATTTGGTCGAGTATGAATATATTATAAGAAGTTTGATTTATGAAATGAAAGTTACGTTGGGGATCAGACGTGAAGATATAATTGTATAAGAAATACTCCATAAAATAGAGTATATAATAGCTTGGAAAAATAACATAATGACATTTTAATTGGCTATTTTGTCGTATAAATATATGTGAAGTCCACTTTCAATTTGGGTCGGGTCAACGTAGATTCAGATTCTTCGTAGTTAGACGAAGAGATTGATATTTTGTGCGCTCAAAACATATAATAGGTGAATGAGAAATTGGTTCTCAAAGTAGACCCATTTGAGTTGGAAAAAATGGATAGAAAAAGCTTTAAAGTAACTTTTGTCCCACATTTATACAAGAGTCTTTCTAATACTTATTGAATTATATAGCATAGAGACTCTCTCTTGTGTGCAAAGGATGCAAATGAAATTCCGAAAATGAAAATTTCTAAAATGTGTTTGAAAAGGCCGTACGTGCGAAATTTATACGCTTCTGTATTATTTTTAAGTTTATTTTGTGTGCTTATTCTTGATGACTTCAATGCACTAATCAATTTTGCATATATGTTTTGATTATCTTTTGAGACTAACTCGTGCTTATAAGACCTATGCTAAGTATTTTGATCATAACTCGATATAGGAAGATCCAATTAGAGTGATCTAATTGGATAAAAATAAATTTTATAACTTACAATTTTAATATTATATAATATTCCTAAATCCCTAAATTCATCTTCGATCTAAAGATAGAGAGGAAAAACTTAATGGGCAATTAAAATAAATTTCGTAATTTACAATTTTAATACAATATAATATTTCTAAATTCCTAAAGATAGAGAGGAAAAACTTAATGTACAAGTACATTTGGGAATTCAACCCCATAACCTTAAACATATTTGCGATAAGTCCTACCAACCAAAATCTACCGTATATATAAAATGTGATGAGCAAAGAGTGGTAGGCCTTTTCAAGCTTGGGTCCTACATTCAGATCGACCAATCACCTCTTATAAACTCAATTAATATAGTCTCTATTTTTTATAATACAATTTTAAACCCTATCCTCGAATCTATTTTACACTTTATAGATATATTGAAGATGGACCCGACCCAAGGAGAAGCGGAGGGCGACCTGGGCTAAGGGTGCCCTCGTTCGGGACGACCTCGACCTAGGACAGCCTTGGCGAGAGGTGGCCTTGGGGCGGCCTCGGGCGGAGGTGGATCTCAGTTAGAAGCGGCCTGGCTGGGGTGCCCACCTTTTGCGCTACACGTGTGAACTCAGTCAACGAGATCTAACCGCCCACCCTATTCTCATGGGGCGGGTAGGAGGAAGCTTTAGTATAAAAGAGTTCATTATTGTCTTGATTAGGACACTCTATTCTATGTTCGATCATTACATTAACTTGTAATCTCTCTACAACACTATTATTAATGGAAGAATTGTCTCCGCGACATATATTACTTGGATTTTCTATCGAATTATCTTTCCTTATATATTATTTCCTTTATTTATCGGGTTTAATAATTCAGGCTACCCGAGTTAATTAAATCATCAACACTATTACACATATTTTGTAAAATACATTGAATTCTTAACCTTCTTCGCAAACCAAACGTTTTAAGGTATAGCATATTTAAAATCTGTGATCTCTCGTTTAAATTGATTTCCTCTCCATGCATGAACAATTACAATATGATGTCATCTAATATTATTATTTTATAAGTCAATTCTTTATATAAGTTTACTTAATTTAATTAAAAATGACTTATGCCTTCAAAATTTTCTTTTTTAAAAATGACCTATAGATTTATAATTGCAAATTGTATAAATCTATTAATATTAGTATAAATAACTCTCCATTTAAATAAATAGAAATAATACTTTTTACGGTAATAATGTTTACCGGTTATATTTTATGTATTAGTATACAGAGACAATTATTGTATTGCTTTATGGTTTGTGTACAAGAAACAGAGCGTGTTCCCCTCTTGCTACACATATATGGTCAGCCTTTAATTTATACTATAAACCAGTAACGGTACAATAATGATAGCTGACCTCCTAATATGGGACGCTGTCATCCATAACTCTTACCTTTCATGAGGCGGTGCTCTTACTGCGTGAGCTCTTGTAACCGTTCCACCTGTCCTATGCTCCTGAACATTGTTTGACTGCTTTGATGAGTTAGACGCACCGGGTCGGATCCAATTCCTTATCCAATTACCGTGTTAACTTTAATGCACACAATTTTTTTTTTTTTTAAAGAATAGAAAAAGAAAGGGAATAACACTGCAATTTTATTTTCTACTCTTATCTTTCTATAAAGCATACTTTATATATACTATTCTGATTCTTTTCCTTTTCGAATGGATAAATATATACATATATTGATTTTGGATATGATCAGAATGTGGATGGAGCAATGTGAACTTGTTGACGGGGTCATATATATTTTAATTTCTTGGAACTGATGACATTCATTCTGCACTTGTTACAATTATTTGACAAGCAACGTGACAATCATGTTTCCATAATTTCCAGGAAAATGTGCTGCAATTGCAAACATTATCTTTGCATTTGAATTAAGAAATGATAGATGTTAGGTAATTCCTTTACTATGGTCGGAAAATGTTTTTTTTCTCCTAATTTTTACTTCTAAATTTCCCTCATTGTCTTTCATTTATTGGGTGTTATTGAATTCGTTAATCCACCACTGGTTAATAAATAAATTTAACTGTCAATTAACCACATGCATGATGACATTTTAGGAGGAAAAATTTGTAAGGAAAAATACATTGAGGGGTTTGTAGTATTGCTTGAACGAAAATAAAGACTTACTTTTTTTTTTTTGAATACTACTAACTCTATTACAATGCAGTATCTGTTCATAACTACTTTCTCAACCAATTGAAGCACAAGAGTCAGCATCGCCTCCACTGAGGCTCAAACCCACCACCTCTTATACGGGAAGGGTTTGATGCCACTGGACTACGAAAATAAAGACTTACTTTTAGGTGGAAACAATAAAGTTTGAACTAGGAACTCGACAACTTAGAGTAGTTAGTAAGCGGACTGCTAATTCAATTATATTGTAAGGTTAAAGATTTGACTCTAATAAATTATGCATCTGATTAAAGAATTTTGAGTGTATATCAAAATATTAAATCATTAAGATATTTTTTTAAAGGTATGCATATATATATATATAATATGTCAATTGAGCCCCTGGAAAGAAATTAACTTACCAACTCATCCAAACAGGATTTTAACCCCTCGATCCTTGCATAGCATACAGCCATACACAAATAAATTGAAGTTCACACTAAGTTATATATGCCGACGTCGACGTGCTATAAATAAATGATATGTAAACATTATCCAATTCCAAAATATTTAATATCATTGTACTATTTATGCACTTTTTCTTGTAACCTTAACAACTAAGAACCACAAAATGTAAATCAATTTAAGTTAAAAAGACAAAAATTTGTGTGAAACTGTTTTACGGATCTTTGTCCGTGAAACGAGTTGGGTCAAGTTGAAATGTAATACTTATACTAACAAATGTAATACTAAATTAGGAATAAAATATTTATTACTTATATGAAAAAATATTCCTCAAAAGTATTACATTTGTCTTTATAAGTGTAACATTATTTATAAGGAAAAATATAATACTTTTGATGAAAAGTAATACTTTTACATCAAAATATTAAAAAATATTATATTTGTCCTTTATTATGTTTTCCCTTATAAGTAACAAAAAATTTATTCCTAATTTAATATTACATTTGCTAGTATAAGTAATACATTTACATATTGACCCGAGCTGATCTGACCGTCTCATAGATAAAAATCTGTGAGACAAGTGTGACCCTTTAAATTCTCTATAACTAATTGATCGCTTCAATCCGAGATAAATCAAACAACTCTTTCAAAAAATCAAACTTAAAACATTGTGATTATTAAATTAGAGCATTCTTATCAATACATATTTGAGAGATATTGGAACAGTGCAATCCTAGGTGGAGGGGAGATAAGTTGGAGAGAGAAGGAATGGGAATCATTTGCAAAATAGGGGATATTGGAACAGTGCAAAAAAAAAAAAAAAAAAAAAAAAAAAAAAAAGACGGCTGCTGTGCGCTAGACGCGCACAGCATGCGCCCACTCGGGCGCGCCTGACAACCTCTGTTATTTTATTTTTTTTAAAGAAAATCATATTTATTTTATTTTTTTTCTTCCCGCTCTCCTTTTCTCTTTCCTAATCACACTTACAAAATCTCCTCAATTACCGTGAAATATACCCACTACTAAGGATGCTCTTAGTGTGAACAAATTGGTCCCACTATATCTGTTTCTGACGGGGCAGCATGTCGACACGCGGTTGAATGACGTAAGGGGCAGCAGACGAGCTGAGACTATATATATATACTCCGTAGTTGCTAAGGTTTGCAAGCTAAGGAAGATCAATATATCCAAATTCCCACCCCAACTCAACCTCAATAACCTTATTTTTTCCACATCCCATCCAGCACTTCCTCGTTTCTTACTTGTCTCTGCTGTTGGCACATCCCAATCTATCTTTACCCACCAGGTAATTATTAAACTTACATATTGTAGAGTCTATTCAATTTTTATATCACAAATATTTATTAATTATTATAAGAGTTTTTTATGATAAATATTTATAAACTTTTATTGATTGTTATGTTTTGTTTTGTTTTGTTTTAATGAGTTTACAAAAGTTTTGGGGTAATATCTCTTACAAGACCATACAACGGATACGAACTGATTGAGTTATTCATAACTATTACACTTTTTTTAAGTAACTCTTAAATCCCTAATATTACTTTTTTTTTTTTATGTCATTTGAATACTTACTCTGTTTTTATTTATTAAGTCAATCAAACATTGTAATACAATTCCTGAATTCTATTCCTTCAATGAACCAAATAATAGAATATAATTTATATTCTAACATTCATTATCTATTTCATTCCCTAAACAATAGAATACAATTGCATTCTTATTCCTTAAAAATTCATTATGTGAACTAAACGTACAGTAAAAGTATTACATTTTTCATAAAAAGTATTACAGTCTCCCTTATAAATAATAATCAATTTATCATTGATTAGTATTATATTTTTCATCATAAGTATAACAATTTCATATAGACTCAACCCATCTCATAGGAGAGCCATCCAAGTTTTGGTAACCATAATGTTATAATTAAGTTTGACTCTTGTGAGAGTTGTTCATTGACCTTCTTGATTTGAGTTGGTAAGTTATGAACAATCTAAATTGATTTATCTCCTAGTTGTCCTTTGTCACTAGGGTCACTAGATGGGTTTCATTATATTCACGCAGGGTGCATTAATAACGGATGCGGACTTTCTCGCAAATAAGAGTTTACAAAATTCATTAAAATTTTTATTGACACTCATTATTTATTACTATTTTTTTTTCAAAAAAATTTATATAATAAATTTATGCATTACAAATGAGGGAAAAAAAAAAAAAATTAGTTGCACAACAACAAAATGTATTATAAATTTAATAACAATCTCACTTTTTATTAAACGGTATAATCAATGAAAGTGTTTCTTGAACTAAGAAGGTATGCAACTCTAAATTGATTGGTGTCCAATGTGATAATTGAATCTCAAAATTTTCTAATTAGGGTTATTAAAAATTACATATATATATATATATATATATATATATATATATATATATATATATATATATATATATATATATATATATATATATATATATATATATATATATATATATATATAGCATTTTGTTCTGAAAGTTTGTAACATTTTTGTAGCAATATTATGTGTAATGGTGATTGAATACAAACCATTTTAATAACATGATGGTACGAGATTGAGTTGCAAATTACTTTGGTGTCAATGCAATTGCGATTCATATTATTATTTTTACATAATTTATAAATTCATAAATTTTATTTTAGTTATAATGTAAATAAATTAAATTATAAAAAAAAATTGTATCAAATCTTTAATCAAAGTCATAAAATACTTTTAAAAGCTTGATCTTTCAAAACTTACAACAATCTTGATTGAATACACCTCCTTAACAAATTAAGAATACGCAGAGCTTATGAGTCAATAAACTGTTATTCGAGTTAATTAAATACCTTTGGTATTGCAGATGTCGACAAAACCTCAAAGAAGCACAATGTGCATGGACTTTGTTATGGTCAACCTCAAAACAAACTTGAGGTTGTCTGTCAGCAAAAAGAGATGGCATGTAGCAGTTGTTAAAATCAAGTGTTCTAACATTCTGTTTTATTATTTCAAAGAAAATTATCATCTAAGACATACTAATAATGATCCCAAAAACATCAACAAAGTGTCTCTTATACAGTCTAATAATGATACACATTCCACCAATGGAGTACAACAACCAAAACTTTTCATCTCTAATCTTGACCAGTCGAGTCTTGCAAAGCTGGTCAGGGAGAAAAGCCTTGAAAATCTTGCAAACATTGGCGGCATTGAAGGTATAGCCACTGATCTCATCAGTAACTTGCAAAATGGAATTGATGGCGAGGAAGAAGATATTTCGCGGAGAAATAAAGACTATGGAACCAACACTTATCCCAGGCCACCAACAAAAAGTTTGTTCCAATTTGTTTGGGATATGCTCAAAGATCCAACCATCATCATACTCTTGGTGTGTGCCGTATTGTCTCTTGCATTTGGCATGAAAGAGGATGGAGCAAAAGAAGGATGGTATGATGGGGGAAGCATTTTCCTTGCTGTCTTCCTTGTAATATCAGTTTCAGCCATAAGCGATTTCAGACAGAGTAGACAATTTGAGAAGCTATCCAAAATCAGCAGCAACATCCAGGTTGAGGTAGTCAGGAAAGGGCGGCGACAACATATTTCAATATTTGAAATTATTGTCGGAGACCTTGTTTGCTTGAATACTGGAGATCAAATCCCGGCTGATGGGTTGCTTGTTGAAGGGCATTCGTTGCAAGTCGATGAATCTAGCATGACAGGGGAGAGCGATTATGTGGAGGTGAACCACAACCAAAATCCATTCTTAATTTCAGGCACAAAGGTTGTAGATGGATATGGTCAGATGATTGTTACCTCTGTTGGAATGAACACAACTTGGGGCGAGATGATGAGCAAAATCAGTAGCAGTTCTAGTGAGCAAACGCCCCTCCAAGTGAGGCTCAACAAGCTTACTACCTCCATAGGTAAGGTTGGCTTAGCAGTTGCTTTCCTAGTACTGGTTGTCTTGTTGGTACGATATTTTACAGGGCATACCAAGGATGATAATGGGAATAAAGAGTTCAATGGCAGCAAGACAAAGGCTGATGATGTGATTAACTCTGTGGTGGGAATCATTGCTGCTGCTGTTACAATAGTAGTCGTTGCAATCCCAGAAGGATTGCCCTTGGCCGTGACTCTTACTCTTGCTTATTCAATGAAGAGAATGATGAGTGATAAAGCAATGGTGAGGAAACTATCTGCCTGCGAGACAATGGGCTCTGCTACAACCATTTGTACAGACAAAACCGGAACACTGACTCAGAACTGCATGACTGTAACGAAGTTTTGGTTAGGCAAAGAATCCATGGAGGGGAAGGATCAGAATTTAATTGCGGCCATAGTTCTTGATTTGCTCCACCAAGGGGTTAGCCTCAACACAACAGGTAGTGTTTTCAGGTCCCCTAATTCTTCGAGTTTCGAATTCTCAGGTAGTCCTACAGAGAAAGCAATTCTCTCATGGGCTGTTCTGCAACTCAAGATGGATATGGAGGAAACAAAAAGGAATAATACTGTTCTTCATGTGGAAGCATTCAATTCAGAGAAAAAGAGAAGCGGGGTTTTGATGAAGAAGATTCCTGATGGAACAACTCATGCTCACTGGAAAGGAGCTCCCGAGATGATTCTTGGGATGTGTTCTCACTTCTGCGACATTGAAGGGAAAGATATACCTATGACCAATCATGAGAGACAGAAATTCGATCAAATAATCCAAGGTATGGCAGCTAGCAGCCTGAGATGCATTGCATTCGCTCATAAACAGGTTTCAGAAACCAACCCTGAAGATGGTGAAATACATGAGAAAATACCAGAGAGTGGCCTGACCCTTTTGGGGCTTGTTGGCCTCAAAGACCCATGTAGAGCTGGTGTGAAGAAAGCTGTGGAAGATTGCCAATATGCTGGTGTAAACATCAAGATGATCACTGGAGATAACATCTTCACTGCAAAGGCTATAGCAACAGAGTGTGGAATTTTGCAGTATAATCAAACAGAAGAAGGAGCAGTCATAGAAGGAATTGAATTTCGAAACCTCACAGAAGAACAGAGGATGGAGAGAGTTGAAAAAATCTGTGTGATGGCAAGATCCTCTCCATTTGACAAGCTTCTAATGGTGCAGTGTCTGAGAAAGAAAGGCCACATAGTTGCAGTCACAGGTGATGGTACCAACGATGCACCAGCTTTAAAAGAAGCTGATATAGGGCTTTCAATGGGAATCCAGGGCACAGAAGTAGCTAAAGAGAGTTCAGATATTGTGATCCTGGATGATAACTTTGCCTCTGTAGCCACAGTTCTGAAATGGGGAAGATGTGTGTACAACAATATTCAAAAGTTCATTCAGTTTCAACTCACAGTCAATGTAGCAGCCCTCGTGATCAACTTTGTAGCCGCAGTTTCAGCCGGAGAAGTTCCCCTAACAGCAGTTCAGCTACTATGGGTCAATCTGATTATGGATACTCTAGGAGCATTAGCACTTGCGACAGAGAAACCAACAAAGGAGCTCATGAAGAAGCCACCTGTGGGAAGAACAGAACCACTAATCACCAACATTATGTGGAGGAATCTTCTAGCTCAGGCTTTATATCAAATATCTATCCTCCTGACCTTACAGTTTAGAGGTGAGTCAATTTTCAGGGTGAGTTCAAAAGTAAATGACACTTTGATCTTCAACACTTTTGTTTTTTGCCAAGTGTTCAACGAGTTCAATGCGCGTGAGCTGGAGAAGAGGAATGTCTTCCAGGGGATACACAAGAACAAGTTGTTTGTGGGGATTATTGGTATAACTGTTGTTCTTCAGGTAGTGATGGTTGAGTTTCTGAAAAAGTTTGCAGATACAGAGAGGTTGAATTGGGGGCAGTGGGGAGTCTGTATTGGACTAGCAGCTGCATCTTGGCCTATTGGCTGGCTCATCAAGTGCTTCCCTGTTCCAAAGAGACCGATATTCAGTTATCTCAAATTGAAGAACTTGAAATTCTTGTAATATGATTAGCATAAGTATTCTTCCCATATGCATGTATTAAATTTATGAATTGCAGTATGATTGTAAACAATGTTGTTATTATTGCTCATCTCTTAGAGTAATGTATGTTATTTCAATATGAATGAGAAAGTTCCTTTTTCCTATTTCGGAATTTGACAGAAGCTTCTCGTGGCTAATTGTATCAATTCAAAGTGGCAATGGAAGCAAAGAACCATGTCCAGAGAGATCATAAGCAAATTAAAAATAAATAAACTGAACCAGGGAACGAAAATTCAGACCAGCAAATTTGACAGCCTAGGTGGTAAGAGTGCTCTACCTACAGCCGAGAGGTTGGAGGTTCGACCCTCAAACCCAGTCGGTCAGCTATGGGTAACCTAGGCTGGTTTACCTCCTTGTGGTTCTTTGCCGGGTAGGGTCAAAGGCGAGGAGAAAACCTCGTTAAAAGAACATAAAACAATAATGGGTTTGCATTTTGTTATCTAATCTGCAATTGTAATTTTGATTGTTCTAAAAGAAATAACACAGATAAAAGAAGTATAGGACACTTATGGACTTGCTAATGGGAACAAGTGAACCAACACATAAATGATATTCTGATGATCAGTACAACAAGTGATTATATGTTTTATGCTTAATTTCTTTCAAGCAAACAATCAAACACCTTGACTGCACCACGAATATACTATGATAAAAAAACGCCATTAACAGTAGCTAAATCGAAACCATACCTATTACGCACGAATAGTTGTAGTCGCAGGCAGGCGTGTCTCATCACCATTGCTTTATCACTCATCATTCCCTTCATCGAATAGGCAAGAATAAGAGTCACTTCCAGTGACAACCCTCCAAGAATCACGACGAATACTACCGTAACAGCATCTGATCTCAACGATTCCGATCAAATCCAATCCCTCCGTATCGCTGCCATTCTCCCCGCTTTCAGATCACCCTGTAAAACATCTCACCAGCAAGATAACCAGTAACAGGAAAGCAACTCCTAATTAACCTCAAACTTACCAACAAACTAAGGCAACCATTAAGTTGCCTCCAAAAGCTTCATCTATCCGTCAATGCCGCCATGATTAGCGAGGTTTTGGAACCTTCGAGTATCTCTGTAGGGCTACATGATTGGGAAATATGGGTAACAGCAAGGAGAAGAGTACGCATATATATATGTCCACGAATGATGAATCCATGCATTGCAAAGGGGTCAATTGAGCACGAGGAATACGTTTACACTATGTCTAAACTAAAGTAGGTAATGTAAATATGTGACGACTTATGACCGAACCGTTGACCAAGTCAAACCGTCTTTTTGGAATTCGTAGACGAACTTTCTATCGGATTATATATACAACGAATGAACGAAACCGGCATAGATTAGCTTTTATTGGTCCATCACTTCCATGTTTGTAATCATTGATTTGATGGAATATAAATGAGTCTTTTATTCTTCTTTTACAAAAAACAGAAAAAAATCTTTGGCATATAACATAGGAAAACGATGAAATAAACTTCAAAGTCGACCAAATAGTATAACTCGGTTGTTAACTTTAAAAATAACTTCAACTAAGTTCCTTAAACTTGTAAAAATGTGATTAAGTCTTGTAATGACTTGATCAGCAAGTTATTACTAATTTGGTAGGTATGTGAACTTCTTGCGCTAACGAGATCTTAGGTATCACAATCGGGATCACTTCATGATGGTCATCGTGGGAGGCGAAACCTAATTTTTAAAGTGGATTGGGCACCACACTAATTGTCACGCATGTGATGATTGTCATTGTGATAAGAAAAATCATATCGGTAAGCTAAGATAAGAGGTCACGATTGTGAGTTCCATTGTGATATTCGATACTAGAGTACTTGAAGAGAGCGTTACGACGTAAAGGAAGGCATGAAAACTATTTTTAGAAGTACAATAAAAATGTAGACCACATCAACCATCACCAATTCACCATCATGTCATGATATTGATGTCGATCGTGATCGGACTTCTAGCAAGGCCATGTTTTATTTTGACCTGTCTTTTGTAGTATATATATAGACTTTGAAAGTTATTTTCAGATTTTTTTTCCTTTATTTTTATACATTTTCTAGAAAAGATTCGTTTAGGTTTAGAATAGATTCAAGTGGAGAACAAGATCAAAGCAAGCATTAATTCCAATTTTGAAGTTGTAACACCAAATTGCATTAAATCAAACCTATATATGTCTTTTCATTTCTCCTTAATTCCAATTTTTAGTTTCACTTTTTACTTTCTAAGCAATTTCAGTATATAGGCTTTCATTTTCTAAAAAGTGAAGATTGGTAAAATCAGAATTCAATAATGGTGAGAATTTTAGTAAAAAAATACGATATCAATTTTATAATTATTACAAATTTTTAAGTTTGTAATATTTATAAAATTAACTACACTACTTTTCTCATTATTTTTCAGCGACCTTAATCATTAATATACCTAAATGATTAGATTAAATCATCATTCTTCACTTAACATTTCAATGAACCCTTTTTTTTTTTCTTTCCACGGCATATTTTTAGTCTTCAAGTTTACGTTTTGTAGCATTCAAGTGTTTTCATTTCTAAGAGTACACAATTAATTTCCTTCGAACTTTCCCTTTTAGTGCCTTTGTTTCTCCATTGCCTTCTAATGATCCTTTTTATGTCTGCAAGTGCTCAATTTAATGCCTACAAGTGTATGTGTGTCTTACGATTATGTAAAAAAAAAAAAAAAAAAAAAAAAAAAAAACTTAGTATTCAAGTGAACCCTTTTTTTCTCCAGTGCAGACTTTTTGCCTTCAAGTGCACATTTTTTTTTTACCTTCAAGTGCATGTTTCTTTGCCTTCAAGTGCACAATTCTGAACAGTATTTGTTAATTGTTATATCTTGTGCATTCTTTTAAATAACATATAACTAAATTTCTAATGAAATTTGTGAGATTTACAAACGATTTGTATGGGTAATTGGTTTAATGATACTTAAGTTGAATAACCTCTCTTTTTGGTATCATAAATTGCATCAATTGCACATATATTTTCCTTCGAGTTTTTGCCTTCAAGTGCACATTTTTGTGTCTTCAAATGCATGATTTTAAGCTTTCAAGTGCACATTTCGTATATAATTTATTTAAGACAATCATTGATAATTGTTCACCGCATTTTCACACCGGAAGTAGCCTGCGTACCTGATCCTAAACCGCTAGCCAAATTCAACACGATACTCCAATCGTTATATCATGGACCAAGGTTCACAGTATACTATGGACCTTGGTCCGAAACGACATAGTTTTGAATTTTAATTTTGACAGCGACCGTTTGTTGTTCAATTCATGTCACAATTTTTTATACTGTAAAGCATGTGTATGTATCTTGTGTTATGCGTTTCTATGTCTCATGTTATGCAATTATGTCCTTTAGCGTAGTAGTATAACACACAACATAGTGTGTCTTATTCTACGAATTTATATCTTGTACTATGAAATTATGTGCATATAGAACATATATTATCTACATAAATCATATTTGAGAATAAGTAAATATATAACATGTGTATGTGTCTTGTGTTGTGAGTTTTTGTATCTTGTGTTATAAAATTTTGTACCTTAAGAGTATTGATTTTGTACCTGGAATAAATTAAAATTTGTGTTGAAACATGAGAAACGAAAAACTACAGAATCTGTTGAAGTTTAAATATCAAAATAACGTCGTTTTGATCCAAGATCCACAATGTTACGTAGACATGGTCCATGATATAAATTGGTCCGATATTCTTGGTGACATTAAACTTTTGATGCCATTGGTTTGGATTAGGATTACCATATCAAAAATTCAAATTTCCTTCCTTGGATTGCTATCTCAATTCTCAACCAACGAATCCCCACCTTTCAATTGGCCCAACTTATCCCACGCCCATTCCATATCTTCACGGCAAATTATGTTATGGACTCGAGTTCACTTTGCAAAGTGGACCTGAGTCAATATTCACAAGTTTAGAATTTTATGTTCATAATTTTAGATCTCAATATATAAAATTAACATAAAGTTATGAAATTGTGAACATGGACTCATGTCCATGGCCTAACAACTGATATATTCACCTCTTCATTGAATAATATATACTTTGCATTACACTTATTCCATCTCTGAGGCTAGATCTCATGACCTCTCATATGGGAGAGTCACTACATGTCATCTGAGCACGTACAAAGTGTTTGGCATTTTTTTCTCTTTTCTTAGAATATGTTAAATGTAGTTTTATGAAATATTAATTTTGTCAAATGTTTGAAAATCATTTTTGGGTTTTCAGTATTTGGGAGATGGTGAAAAATTGAAGTCAATGGAAAATGATTTCCGGTTAAAGGGACAATAACTTGATTTTACTGGAAAATGACTTATCTTTTTTTTTTTTCTTGGGAAGTCATTTTTTGGATCCACTAGCTTCTTCTAAGAATGCTTCCTCGGCTTTTTTTTCTCTCGAGATTGCTTCCTCGGCTTTCTTCCGTCATCTTTCGATTTCTATCTTTACTGGTTTTTGACGAAAATCAATCTTGTACTGGTTTCCGTCGAAAACTAGTACTCTTTTTTAAAAAATATTTTGTTTGTTATTAGGAAAAAATTAATTAGTTGGCCAAAACATATATAGCTATTGTCAAATCCTTTTTAGTTAACAGCAATTAAAATTTTAATTATACAATTTTGTTTATTTTCCAGTAAATGAACCAAACACACAAACCAAGACAATTTTTTAAAATGTAACCAAACACGAGAAATGACTCATTTTCGAAAAGTCATTTCCCTGATTTCAAACACACCTTAGATCAAAACATTTGACAAAATTAATATTTCATAAAACTACATTTAGCATATTCTAATTTTGTTGGCACTCCCACTTGAAGAACGACCCTACCAAAGCCGCAGGATAATATTGCAAAGAGCATGCAGATTGCAGGAACAATAGAGAATAGGTCAATAACATATAGCATGGCAGACAGATCCATAAAATGTGCTGCCAAAATGAATTATTGGATAGGGAACCACAAGCTAAGGCAAAAAACAATTCACATGTACGTTCACATTATTAATTCAGTTACTTGTCTACTTGTCTAGCTACTTTGATTTCATTTTCACTAATCCAATTATTTATTTTAAAAAAATAAAATTGATGTGATATTAATTATGAATATAATATTTTTTCTGAATCAGAAGGGGAGATCAAGAAACATCCACACAAACATCAAATCTTGAACTCCACTAAAACAATTCACATGTTCACATTATAAATTTAGTTAGTTAATTAGTTGTCTACTTTGAATTACAAATTAAAACTTCATTTTCACTAATCCAATTATTTATTTAAAAAAATAAATTGATGTTGATTTTATGAATATTTTTTTTGTGGACAAAAGGAAAGGGGGAACATCCAGACAAACATGATCAATTTCTATGTAAACATATCTTTCTTAACTAATTGACACCCAAGTGGTTATTGAGATCACATCTTGAACTCCACTATAACATGATAAACCACCTATAATCCAAATCAAGCAAAAGAAATTAAGGATTAAGGACAAAAGTACAATTATTGTCTTTGTTCTTCAACTGTTTTGTTTGGTTTGGTGAGTAGCATTGTCTTTGGTCCTCAACTCTTGCCATTTGTGCCCTACAAAGAAAAGTACAAGACATCTTTGCAAAAAAAAAAAAAAAAAAAATTAAATTAAATTAAATAAAAGTACAAGAAGTACTGGCTAATGTCCTCCAAGGTAGAGGACGAGTGGCCACAATTTATTCCCTTTAGCTGTCTCCAAGATCGTTGGATCAACTGCGATTTAACATTACTACAATCACAAGAATTTCAATTAAATTAGTAAAAATTTTGTGAGACTAATCAAATTGTTCTAATTACTCCTCTTTTTTAAACCTTTCTAGTTTGATTCTTATAAATACCATTTTAAGCCTGTTACGTTGTACGTGATTTTCATAGTGCAGTTTACCTCTCATATATGATTTAGACTATTACCCAATGAAAGAAAGTTTATCCAATATACATTATTGAATACTCATCATCCAAAAAAAAAAAATATAACTAATGTGACGGGAATCTAACTCATTTTGATTATTTTTTTTTGGGTAATATTTTATTTCCTATTCACATTTGTTAATTCGAAAGCTGCAACTTGCATCGAGCTTTGATAAATTTAATGATCACCACATGTGCCTCAATAATGCATAATGCATTGAACTACTTGTACTTTATTCTTACGAATATTGTAGCTTAAAAAAAGGTTTTCCTATCTTCTTTGAAGTGCTTTTTAAATTAGATAAGAGATCATTCATTTAATTTAATTATTGCAAATTTTTAAAATACTAAACTTTTTGTAACTCCAAAATACTAAATTTCAAAAAACTACTCAAAGTAACATTTTCAATTAGTCTTTTGAGAAAAGAAATCATACCAAACAGCTATTAGCTAACAGCTAATTTACCAGACACTTCTCTACAATCAGCCAATATTATCAATTAATTATACATTCTAACACAATCAACTAACAATATCAGCTAATAACCATTTACCAAACAGTGTCATTGTCAAATTAGGGAGTATGAGCGCGGTATGCAAAAAAAAAAAAAAATCTATAATATAAAATTGATCCACTCAAGTTTCAATAAACTCTCCTGAGATGAAATGGTTCCTATGTAGGTGATGAAGCGAATGACGTTTTAGTAAGTTGAAAGAGATCATATCAGTATGGTACAATCTCATCCACCTACAACTTATAGGTATGATATTTTTTCTTTATTAAGTATATAAAACAAAATCAATACGTGAATATTAAATAGTATAAAGTGATAGGGTATCCGATAATAGTCGATCCGATCCATTGCTCTTGAAATAAGGACATAAATATATATAAAATTTGCGATGAAAAGGATCTATTTGTAAATAAGTACAAAGTAGTTGCCACCAGCATCATATATCAAATCCTGAGGGGGCAATTTCTAAATATATATTTCCTACTACCCACAATATAATTTGTCTATCTCCATGGCTGCAACTTCTTGTCTTTGGGCGTCGTCTTTCTTCTTCCCACCTCATCAACAAGAATATATATATAATAACTCATATATACAATTTTGTTTCTTTGTAGTTGTTATTTGCAAAGCAGTCCTTATGAAGAAGTGATATTGCATGGCCGGGGCTTAGACTTGTCCAAAATTGACCACATCACCTGTACATCCTCGTATCCACATGCCATCACTTCCCCATGCAAATCCGCTATCCTATTACTCTCGCCTTGCCCTAAAACCAACCACAACAACATTCAATTTTGGGAAATGAAAAATTTTACAATTACAATTAAAAAAAAATTTGTACTTTGCTTTACAACATATATATACTCTATTTCACATCTAATTTATAAAATTATAAATTATACTTTACCGCTTGTACTTTATCTCACTATTTATTGCTAACAAAACACTCAAATTATAACTTAATTAAAGCACGCAACTACTCGTACTAAAGCGAGACGACTTGGGCCACAGTGGGCCCATCGGTTAATGTTGTGTTTTCATGGTCCTTTTTATTTTTTTTGGTAATCCTAATCCGTCCCATCCTGATCCACGAGTTTAGCTCACTTTGACACTCTGATACACAATATTGAAACTCATGTCATTGTAAAACTTCTCAACAATCCAAATTAGATTCTACATATATCATATCACCTATCAAATTTTAAAGAATCTCACAACTTAGAATGTCTGGTGTATTATATAAAGTTGTACCTTATATTTTACGAATTGTATTCTATGCCACTATGTACCGCTATTAAAGTACAAAGTACTTTATATTTTACGGAGTGTATTCTAGCCCACTATGTACCACTGTTAAAGTACAAAGTAAAACTTTATAATTAATCCACGTAATTGTAAAATTACCCAAACAATCCAAACATGTTTCTACTGTACATCCGATCATTCTATTCACGAATAACAAGACAACTAAGATGACCGACACAGAGAACAAGATCGATCGAACTAAGGATATGATTTGCATACCTTCCTGTTGGGATTTCTTGTCTCGGGGTTGAGGATTGAACAACGTACGAGCTTTCCTAAAAGGGGTGGTGATTGTTCGAACCCAAGAAGCCATTGGATTTGTGTGTTTGATCAAAAAATAATTTGAGCAGCTGTTTGGGAGAGAAGAGGGAGAGAGAGTATAAATAGGTGGGAAAGGGGAATGGGGATGTGGGAGAAAGAGAAGGCAAGATCCGTGAGATGAGCTTTTTTCAACTGGGATGGGTTTAATTTGAACTTTGAAGAGAAGACTTCAATATACATTTGTTTATATATATAATATATATACGGAGTATATTTATGTTTTTTTTTTTTTTAATTTAAAAAAAATAATAAAGAAAAAAAGAATGGGATGGGGTGGGGAGGGGACTGTGTAGAGCACATGGCGCACGCTCCCTTCATGTGAACTCTCTTTACTTTTTTTGGAAGTGACGTTAAGGATTGCAGTACCGATTGACCATCATCCCTGCACAATTTTTTAGGATTTTTATTATCGTTTTTGTGTATTCATTCATTTATTTCACTTTTTTACTTTTGATTTTGATTATATAAATAATTACATGTATAATTTTGAATTCAAATACCTCAACAGATCTTTAAAATGTTATATTATGATGTCAAAATAGCGTATCGTTACATAAAAACGATTACCTTATAGCATAATTTATTATAGCAATGAAAAACTAGACAAATGATCGTTCACTTGTCCGTTCACCTCACTCCATAACACTTCATGAGTTGAAATCCAAAACACCTTCTAAACGGCCATTCACTTGGACATCTATCCCTGGGATAGCTCCAATTTTTGTTTAATTTTTTTGCTAGTTCTTTTTTTTTTTTTTTTTAATTTTAAATTTGATCTTCCTTTGGCACTTTGATATTACATTTGACTTTAATGATTTAATTTATTTGAAAGTGCCCAAAGAAACGATTACTTATACTCAAATGTGAAGAATTGAATTAAATTAATCAAATAAAGCAAATAAAAATCATTTTGAATATAAAATACAACTGTAGTAATTCGCAAGTAAAATAAGATTAATTAAATAATATAGTATATAAACAATTATGTATTTATTGCTTAACGTACCATATCAAATTATAAAACATTACTCTAAATTAGATTATATTAAACATAATCATCAATCATTGCATGTTGAACTCAACTTATTATTATTATTATTATTATTATTATTATTATTATTAATTATTATTATATAAGGGAGAGTTCAAGCTAAGTGAGAACACTTCTCTGGTAAAAAGTGTGGACACATTTACACCATTCCAACCCGCTTTTAAAATTTTTAATATAATAATTATAAATTTGACCTTATATTTTTTTTTTACTAAAACTCTCAACCATTGATAACCCGGCACTACGTAATTGTCAACCTTTGATATGCACCGCATTTCTAAATGCACCCTCAATCATTTTCAAATGCACAGAGTTGACAACCAATGAGAATTAGGTAGTGCACGATGCATTTGAAAATGCTTTACAATGCATTCATAATTGGTAATTTTTCAGTGAAATTCATAATTACCAATTTGGTCCCTTAACTATAGCAAAATTATTAATTTGGTCCCAATTTAACGGATGTTTAACAGAAAAATAAACGGATGATCAAATTGGTTAAATTTTTCAAAGTCGAGGGACTTAATTGGTCACGAAAAATTGTTGAGGACCAAATTGGTAATTTCACAATAGTCGCGGAACCATTTTGGTAATAAACTCTTTTATAATTATTGAAAAAGTAGATTTCATTTTATAATTATTACAAACTTGAAAGTTTAATAATGATAAGATCTTAACCTTTGATTTCTCAATATATATGGAGGATCTGGATGCGTCTACATTTTTTACAATGAGAGGTGTTCTTAACTAAACCCCACTCACTCTCTCTCTCTCTCTCTCTCTCTCTCTCTCTCTCTCTCTCTCTCTCTCTCTCTCACACACACACACACATATAATTCAGTTTCGGTGCGTGATTTTCCTTCTTAAGGTACGCGATTTGTATGCTTAAGGTGCGTGAGTTGTTGAAACAAGGTGCGTCATTTTAAAACCTTAGATGCGTGGTTTGTGCTCTTAAGGTGCGTGGCTTGTGTACTTAAGGTGCGTACGTGGTTTGTGACTACTTTGTGTACTTAAGGTGCGCGTAGTTTGTGTTTTTAATGTGCTTGTTTGTGTGCTTAAGGTACGTCATTGTAATGCTTGAGGTGCGTAATCGCACGGGAACCCTTCCCTATATATATATATATATATATATATATATATCCTGCAAAACTAGTAGCTAGCCAAATCTGGGAAATGGGGCGATTGAAATTCTTATCATCACCGTAAAAAAAGATAGAGGAAAATGAAAATAAACATTATTGTGATGGAATCAGTAATCTTTGTCAGTGCCGGCCAGGCTTAGGATTCTCCGATTCTGTAGTAGTAGGCTTTTCGATGAATGATTGATCATGTGTATGTTGCAAGAGTACACTGTGAACATTGGTAGTAGTAAACCAAATTAAAGTTTGGGAAGACTTATATTATAATACTACGTATGTACTATTGTATTTTTATTCTACTTGGAATTTCCGATGTGTTAATTACTGAGTAGTTTTTTTTTGTTTTTTTTTTTTTTGAAAAATTTGTTAATTAGTTATGATTTTATTTTTTGAATCACGAGAGAAATCTACCGTTACTAGCACTATTCGATGGATGTGTCCTATATAAAGTCTACTCATATATAATAGTTTACAAAATTAATTATGATTCTTGATGAGATATATGAAAAATATACTACCCATATAATCTAGATCTGATCAATTCTAAAGACTTATTTACTTCTAAAAGTCCAAATTAAACTAGTAGAGTATTAGAAATGACCCATATTTTTTTTGGACCGGCGACCATGTTCATAGTGTATAGATCATATAAACTATTTACACTATCAATTCTAAAGACTTATTCACTTTTGCTCTTTTCTCTTTCTCTTTCGACTTACACTCAATCAATACAAATCACACGATACGACAAAAGTAATACTGGCTAAAAGTACATTTGACTCAAAAATTTAAAAAATGATTTAATAATATATATGGTACGGTTGAGGTTTATCCTTTAGGCATGGAAGAATAGAGGTGAGGTGAGGTACGGTGGTGGTGGGGGAGGGGACGGCTGGAGCTGTGGCCGGCCATGATTATGTATGTATCACTGCACAATGCCACGACCCACGAGATACAATGTGATAACTTTCAGGATATACATACATCATATATATACATATATATATATATGTATATATATATATGTATATATATATATACATATATATTCTCATCACCTTATTATAGAGTTTTTTCCACTTTTGGTCCTATGACTTTAGTGTCTCCGTCAATTTAGGTACACGACTTTCATTCGCGACATAAGTAGTGCTTGACTTTAATTTTTTTGCCACTTTTAGTCCTTGACTTTGATTTTTTCCCACTTTTAGTCCTTTCGGCCATCTGAGCGATAACTTTTAATCGAAATCAACAAACTGTTGTGCCATTAAAGGTAAATAACGTTTAATGTATTTAGGAATTTATCAATAAACAATTTTACCCTTAATGGCACAATAGTTTGTTGATTCCGATTAAAAATTGTTGCTTGAAAAGCGAAGTAGAACAAGCAAATAACGTTTCTTTTTCCTATTTTTGCTCTGATTTTATTTATAAATATATTTAGGGCTTATCAAAAGACACTTTTACCCTTAACGGCACAATAGTTTGTTGATTCCAATTAAAAGTTGTCGATCAGATGGCCAAAAGGACTAAAAGTGGAAAACAAATCAAAGTCAAGGACTAAAAGTGGCAAAAAAAATCAAAATCAAGCACTACTTATGTTAGGAATAAAAGTTGTGTACCTAAATTGACGGAAGCACTAAAGTCATAGGACCAAAAGTGGAAAAAACTCTCTTATTATATATAGAGTTTATTATCGAAATGGTCCCTCGACTATTGCGAAATTACCAATTTGGTCCTCAACAATTTTTTGTGCCCAATTAAGTCCCTCGACTTTGAAATTTTTAACCAATTTGGTCCTCTGTTTATTTTGCCGTTAAAATCGGGACCAAATTAGTAATTTTTCTATAGTCAAGAGACCATTTCAGTGAAAAATTAACTACCAATTTGATCCTTTGACTATAGAAAAATTACCAATTTGGTCCATTGACTATAGTAAAATTACTAATTTGGTCCCAATTTTAACGGCAAAATAAACGGATGACCAAATTGGTTAAAATTTTCAAAGTCGAGGGACTTAATTGGATACGAAAAATTGTCGAGGATCAAATTGGTAATTTCGTAATAGTCAAGGGACCATTTTGGTAATAAACTCTTATATATATTCTTTCTTCTTTTTTTTTTTTTTTAATATATACCATTCCTTTTAATTTAATTATATTAATTTCTTCTCCATATATAATGCATGCATTGCTTGTCTGCCATGTGGGATAAAAGTTCGACAGTAACTTTTTTTTTTTTTTTAAATGTAATATTAAACACAATTCTACTTTGGATCAATAATAATATAACAATTGACTTTGCATGTAAATCATTAAGTGTCGTGCATGTGTTCCAACATACATATAAATTAGGATACTAAAATATACATATATACTTGTTTAGGTTTAGTAATTACATCGATTCAATATATATTTCTGGATTTAAACTCCGATCCGTTTTAGCTTAGATTAGAAAATGGGTTTTATGCTTGATGAGCAAGATTTGGACTAGATTTTTCTTTTCTGGTGTATCAAGAATTTTCACCGTCAGACACAGTGACTGATCCACAAATTGTAAGCATTTCTTTTGGGTGGAACAACGGGTCTAAAAATTTGGACTAGATGAATCATGAGTGAGCTGAGCATGAAATAATTAATTAGCATGAAATAGTGCCAAAAGATGTATAAGTTTTATACTAGCTAGAACAAGGAAAAACATACACATATGTAATTGACAATTGACAAGACAAATCAAAATAATAAAAAATGATGGTTGTGATGTCACTATCATATATGATTTTCGGCAGTTGATGGTTAATTAACAAAGTAATCGAGCGCCAAAGGCCTTGTAGTCCAGTGGCATCAAACCCTTCCCCGTATACGGGAGGTGGTGGGTTCGAGCAGAGAAAGTAGTTTATGAACAGATACTACACTGTAATAGAGTCAGTAGCATTCAAAAAAAAAAAAAAAACAAAGTAATCGAGCTACTTACGATCAAAATTCCGATTAACTAGCTAGATTGCTCGAGCTAGCAGGCTATGCCCAGCGAGATATAACCCTAACAATACTAATTATACATATTTATGTACCCCTTATTGTTAACACAAGTTAATAAGATATTTGGGACTAAAAGATAATTATGAGAGCTTAGAAATACATTTTATTGCTTATAAATTAAATATAGTTCTTAGCAGAACACATTAACTCTATCAAGTACTGTGTTGTCTATTAGACTCGCCCACGAATTAGTGAATATGGGCACTCTAACCCATGGTGTTAGGCCAAGCTTAAGTCCTAAGGGCATCCTCAGACGGCAATAGCTACGTTTTTAACACAAATTTTTAAGTGCCAACTAGGAGAGAAGGTGGGAGGCAAAAAAAAAGAAAAAAAAAAGAAACGAATTGTCAAAAAAATAAAAATAAGAAAGGTCTCTTCTAAACGCGCCCAACAAGTGTGTGTAGTGCACGCGCCCAACTGGGTGCAGCTGTGCGCTTCACGCGAATACAAGTGTGCTTGTCTTTTTTTTCTTTTTTTTTTTTGTCAAAAGAGAAGACAAAAGACTTTATCTTCATGCAAGAACCTCATCTTCTCTCTCTTCCTTCTCTCACTTAGTCACTTACATATCATCCATTTTGCCTCTAAAACCTCACCATAAACTACCAATGTGGATGTCCTAACAAATTCTTTGATTTTGGATCACATGATTGATTGTTGATTGATTTAACTTTTTTGGACTGGTTTTGTGCATGGAAAGTATTTGATATTTTGCCGATGAGAAATTTCATAGTATTGTAACTCTAGTCCAACTTGAATTGACTTCAGTTACATACTTTTCAAAGCTTGTCGGCTGGAGCAACTGGCAATAATTTGTGATGGCTAGAGAATGAATGGAGAGTGGTTTACAAATTGTGGTGGGGTAGCCATATTCATTAAGTGTTGAAAAGAAACCAATCCATTTGTCATTTGTGACAAGATTATTCAACTGCTCACAAGTTTTATTACAGGGCATCCTTAATAGTGAGGTCTTTTTGCGGTTTTTGATGAGTTTTTGTACGTGTGATTATGAAAGAGAAAATGGGAGGGGAGGAGAAAAAAACAAATTTGATTTATAAAAAAAAAAATATAATAAAAATTGTAGCTGTCAGGCGCGCCTGATGCTTGTTGTCTCCCACGCGAGCACCAGTGTGTGGCTTCTCTTTCCACTCGGTCCCACTTTTCTGTAATAAACTCAATCCTTCCAGATGCACTCCAAATTTCTCTCTCCAACATGGCATAGCATTTCTGACATAATCCCCAAATAATCCTCTAGTAGGGATGCCATGAAAATTTGTCTACATTGTAGGGTGAACCACTAACGTATAAGTTCATTTTTAGTACATCATTCATTTTCTGAAGGTTTATTTTTAATATACCGAGAATTTATTTTCAAGTACTATTTAAAAATGAATATTCAGAAAATTTAAAATAAACCTCCAGTGTATTAAAAATGAACATTTATTAATAGTTCACAGTATAATTTGCCGAGTCCGATTCATATAGGCTGATCTTTCATGGACTGGCCTAGTTGGTCTTTTAGGCTTGTTACGCAGGCTGATCTCTTTTGGATTGGGCCAATGTCCAAACAGTGGCAATATAGTTTAAATTGTTAAGGTAGTTGACTAGTTGGAAGTTGGCCAGGAAGATTTTCATAGTGTTATATATAATGGTACTGCATCTATATAGTTTGTGCTTAATAAAATTATATTCTCCTTCATTTATATTACTAGTAAAATAATTATTATAAGTTATAACTTCATTAAAAAATGAACACCATTCATTGCATTAACACCCTTTAATGTCTAATCCCAAAAGAAACAATTTAGATGAAGAAATGAAGATGCAACATGCCCATTAAAAAAACACACATAGATATTAAGTTATTCCTATTCTTGGGCAACTCTTCCAAAGGCATTGCTGCATCCAGGTCAATAACAAATTGAGTTAAACATCCAAACTTTTACACATGCAATATTATAACTATTTTAGTTAAAAGAAATGTGATATATATATATATATATATATATATACACTAGGGAAAATTGTAATTTATGTCCCTACATAATATGTCAATTATCAATGTGACTTCTAAATTATTAGAAGTGCAAATGTTGCCCCTCAATTTTCAAAACGATACATGTATTGCCCCTCCCGTAACGGACCTGGGTTTTAAAACGGTGTCATTTTAAAGCGGGCCTGGGACAATATATGTACAATTTTAGAAATTGATGAGCAACATTTATACCACCAACAATTCAGGAATCACATTGATAATTGACATATTATGGAGGGGCATAAATTACAATTTTACATATAAATTAAAAAGTCATGGAAGACTAGGGAAGTGAAGTCAAGGTCTTCTCCTTATGTTTAATAAGGGGAAGAACACCCACTGCATTTGTGATTGGATGATCACTTTGACTTCAACAACCAAGAAATTTTATTGCAGTTTCCCTAATTCACTCTTGCTTATTCATTTCAAAACCCTGGCTGAACAGTAATCATGGAAGCTTCTCAAAAAGCATACAATACCCACACCAACATGAGAAAGAAAATGTTCATAGGAAGAGTGAGGTTGAGATGACTGACCATTTTTGAACCATCTTGCTCCCACCTATATATCATAGCCTTCAAGAATGGCAATAATATCAAGAGGTCATCTCATTATTTGGGCAGCATAAAGCACACATATCAACTAATACTAAGAGAAGTCAACTGTCAACAAACTAAATAAGCATACCAGCAATGATTTTTGTAATAGGGTAGAAATAAGAAAGAGTTAATACCCAATATAGTCCTCGACTATAATGGTTTTACTCAATTTAGTCCTAAATGACTTTTTGTACTCAAACTAGTCCTCGACTTTGATGATTTTACTCAATTTAGTCCTTTGTTAAAAATTTTGTTAGTGACCGGTTAGAAATAGGGTCCTAATTGTAATTTCTCATCCTTCATCCCATTTGGGACGATTCCTTCTTCTTCCCCCTATTAAGATCCAAGCAGAAATGTAAATCTTCGTACCCAAATATTTATTTACTATGTATTTATTTATTTAGCGTTGAAGTTGATTTGGTACGAAAATTTGCATTTCTGCGTGGATCTTAATAAGGGAAAGAAGAAGGAATCATCCCAAATGGGATGAAGGATGATAAATTACCATTAGGACCCTATTTCTAACAGTTCGCTAACAGAATTTTTAACAAAGGACTAAATTGAGTAAAATCATTAAAGTCGAGGACTAAATTGAGCACAAAAAGTCATTTAGGACTAAATTGAGTAAAACCACTATAGTCGAGGACTATTTTGGGTATTAACTCAAATAAGAAAGTTGCATTTAAGTATTGAAAATTTAATAAATAAATGAATAATATATAAACTAAGGCCATCAAAGACTAGGTAAGTGAAGTCAAGGTCTTTGCCTGATGTAGATAAGGGGAAGAAACCAACTGCATTTATTATTGGAGGATCACTTTCACTTCAACAACCTAGAAATTTTCTTGCAATTTCCCTCACTTTTCTTCTTTTTTCCCACCATGTCTAGATGGAGTAGATGCCCCATTCAGACGTTAGAAAATCGCAGTTTCATATTCATTTCAAGACCGCGAGTGAACAGTCATCATAGAAATTTTATACAATACTCACACTAACATGCCAAATGTGTAAACGCAAAACGTTCATAAGAAGAGTGAGGGTGAGATGACTGACCATTCTTGAACTATCTTGCTCCCACCTATGCAGGCATTGCGTATATCATAGCCTTCAAGAATGGCAATAATATCAAGAGGCCATCTCATTATTTCAGTAGCATGAAGCACAAATGTAAAATAATTGTAAGAGAAGTCAACAAACCAAGTCCACATAAGAGAAAAGGAAAAAAAAATGCATAGACAATAACCCAGAAAGGAAACAAAAGAAAGGGTTCACACTCTTGTATTTTTACATCATCAGACTAAATAAACGTACCAGGACTTGAGCCTCTCCTTCTGAGAAAGTGAGGTGGGCCAAATGCCTGAGGTTCCAACCACTACCGCGTTTTCTATTCATTCTGGGTGCAATGCTCATTCCATATATAACTTGCCTTGCAGCTCCTGCTTCCCCATTCTGAGAAGAGAAATCAGCTAGTATATCCACAACTTAGTCTACTTTAGAGTCCAAAGTTAAGCTTGTTTATTCCAGATTACCCAAAAGCCAGTTTTGTTTATTATATTACCCAAAAGCCAGTTTTGTTTATCATGTTAACAATCATACCACAAGAAGAATAGAAAACCGAGCCATACCATTTACCCACTTTTACTCGTTGTCCAGAAGTTTTCCTTCTCATGATCTGAAAACACCTATAGTTCCATTCTAACTAGAGAAAGGCTGCACCTTGGGTGAACTTTTTCAGGTAACGGAATCGTTACATAGAGCCTCACTTTATGTCTGCCAATCTTCAGTCATCCCTTAGCTCCTCTCACTTCTCATCAACTCTGCAACCTACACTTTCAACCACAGTAATGGACATTGACACACCCGGTTTCTCCACCATTGATTCCTCAGGCCTCAATAAACTTGTTAGGATGAAAGATCAAAAGTGGGTTCGTGAAAATGGAGGAATTGAAGGCATCATTTCTGCCCTTGAAACAGATGTCGAGAACGGCATCCATGGTGGCCGTACAGACCTTGATGCTAGACGAAAAGCCTTCGGTTCAAACTTTTGTCCACGCTGTAAACCTCGAAAGCTGTTCTCCTCTCTAGTCCTGGAGGCACTTAAAGAGCCATTGATCATTGTCCTTCTCATAACTACTATTTTTTCTCTTGCCTTTGGCATTTCAAAGAATGGTCTAAAAGAAGGGTGTAAAGAAGGATTGGCCAAGCTTAGTGCAGTTCTGGCAGTAGTCCTTGTTTCAACTGGAGGCGAGCTCTGGCCACTCCGTGAATGCATCGACCTCTCTGACTTTAGCAGTTACATCCCCCACGTTGATGTTCTGAGAAGTGGTCGATGGGAGTCAATGTCAATATGCAGAGTTGTTGTGGGAGACATAGTATTTCTGAAGCCTGGAGACCAAGTTCCTGCAGATGGACTTTTCATTGAAGGCTGCTCATTGCAAGTTGAGAAAACAAAAATAGACGGGCAAATCGAGCTTGTGGAAGTTGATGGCCATGAGGATCCATTCTTGTTCTTTGGGAGTACAGTTGTTGATGGATATGCTCGGATGCTGGTAACAGCAGTTGGAATGAACAAAAAGAATCATGCAATAAGCATAAAAGGCACAATAGTCGATGAAACAAAACACCTTACCTCAGTAGTAGGTAAAATTGGCCAGGCAGTCGCTCTAATAACATTTTTAGTGTTACTGGCTCGATTCTTTGCTGGAGGAATACATGATGAACATGGAAACAGAGTTTCATTTGGAGGAGAAACAAAGATACATGATGCCTTGGCTGCTATAGTTGGACTTATTGCCACACCCGCAATGATTGCTTTGACAGCTACTCCAGAGGGTCTGCAATTGGCTCTGAAAATCACTCTTGCCTATTCAATGAGGAGACTCAAGCGTGCTGGTGTTCTAATGAGGGAACCTTCACTTTGCCATTCAGTCGCTTCTGTTACAACCATCTGTATGAACATGACAGGAACAGCAACATATGACTCCAAAGATGTAAGACCTTTTTTCCCTAATAACTGCAAATAGTAATATAGTATAGCCTTTTGTTATGAGTAATAGAATAACTGTGTGATTAATAGATACCTACCGCATTCCTCTCTTTGATTAATAACATGATTTGGAGCATTACACGTAAGTTTTTATATGCAAATATTCCATAATGAAAACAATCAAATTTACTACAAAACCTTTAAACAACACCCCACTCTTCTTGAGAAAAATAAAGATGAAAAAGGAAGAAGAACAAGGCACACAGGAACTGAAAAGAATAGAAAGACAAAACATTGGAAGTTCAGCATAGCAAATTATGTCCTTTCTTCTTTCTTTATAATAACCACATAGCAAAGGTGAATTAATCAAACAGAAAAAGGTAAATGTCATCTTAAATGCCATACAACTCAAATGAAAACATGAAATTATAATACTGATAAAAATTCCAAGGATATACTGACTCTTGTGATCTTGCTTGTTTTACAATAGGTACCTAAGTTTTGGCTTGGGCTAAACTCTATTGAAGAAGTAGTACCTCATAAGTTGAATTTGATTGCAACAAATGTTCTAGAGCTATTACACCAAGGTATTGGCCTGAACACAACTCAGCCCCCTTCAAGGTCGTTGTGTGGATCTCCTCAGAATTCAACAGAAAAGGCAATTTTTGAATGGGCTGTAAAGCACTTAGGCATGGATGTAGAAACTCTGAAGGGGAACTGCACCATTCTTGAAATTGAACCCTTCAATTCCAAGAATAGACAAAGCGGGGTTTTGATCAGTAAGAATGCAGACAATACAATTCATGTACACCGGAAGGGAGCAGCAGAAGTTATAATACCTACATGCTCACACTATTATGATACAAATGGTATTGTAAGAGTGATTAACAAAAACACAAAGGTGTTGTTGGATCAAATACTGGAAGGCATGGCAGAAAATGGCATGCGTTGCATTGCTTTTGCACACAGAAAGACATCAATACGAGATTATTTCACTTTTTCTCGCCAACAGCTAATCTTATTAGGCATTGCGGGTCTAACAAGTCCACGTCGATCTGGGTTAAGAAGCACTTTAAAGGACTGCAGGCAAGCAGGAGTGAACTTCAAATTGATCACAGGAGACAACATTCTAACGGCCAAAGCTATTGCTGTGCAGTGTGGCATACTTGAGCCAAATCACAAACCTGAGGAGGTGGTAGAAGGGGAGGAGTTCAGGAACTTTACAGCAGAGGAGAGATTAGAAAAACTGAATAACATTCGCCTCATTGCTAGAGCCATCCCATCTGACAAGGTTCTTATGGTAGAGTGTTTGAAACAAATGGGACAAGTTGTTGCTTTTCTAGGCCGTGGAACTGGGGATGTACAGGCACTTAGAGAAGCTGAAGCAGGGCTCTGTTTTGGGACTCAGGGTGCAGAGATAGCCAAGGCAAGCTCTGGAGTAATAATGCTTAATAAGGAATTCCCTTTGCTGGTTGACATTTTGAAGTGGAGTCGGGGAATTTATGAGAGTATTCAGGTATACACTCAGTTCTTGCTCACTGCCACTTTTGTTTCTATGGTGCTCGATTTTTTCATGGCAGTTTCAGCTAGTGAGCCACCCAATTTCGATGCAATGGTATCAGTTTCAGCTGGGAAAGTCCCATCTCCAGTGTTTCAACATTTGTGGATTAAGCTACTGCTAGGTATTGTAGCTGCTGCAGCCCTTGTTGTGAAGAAGCCATCTGAAGAGCTAATGCACCAGCCACCTAGGAAGCAGAATGAGCCACTGATGACCACACTTATGATCAGGACCATACTTATTCAAGCATTATATCAGATAGCCATCCTCTTAACCATACATTTCAAAGGACAATCTCTCTTCAATATCAATGGTAAGGAGAAAGATACGTTGATCCAAAATACTTATATTCTCTGTCAAGTGTTCACAATAATCAATGCAAGACTCTTTGAAAAGAACACACTCGAAGAAATAATGAAGAAAAAGTTGTTTTCTGGTGTCATTGGGTTGACAATTGGCATTCAAGTGTTGATGGTAGAGGTTTTGAAGAGGTTTGCTGGCACGGCACAGTTGAGCTGGGGACAGTGGGGAGCATGTATATCCATTGCTGCTGCATCTTCTCCGATTGGCTGGCTAGTTAAGAGCATATCAGCCTCAGAGAAACCATATTTCAGCAACTTGACTTGGTTGCAATCAAAGGCCAAAACAGATTAGTCAGATGCAAATCTAATGGTCTTTGCAAATAAAGGTTCCAATCAAACTATCAATGTCATTGATGTTTTGTGTGATAACATTTCCAAGTATATTACGGGTTTTGTACGTTAGTCTATTCCAGTTTCCAGGACTCCAGGAAGCCTTAATTAAACTTTATATCCAAGTCTTTCACAAAGAAATTTTAAAACATGTAAAAATTAGTCTGTTTGTTGTAATTTCTTCCTTACCTGAACCAACTTCTTAATTTTCTTTCTTAAATTTCATTTTGCATGTCCTATGATGTAGCTGATAAAACCAATTGTTATTTTTAACAAATCTGAATTACACAAATGAAAGTAGCATTATATTTTGAGACTGCAGAATCTATAACTATTTAGAAGGAAAGTAGAAATAGTAAATGAGTATTATCAAGAGGAGGCCCTTCAAAGCTCAATTAGTGGTGGGAAGAAAGATTTAGAAAAACTAATGGCAAGCAGATCAAGAATCCAAGGGTCTAAAATATAGTTAAGAATCCACCCGAAATAAGACAATTCAACAGATACTGAGAGTGTCACCTCAGGAAAATAACCACACAACCTTGCTTTTATTTTCAAGTTTCCAACTGTTGGCTAAAACCTCTGAAGATTTTGCAAGTAAATTAAAATAAATCGAAACAACACTTTGGTCTTCATTCAAACATGTTCCCTAAATGAATGATCTTCCACTCCCAATTCCTTTGCATTCTTGACACATCTTGCCATTCTCAGATTCAAATTTCCCCTCAATCAATTTACACACAAAATAAAGAAGAAAGGAAATATTCACGGATCATTAATCCAAAAATGATAATTACGTCCTAAATTTGGCTTCTCTAATCTCCTAATTAAAGTTTTTAGCTTAAAACATTTAAACATGAATCCTGTTACCATCTAGCCAATTTAAAATTTATTTTTAATTTAATCATAAACCAGTGTTAACGCCATGGCGAGTATCAATTTATCATTGCATTTGCAGCAGAAGCTATAGAAGAATGCAGACGAGGAAGAAATAGTAAACAGAGATTAATAGCATTTCAGAATTATAAAAGAAAGTTAACTAACCACTGGACTCAAACTGAAGATCAAAAACCTGCAGAACTGGACTAGTCTTGGTAAAAGAAAGAGATAGTTTACCCTAAGACTTCAGTTGCCTGCTTCCATGGTTGAAGATAAAATAAAAAGCATATTAATATTAATACATATTAAAGGATTGAGTTGTAGCAAAGCATTTTGCTTTCAAATGACTATGTTTTTAAATAAATAAAAGAGACATTAATAAAATGTATTGTAGTAAGGATGGTTAAATGTGTAGTAGTATATGCTTCCTGTGTGATGCACGAAATGAATTTGTTATAATATTTTAAAAATATTTGAATCGGTATATAATTATAGAAATTATAACATCGAATACTACATAATGCAATTGAAGAAATGAGTTAGGTCGATTATGTTTTCTGATGTTATCTTACTTGAATTCGAGCAAATAATTTCTTAATTAATAGTCAATGTGTAGATGTATGCATCCGGTACTGAAACTTTAGAGATTTTATATATCAGTGTTTAAGATTGGTATATATTGGACAAATTTATTCATTCTCGAGTATTGTGACTCATGTTAATAGTTCAAATAGTAGTTTAATTGCGGAAGATCACATTCTTAAACGCTTATTATTTCGTTTTTTTTTTTCATATAAGTAAGAAACATTTTATTATTTGTTAGTACACTATTACATTTTTTTCTTATAAATAACAAACATTTTATTTTTTACTACTTATAAGTAACAAACATTTTATTTTTTGTTAGTAAAAGTATTACATACAGTCTAACAAAATAGGATGATTATTGCCCCTTATAGGCCAAAATAGTGCTTCATTGGCATCAAACCTCTGGTGTAGAAATGAGTAAATTTTGGCTTAAGTTAGACTAAAACAGTTGTATGTCCATTTATATACATACACACTTGCATTGTACACTAATGTTTCAAAACCAAATCATTTACTGATTTAGTTAATGAATTTTATTTCCTGGTAAAATTAAGATTAGAAATTAACATTCACTTAATCTATGAATATTTATGAACGTACATCTCATATTGCAACCACCCAGTAATAAAATTATATGAATAAGTTTAACGTAAGACATGTAATATTTTTAGCTAAAAAAAGAAAATTACATATGTCTGATATGATCTCATCACACATGACATCCTCAAATTATATAATATTTGCATCTATGTAGTTCCTTCCATCTTAGAAACCTCTGTCTCATCAACAACATTTTCAGGCAACTGAGGAACAGCAGCACTGCACTTTTTGGCATCAAGAGAATAAACTGAACAAACATAATAAACTCTATCAAGAATATGATAAAATGAATTACTTGAAGAACCAAACTTGTGGGAGAATTAAATCATTAATGGGTATGGTAAGAAAAATTGTTTGGATTACTTTACTTACATATTTGAAGGTCATCTGACTTGAGAATCCTAACAATGAGTGGAGATGATCTATTGGTTTGAATTTTCAACACTGAATCTTCAAGAGAGCTGTTGCACCTATACACTTGAACTGCTTCAAGAGTAGCAATATTCCCAAAGCAAGAAGGTACTTCCTTGAGCACGATACATCTTCGTAAAATTAGTCTCTTAAGGCGGGGAAAAGAACTAGTTAAGGCCCTCCAGTACACAATGGAGCAATTCTGTAGTTTCAAATAGTTTAATTCCGGGAAATCACATTCTTCGGCATCCCACTCGTGATCTTTAAAGTGTACATTCTGTAACTTGAGTGCAGCCAATGTGGGAATCAATGCAAGTTTAGAAATCTCGCATCCAGCCAGGGAAAACCCATTCAGGGTCAATTTTTTAAGACACCAAGGGAATTTAAACGCAATGAGGTCTTGTCGTCTCTCGAGTGGACCATCATAAGACACATGGAGGGACTCAAGCTGATCGAGTCGTTTTAAATCCAGAGAGGACTCATTTGAACCAATATAGATGCATTTCAGCCTTCGAAGGAAGGGGAACCTGATCATCATCGCATCAATGCTGCTCTGCTTATTAGGAAGAACAACTGTGGAAAGAGTTTGTATATTTTTGTGGCAGGAGCCATCCTTATCAAAGCCAAACTTAAAGGAGTCAGTTATGTCCAACTGCCTCAACTTCACCATATTCAAAACAGCTTTTGGCAGCACCACAGACTGAGTTACCGTTTTGATCTTTAAAGTTTCTAGATTATGAAGATTCCCTAGTGATGATGGTAAAACTAAATCGCAATATCCAGTATGGACAGCTATGAATCTTAGATGAGGTAAGTGTTTTATTACCGAGAAAAACTCATCGCCCACTGCGATGGACTCCAAGTCCAACACTCTGATCAGTCTTGATCTGCGAAAGATCGGAGAGAAGTCAATTGCCTTTAAATAGTGGGGTCCTCTTATTCTATAAGTGCAAAGAATTGACCGGACACTAGGGCTCCATTGCATCCATGAAGAAAGGGGATTAAGAGACTCAATGTCTTGATGATTGAAGCATATCCGATGACAAGTCATATCCCAGATGGGAATCTGATTGTTAGTACTTGATATCATCAAGAAACGTTCTTTTTTAGCCTTTTCTAAGCAAAATTCATGTATGGTGTTATGAACCCGGCACGAAATGATGCTACCATCATATCTTCTTTTGGAAACTGTTATTAGGCCACCACTAAGTAGATGACTTAGGTAATCCTCTGCCACATCTTCTAAGCTCTTCCCTTCGATATTTTCTATAAATCCTTCGGCTGCCCACAACTGTACCAATTTGGAGACTGCGATTTCTTGGTCCTTTGGAAATGCACCAAAAAATAAAAAGCATGTCTTCAAACGATCTGGTAGATGTTTGTAGATTAGTCCTAATATTTCATTCTCAGAAGCAACTGAGTTTAGAGTTTTTGCAACTTCTGACCATAAGCACTCTTCTTTTTCTATGCTTGTAAGAAGGCCAGATACCAAGACAATGAGAAGTGGTAATCCTCTACAACTTTCAGATATCTCCTTCCCAATTTCCAATAGTTCAGGATAGCAATTTTCGTTTCGAAATACCTTCCACTGCAGTAGCTCCCAACTTTCTTCTTTAGTGAAGAAGGGTAGATTATGAGGACCGCTATGAAGCTTTATTTTATGAGCTACTTCAACAAACCGACTAGTTAACATGATTCTACTTCCATTCTCTACTGTTGGAAAACATCTTGTTATTTCATCATAAGCCCTACTTTCCCGAATATCATCTAACACAATGAGGTACTTTTTTTCTTTCAATTCTTTGAGGAATTTGTGTAACTTTTCAGCCACATCATATTCAGTCACTTTTCTTCGAGTCTTTTTATCCATGACACACTTAGTGAACTTTTCAGCCAGATCAACTTCTGTCACTTTGGCCTCACAATTTTCTTTGATTAGCCTTTGCATCTCATCAGTGAGTCCATCTTGCGTAACTTGGCTATAAATTTCACACAGCAACTTTGTTGCGTTATATTCTTGAGAAACACAACACCACGCACGAACCTGGAAGTGGTTGATTACATTTTGATCATTGTAAATTTTGTTGGCCAAAGTTGTCTTACCAAGGCCAGACACACCAACAATTGAGATTACATCTAGCTTACTCGGTCCACTAAGAAGTTGTTCTTTTATTGCTTCTTCTTCTTTCTTGAACCCGAGCACATTTTCATCGCTAGGAGTATTCACTACAGATGGCAAAGGATTCGAAGATTCCACACCTTCACCAGACTTCACAGCATTGAGGAAGCCAATGTCAAGAATCTCATTATAAATGATGTTAGCCTCCATTATAATATCAGAAAGATATGACTCAAGATATGGAGGAGGATCATTGTTGAGATTCATGGAGTCAATTACATAGGCTGCCTCATAAATTGTTTTAAATACCCGTTCCCGGTGTTTGCCAAGAGAACCACTTTTCTTCCCCAGTTCAATGACAGTTTTTAGCTTTTCAATTTCATGCTTATTTGCCAAATCAGCCTTGAAGTTCAGCAGTTCATTCAAACTCGTAACCAGTGAGTCAATCATGCCACAGTCATCAGCCAAGGGGAAGCCAGAGTGCAACAGATTGCGAAGATCAAGACAAATCTCTTTGGAGTTTTCGAGCAAAATATGAAGTTCATCTTTCACTCTAACAGCCATGTCTTCCTCAAGGCTATGATATCTTGTTTTGCTGGTTAGAGCTGCAATCTGTCTCAAAAGATCTTTAGTTTTGTGTTGCTTAAGATACTGCTTTGGCAAATACATGAGAAGACCTTCTACCAACTCCAACCTCTGACATATATCTAAAATTTGTTCATCAAGTAGAACTATTTGACTGGCCTTATTGATTTCTAAGGGGGGAACTCTCTCCTTGCAAATGTTCCTGAGATATAACAAATGAGAAATCTCATCTGTATCTATGAAATGGTCACTCATCTTAACCCAAAAGGTGAAACAAAGATCAGCTGCACTCTCAGCCAGGGCTTGAATTCGGGTCAAGAGGTACTCTTGTTGGGCAGTACTAGCTTTGAAATAAAGTGAATCCATCAGAACTCTTAGCTTCTCTTCAAGGACTTCACATTCAGCCAAGGTAGAAGTATAAAAAAGGCAAGGGAGAGTAGCTTTCTGTATGCTTCGTAGATTCTCGAGAAGAGAGTCCAAGAATTTCGATGTATCACCCATGGAAGTATCTGGGTGAAAGCTGTTTGATCTACCCTTCTGACTGATAAATGATACCAAGCTATCCACATAATTGACCATACATCCTTTACTTGTTCTGCATGATGGGGAGTAAAATAGAAGTTCTTCTAATATTTCTGCAGTTATGGAATTACCAAAGAATCCTAGGTAACCAGAAAAAACGAAATGTTGATACTTGAAAATTGTTCTCATATACGTTAGCTCTGATTTGAGTTCCTGATCCACCCCATCCCTCATCAGATGACCCAGAAGAAGATCAATATCTTTGTGAACCATATCCATTCTTGGTTGGCGTCTCTATATAGATCCCTGCAGTTGAAAGTAGACCAAAGTTAATTAACTTCAATCTTGATTTCTTCAACAGCTCAAAAATACTCCATTATCTTAATTTTTCTAGCATGATTATTCATTCTAAACTTCAACATAATATAATGAAATACACATCAAGTCTAACAACTTTTAAATCAAAACAAAGCCAATAAAAAACATAGACTATAAAACTAGCAATGAATCCAGAGTCTAATATTAAATCATTCTGCAAAATATATATACATATATACACACACACACACATAAATCCCACCTTCTATGCCGGCTGAAATCAACCCGTGCTTGACTCGAGTGACGTCCTTGGATTTCAAATCCTATCTTCTGGAAAACCAAGAAAAAGCATAAAGCAAAAGCTCAGAAAACTTCAAGCAAAAGAAGGGGAGAGATAAGCATAAAACAAAAAGCTCATAGTACAATTGTATTGCTTTGGAAGAATATGGTAATTTTATTGCCTTGAAAGAATATGGTAATTTACTAAATTTATTGTCTTGGAAGAATATGGTAATTTACTAAATTTATTGTCTTGGAAGAATTGAGATCCTCTTAATTAATCTCTACAATGTGAAGTCTAGGGTATTTATACATAATTGAGAATTGGAAAAAAGGAAAGGATAAAAATTAGGTTAGGGTTTGTTTCCTAAACTGTGTTGGAGAAGAATTCCTGGGTATCTTTGTGTATATTCTTCAAACGTGGCACCTGCATACTTAGGGCATCCTCGAACAAAAGAACTTATCATTAATCCATAAAGAAAGTAGACAATTAAAGAAGAAAAGATTGAAGAAAGATTACCTGGTTTGTAGAAAACAGAAAGGCCAAAATCAATGGCCTTAAGGTACCCTTAATTCTCACAGCATTGGGGAGCTCAGACAAGTGGTGCATTATTTGAATCTCCCTCGTAATCCTCCCAGCAGAACAGCTTCTTCTTGGGAATGGACTTGCAGGCGTAGTAAGGCCGTGCAGAGATGGCCTTGCCCCAGCTTCTTGCCGATGGTGTAGAGCTGCTGAAGCGGCTGAGTCCTGTACGGGAGGACCCATGTGGGCTTCGCCTTCGGCGGGTCTCTGCTCACAGTTTCTGAGGTTTTGGACGCCATTAACGAGCTCAATGAATCTTGATCGTGATTCAAGAATCAATGAATAAGTGGATTTGAGATCAGTGCTGGAGTAATCTTGATGGCAGATTTGTTGCAGCTAAAAACTATTCATGGGAAGGTTCTCTTCTGGTCAAGGTAGCCGAAGCCATTGCAGTTTGTGAAGGTGTAAAATGGGCTCTTTCAAGAGGCTGCCTAGCTCTGATCTCAAAGTGGAACCGGATTCCCAACTAGTCATACAGGGCTTAAATCATAGCAGTAGTGCCTCTTATTTTGATCTTATCATCATTCAAGACATCCCAGAGCTAGCTAGTATTCTTCCTAATATTAGCTTTAGGTTTGTTAAGCTATCTGCGAACTCGATAGCCCATTTGCTTGCTAGGATGCTGTGATTAATTCTGATTGCCGGGAGTGGAATACCACCCCCTCCTTTGTTTGTTTCTGATGTAATCTTGGCTGAGGCCATTGAGTAATGAAATTTCAGTCTTTCTCTAAAAAAAAAAAAAAAAAAAAAGTGGATTTGAGATTACTTTTGGGGGTTTTTGAAGAATATACTCTGGGGAAAAAAAGAAGTACACTGAGCAGAACTAGTATCACTCCATAAAGAGAAACTGGTGATTAGTAAACAGCGTCTTAACTTATTAGATTAGTGAGTTAGACTATTTAATAGCATTAATAATAGGAGAAAAATATTTAGTAAATTAGTTTTTAGTTGGTTACATGCAAAATAATTTTCTCAAAAAGTTGTTTTAAATAGTTTTTTGAATTGTAACTTTTTGAAGTAATAAGCTATTGAAAAAAGTTAATTGATCAGGCACTCATATTGACTGTTTAACCAAGTCAAACAGTTAATAATAATCAAATCAACCAAAATTGACTATAAGCTAACTATCTTACCAAACATGACAAAATAATCTTGAAATAAGTGCACATTTCTTATTATGATTTATCCGTTGTACACCCTCAAGACTCAAGTAATGACTGAGGTTTCCGTTGCCCAAAACAACATTAAAAAATAAAAAATAAAAAATAAAACACACGAAAGAGTGTTCATTGACTTCATTCCGTGGCAACAGGTCCCTACTAGTTTGGATTATATTGTTGGTGTACTTTTCTTGGAAGTGATGTTCTCTTTGCATGGAAAGTGACCAGTAAAAAGAAAACTCCGCTCTAGCAAATTCTTTGACGTGATATCCACTTCAAACCTTCAGCAGCCATGTGTACAGTATCTAATCTTAAATTAGACAAATCCCAGATACTTGGTCACAATTTTGTTTCTATTTGATGCGTGTCCTGCCATTTCCAGTTGGATACCATCCTCCAGCCAAGACTCCAATTGACTCCGAGATAGCAACTTCACCGAATTTCATGTTACTCAAAATCCAGTTTCTTTGCACCTTCTGTAATCACTATTTACATCAATATGCCACAGTACAGAAAGTACTTAAACCAGTCTTGCTTGGCAATTAAGCTACCAGCTCTATAAATATCAAGAATCAGAGCTTATCCAAACCAGCACCTTGATAATCTATCTTGAATATTCAGTTTGAACACTTTTTGCTTTAATTTCTTCATCCATAGCCTTTCAACAAACATGCTTCCAGCCTTAGAAGTAGACTCAAAGCCTCTTTTAAGTCCCCGGAAGAGATGGCGACGGGCCTTTGCCACTCTCTACAGCACCAGGGTCCTGAAGCAGATTGTATCCCAAAACCAAAGTGAAGTTTTACACTCACTAATTGACATACCCAAGGAATTTTCGGGTGTCACCCCATCTATGCTGGCCAAGCTTGTACAAGAGAAAAATGTTGAACATCTCGATCAGCTTGGAGGAGTTAACGGCTTGATCTCTGCTCTTGAGACTGATGCTGAGAAGGGGATCCGAGGTGGTGTGGAAGACATTGGCAGACGACGCAATGCCTTTGGTTCGAATACATTCCAGAGGCCATCAATGAAGATCATTCATATATTGTTGGAAACCTTCAAAGATCCCATCATGATTGTCTTATTACTATGTGCCACATTTACCATTGGTATTGGGATGAGAAAGCATGGCCTCCATGGATGTTTAGATGGAGGAATCATATTGGCAGCTGTGTTTCTTGTCATTGCTGTCAGTTCTTTGAGTAAATATTGGCTGCAAAGACAGTTGTACAAGCTATCCAAATCCAATGATCACAGCATGAATGCAACAGTAATCAGAAATGGGAAGCGTCACAGTATTTCAATTTCTGATGTTGTTGTTGGAGATGTACTTTGCTTGGGTGTCGGAGATCGAGTCCCTGCTGATGGCTTGTATATTGACGGGCACTCCTTGCTAGTGGATGAATCACATATAAAAAACGACAACAATCCTGTTGAAGTACAGAGCAGCAATAATCCATTCTTGCACTATGGCAGTAAAGTTATCAAAGGCGATGCTCGAATGCTGGTCATTGCAGTTGGCAAGAATACATCCTGGGGTCAAACAAGCATGAGTTCAACAAGTTGGGGTTCTAATGAAAGAATGCCTTTGCAAATAAAAATACACAGACTGACCTCGATTATAGCTGCAATTGGTCTTGCAGTTGCTGTCCTAGTTCTGACAGTACTGGTCATCCGTTATTTCTTGGGGAGCTTGCACGACAATGATGGAAGCATTCGCTTTGCCAGTCGGAAAACAAGTCTAAACAAGGCATGGAAATCCATGATTGGACTTCTGGTAAGTCCAGTCGCAATTGCATCAGCTGCCATTCCAGAAGGTTTGCTACTGGCTGTTGCAATAACCATAGCTTATACAACCCAGAGAATGGCAGATGACAATGTACTTGTGAGAAATCTTTCAGCCTGTGAAGTGATTAGCTCTGCAACAGTGATCTGTACAAACAAGAGAGGCATCCTTAAGATGAATGAATTAAAAGTAAGTCAATGTTGGATAGGCTCTACATATATTGGTGAAGATGGCGTTTCCTCAATTGCACCAGAAGTTTTAGATTTGCTTCATGAGGGAATAGCTCTGAAGGATGCCTATGTCCCATTAGCATATCCATTAGAAATCACCAATCAAGAAATCCAACATGCAATTGAAGTCTGGGGCGAACAAAAAATGAAGGTGGATTTAGCACAGATTTATGCTAAGATATCCAGTTCAGAACACCAGGGTCTGTTTATGATTCAGAGGGCTGGCAACCCAATTCGCGTCCATAAAAAAGGAGATCCAGATTTCATATTGCCCATGTGTTCACAGTACTATGAGAAAAATGGCATCAGCAAAGACATCAGTGATGACGAAAGAGCAAACCTGGAGAAAATAATTGAAGACATGAGATTGAATGGTTTCCACTGTGTTGCATTTGCATGCAAAGATTTACCAGCAGAGCAACACATTGATGATGATGGGAACTTTCATCCTAAGCTCAAAGAAGATTGCTGGACCTTATTAGCATTTGTAGGCCTAAAACCTACTTGTCAACCTGAGGCGCAGCAAGCAGTGCTGGATTGTCAAAATGCTGGGGTGACAATCAAAATGATTACAGAAGATGATATCCATACTGCACGGGCATCTGCAATTGAATGTGGAATAATTAAGCAAAACGAGGGCATGAACTCAGAAGAGGTGATGGAAGCAGCAGATCTCCGGAACTGTTCAACTGAAGAAAGATTGGAGAAAGTTGGAAAAATTCGTGTACTTGCAAGAGCATCAACAATTGACAAGCTTGATATGGTAAAATGCTTGAAACAGAAAGGACACATTGTTGCTGTTACTGGAAACAGTGAGGGAGGTGCAAGAGAACTTAGGGAAGCTGATTTAAGACTTTCTTTGGGGATTCAAGGGGCTGATGATGCAGTGGAGCAGAGGTCAGATACAAATGTTCTCATCTTAGATGATAACTTTGCTTCAGTGGCCAGAGTTATAAGATGGAGCAGAGTTATGTATAATAGCATTCAGATTTTCACCCAATTCCAGCTAACAGCAAGCATAGCTTCTCTCATGGTAGACTTTGTGACTACAATATCAACTAGTGAGCCCCCAACCATCAACATTGTGGCAGCCATTTCAGCAGGTGAAGTTCCATTTGCAACACTTCAGATGCTGTGGGTAAAGCTGATAATGGGCACTTTAGCTGCTCTGGCTCTCACTGCAGATAAGCATGCAGAAAAGCTCATGCAACAGCCCCCAGTTGACCACAACAAACCATTTATAACAAACATCATGTGGAGAAACATACTGGGTCAAGCAACGTACCAAATCATAGTTTTGCTCACCATACAATTCACAGGAGAATCAACATTCAATTTGAGCTCCAAGGAAAAGGATACCATGATATTCAATATTTTTGTTCTCTGCCAACTATTCAGCATAATCAATGCCAAAAACTATGAAAGAAGCATCTTCAGTGGGCTACACAAAAACAGGTTGTTTTGGGGAATAGTTGTAATAATAATTCTCCTTCAGGTGATGATGATAGAAATGTTGAAGAGATTTGCAAACACAGAGAGGCTGAGCTGGGAGCAATGGAAAGCGTGCATTGGGATAGCCTTCCTATCATGGCCAATCGGTTGGCTCATAAAATGCACACCTCTTCCTAGGATTGCACAAACATTTGATTATCTACCATTCTATCAACTTAGTCCCTAGAATATCAATCTTGTTCAAGTTGCATGTACAGTTTGTAGCTTTCTTTATTTGTTAGTGAATCCAGATTTGCTAAGTTATGAACTTTCTCTGTGTTAGCTATCCTAACTTTGATATGTTTCCGACTCCTCTATCTTCAATATCTTACAAAGTAATAACTAAGGCAGCTGTAATAGCCAGGGAATTAACCCCCAACAGCCTAAAATCTAAATAAGGTCAGCCACAGACTCTACAGAAACAACCATGGAAGAATTTAAGCCCAACATTTAGCTACAACTGCATAATATCATCATCACATATACCCCCACTGACATCTTCAAACTAGAAAGATTCAAAACTTTAAGAAAACATTAAACAAACATGTGGTGTGCGTCATTTTTGAATTCTTACCCAACTGAAAATTACCAATTTTTAGCAGCCTATTTAGAATTTCAACTGATAATCTGGAAGAATAATTAATACCAACTCTTCTATAGCCTAAATTAGCACTACACCCTATTTCTATCTCATCTTCCATACAAAATTCCAAAGAATAAGATGCTCACAGTTTCTAACTTCTGAGAACAAAAACTTCGCAATTTGAACCGAGAGTGCGTGTGTGCAATGCAGATTTGAGCTCTAAGATACATATACATACATAAATTTAGTAAGGAAAAACCAAAAAAAAAAAAAAACGAGGCTAAGGTGAATTTACCTTCCGATTGATACGTCGTCGCGGCATGCTGCGCATCAATCCTTGTTGACTACTTGACTGACTTTGATGCTAGCATGGTTTTATCAACGTGAACCACGTGAAGATTTTATAAACATTTTGTAAATTTATTTGTGAAAAGAAAAATATTAGTATTGTGATAATTATAATTAAAATTTTAAAATTTATAATTTAGTAACAAATTTTGAAATGTTAATGTAATTTTAATTAGATAAAAATAATAAACCAGTTTGGTTGGCATGAATGGTCGTGCACAATCATCGCTTAAACATTTTTATTTGTCTTAATTATATTGTCACTATTTTTACAGGGTCTTTCTCTCCGTCCGTTTAACTGTCCGGGGTCCACCCACCTTCGCTCCGGGAGGCACGGGAGCTGGCCCAGGGAGAATCGCCACTTGTGGGAATTGAACCCGGGTTCTCCCGCAATTCCTCCCCACAAAGAGAGCTCACTTGCCACTTGAGCTACCCCACTGGGTTAACAAAGTGACTTTTAACACAACACTAGCAAAACTAAGAGACAAAGAAAACCATTTCAGAACAATTAATAGACGAAAAATTTATTTTACAAACAATTCAAGATTTGAGGAATAACAAAGTAACGATACTAAAATTGTGGGATAAAAAAAAAATTCAGTAATCCGAGAGAGGTACGAGAGCGGGCTCGGGGGGAATCGTCATTTGTGAGAATCAAACCCGGGTTCCCCCGAAATCCTTCCTCACAAAGAGAACTCACTTGTCACTTGAGTTACCACATTGAGTTATTGTGGGATAAAAAATGTTATTCCCAAAAAATGTCATTTTTTGTTTTAATTATTTTTAACCCAATTTAACAAAACCACAAGTTTGTCATAACATAGTAATTAATACGGAGTACTAGTATATTAGTATTAGTAAGTATATTACTAAGAAAATGTTTTTTTCCCTTTGAATTTTCTCTCTAAACTTTTCCCTCATGGCGTTGTTTTCATATTTTCTTCCTAAACTTTTAAAGCTATCATTTATTAGATGCCTCATGGCGTTGTTTTCATATTTTCTTCCTAAACTTTTAAAGCTATCATTTATTAGATGTCCATGAATTAATTGACCCACCATTAATTAAGAAAATAAATTAGTTACTAATAAAATGAAGTCACATCATCAGGTTATCAGGATGAAAATTTTGTAAAAGAAATACTCCGTATAAGAGTATATAGCATTGCTCTCATCTTGATATTGGTATCATAAATGTACTTAATAAAGTTACGAGAAAAACCCTCAGTCACTGCCAAAAATGCGCACTGAGTTAACTTCACTCCGATATAATAAATAGTCTTCAAGTCACATAAAAGACGTAAATCGCACTAGGAATACCACACAAGAGAGGTAATCCTACCTCATCTAAGAAATTGAGTAGAAAACTAGCAATGCATTTACTTCCTAGAATCACAACCACACAATGTCAATATGGTACAATTTGTGCACACACAGAAGCATGCACAGTTCCAGGGCATTATCATCATTTTCACACTATAAATACACCATTTTTTTGACTGTATACTGTTGTGCCTCAATCATGCCCATCATTTATTCAGACCCTAAACCATGTTTCAAGCGATTATACACACAGGAGATGAATGAGATTCAAGGTTTCTCCCAAACATAGCATCACGGTACATCTGTGAATTGGCAAAACATCCTTAAACCGACACAGGTTCAGGAGCTCTGCCATTCTCAGCTAGCGACAAGCTATCATAGTATTCCACCAACACTTGCCAACCACCCGGGCACATGAATCCATCCGGTGGGTTCTCCTTGTTCTTTGCCAGCGTTCGCATCTGAAAGAAAAAAAAAAAAAAAAAAAAAAAAACGCACGAATTTGCATACTGAGTTTGTAACTTGTAAGCATATACAAAAGCAATAGAAATGTCGTTCAATCACAGTTTGTAAGCAGCACGGAAAGGATTTGTACAAGCAGTTGTGAATTCAGGATATGCAGTCGTGAAGAAAACGTACCTTGGTGCCTGAAATGAAGAGGAAATCTTGAGGTCTCGATGGATCAAAGAATGCCATTTTGTTCTGAGTCTTGTCATATGCAGCAACCTGCAGGAGAAACCAATGCTCGGTTCACGATAATACTAAACTCAGATTTTGTGGAAATCAGATATGTATATAATATGGAGTTCGTAAGAAAAATAATTGTTTTTGAAATTATAATAGTCGCTCTATACCTTAAACGGCAAGATGTTTAGCCGCTCCAGTCCAGGTGCCATGCTCAAGACTTTCTTCCCGTGGTCAGCATCATAGAGATCCCTTTTCTCGATTGGATGACCCATGCCAGCTGGGTCTCGACCAACGATGTAGAAGTTGGCACCTGCATTTATACGGGCCTTAGCATGCCACTGCACCTCAGTCGGGCCAGCATAGTGCATAGGAGACGGGAAGATGGAGACCACAGTAGTCTCGGGATCAAGTACACCTTCTTCAAGAACCTGAGATCAGATATAAAGTTCAAATTCGATGAAGAAAGTACTCCATAAAATTGAAAACTAACGGTATGAAATCATATAGTATCAAGAGAATTCTAACCTTCTCGTGTTGCTTCATTCGCCAATTAAGTGGAACATCATCTGCCTTTGTATAACCTCCCAGGGGATGAAGCAAAAGGACGGGATTCTTATACCCCATCTCAAGAAGCCTGCGACGTGTGTCTGTCATCAACAAAGCATGCCCATTATGCACGGGATTTCTGAGCTGAAACGCAAACACTGCATCTGCATTGCGTCGAGAGAATTCATCACGAAGCTCTTTAGGAGAAAGCCGGAACCTGTCAAGACCATCATTGTACTTGATCGGTTCTATAACTTCTAAATCACCGCCAACCAGCCAGTTTCCAGCATTAGTTAGAGCTTCCTCAACGTATGGTAGCCCAGGGGCAGTGGTGCCCCAAGTCCTTGCTATTCGTTCTTCTTTGTTATGCTTGTATATTTCAATGCTGCAATTAACGAAATTAACACAATGAGCTCAGAATCGATTCCCAACTTATTAAGATTACAAGTATATCCATGGAATGATAGAAAAGCTAGTCAAACAGCAAAGCATGATCTCTGGGACAAAATTTTCCAGTTTCGAGCAATTATTGCAAGATGAATCAAACAAAACACAAACACTGTTATGTTTCAAAGTCTAGAATACTCTGTACGAGAAGAACACTCAAAAGTTTTCTATCAAGACAAGACTTACTATCATATCTAAATTAGTCCACCGGCACTCTGCACTTTATCCTCCTTAGTACTATCCAACATGAATACATGATGAAGATAGTACAAACCATAATTTTGTCACTAAATACATGAATTGATTAAGATGAAAGTTAGAACTATAATTACCAAATCTTTGATAAACCATTAATGACAGAAATATATGTTGATGCATTTTATGGTAATATGCAAGGGTGAAGGATCCATCACACAGATGATTTAAAGCAGTATCTATATAGCATAGTACTATATTTGCACAGGCAGCTCAGTTAAATCCTGGGTGGTAGACTATGGGCAGCCCTGGCAACCGCATTATGCCAATGTGGCAGGCTCCATGTGGAGCCCAGACACTAGTCCTTACCATGATTTACCCTTCAACCATCCTGTCGGGCCAAGATGTAAAGCTCGAGACGAAGGAATTTCGCCTTTTGTGAGCAAGTACTGCATTTGTTAATTAGGAAGGAGAAAAAGGCCTTCAATTATGAACATTAATGAAGTTGCATACTTCCATAAAATCTATAAACATTGTTTCCAAAAGGTTGAATCCCCTTACGTCCCGGCTCGATAGAGTATCTATAAACATAAATATATAGTGCTATTCCACCCGGGCTAGGGATTTCGCATTTTGTGGCCAAGGAAATGAAACTATAGTGCTATTGAAAGTCAAAGGAAACACATTTTGTTCTTTAAATTAGAGAAATTAGAAACGTACGGACTATGCAGTATCAATCAATTAGATAAACAATAGTAAAATCCCTAGGATGTTTCTTACTCTTTCAGAATGGCTACGGCCCGGTCATTCTCGTCGACTAGGGCAACAGCGCTCGACTCGCCGATCCGGCTCTTCTGGGAGTCGTCGACGGCGAGCACGATAGGCACCGACATGTTGACGACCGAGCCGTCTCCGAGTCGGAGCGAGTTAAAATGAAGAGTTTGGAGGAACTCGGATTCCCTTTGGAACCCTTTCAAGGGGCTGGCCCAGCCCTCGCTGAGCACATGAACCCATTGAAGATCGATCTTCGATAGCTTGATTTGGGGCAGACCCGAAGCCACTCCTCTCGCCGCCTCTCTCTCGCCCTCCTTCACGAAGAGCTCGACGAGGCTGCCCCCGTCGGGCTCGATCAGCCCGCACGAAATTCGGACCCTGCCCCGGGCCCTAACGGTGACCCGGGAAGGGACGGGGAAAGCTAGCGGCTTGATCAATCGGGTTTCATAGGGTTTCGGTAAATACTGCCGGGAATTTGGAGTTCTGACGAATTGTAAAGCCGTGGCCGCCATGGCAGGCAGGGAGTTTCTCTCTCTAGCAGAGAAGCAGAGAGAGAGAGAGAAATGAGAGAGAAATGCGTTGGCAACTGGCGAGGGGGAGTTAAAAAATTTGGAGGGAGGGGGGAGGGGTATTTTGGGAATTTCATAGGGTTTAAGTTTTTATCAAGAACCGCGGAAGCTTCAGTGTAATCTGACTAGGATGTTTTGTTGGATTTTGGGCTGAAATTTAGGGAGGATGAACCTGGACATTTTTTGTTCTGCTGCTTTCCAAAAAAAAAAAATTAATTAATTACACCAACAAAAAATATTAATTGCCAAAAGTCAAGCGGCTTGAAGTGATTCTTCAAGTGGGAGGTTATGAGTGACCGAATAATTCTACATTTACTCCAATTTTACTCTTATTTTTCTCTCTGTATCATGTTTTAATTACTTAATATAAAGGGTGGTCATAATTTTTATCTTTTTTTTTTTTGTTTTCTTCTAATAAAATTTGAATACTTAGGTCATCTCCAACTAAGAAAAAAGATATGAGTAAATATTTTTCTTCGGAGACAAACGTACAAGCGTCATTGAATGGTGGGAGACAACTAGACAAGTCTGTCCCCCACCAGGCCGCCATAAATGCTACCATTAATAATAACAATTACAGCTAATTTCACCCGTTGTCCGTTGAGATTGAATTAATTTCATTTCATGAATTCAAAAATTATCGTTGTTTTTTTTTTTTTTAATATTTATAATCACTATATATATCCTTCAATATATAGTCATCAAATGTACAATACTCTTTCATTTTTATTCAATATTCTTTGTACAATCCTACTCTTTAAATATATATATATATATATATATATATATATATATATATATATTAAATTGCACTACCTTGCAATTTTTTTTATAATTAAATTGCACTTCCTCTCAATATCTCCCAATTCAAAATGTCTAGTTATCATGAAGATTCCGATGCTGATAAATAGGATGTTGAAAACTATTTAATTCAACAAACATTTCAAATATTGATAAATCGGAGTGCATCTTCTTCACGATCGATTCATTCTTAGAGGTATATCAACCGGCACCGTAAAAGTGGTCACGATCGGTTAGTTCGTGAAGTTTAATTGCTTGAATTAAATTTATAAATTTATATTTTATAAAATTAAAATTAAAATATATTTTATTATGTAATTTATTAAATTATATTTAATCGATTCCAATCAATTCCATCAATGTGTTTCAAGATAAATTCTTGAGCAGCATGGAACTAATTATATTATCATTGTTTGGAAAATGATGGATGATTATATATATATATATATATATATATATATATATATATATATATATATATATATATATATATATATTTATTTATTTATTTATTTATAAGGCAAACACAATTGTTTCTCTTATCTTCATTTAATCAATCGCATTTCATTATTATTGTTTCCAATCAATCCCATCAATGTTTTTCAAGATAAATTCTTGAGCAGCATGGAACTAATTATATTATCATTGTTTGGAAAATGATGTATGATTGCAAAAAGAATTCAAACAACCCTTTGATAGTATTTCTTAATGGCATTTCCAATGATTATAACATATATATATATATATATATATAGAAGAATATAGTGTCCGCACTTTAGTTGTTCTTATTGAAATTCTGCTACTCGCATCACTACTTTTCTCTACATGCAAGAATTCGTCTATAGTACTTTCTTTAAATATCATTCATAAATTTTTAAAGTTTTGAACTTAACATTCTCCATTGAAAACGTCATTTAATGAAGAACAGACTACATGGTATAGTACTCAAAAAAAAGACTACATGGTATATTGAATTGCCATATTGGAGTGTAACCAAATTTAAATTTTACTCATATATAAGTTTAAAAATTTGTGTTTACAATAAACCTAGTTATTTTCATTTTATTCGTTTCAATTTAACTTAAATAACTTGTACCAAACATTCATATTATTAATTTGAGTTAATACCCAATATAGTCCTCGACTATAGCGATTTTACTCAATTTAGTCCTAAATGACTTTTTGTGCTCAATTTAGTCCTCGACTTTGATGGTTTTACCCAATTTAGTCCTTTGTAAAAAATTTTGTTAGTGGACAGTTAAAAATATGGTCATAATGGTAATTTCTCATCTTCTTCCCATTTGAGATGATTTATTCTTCTTCCCCTTATTAAAATCCACGAAAAAATGTAAATCTTCGTACCCAAATATTTATTTACTATATATGTATTTATTTATTTATTTAGGGTTTAAGTTGATTTGGTACGAAAATTTAAATTTATGTGTGGATCTTAATAAGGGAAAGAAGAATGAATCATCCTAAATGGGATAGATGAAGGATACTAAATTACCATTAGGGCCCTATTTTAACTGTTAACTAACAGACTTTTTAACAAAGGACTAAATTGAGTAAAATCATCAAAGTCAAGGACTAAATTGAGCACAAAAAGTAATTTAAAACTAAATTGAGTAAAAATCACTATAGTCAAGGACTATATTGGGTATTAACTCTTATTAATTTAAAATTAGTCTCGCTATAGTTGACTGATCAATGAAACTTATGGTTAGACAAAAATATTCATATTATTAATTCAGCAAAAGAAAAAAAAAAATAATACAATTTCCGCATTGGTGGTTTTTTTTTTTTTTTTTTTTTTTTTTTTTTTTTAATAGCATATTGGGCAAGATACAAAAGGTTTTAAACTTTTAATTATTTTTAGAACAGTTGATAGGCTCCATCAGAAATGGGCTTTTAATGTAAAGAAGACCAATCCTATCAATATATATTAATGTGGGCTTAAAGGGTATTGTAACGAGAGCCCAATATGACATGAATATGATCCAAAGGAGAAGGTAACCAAGTATGGTACTATTGGGCAATTTGTATCATGGATCAGAGTCCACATAGTATTATGAACACTGGATCAAAAAGACGAGATATAGAATTAATACTCGTAAGGTACATAATTTCATACACATGTCATATATTTACTTATTTTTCAAATATGATTTAGGTACATAATTTGTGTTCATAGGCACAAAATTTCATAGCACAAGACACACAAATTCATAACATAAGACACAATTACTAATTTGTTTTAGGTATAAAATTTCATACTACAAGACACAAAAAAACTCAAATCATAAAACACATACACATGCACCAGAGTCTACAAGTGCACTGTGAACCCTGATTAATGGTATAATGATTGGTTCTATTGATAGAAATATAGTATTTATTTGGGATATAATTTTTTTATTTCTAAAAGCATGAATGAGTCAAATACTAAAAATAGTTTAGCCTATGATTATTTGTTTTAGAAACTAAAATGTTGAGTTTGTTAGTGTTGGGTTTTAGACACTGTTAGAGATTAATGATTTAGACACATTGGTGTTAATGAATAAATCACGAAATTTGTTTCAACTTTTTATAGGTATACACAGATACTGACAGATTAATTATACTATGAATCATGTTCTACATTGCAATGTGGATTATTGATAAATTTTCATATTTAATATACTAACCGTATGTTTGGTTTACGGAATTGATTTTTAAAGAATAAGAATGTTATTCCATAGGAAATGAGATAGATAAGGAATAGAATATAAATTAAATTTCATTGTTTGGTTCGCTGAAATCTGAAGGAATAGATAGTACTTCAAGAATTGTATTACATCGGTTTAAGGAATAAAAACAAAATAAGTATATATTCAAATGACATAAATATCCTTCACACGGAATGTAGGTTTTATATATATGAGAGAGAGAGAGAGAGAGAGAGAGAGAGAGAGAGAGAGAGAGAGAGAGAGAGAGAGAGAGAGAGAGAGAGAGATCAAAGAACAACAAAAACAACAACAACAACAACAATTATTATTATTATTATTAGTATTATTTTATTATTATTATTATTATTAAACATATTTATATTAAAAAGAGTTATTAATTAAGGACAATTTAGATATAAACAAAGATATATGTGTGTGTATATAATAATAATAATAATAACAATAACAATAATAATAATAATAATAATAATGCTTTATTATTATTATTAATGAATTTATGTATTTACTTCAATAAATACAATGTATATATTTAAATTAATTACATTTTTATCTACAAATATACCTAAATATTATATAATTATATATATATATATATATATATATATATATATATATATATATATATATATATATATATATATATATATGTTCAAATGTACCCGTGCATTCATGTGCGGTCGGTGCGTTATACACCACTATGTATACAAATATATATCACTCAATGTTAGAAAATGCACAACAATGAAAATTCACAAAACACCAAAAAAACATACAACACACACAACATAATTCACCATAACTCCATGCCCCTAATTGTGCATTTCCGAACATTGTGTGATGTATATTTGCATACTTAGTGGTGTGTTTTTTGGTGATGCATACCTAATGGTGGATATTTGTGTTGTGCATTTTCTAACATTGAATAGTGTATATTTATATACATAGTGGTGCGATCGCATTGACCGCACGTTAAGGCGCGGCAGCACCTGAACTCTTATATATATATATATATATATATATATATATATATATATATATATAAAATAAACATTCAATGTAATGAAAATGAACATTTAGTATACTAAAAATGAACCTTATGCGACTGTAGTTCATGATATAATGATTGATGGATATCCTCATAAGCCGTACCCACAATTGGGCTGGTTCTATACCTTGCCTCTCTGGGTACGAACCGGAACATGCAATGTAATATATATGGTCAATTTTGTACCTCTCCTAACATTGAATCTTCACTTGTCTACATGGTTGTTAGCAAAGCAAAACTAGTTCCATCTCCAACTTTTTTAGAATTAGTAACTACTAGCTAGTTGAGCTCTAATTAACCCGAAAGCATATACTCGGACATGCAGTATATATGAAACAACAGAAAATGGTTGTATGAGTTTATTTGTCTCTTTCAGTCCAATTCAAGCTCTCAAAAGCAGTAACAGTATAAGCATAATGCATATATGTACAATAATATACATACATATATAGATGGATGGTTTATGATGATTAGATGCAGCTGTAAGTCACTTCACCTTTTGGGGGACCATTCCATGTATAGAAATGCAACAAACCCTAGGACCAAACTCATATTTGCCTCCTCTTTCCTTTGTGAGTAAAAGGCTCATCACAAAAACCTGAATTGAGCTGAGTAAGAGAATCAATGACGACGTTTTACCATGCTTTTTTATTTCAATACTGCACCACTGGACTTGAAAGCTCTGGGGAATCTTTACCCAAATATCACTCTTCCTAACATACAAATAAACTGCTGCAAATTGAAGAAAAATTGCAAAGAGAAAAAATGTAAAAAATTTAATTTGGGGGCATATATTAACTATTAGGTCAGGGCTGTAGGGGATCCAAAATTTTGGGACCTTACGCTGTTGCACATCTTGCACGCCCTAAAATCCGGCTCTGAGTCGCTCCAGGACCCTTACACCCCGACCTAACAAGATTGTGGAGTAGTAAATTACAATGTAGAGTGATAAAATCACACGGAACACAAAGGAGGGCGAAGTCCCTCGCCCCCATGTATGCTCCGGCCTGATATGCTTGTGAAGTGATAAATTACAATGTGGAGTGATCTATAAATTATGGTGACTTAACAATCTCTTGAGTGAAATTTACGTCAAACACAAAATATATTCATTATCAATACTTTTTACTGATATTGTGGGCGTTGTAAGATGAAAAATGGGTGCATCAAAAATAGATTGGGAGTTGATGAAGAATGATACATTACCATTAAATGGACTGTTTCACAAGATAAAATTAGAAAAAAAAAAACATTATATTATTCAAACTATAAGAACAAACAGATAATCCTATTCTAGTACTTTACAATACACAAACATCTAGTTAATTGCAGTACAAATTAAATCAAAACAAAGAAGTTGCCTGATCTACAGGGACTTCACATGCATTATGCATTTGTTGTTCTGCACAACCATTATAAATGCTAAGTTTTTGACAACATTAATTGCATATATACATCATCAAGCTAAGCTGGTGTAAATTCCCAGAGATTACAAGAAATTAATTAAAATAAAAAACATTATCCCAAAACTGAGAATCGAAATTCATGTGACAGAAGTGAGCCCAACAAGTACTTGTGCCAAAAATCACATCTTTGTCTCTCATCTGATGTTTTAAGATCGATATATGTAACAGGAATCTGTTCTCTGCAAATAGGACAACATAATCCAGCTCTTTCATTAAATATATGCATGTTAGAGAGAAACTTGGATCCATTCATCCACAACCAAAACTTCATCTCATTCATCGATACAATCCATGAAGGTTACCACTCATCCTCAGCTAAAAACAAGAAGCCATCACATGCCAACTTGGGACAACTAATATATATGAACAGCACATGCAACAATAATATATATATATATATATATATATATATATTGTCAGGATCAACGCTTACCATTATCCTAAAAGCTATAACTAGTAGCAAAGACAGTAACTTTATTTCCTTATACTCATGTAGCACTGTAGTAGTCAGTGCCACGTTTCGATGACAGGAACAGTCGAACATATATATATATATATATATATGTAATAATACTAGAAAACATCACAAGATTCATGGGTTGTTTATTATTAACATTAATATTGTGTTGTTTGTCATTTAGTATCATGCAATGTAATCCAGTTGGGTGTAGAAGACAAAGCCATTAAGCCCAACAGATAATACAAGGAAGAAAAAGTGTGATCTGATAAGAATTTGTCATGCCAACTGATATATATAGAAAACTGTGAGCTCCCTTTGTCTCTTTCTTTTGCCCATTTCAGACTGTGAATTGAAATTGATGAAAATTTTGGATAATTAAATTAAGATTAATGAAATGATTATTAATAAGAAATCTAACAATTAAAGGGAAAGAACTGAATGGGGAAAATAAGATCAAGACAGAAATTTTGAACACCATAAATAAACAGTAAAACTTTCCTCTTTGGGCTGTCATGTACACAGAATCTGCTCCACTTTTCAAAGAGCATACAAAATATATTAGCATAAAACTATGTAAAAAAATCTGGGTTTTTCTCAGAATTTGTTATGCCTCACCAAATTAAAAACATTCTAGGATTCTTCAAATCATGCACAGAATAACAAAAAAAACATCAAAAGTCACAAATCTGCTGCATGTTTTGACCTGCAAATTATGATTTCTAAACCACTAAAGAATCAGATCTACCCTTCTCCCACCAACACACATACAAAACCCTAATTGTTTCCATCAATTCAATCCACAAAATTGCAGAAGAACAATAGAGGGCTATAGAATTCATGTAAAACCCAGATCTTGATTATAAAGAAAGTAAAGGAAAAAGCAAAAAAAAACATTACCCTTTTCATGGTTAGGAACAAAATTATGTGGGCAAGTAGGGTTTGTGAGAAATTAAGGTTTTTTCGTGCAACCAACCAACAGGTGAAGCTGCCACATGATCTGATCTTTCCTCAACCCAAAAAAAGGAGGCAAGTTTAGATCATGCTGGCAGCTTCAACTGCTAGAGGTGCACGGCAAAATTACAAGCATGCCCTTGTAATTCCATTCCATACATAATAGCAAAAAGAAAAAGAAAAAAAAAACCCTAATCTATAAAGTATAAACTGAACTGATGGAGAGAGGCTTGCCTAGAGATGTGAGAGCAAAATGGGGTTTAAATAGGGGTGTGGAGGGGAGGGATTAAACAGGAATTTTAATAAAATATGTGTTTTTTAAAATTAAAATTTTTGAATTTTTGTTGGATAATAATAAAGATAGACAATTGGTGAAGGGGAAAAAACATTGTATAAGAGAATCAAATTTTGTTTTTGGGGGTGTTGGGGTAGGGGGGGGGGGGGGGGGGGGGGGGGGGAAGGTGGTCCCAAGTAATGAAAATTGAATATTGTCATGCCAAGTCTACCACCATGCAGATTGCAGACTGGCTGATGAAAGTTTCTATATTTTGTTAGAGCATTTATTCACTTTTAAGGTTGGGAGGTAGGGGACCCTTACCTTGCATGCACCTCTCAAAATTTATAATTCTATATATAAACGGAATTTATCCGCGTCCTACACTTTTATCGACCACCGCATAACGTGTACTGTTACATAAATTATTATAAATTCTTTGTTTTTTCTTCACATGGATGATGACTGTAATTATAATATAAGTAAGATTCGTCTGACGCGTGATAAAGCAACTACCCTAATCCGATCCCGGTCCCTACTCTATATATACTCTATAAGAAACTTTGCATTGATTTAAAAAAGTTTCTTAATAACCTTATTATATTTTGCATGGATGGTATGAGATCTGAGGTGCATCATGCATAGCATGTTGCACAACTTATTGTTAATGTGTGTATATACACACACTTACATATATGTTTACACGCACATTATACACATGTTTACCTCTCATGTGTGATTTGGGGTCTATTAGACAGGAGCGGAGTTTATCACTATACATCATCGGATAGTAACGGTGAGTTAATTTTATTCGTCACCTTAAAAATGGTTAAATAAATAAAATTAATTAGTGATTATAAATATATACATAAATATATAATATGTATTATTCATTCATTAAATTAAAATTATAGAATCTATATATTTCTTTGCTCATTATTTTTTTCAATGGCATTTAATTTGCTCTCAAGATTGGCAGATTGCCGTTTAATTTGTTGGATAATTCATATGTGAGAGATAGAGACAAGCCAGAAAATGACTTGTGTTGGTACATGCATAGGCAAACAATAATGTAAATATAATAATATAAATAGTTATAATTCCTTGTTGAAATCCTCCATTTTATTCTTGGAAAACATTATAGTATAGACAGAATAAAATGTGTTTTCCTTTAATTTGATTGTGTTGCATCATCATACGTGAGTGTATGTATATATAAATATATATAGGTATAGCTAGGGTTGGTGTGGATACTATAATAAATGTGGGCATATGCTAAATGCTATTGTCACTAAGTAATGAATGGAATAATTGTAGATTAAAGATGATTAATTAAGATCTTCCTATACTTTGAAGATCTATATCCTCCCATTAATTCTATGGAATTTATTGCATTAATTGGATGTTAAATTCCTCATAGTTTCACGTTTTCCATAATTAATTAAAAAATATAAATATATGTTTTTAATTCCCATATGATTATAGTATAGGTAGAATATATAGTATAGGTAGGGATAATCGGCTCCTAGGCGCCCGTGTATTTTTTGTTTTATTTTTTAAAATTTTTTTTAAGTATTTTTAATTTTTTTAAAGACTAATAATTATAAACTATATAATACTTTAATAGTTAATGCTAAATATAATATTAAATATTAACCTACAAAATATCTAGAGTTTGTAAAATTTAGGTTATTTAACTCAAAATAATGTTGTTTTGAGTGGAATAGCCTATTAAAAAAAAACAATAGCTAATCGATCAATTAGGTGGCCTAGGAGGTCTAGTCGGCGTCTAGGAAGCCTAGGCGGTGCTTACGTGACATAGTCGGTTGCCTAGCCGGCCAGCCGCCTAGACTACTATTTAAGGTGATACGTTAGGTGGTCAATTGTCGCCTAACGCTTAGGCAGCAATTAATCGACCCCTAGGCGAAATTTTTGCAACACTAAAAAATATTATATAGCATATAGCGTAAAGTGAAAGTTTGCTTTAATTTCTCCAAAATATTTATAAATAATAATATCAACGGTACGGCTTAGAAAAAAAAAATTATGCTTGCAAGGAAACACGCCTCCCCCAAATCCCCAACCCCGGCAGGAAAAAAATATTAAAAATATAATTTAAAAAATTGAAGTAGGCCACCCAAATCTACTCCATCACATCCTGTCCTATATATGTGTGCATAATACATTTTTGCTACCCTGCCCTAGCATGCATGTGGAAATGATACAAGATTTTAGGGTTAATATTTATTTATTATTTATTTTTTAAAAATTTATTTATTTAATTAATGCCACCAAAAAAGAAAAGAGTCAAAGATAATTTTGACTCCTTATAACCCCAACATGAGAGGTAAAAGCAGTAAAGGGTTAACAGATTAATATAATTCGGATTCAGTTTAAGTCACACCAGTTAAGTTTAATTCTAACTAAAAAACAAGTCAGTCTTATAACTTTTTGACATGGTACACTCTTAAAACATTGCAATTGCATTAGCAATAATACACTTACTAATTGCAATGACAAATAGGTTAAAACTCTGAATTACTTTTAACATTGATTGCATTAACAATACACTTATTAATTAACTTCATGTATGACTAATGGGTTAAAACTCTGGATTACTTTAATTTGATGAAATTTAATTAAACTTGAGAGTTGAGACTACAGCTCTTTTAAAAAAATACAACGGGGAAGAAAATACAAGATATTAAAAACTAGAGAAACAAGACCACACAACCCTAACAAAATCCGAGGCCAACAATCTACAAATTTCATCCACAAAGTTGTTATAGAACTCATGAGTTGCTATAAACAACATTTTTTGTTGAGTGGTGAAAGAAACTCGCAGTCACTATCTGACGAAGATGTACATTGGGTAAATTTCGCTTCTATGTAATATACTCTTAAAACCACACCTGAAAAATCAACCGTATTAGAAATTATATTGTTGCACTCATAAGCTGCTATATACAGTTTTACTGCTAGAAATTGTTGTAATAATAATACAAAAGCAACTGAACTATTTACAGTTGTAATTAAAATGGAGGACCAAATTAACTCTTTAATTCCACCATAGCAACAAACTGGTCCCTTCTTTTTGTTTTATCTTATGTCTTCCTCTTCCAAATGTAAGCTCCATCCCTCTGCCAGTAACACTCTGATCTGGCAATCACTGAAACCAGATACCTTTTTTTTTTTTTAATAGTTGAAACGATAATTATAATGGTATAATTATACAATATTAATATATATTAAATGATATATTATATAAAAATATCTTTAATAACTAATTATATCCAGTTTCAAACTCAAACTAATCAAGAAAATTAAAACAGCAATGAATATGTGAACTATCTATACTATACTTAACATTTACTACAACAGGTTGAGAAAAGTATAGATGAACAGATACTACAATGTAATAGGGTCAGTTGTATTAAAAAATACTTAACATTTACTTTATGTTGGATTTGAATCCATGATTAAAAGTTAGATCGAGTTTATTGAAAAATAATGACAATTATGACATATATATGGATGCAACAAATTTGAGTGCACTATTCTTAGATTCTGAGTGCGCTATCAATTATCAACAAATACAATCTCAAGCTTGTCCAATATATATGACCAAGTTTTTGTAATAATTATGAATATATTATATTATTGTATGTGTTTTTTCCTTTTCTCCCTATTTTTTTTAGCCGTTGATCAACTCAAATGGACGGGTATATAAGATTATTTGACATTTTTTACGAGAAGATATTGTTGGGTCGAGGTTTGGAGGACCGGCACGAGTCTAGCATATTGTCATTTAAACGTGATATTGACTGCTACGCAAGTATAAGGAATGAAAGTTGCGCCGGCGCCTTCACTATAAGCTATATCTTTTGACTTAGTAGTAAGTGTTTGATCTTGAAAATTAGTATTAGAGCAAGCCATATATGGGTTTGAAACTATACGCTTTTGACATAGTGGACAGTTATCCTAGTGGGTCAATACTTACACTTTTGATGTAAGAATAAACGCTTACTTTGATCATACTAAAAAGAAAATAAATACATATATATCCATAAATAATAGAAAAATGATTATTCTTTTATTCTAATTTCAGCATTATTACAATATGGAACTATTCTTCTAATTAAGTAGCTAGCTAGCTAGACAAACAAACAATAACATGCAATATATAACTTAATATGGAACACTATTATTCTAAGTAGCTAGCTAGCTAGACAAACAAACAACATGCAATATATAACTTAAAACCTCTTTTAATCACTTGCTGTCAACCTCATAAACACAATTTCTCCCTAAGCAAAATAAAATAAAAGCCCCCTTAGTTATTAAGCTAAAACTTAAGTCATGTAAACTATATATAAAAGCTTAATTGGTCTAATCCCCCCCACCCCGGCCACCCCCACAACCTCCCCTTCTTAAGGCTGGCATGGGTAGGTGGGGGTTGTGGTGGAGAGGGGGGAGGGGGGAGGACTTTTAATTTCATTTTGAAATATTGAATCCACCACTACACTACAGTAAGGTTCTATATATATATATATATAGTCATAATCAGGTGCGGTCAGTGCGGCCTCACCACTATGTATACAAATATACACCAATGTTAGAAAATGCACCACACAAATATGGATGATGTGGTAAGCATCACCAAAAAACACACTACTAGGTATGCATACACCACACAGTGTTACCAAATGCACCATTAGTGGCAGGGGAGTTACGGTGCATTATTTTGGGTGTGTGGTGTGTTTTATGGTGTTTTTGTATATTTTCATTGTGGTGTAAACCGCACGGCCGCACGGGAAGTCGCGGCGTTTGAATATATATATATATATGTGTGTGAATTTTTTTTTTTGAAAGCATATATAAATGAATTGAAACTGGTAATCCGAGCTGCTAAGCACTAGATTAGATGAGGGAAAAGGAGAATTATATATATAGTGGTGTATGTTTTTGATGTCACCTATGAAAGCTAGGTAGCACCTATGAGCTATGTAGGTAGCTAGGTATAAGGTATGAGGTATCTACCCAGCTAAGTATTAGGTAGACAACAAACGAAAGAACATGAGGAGTGAAGGCAGGCATGCAGGAGTAGTGGTCCTATAAAGCAAGCTAAACTAGGTGATAACATGGAGGATGGCTGGACTTACTTGTATGTTTAATTTGAAGCAAATAAGGAGAGGGAGATTGTTTTTAGATATATTACCTGCACAGTGGTCCTAACTTAACTGACACTGTGCCTGCACTCTTAACTGTAAATGTTATTTCTATCCATATGTGCATGTGAACTATGTATTTGTGTATGTATGGCCCGGGCCCACCCCCTTATTTTTCAAAATGATTTTAAAAAAAATAAAAATCCTATACAACTCAAATCGCGATTACTTCACATCGAATACAACAATGTAGGTATTGTGTGCTGCTAAGAGGTGAAGTTTGTGAAAAAAGATCAGGGATTGTCGGATCGAGTCTCACCGGTTGTAGTGTGGAAATCTATTAAAGTGAGGAGACTCCTTAGATTTACATCATCTCTGATGTTCTGTTGGGCCGGGCCGCATGGACAGCTTAGTTGGTCACATGTGTGAAGTTTGTAAAAAAAAGACCAGGGATCGAGTCTGATTAGCCACACTGGGATTTACATCATTCCCAGTGTGGAAACCTTGGATTGGATTTACATCATTTGTCGGGCTGCATGGACAACTCAGTGCTCAGTTGGTGGGTGATGTTTGTGAAAAAAGACTAAGGATCGAGTGTCAGCAGGGACAGATGGTAGTTTGGAAACCTCTTCTCAAAGTGAGAAGGCAGGCTCCTTGGACTCCTAAGTTTATTCCTTAATATCTATTTAGGACTCCCTAGCTATCTAAGTATGAGAAGTTATATGATATATCATATCACACTTCCTCTCCTCTTATCCTCTATTGTTCTTCTCATGCAATTAATGAGATTTTGAATGGGAATTAACAAAAGCTTTATCAACTAAGTTTTCTCTTTTGGCTACAGCCTGCAGGGAGGAGAAGAAGGCTATAATTACAGCACCCAGGGGCCAAGGGGGGTGGTGACTGGTGAATTGCACTGCATCATATGAGACTGGACACAACTTTTAGGGGGTTTGTTTTTAGTTTTTACACACTAATAACATGCATCACTCTCATGTAGGTTAAGATGGCAATAGTACCCTCTTTCTAGGGTGGGGTACTCTAATGTCTAATGTCATGCCATCAACAAATTTCACATGTTACTTTCACTTTAATTCTTTTAAAATTTTATATATACTTCACTTTTTGTTTCAATTCGTTTAAAATTTTACTATGAGGGAATTAAATCATACACTTTTCAGTATATATTTTCATGACAACATGTGCTCGTTTCCTATACTCTTTATTTCAACAATAATATCAAAACTCTAATCTAGAAAAGTCAAAAGGTGAAGATTAACCAAGAAAGATGAACACTTTTTGCCAAATGTGACTAAGAGCATTCCAAATAGAAATTTTTTGAATTTTTTGTTGTTGTAAATTTTAGGTGATATGGATGAGCGAAGAGATAAAATGTTGAGAAGCCCCTACAAGACATACAAGACATTTTTTATGAACCCCATAGCAAAACGCACATCAACACCGATAGTAATGACACTGATTTACCCCATAGCAAAACACACATCAACACCAATAGTAATGACACTGATTTTTTCACAACTAGGTTGCCCTAAGTGTGGCCAATTTTATTATTAACACTTATTATTATTATTATTATTATTATTAGTGAATTGGAATGATAACTCCTAAATTTTTACTTCTAACTTATACTCCCTCACTCAAAACATTTTTCTCTTTCTCCCCAAAAACTGAAGATAAATATCATTACTTGTCACATCAGAGTAAAAGTAATGAAGTAAAGATTAGAAGTCCATGTAGTAGAAAAAGATGAGAATTGCAGGGATAAATAAAGCCTAAATATATGGTCAAATCTGGGTTGCAAAATTTTTGTGTCATGTGGGGAGTTTTAATGTAAGATGTTTCAAATCTTGCATCCTATCTTTGGTCAGATATTTAATAATGTGTTGTTCTAACAAGCACATGCCAAAAGTGCAACAAGAAAAGCTGCATTCAAAAGCCCAGCAGATTCTTGACATAAACAATTTGGATTATACACATAATTTGACAAGATGCAGCTGAAACAAAAGTCATCCAATGTAAAGATTCTAGCATTTTACATGCTTAAGAAACAAACAGTTATCATCTTCGATCAATCCCAAGTTACCGAAATCATGGAGTTGGCGAGACCAGACTCCTCGAAGGTTAAATTACTGTCAAAGTCCAAAGACTTTGTAGCCCCAGGGATTGCTTGCGTCAAGCGAAATGGCTTTGCATCAGTTTCCTCGAGATGAGAAGAGCAGAAGGACCACAGCAGCTGAAAATTAGAGTGGAAAGAAAGAGTCAATTGTGCTACGATCACATGCTAAATTGGTAAGGAGTGCAAATAAAGTAAAGCCATAACTGTATGATCATTGCCCTATATAGTTGAATGAATATATATGCACTAGTAAATATATAGCCCTGGTTACTAGCTGTGATGGATGGAGAAATGCATTTCACCAGTTGGAATCTTAAAGAAGACCGAACAAACAATATTTCAAAATTCAAACGATTCTTATTCGCTCCATATGTTAGAGGTAACAATCGTTTCTTGTCCTATATTTATCCTCAACAGAACAATGGCAAGGACAAGAACAAGACATGTACATTTGAGACTCATATTTGTGAAGATGGAATGCCATTTCTTACAGAGTGCAGTGTGTGAAAATCTACCCTAGAGTGACATTTGTATCCTAACTGATCAAGTGGAAGGAATTAGAACTAAATAAACCAGAGGGGTTGACGTTTCTTCTTCTATGAAATAAGATAAGGTTTTTAGCATGCATATGATTTGGAGGAAGTTCTATGGTTCTACCTGAATTGGATCACTGCGTAAGAAGTTTCTTTGAAGTCTACGTCCATCAGGAAGACGAATCCCAACTCTGCAAACGAGGTTCCTATCACCCTTGGGTTCTTCAGGCAGAGGAGGATAAACAGGCTTTTTCACTACATTTGTTTCTTTTCCTTCAACACCGCTCTCACTGGATTCTTTTAAAGCATCTACATTAGTATCCTTCATTCCTTCCATGGAAGCAGCCAATGCTTGAAGCAGTTCCTCGTCTTCTTCTTTAGCATCATCTGCAAACACCAGAGTCCAATACAACCAAAATCTCAAGCATTACAATAAAAATGGCCATTTGCATGCATGATATTATGAATTAAAGTCTGCAATGATTCAATAATTACAGAACATGTTTAATCAGTAACTCATCAAAAACAAGAGAATAAAGATAGCAATTTAGTTAAACTTCTGAATAATTGAACAAATCATAAAGCCTTACATTCGATTCTTTTTGTTTTTAAAGTAGAATTATTGTTTGATTTAACACATCTTGAAAAGTACAGTTAGTGTATCCACCAAGCAGCATCTAGAAATGTAGGGCTATGACTTTGAAATGTTAACTCTGTTCACTCATTAGACATTTTATAAGCAATCCTTGGAAAGGAAAGGAACAATTGACTGCAAAACAATACTAAAAACTTCATTGCTCCCATTTCATATTATTTCTCTTGAATCTAGGGGGTGTTTCATAATATCCATATATAATTAAAAGAGAAGTACCTTGATGTAGAGGAGGTGCTTGAGGACTTTCTCTAGGTCGTTTATGAGATAGACTCACATGATCTGATGGACTACCATCCATGAATGGTAACAGATCCTGCAGGATCACAACAATAGTTCATTGTATTATAATTAAATAGTATAAAAAATATGTAAGTTCGGATTTTTTTTTCCACTTATTTTAAATTCTTTAAGCATTTAAGCAATATTTGTGACTTCTGGGACAACAGAAACCATATCAATAAAATGTGCACCTCCAGCAAAGTTTCAGGTTGGACCATTCCACGCCATGATCGCATCTTCTGACCTGTTATAGGGTCAACCACCAGAACCACTGGAATTGAATCTAACTTGTAATAGGTGCGAACCTTGCTGCCCTCTTCTGTATCATCATACACCTGTATTGAAGAAGAATCAGCAATCTTCACTCAGAGTCCATGGATCAAAACTCTTCAGAGAATGCAGATAGTGAACTCTTAAATGATCCTCCAACTTTCACAAGAGGAAAAACATCCAAAGCCAGATAGAACTACGTTTAGAATCATCGAGTCCATACAAGACACCCTTCCAAGAGATGATTAGTCCTCCTTTCCCTTTTAGCATCTACTTGTTTTATTCCCCAAATTGAAGCAAGGATTATGATATTTTACATTTTACAATGGCCACACCCATATCAAAACATGGTTTCCAGTCACATATTCAATATGCCATGCCACAGTATTGGTAAATATTAACTTTGCAAAACATAAATACATATTTTTAGACAAGTATATCAAGCAATGGAAAGAACCTTAGGTAGCTCATATCCCAAAAAGTTTGTTCTTGCATAAAACAAGTACTTGTTACATTTCAAAGAAAGGAATGGCATGCTGTCCTCCCCTAGGTCTTTAATTCATTAAACCAGACAAATTCAAGGCATTGGGCAATAGTAAAGAAATTTCTAGAAAGTTTATAGAGACTTGCTTTAGAGTTTACTTACTAAAGACTAAAGTCAGAAAGTTTGCAGGATCAGTGGCGTGATTTCCAGTATAACTTACAAGCCAGAACCAAAAAATTATCACCATGAATGAGCTTATACATCTTAACCTCTTTTAGATATTTAATACACCATTTGTATTTGCCAATTATCATTTCAATCTATCAAAAATAATAAATATAAAAATAAACTATAAAACAGCAGCATACTAGATTGTAAACACTCAACAGACTTTTTAAATTGAATTACCAGACTTGTCACTCAGTGTTGATCTACTGAATTTGGTAGTACCTTTAAATAAAATTCCAAGACTCATTCACCAAGTGACATGACAGTCGTCCATGATACATACAATCCATTCAATTAAATTTCAGTTCCAGTTCCTTTTTATTAGGCCATGTCAAACCATAAAACATTTTGGCACATCTAAAAAGGTCACTTTTTAAAAAACTTACTACTATGACCAGGTACTATTAAATATTAATTAGGAAATTTAAAGGGATCACATTTTAAATGGTAGATTAAAACTGCAACATTAAGTACATGGTATTTTTGGTAAGGATATTAATCAACTTGCTATTTTTTTGAAGCAAAAGTTTAATCTTCTGAAAACATCATTTTTAAATCGTTAACATTATTTACAGCCTAAGAATCAATCCCAAAAAAAAAAAAGGTGGTATAGAAAACCGAACCTGCCAAAAGATGAAGTTGGTTTTGATTGTCTGAGAAACAGCTTCATTAGCCCATGTGTCACGATTAAGCTTCAAATGCAATGTAAAAATATAAATCAGCAAGGCATGAAAAGAAGCAGAATCTTTTAAAGAAAGCATGCATATGTATGCAACCACAATCTCTGCATTAGTACTTTAGTAGGGTGGGTGGGGAGTGGGGATAATATCCAGTACACCAGGCCACCAATCACCATGTTTTGTGCACCATACAATAACTTTCATCATGATTGTGGGTAATGTTAATACTAAAACACTTATTGCTTTTGAAGGAAATCTTCACCCATAACTGTTCATTGTTTTTGGGGTAGATATTCATCAACAGCTGTAGAAAATGTTAATCACAAAACTAGAAGGTACTCCACACTTGGTGCACGGGGTCAATATTATAACAACTAGGCAGTATGTACTGAGGATACATGATGTTTCTAGGGTGCATTGGGAAAAAGAAAACACTAACCATATGTGAACTAAACTCCCTTGTAGACTGAAGATTTACAAGAAGCCACTTGTTCTGAACTCTAGCAGCATCTTTTGCCTGCAACTCAATTTTTGGTGGAAGTCTAAATTATCACACTCAAATATAGAATAAAACAAAGTAAAAGCAACAAACCAGAGTTCAAATCAAATATAAACTATCCTATCCCTGATTTAAGGTGATGCATCACACTCCCTGAAGTTTCGCCAATGAGATAGAACGGTAGGTAACAGTCTCAAGATGAAATTTATTTGAGGCTATTTTGCTACTTAAGTAGTATCACGTACAATACTCCCTTGGTCAGTTGGTCCCATAATTCTTCACTCGGCTTTTGTCATGAAGTTTTAGATAAAATCAGCTTTTTATGTGTAGTCATGTATATAGCTTAAATACTTAAAGTAGTTATACACAGCCCAGTAATATCTCATCACTTTTAAGTTGTTGTATGTCAGAATAGGAAACTGTATATACTAAAATAGTAACCTTTAATAGGAGAAAAATTAATGGGCATCCAAAATTAGAAAAACAATAGTGCGAAAGAGGGAGAAAGAAATGTTTATTAGAGAAGTTCATTGTTCTAAATTTATGATCAAGTCAAATAAAACACTCAAGTTTATGTAGTTAGATTGAAAAGAGCACTCAACTTTTATTCACCTAAAACATTGTAATTTTATAGAACAATAGGAGTAAAAGAATTCAATTACCATGATGAAAATACTCTTCCTAACAAATAAGAGAGAATTTGAACCTCCAAAAATGTTTTACTGTAAGACATATAGTCACAGTTATTACATGAACTTCTCACCTATATGTCTATAACCCCTAGTGTCAAATATTTACTAATTAAGTTATGCTAATAGAATAATTAATTAAGACTTTTTCCAGAATTACTGCTGGCACTTTAAGAAAAAGGGGGGTGTGTGTGGATGTGGGGGGTTATGAAATGCAAGATTCATGGTACATGAAAGCCACCTTTACCTTTTCAAAAGATCCATGGTACATCAAAGCAAAAGGTGGGCGATACAAAGAAGCAAGATTGTCTGCAGAATTAGATCCTTTGTCTGTTTCCCACACTCCAGGCTGTTTCATTTCCTGCTCAAAATTGCGGAAGGGAACCACTGAACGAGCTTCATGTGCTGAACCTCCCATTGCGGGTAGTCTAAAGGCAATGATAAAAGTAATCAAAAAATGAAATAAAAGCAATATCGAACAATTGCCAACTCCCATCAGCAAATATTCACAGATAAAGAGTGAAATTTCCTTTAAGAACAATGTCTACCACAAAATAAAAACAAAAACGTGCCAAAACTCCCAACACGAAGTAGCTGTACAACAGGTCATTACATTTAAACAAAGAAGATGTTACAACTTTGCATCATGTTCAGACTCTTAATAAAGTAGCATTCAGTTAACAAGCGAGCCAAGTTTTGCTTTTTAAAGATATTACCAAAGAATTTCAAAAGTCTTTCCTTTAGAGAATGAAGAGAACTGTGTTAGAGTACTAGAACATGATCATTTGTCCTATTGTGTTGGAGTTCTATTAAGAATAAGAATAGCATTCAATGTCATGTAATTTTTGTATAAAGGGTCTTCATGAGTCATTCAAATAAAGCAAAAAAAAAATATCATCAATAATAATATATTGCATCATGCTTGACAAAAAGCCTTATGATGACTCAATATTTTAGTTTATCCAGGATTTCATTTATTAAAATTGCCAAAAAAATCTCCTATGAGGTAACTTTCAATAAATTTAAATCCAGTACTAATGGCCATATATTACAATAATGGTAATTAATGAGGAAGGGGGGAAAGAAGATAGAAAAAAACAAGGCAAGCAAACAAAGTTATATGCATAAAAAAGGAATACTTAAATCAACTCCCAGCATCATAAAGATTGAGAATCTTATATTCATAAACACTAAAAAGCAAAGACATACCCACGAATCACTGCAGTGTCATAAAGAACATCCCTTATCACAGGCAAAGGTGGTCGTACTTCGTCTCTATCACCTTGCTTTTCAGTTTCGTCCCCTGAGCCTTTTCTAGATCCACTAATCGAACTTAACAAAAAATAAAATTATGAATTTATAAAAGACAATAATTATCATTTATCAGGACCATTTTTATAGGGGTTTCTTGCCATACCTCAAGCTGGGATCAGGCAGAGGTGGAGTGTTTTCCAGTGGGGAATATGATGATGGTGCTGCCACCCCTCCATCATTTCCAACATAAAAAAGCTGAAGTGCTTCCTCAAGCTTCCAACTTGTAGCCTGCATCAATGAGTTTCAATGCATAATTGGACAAATGCAAAGAAGGTTAGCTATATAGAATTACCCAAAATATCAGAGCCAATATTGCTTCTATTATAAAGCAGACAATCAACCAGAAAAAGGCATGCTTGATTCACAACAACAACAACAACAACAACAAGAAACTGTAGATAAACTCCCAAAGCCCTAACCTAATGCTTAAAGGTCCAAGCTTTGAATTCGAAGTTCAATATAATCACCAATGAAACTGAAATTCACTACTTTTACTTCACAGAGCAATCATACAAAGCCAAACACAAAGTCACGGATTTCCCAGATTAAAAAAAAAATTAACTTCAGCGTGCAAATATCAGTTCGATAAATAAAAAACAGCAGTTCGATTATCCACCGCATTCGCATAGAGCGTGATTGATTATTGAAGAGAAAAAAAGAGTGAATTGGACCTGAAGGAACTGGCGCGCGGTATCGGCAGACTGGCCAACTGCGATCTCGAGGAAGGAATCGACCAAGGTCTCCTGTTCGGACGCCGACAACGCGCCGTCCATTCTCGCAAGGCTGTGAAATTTAGGCGAGTAAAAAATCAAAAAATTAGCAGAAAACCCTAGATCAAAAGGAAGAAGAAAGACGGAGAAGTAGAGAAAAACCTGAAAGCCGAGGAGGTTATAGTAGTGCGTATACTACTCCTAAACTCCTAAGTCCTAATTGGGTCGGATCAGAGTGTCGTCTTCTTCTACTCTTCACCGTCTTCTCCCTGCTGCTAAAGCTAAACTCTTTCTCTTTCTTCTGATAAGGCATTTGTGTTTTTATTTTATCGCCAAAATTATATCGTAACAGGCACTTATATTTTTGGAAATTCTATAAATGTCCCTATCACTGCCTTATTACTATTTACTCCCTACTTTAATTCACCTTCCATAAACCAATATGGCAATATACATATAGATATTAGGGTTAAATATGTCATTGTATTTTCTCGAAATATATAATTAAGTCCCTATATTTCTATAAAATCTCAAATAAAATTTTGAAGTAAAAAGAAAAAAAAAAAATATATATATATATATATATATATATATATATATATATATATATATATATATATATATATAAAAAATTCAACTCATTATACCTCAGAATCCTCATATTGCATGTATTCGGTAATAATTGTAGAGTTGGATATCACTTAATATAAAGATTAGAGTTAAATATGTCATTATATTTGCTCAAAATATATAATTAAGTCCCTATATTTTTATAAAATCTCAAATAAATTTTGAACGTAGGAAAAAAAAAAGGTATAATTCAACTCATTTTACCTCCTATTGCATGTATTCCGTAATTGTATAGTTGGATACCACTTTATATAAAGACTAATATTTTCGCCCGTACGTTGCACGGAATTGATTTATTATAATATTTTAAGAATATTTGAATCAATATGTAATTATATAAAGAGTTAATTCCGGCAAAGGTCCTCTGAGTATATTGATTTTTCAAAATTGGTCATCGTCTTTTAATTTGGACAAATTTGACACTTAACTATCAAAATATTTCCAATGTTGGTCCTTCCGTCACATGACCGTTATTTGGACATCAAAAAGTATAATCCTTGTTTCTTTTTTTCTTTTTATTATAACTTGACGAAGTTTTAATACTATTGATGATGTTCTAAGTTGCAATGTGTTGATAACCCACCAATTTTTTAAAATTGTTTAGTCAATTAGGCTATCCTTAACCCAATAATTTTATCTCATTTTTTAAAATGGGTCTCACTTCTACTGTTCTACATCATCAAATTTATAATTTCTTCACTATTTATTCTACACCCCTAAAATATTCTTTCACTTTAAAAAACAGTTTCACTTTTAATAAAATAAATAAATAAATAAATATATATATATATATATATATATATATATATATATATATATATAATGTACTAAGAAAAATTTAAACAAATTTAATAAAAGTACAAGAAAGCTGTCAAATGGCAACAAAACTGCCATTTTGCAACTTTCTTGTACTTTGCACTGTCCTTTGCAAGCTTTCTAAAATAGAAAGCTTGCAAAACATTTAAGCAATAAAAATAAATAAATAAAAAATTATTTTACACTAAAATATTGTCACATCTATTTGTAAGTGTTAAAATTTTTGGAATAAGAATAGTCTTAGTTTAAAGCATTGGTACTATCTGTCCTATAAAAATATTTTATATTGTTCATTTGTTACTTTAAAAAGAAAAATATTGTTCAATTGTTTTGTCAAGGTGGGGTTAAAATTTTATCTGACACCATTAAGCTTCGCATTGCCATTTGGCAAGGTGGGTCCCATTTCTCTCATTAAAAAGGTAAAATATTGTTTTATTAGTATTATTATAATGAGTTGAGATTATAAAAATGTAAAAGAAAATAATAGTGGATTACAAATATAATTATAATATAATATGACTCACTTTTAAAAGTTACAAAATATTTCTGAAATACAAGAATTTATTACAATAATGGTTGAAATAGCATTTAGTGTGTTACATTATTTTTATTTTTATAATTCTCTTCCAATTTTAAAAATACATTTTATGTCGTATTAGTATATTTACAATTCATTACTATTTTTTGTGCATTTATACAATTCCAACCCATTCTCAAACTATAATAATTATTAAATCTAATATTAAAATAAAGTAAAAAAAATACAAAAGTCAAAGAGAGAGACAACAAAAGCTAAGTTGCATACTTGCATAGTAGTTGAAGTTGCAAATTTTCAACTAATGTGTGTATATATATATATATATATATATATATATATATATATATATATATATATATGTATGTATGTATGTATGTATGTATGTATGTATGTATGTATGTATATGTATATATAGCATGTATGTATGTATGTATGTATGTATGTATATGTATATATAGCGTGGCAATTGCCATCATTTTCCTTTTAGGAATGAGGATGGTTTAGTTTTAGTGGTGCATGATGTACATATATGTAATGAGAGGGATAAGTAGATAGCCATATAGTAGTAGTCTGTGGAAGGAAAAGTAGAATTCTATGCAATATTACTTTATGTAAAATAGATTTTATATTCAAAATTTTATATTCAAAATCAATTATATTAAAAAATGAAAAGTAGGAAACATGTTTTACCAACTTTATTTACAATTATCATCAAACTTAATGAAGAAAATAACTCAAACGTATAATTTGATATCCAATTATGTTAGATAAAAAAGCGTTCAATATCAAACTTTTGTACTAACATATTATCCAATTTAATACCCACATATTATGTGTATCCTATTATAATTTTCTTAAATAAGAAAACTGTCCCAAAAACATTTTCAATGTAAAATTATTTTCAAAACGAAAAAACACTACTTTCAAAAATAATTATAGTTTACTGCTCAATAAATTTTCACTGTTCTCATTTTTTTTTACCTTTCCTAAAACAACTGTGCTGTACTTGCAAACACTGTAAATATCTGTATTTCCCATCAGTGGTAACAACAAACAGATTCTGTCAAATGTTTCATTAGTATTAGAAGATTAAACATACAAAAGATTCAAACTTATCTTGAGAGTGTTTCACCTTATACACCAGTAAATGTCAATTGTCATGTCCAACTAATCTGTCCTGGTGGGCATCATCTGCACATAAATAGTGACAGCGAACTGGGGGAGTAGAGGGCGGGGGAGAAAAATGTCTAAAGCTTTGTGCAGGGGGAAAAGAATTGATAGAAATGCCCCATCTTACATTAAACTTTTCAAAGGATAGGAAAGCATCATTTCTGCCTTTACCTTACAGCAACATCATATCATAAGTCCCATCTCTTCTTCACGCGGAACATCAGGTTTGATGATTTGATATCATCTTGCGGCACTTGAAGCATGAATTGGACTTTCATCTTCATTGGGGCTGTCTTTGCTGCACTGTCTTCGTCTCCAACCTAAACAAAGACAAAAAGTATTCAACATGGGAAAGTTTGGTGTAGTAAATAATACTTTGTAGTTGCCAAGCGCAGGAAAAACAATACATTTTACTACGGGTATATCAAATGAACCTTTCAGTGCGCACATGTACACGTACATGTACATGTATATGCACCATTTCTTAACACCGACTGCCCACCCAACTATAGCTGATCCTAAAGCCTTCCTTTCTCACCTCTGACTTTGATCTCTTGAAATAATGTTTGCTTTGACCTTAGAGGCCAGTTAAATTCAGAGACATAACTGATGATATTTAATTAGTTGACCTATGGCGTGTTTAGCATGTGCTTTTTTTGAATGCATGTTCTGTCATGTTCAAAACAAAAATTATTCTCAACTTACCAAAAGAATTTCCTAGCATCAGAAAGTACCTAAACCTCACGCCTCAACCGCTCAAGGTATCGTTACTTGGCATTTGTAACCTTTCTAAGAAGGGGAGTAAAGCAAGCCACAACAGTAAAAACCATAAAAGGAGCTAAATTTGCCAAGGACAACTTACCCAAAGAGATGCCCATCCAAGTCGCACCTCTGAATCATAACCTGCTTTAAATTTGTAGTCTTTGCCAGCTGTGTGTTTGTACACAGCACTCCAGTCGTTTGAATCAAAATTATACCAGTAACTGAATCAAACAACTCAAAATTATGTTAGAACATGCTAAAGCTTAGCTCACTACAAATATCACATTCAAAGAAACATCGTTTGAATTCATAACTAAGACTGGTGTTGGAAAATTGACAGCAAAAATAGTACTCTGTAATACAAGGTCTTGTATACAAACAATGGTGATTGATAATAAAAATATTGTGTGCAATTGTGCCTTTTAATTTGTATTTTACTTCACAGGGTAGAGACAATTATAGAATCCATCAATTTCAATATTTTACATAAATTCATACGGAGTATTTGCTTTAAATCACAATACCTGACCCAGTAAGGCAGTCACTCAGGATACACAGGATAAGGGGAGAATGTATTTATTAGAGTACTTGGGACAAAGTTAGGCACAAATTGGACAATCAGTTTACTAGCAAGAAAGTATTAATAATACTGATCAGAATAAAGTTCAAATTCCCAAAAGTTATGAAAGGTATTTAAAGTAGAGATATTTCACATATGTGCCAAATATCTTCAAATGCCTAATAAAACTAATTAGGTCATGCAAATTAGAACAGATGGACTGGTATTTTGAAGTAATAAGATCCAAAATTACTGTTCAACATTTTCAAAACTTTGAAACTTTTATGAGAACAAAAGTGCATTAAGAAGGATTTTTATGTGCTATACTATTCAAAATGAATTCAACAGTCAAGGGAATAGATTATTATGAAGTGAACCATAAGCCTTAGAATATACTACAAAGAAGTAAGAGAGATACTTTGGACCAGAGGGAGTAGCTTTTCAAAGCACACGGTTGTTTCCAAAGGTTTAAACTGGAATGTTTGAAACATCTTATTCCTTTCCTGTGTCAAAGTAAAATACAGGTTGCACCACACATCTTGTCACATGACCATGACAAATAATTCATGTGACAAGATTAGCATTTCACTTTTAGTAGCCAACTATTAATTTGGCCATTAAATGGTCCATCAACAACTGAAGAAGGACAAAAAAGACCTCCGTTAGGTTTCCATATTAAGCCTAATGGAAGGACCATTTTGTCCAATTTCTAATAACTGAAACAGAAATTGGAAAGCTATGGTCCCCCAAGCTTGAGATTTGGACAGAAATAGTTCTAAACTAACGAAAATTGGATAAAAATAGTCCTTCCATTAATGGAATACCATTTTCCCCAATTTTCAATAGCCGGTTTGTCCAAATTGATAGTTGAGTACTAAAAGTAGAAGAGTTTTTTCCACTTTTGGTCCTATGACTTTAGTGTTTCCGTCAATTTAGGTACACGACTTTCATTTTGCCACTTTTAGTCCTTGACTTTAATTTTTTTGCCACTTTTAGTCCTTGACTTTGATTTTTTTTTTCCACTTTTAGTCCTTTCGGCCATCCGAACGACAACTTTTAATTGAAATCAACAAATTGTTGTGCCATTAAGGGTAAAAGTGTATTTTGATAAAGTTCTAAATATATTTATAAATAAAATCAGATAAAAAATGGGAAAAAGAAACGTTATTTGCTTGTTCTGCTTCGCTTTTTAAGCAACAACTTTTAATCGGAATCAATCAAATATTGTGCCATTAAGTGTAAAATTGTCTATTGATAAATCTCTAAATACATTAAACGTTATTTACCATTAATGGCACGACAATTTGTTGATTTCGATTAAAAGTTGTCGCTTGGGTGACCGAAAGGACTAAAAGTGGAAAAAAAATTAAAGTCAAGGACTAAAAGTGGCAAAATGAAAGTCGTGTACCTAAATTGACGGACACACTAAAGTCATAGGACCAAAAGTGGAAAAAACTCAGTAGAATACCATTGTCGTCAAGAGACTAAAACTGAATTTAGCTTTAAATTCTCAATACACCATTGATGTCATAATCAATACTGTTTACACACTAAACTAAATGAAATATATTTTAATGAGAAGGATATGTAGAAAGGGATTCACCTCAACTTGTCCGAAGGACCAAATCGACGCTTGAATGCGAATGATACTGCATTTGAAGGCAAGGAAATACTAGGAATAAAAGCCATTTGCTCATCCTGCAACAAATAGGAATTATTAGCATTCTTTAACATTAAAATAGCCTGCCACCTGGGCACACAAGTATATTAAACAGATTTAGAGGTAAAGAGGCACATAACATTTTTGAGGAATGAAAATGTAATTAAAAAAAAAAATCAGTTGTAACACTGTTGCACATGCAAGAAAAACAAAAGGAAAAAGAATAAAACAAAAAATCTTAACCATATTGAATTATGAGCACCACCAACCTACAAGGAGCACAAGCTCAAGCTGTTAGGGAAGGAACACATTTATTATCTTATTTAGCATCCTCAACAACCAGCAAAAGCAGAACGGAAAAGAAGGAAGAAATGATAAGCTAAATGCAATTGATTGAACCCCACCATTTTACCTGAAACTAATAGAGCAAGAGCATACTTCAAATGGAATATCAAAAAGAGATTACCTTGAAGCAGTATCTTAAATTCAAATCTTCATCCTTGAATCGAGCACTGCAAATTCCATTCAAAATATGACCTTTGAGGATTCCATTAATGGAAAACACTTTCTTTACATCCTCTTCCTCCTCCTCTTTCTGCTCTAGTGAAATTTCACCATAGGGAAACTTAAAGGATGCTCTTGGCTGTAGAATCAAGGAGATATGCCATAAGTACAAATTTATTACTAGGGTTCAGGTAATAACAATGAATCAATCTTCTAATAAACTAAGTTTGATTAATGGACCTAGTTTTAGTGAACTGAAATATTTGAAAATTTTCATGCTGATCAAATGAAGATAAGTCAAGGTTCAAATGAATATTACTGATCCAAGCAAGCCAATGACAAGGACAAAATCTTGTGTGAGCAGAGATATCTCATTTAAAACTCTTGTGCATAACAAATGAGAAAATAATAGTTCATCTCATTTTATCTCTCAATAATTTGCTTCAATAGGGTCAACCCAACTTAACCTTAACTAAATTCTAATATATTTTCATTCAAGGTTTATATATTCTGACTTTTGAGACAAGTAGTATTTTTTCATGTAGTTTCAAAACATGTAACTCTTAATATCTTTTTTTTTTTTTTTTCAAATAGAATTTATCAATACAAAAAATTAAGTAAGAAAAACTGGACATATTGACCACCAAATAATGTGTGTTTATGATACATACAAGTATTTGATCAAATCGGAAATGCATAGAGATTAATGGTGTATAATGTGTCTAAGAGTAGTTAGCATGCATATGCCTAAGAACTTGTACCCACATCAAATCTCTCCAAGTCTAGTGAAATGTTGAAGACCCCAAAAAGATGTTAGAATATACTCCCATCAAGATAATGAATCTAAACACTTGAAATGAATAAACTGACAGGGCAAATTCCAATAATTTTCTCAATCATCAATAATGTTATAACCATAGTAGAAACCTTAAAATGAAAATCAGCCTCACCATGCCAATGGCTGGAACACTAGATGACAATTCAAACTTGTAGGCAGGGCCCGCAAGGTCTGCAACCATGACCACCTGTCCTTGTTGAGACTGAAATCATACAAAATAAGGGTAAGGAAATGAGTTCATAAAAAGGAATAATGGTATTAGAAGCTGGATGCATTTCAGTACCACATGCGATTGAAGCTGACTATTGAAAATGGTAACAAATAGTTCCATAGTGTATGCATTTAACTTCATAATACCAAATGTGAATCGAAAATCAATCAAAGCTTCATGTGAAGCAGAATGCAATTAGTAATAGTTAATTGAGATTGACCTAAGCTGATTTATAATCTATACCTAATTTGGAAGTCATACCACGCAAAAGCGACAGCAGAATCAGTTAAATCACATAGAACGCATAAGTGCATAACAGTAGTACAGTACCCTAATTGATCAAACTAGAAGTGAGGGAAACAAAATCACGATTCACGAGGCAATCAGTAAACGATAAATTAAGTGAAAGACCTTGACATCGTGAACTGCCTCCAGTTGCAGGCCGGGAGTGACATCGAAATTAGCCTTGACAATGGCGTTCTGGTCCTCGACGTCGTAGTGTAAGGACAAGTACTTGGAAGTCAAGTCCACTTGGGGCTCTGAAATCTCTCCCTTGCCGTTATTCTGGAACGACAACTTCACCTTGGCCAAGCTGTCCAGCAGCTTGCACGAGATTCTGTGCTGGAACGAAGTGCTGTCACTGTCGTACTCAGTCGTCACCCTTATCTTCGGCCGGTGGCTCTGCAGCCACAGAAGCGGACCGAATCCTCCTCTGCCACCGCCGTTGGGAGGAGGTGGAGATGGAGACTCAGATTTGACCGCAGCTGGTGGCGGTGGCGGCGCCGGCGCAGGTGCTTTGAGAACAAACAAGGCGGAGTTAGGGTTTGGCGGCGGCGGCGCCGGGGAATGCAATTCCGCTTCCGGCATAGCTCCTTTTGGTGTTCGGAGGAATTGAATTGAAATGAAGTTGAAATTTAGATACAAATTTTGGGTGTTTAGTCAGCGAGCAGTACGAATTTAAATTTTTTTAAAGTCTTCAGGCGGAATTTCATATGGGGATTAATTTTTAGTACACTCCGGAGTTGACGTCAAGTTTTTTTTTTTTTTTTTGTTTTTAAATTTTCCTTGAATTTGGACGGTAGAAGAACGTTAAAAAGGGTGAGGCAAAAATGGCCGATGCAGGTCTCGAACCTGCGACCTTCGCGTTATTAGCACGACGCTCTAACCAGCTGAGCTAATAGGCCTTGTCTATGTGGCATGCAATGAAATATATATATAAGTTAATACCAAGATCTTTGGTCAAGCACTTTAAAATAGAGTCATTTCCATTTTTGGTCATACTGTTATTGTGGCATTGTCAAATTTACTCCACTTCATTAATTTTTACTACATTACAGCCAGTCTTATTTAGTCATTGCCACTTTTAGTCCACTGTTAAAATTTTTGTCAAATGGTCGTCCAAAACAGGGGTATTTTTGGTCTTTTCATGCTTTATTCATCTCCTTGACCCTTTGCAGTGGTTTTCCTTACACATTTTCGTCCAATGAAGAGGTCCGGCGAAAGCCATGGCTTTGTAATGTGCCTCACATGGCTTTCACTGGACCTTTTCATTGGATGAAAATGTGTAAGGAAAACCACTGCAAATGGTCAAGGAGATTACCAAAGCATGAAAAGACCCAAAATACCCCTGTTTTGGACAGCCATTTGACGAAAATTTTAACGATGGACTAAAAGTGACAAATACTTGTAAAATTGAATTAAAAAACAATAAAATCACTCATGTTCATTACAGTGTGTTGGGTTTTTAACTAATAAGTGTTAGAATTAGACATATCTTACGCTTGTTTGTTTAGAATATGAGTGTACGTATGTTTAAAATAAATCATAAAAACACAAACTTTTACATTTTGACTTAAAAAAATCAACTTAAAGGTTAAAGACCTTGTGGTCTAGTGCACCCGGTGTTCCAGTTTACATTCTCACATGGATGATGGGAGTGAGTTTGAGTCTCAGTGTTCTATATATATATAAAATCTATTATTTCTTATTTTTATTAACAAATTAAAACTCGAGTATTTAAAGTGTATCAAAATTGATGTAGATATCAATTAATTAATGCGTAAAGAAATCCATACATTGCATGTTGAACGTACACTTAAACTCTAATCATGCATATATATTATATACGCATCATCATAATCAACTGTGATACACTGTATATATAAGGAAAGGAAATGCGTCGTCTTCTGCTTCTGCTCCTGCTTCACTAGGCAGCTAGCTAGCTACTTTAATTTGTTTGTGTTGGATGAATGGATACATACAACAATATAATATAATATACTCATCCGTACAAGCAGCCTCTGTACGTAGGAATCAAGTAATCAGATGCGTTGCTCTCTCGATAGATTTGAGGAGTGTACGATATGGGAACCAAGCATAGCCCTCTACTCCTTAGATCAACCACCTTTGCATCTCCTCCTACATCTTTTCTACCATCCACTAGTAACCCTCCCCATGGCACATCCTGCATCACATCCATAACATATAAATTGTTAGATCAAATAATGCTTACCACTACCTCAAATGTGCAATTTTATTTCATTATACTTGCGTAACAGTTATCGTCGTATTTTGATGACAGGATGCTGGACTCGGCCCTCCAAAACAAAGCAGGACAATTGACTTTGTAAAAGGTCAAAATCTATAACCTAATAATGTTCACATATTTTTTTTTTTTTTTAAATCCACCATCATTATCCGATGGTGTGCACCTTCCCTAGCCGGCAAAAGACTACAATGAGGTAAACCAACGTAACGTAACCTATGTTACCCATAGCTGATTTTGATGACAGGATGCTGGACTTGGCTCTCCAAAACAAAGCAGGACAATTGACTTTGTAAAAGGTCAGGATCGATGACCTAATAATATTCATAGATTTTTAAAGAAAACCCACAACCCTTATATGAGGGTGTGCACCTTAGCTTATGACCCTAGCCGACAGAGGACCACAATGAGGTAAACCAGTCTAAGTTGTCCATAGTTGACCGTCTCAAACCAAAAAAAGTCAATAGGTTGCTCCCATTAAGAGTCAAACTGGGAACTCTATGTTTATCAAGCCAAAAGTCTGATCAATTTGGCTAGGGTTACCTGACCTAATCAATAATTTTTCAAAATATGCTTGAATTAACACAATTGTTAGTAATTTTGTTACCTTTCTTGCGTTACTCTTGGCATAGGCGTTGGTGAGAAGCTGCAAAAAAGTAGCAACACAAACGTTACGTACTTACGTTACAAAGTCATCCCATGCATTATATATATAACAAACTGAGTACAGTAGTACAACAACATAGTGTTTTAATTTAGGTGTGTTAGTTGTCACCTGTATTTGCTCTTGCAAGAATCTGATATGGCCTATTGCTTCCCACAGCACAGACGCTGTATCGGTCTACACACATTAAATCCCAACATTATTATCGTTAACATATGGATCACGACAACAGGCTTATAATATTATTAATTAGCGTTACGTTGTTTAATAATCGGACACCTTTTCACTTTTCTCTTTTTGGTGCTCACCTTTCCGAATGGCGACACAATTTGTTGGAGTGCCGTGATCTTATCCGCAAGCTTGACTTTTGGCACCTGCATCTACATTCAATTAACCCCAAACAAAATAAGCTCTCATCTGGGTTTTATATACACGTAATAAAATCGACCGTCACTAAATAAACTCCACTTTTTCGTTCTTAGCTATTAGGCCAAGGGATTTATATTATAGTGAAAATAATGATTATATTACCTTGGAAGCTGGGTTATTATCATTCTTGGGCCTTTTTAAGTTCATTTTTTCTGTGTTGTCTTCAGTTTTCTTCTTCCTCCCTTCGTTGCCAACAATCCCTTGGCCCCTTCCATGGCTTCTGGTCAGTGTGCTGCATGTTGATGCCCTAGACTGCACCTTAATTAACGTACAATTATGGTTAATTATAAGAATATAAATCAGTAGAACATAAATTTATGATTTTAATTAAATATGATTTTACCCCAACCAAGTCAGTCAGACGGTTGGCTTAATTATCAAAACTCTGTTGGACGGTGGTCAATAAAGGATCAAGTCTAAGCAATTGGTGACTAAGGATTATTAGGCAGAGACCGAAGTTCAATACCCTGCTTCTAAAAAATGTGACAGTATATAACGAAATAAAGTTGCGCTATAGCTTTTGGCATAGTGGTAAGCACTTGATCCTAACAAGTGGTATAATAAGAGTCAGGTCATGGGCAAAACTGTGCAGAACTAATAGGTGCTAAACTATAAACAATCTAGGTTGGTTTATTCCCTTGTAATCTTTTGTAGTCACAAGACATGATTTATTCAGTACACCCCGTGGCTGCGTGTTTCTCTCGTCAATTAAAAAGACATGATTTATTCAGTACACCCAATGACTGCGTGTTTCTCTCGTCAATTAAAAAAAACATAGTATGTCACAAATTTAATTATTTGGGTAGGTGGGAGGGAGCTTACCGGAGAAGGGCGGAGGGCGGCGGCGTTTTTCTTAGTAATATAACCAGCAGGAGAAGAAGAAGACAAGTATTGCAAGGTTTTGAGAGTGGGTTTATACTCATGATTTATATCCAGAAGTGGCTTGCTTAAATAGCTCTGGAAAGATGCACTGAAATCATTCAACTCTCTAGAAGGATTATTATTATTATTATTATTATGGTTGGTGTTGCTGCAAATGCACGAAACATCATGCAACTGGCCGCAAGGGTGTCCGCCGGCGAACATGGGCGGCGGCGGCTGGTGATTATGATGATCAAGCATCCCGGCCGCCGGCGGTCTTTGGGTTTCATGGCCGCCGCCGCCACCGCCAAATGGGTGGTTGATGAAGCCGCCGGGGTCTTTGAGCGCCGCCGTAGAGAGGTTGAAATCGTAGGCGGCGGTGCCCATTTTCTTCAAGTAGTCATCGCAGTTTGACATAATATCCAAGTTGGTTGAGGATGATGATGATAGGTTGAGCATGCCCTCTCCTACTACTTGTTGTGGATGATGACTTTTGTACTCCATGCCTCCTCTAGTGCTCCCTCCACTTCTACATGCCATCAATTTTTAATTTGGATTGTATTAATTTATTTTTATCAATAGTGTTTCCAATAAACATCAAACACTAAAAAAGATATAGGTTTTAGTACATAGCCTAGTGTCCCACTTGACTAGCTAGGTTAGACACTTTTACGACGGTTTTAGCGTCCACGCTATCTGTTTTCGCTAATCAGATTAATCAACTTAACTTTATGACGTTTTTTATAGCCATGATGTATGTTTTCACTAGTTATGCTAGACACCTTTAACTTTACGAAGTTTTCAACATCCACACTATATATTTTTGCTAGCTAGGTTATCTATTTTCGCTAGTCAGACTAATCAACTTAACTTTATGACGTTTTTTTTGTAGTCAGGTTGTATGTTTTCACTGACACCTTAACTTTATGAAGTTTTCAACATCCAAGCTATATGTTTTTGCTAGCTAGGTTAGTTAGACACCTTTAATTATGACATTTTAAGCATCCACGCTATGTTAAAGGTATCAAGTGTTGATTTTGGGAATCATAGTGAGTCATGATTACCAATTTCTTAGACTAAATTTTAGACAAGCTAAGTTAGAATTAAATATTTTGTAAATACAATATAATAATCAAACTTTCCAATTAATATTCAACTTACAAGAGAAAGTGACTCCATAGGTGGTTTTGATCGGAGGTAGTTTCGCCGATCAACTCGCCGGCTAAGGCCCCGGCGCCGCCGTCCACCAGCTGCCGGGAGGACTCGGCGGTGAGCACGGACTGATTCGAAATGGAGACGTCATCCTCGCCGGACGACTCCGACGAGTGATTATTGCTGGAGTGCTGCCACGGGAAGTTATTATTGGAAGAAGCAGCAACAAGGCTTACGCCGTCGCCGTCGCCACCGTTACCGGGCGTGGTCCACGAGCACAGAGAGTTCGCATGCATGATTTCATGCCACCAGTTCTGCGCGGAGGAATTAGGGTTAGGGTTTACAACAGAGGTTTCAGTGCATTCTGCCGCCATTACTAACCAAATTGATTGCCTGCTAAGCTAAGAGAGCTTGAGACTTGTCTTTAATGGCGGAAATTTGATGTGTGGTTTGTTGAATTAGAGTTTTTGCTCTTCTTTCGTTTGGAAATGGAGGTGGAGGGTTGGAATTTAAAGACAAAGGGGGTTGTGCTGTGACGTAATATAGTAGGTTGGAACAATTTTAGGGCAGACAATAAACAATGCACATGATCCAGCTTTCCCACTAGAGTTTGTGCGCAATTATTATACATGGGGCTGGGCCACTACCAGCAGTTTGGTTTTCTGTAGTTTAATTAGGGTTTTCTAATTTCCAATTGGCTGTTATTAATTTGAGAAATTAAACTAAATGGGAATTGAAATTGCTAAGCATAAATGAGATTGTGAGTTCGAATTCATATGTATGCGACAATATCCTGAATGGCGCTTGAACGAGGTTTGGTTGGATTATGTCAATCGCCCTAGAATGGAGTTTCGCTGAGGCTAGGTTAGAGTGGTTAGACTATGGGGTTGTTTGATAAATAGCTGATATATAGCTGATTACATGTCAAATGATTTTCTCAAAAAGTTGATCGAAAAAGTTGCTTTGATTAGCTTTTTGAATTTGAATGTTTTCGAGCAATAAACGATTAAAAAAAACTAAATCAAGCACTCATATTAATTGTTTAATTAAGTAGTCAAACAGTTAATAACGATCAAACAAGTCAAAATTGACTGACTATATATGTTATTAAATATGGACTATCTCATCTAGTCGTCTTACAAGGGATAGATATTACTGTACTGTGCTGTATATATACATGTACCAATAGATAGACTTAAATCTATTAGCAAGAAATAATTAATAAGATGGAGTTGTGATTATGATATGATTAAATGGAAAAAAGGGGTTTGGAGGTTGGTTCAATTCCTTTTGCTCATGTTCTTCCATAAGAGAAGTTTCTTCAATTCTAGCTCTCTTGAGAATTCTCACTTGGCTTCTCTTCTCCCCACTAAAATTTCCTTACTACCTTCAAAATTATTTTACCCAAGGAAAGTTTAATAGTTATTGAAATATATATATCATTTGTATTGGAGGCTTAAAGTACTCAATTACTCATCATGATGATGAAATATTTTTGTAAATCTAAGAGGATGAGAGGTTGAGTTATGACTTTTTATTTCGAATAAAACCAACTATCTCACTAGATTACAAAATATTTAATTAACAACGAAGATAAAACATTTAATTTATTATTTTATTCACAAATTAGTATTGTGGAAAAGCAAAACAAAAGAGAATGATACAGAGCGCGACCAAAAGCAATTATGTATATATTCAAAACAATTGCTCGAGTCAGGGGAAGTCTCCTTTGTTGTTTGATTATATATACACAAATTAAATTGTTGGTGGAAGACTATTCAGATCGGTATCTATAACGATTCTATGTATTTTTAAATAGCGTACGTAACAAATATATGAGTCATTTAGCTAGTCTCGATCAGGATCAGGTCTACGAAAGAATGGTATCATATCTATATATCATCCTTTGGAAATTAAAGCATTAGCTAGGAGATGTGATGTATCTATACCAAAAAAAAAAAAAAAAAAAGACATAAACTTATAAGTCTAGATAACAAATTAGAAATTTATTACAACCATCTAATTATTAGACGGCAAATCCTACTTTATTGGCTTAATTTATAAGTATATGTTTAAAAAATGGAGATTTGGAGTGTAGTTGTATTATTATTGAAACCCAAATTACAGGTGTAATGACCAATGAGGTAGCAGTATTATCGATCTACTTCTCCACTTCCTACCATTCATACTACTATTACTCCATGTTGGGGACCGGATTATGTGACCCAAATCCTCCGCAAGAGACGAAAATGAATTATCAGAGGCATGAAAATGGCACTAGTAGTAGTGCCCTGGTGTTGTTGAACACCTATATATATATATATATATATAAGGTGCGCTCGAACAAATATCCAAGAAAGAACTGAGAACTAATCGCAGTCGTCATGTGTTCAAATTTAATGTATCAAATATAATTTTAAAAAAAATGGATCAAATATGTGTTAAAAGTGCAAGTAATATAATATTGATGTTCAGTTTATATTACTGAAGCTCAAAACCATGAGTGCCCATTTAGAAAAGTGACTTCATACCGCTTGACCATGAGGTCTGTGCCACACGTGTATATACTCATATATGTGTATGTATTTTTCAACATAATGAATGATGATATTAATGATTTTCCATTCATCATTTGCACGTTCAAATCATTATTTTTTTGACTCTCATTCAACTCATTCATGTCAACCGTTACTTCTTTTTTTCTTTTTCTTTTTTCTTAATACAGCAGAAGAATACAAAATAATTAATTGAAATAACGCAACATTACATCATTAATACAAGTAGCTTAGTGGTCAAAGCAGGACGAACATAATATGATGGAGTCTCCAATATATGTTGGGGAAAATAGGAAAACAAAGAATCAAGAACTTCAGGTGTGTATAAATACAGTCATAAATTTTAAATCATATTGTATGAGTAACATTGATTTCAAATAAAACTGGTAAGATACAAGAAGTTAACAAATTACTTGAATTACAGCGAGATAATTGAACAAGGCTAGAATAGAAAAAGTTAGAAAAATATCTCATAATTTTCTTGAACTTATATTACACGTACAATTGTACAAACTAAGGTCTAACTATAGACAACTCCGTGCAGTCATGGTTGATTAATAAGATTTCGAATGGCATCAATCAAAAAATAATAAGGATCTCTATTGTATGTCTATTAGTGATTAGTGTAGTAAAAGTAAAATATGATAGTGTGAAAGAATATCACAACAACAACATTCATGCTCATATATATATACAATATAATCTAAAAGATAAGTAGAACAAGTCACCCCCACAATGTATAGGTAGCCTTGTAACAATACTTTCATTGTAACAATGCTTATAATATAAGGTTTCCCAATTTCAACTTGAGCTATATATATATCTTGCTCACATAGAAAATACATATCCTAATTTTATCACATACATGTTAGTGCTTGATCTACTAAGTGTAGGCCTGCAGGTGGTTCATCAAATAATTTAATTATTTTCTTTAATTAATTTGCATATGACAATCAATTAGTGGTCTCATAAACAATTTTCAGAAAATCAAGCAAAGATATCATCTTAATAATTTGCATGGCAGCCATGGCTAATAAATAAAAATGTGTTTATGATATATATAGTGATTAAGAATTGCAGAAGAAAAGTAGCAAGCATAAAAAATGATGATATTATGAAATTCAATAAAATAGTTTCAATACTCTATTATTTAAATCAAATATTCAAATGAAATGATACATTCACTGCACGTTCTACAAAATGTATAGTCCGATTAGATGGGACAATTTGGTTACCCCCAAAGTCAAAATGCATTTGAAAAGACAAAGAAACTGGCATTGCATGCTGCCATGTTACCTCCTCAATGCCTTGTGTGAATCCATTGTACGTAGAGGAACAAATATACAATCAAAGTAATATAATTTGCATAATGAATGTTATATACCTTTAACTATTTTGATTTACAAGAAAGTTCACAGCCGCTATCCAAACTAACGAAGGACAACCGTACCACAAAGAATGAAATCAGCCTTGTGATCCTAATTAACGAAGGACCGTACCACAAAGAGATAAACCAGCTTAAGTTCCTCATAGTACGTTACCGACTCAAACCAAGAAAGTCAATAAGCAAGTCCTATAAAAGTCAAATTAAACAAATCTTGTGATTACCAAACCAACTGTACTACCCGACCAACTCAGTTAGGGTTTGCCCCTATATATCTACCTTTAATTAAAACATTATATATATGCAGGTTTTTCTATACAATGAATTTGACCGAGAGACTATTGACACAGTTAAATTTTTCTATGGAGGTTTAATTTGGATGTCTATGTAGTAGCTGCCAAGTAGCAGTCTTGTTATATAACCTAATAATATGTACAACACAATAAAGTTGCAAGCAAATTAAACTTGCAGTTATGATGACCCTTTAAAATAAAAAATAAAAAATTATGATTGGTCTGCAAGTGACTTGCTTGTGTGTATTATCAGATTGCTTAAACTAAGGTTACTATTTTGTATTTTCAATTCCTTTATCTTTTAGCTTTTTTATCCCAACAAGGCAACAACACACAAACGTACACATTATATATATGTAAGTCTATGTTTATTAATTCTTTCTTATAACATAAGATAAGGTTGTATATATGTACATGCTCCATTATGTACACAAAGTCAGCCATCAATGATAGGTTAGGCAACTAGGTGAAGGCTGTTGTTACCTGGCCTTTAATTTTTATTTTTTATTTTTTGAAAATCTTTAATTTGTTAAGTTTGAGACTTCCGGCATGAGATTACGTTATCAGCTTTTTTTTTTTTTTTTTTGGTTATTTTTCTCTTAAATTTATTGATGGGGTAATAAAATTCTTTAGGCCAATTAGTTACCCGAGCATAGATTGGATAACCATGTTATAACTTATAAGTTTAATTACAAGATTAGAGTTCATACTCCATATAGTAGCTAAATGATGACTACAAAAGAGAACCTGGTGAGATTAACAACAACAAGAATCAATAACAATAGCAGATCGAAAGTAAAGAATAAAAGATTTATGTGGTTATGCAATGCACTAGTACAGATTTGAACATCTGCTACCCTTGTAAAGGGCTTTCAGCTACCCTTCTACAGACAGAAGGGTAGCGAATATAATATAATTGTGATGGTAATCAAATACTTAATTAAAGATATAAACAACATATTTATGAACATCTTTAGGCATGTACATGTACAAAAACACCCTTAGCCCGACCCACCCCGATCCGCATCATTTCTTATAGCAAACATACTCAACAGAACCAGTCAAATAATGTCATATCAAAATGTAGCATTAGTGTATTGCCACCTATAAATCTAGGTCAAAAAATGAAATTAATTTGTATCTTTTACTACCATCTCTATAGAAGGTGGCTTATTCTTCTTTATTAAGGAGTACTATTATTGATTATTGCAATTATATTTGACACTTTATTAATCACATCCACCAAAATAATTATAGTTGTAATTAATTTAAGAGTTAATTCTATTTTTTGTCCTAGATTTATAGGTGGTAATACACTTTTAATCATTTTTTTTTCTAGAACATCTCCCTTTAGTGCAGTGCAAGTATTATTATTACGGTATGACTATTTTTTTTTTCTCAATAAACAAAATCGTTTAAATTGCGTAAAAATAAATAAATAAAAATATAGCGGGTAGGTCAATCCAGTTTGTATTTCAAAAAAAAATTTAAAATGTCTTTATATTTAATGACATTTCAAAGATAGATAATAATACTAGGACCAAAAACGAATACTCTGAAAAGACTAAAAGTGAATTGTCACGTATAAATCTAAGACAAAAAATGAATTAAGTCATAATTTAATTGCATTTCTTATCATATTGAACCAAAAAAAAAATTGATACGCTAGGTGGCTTTAATTTAATCAAACTCTTTTGGAGCATGTCAAAGTGGACTAAGTTAATTGGTAAGTTGATGTATTTTATCATAAAATTAAAAAATTCAATTCAATGCACATTGACAACAATCTTTTATTAATAAACAACACACAACCAACTTTATAATTCTTGAAGTTGATAATATATATACACCCTAACTTTAAAACGGACCAAACGCGTCTCTTAAATTAAATTTTATAATGTATCAACAAAGAAAAAGCTTTTAGGGTCTTTAACAAACGAAGGTGTCACCCTCAAAATGGTTAAAACTTTTTGAGAAAAATAATTTTTAAAAAATGGAAAGAATTGACAAAATGGAAAATATGTATTCATACGCAATCTATTAGGTATAGACTAATGAATTGCAGCCACAAGAAATACACTAAGTGGTGAGTGGACTGCTTTATTAGTTCTATATCAAAATGAGAGGGTGCAAGAAGACAACAACGTAACACACAAATATTAACTTTTTTTTTTTTTTTTACTTTTTACTTTTTACAGCATTATCCAATCAATTAACCTTAAATACACTTGATTGGGACACCCATTTATCCTTTGTCCACACATTCATGTGGTATCATATGTAATTTGAAACAAATTTATATGTTATCCTACATTTTACCATAGTTTTAATGGTTTTTTAAAAGATCTGAAAGGGGTGGTGGAATGTGTGAAAGCGCCAAAGCATGATTTTAACTTGTATCAGAAAGTCATGAATTCGATTCCTGCCAACATCATCTCAGTTGAGTCCGTTGCACAAAGTCTTTCTAATGCTATTTACCTATGATCTATGCACACCCTCAAGTAGTAGTGATTTTACTTGATGTTCGAGAGTCTCGGATTTGCTAATTTGGATTGGAAAACTTTCAAGGTTGAGTGTTTCTAGGTTTTGGACAGGTATCCTTATAAGAACTATACGAAAATTTCATAAGACGTCATGGTTATTTTCATAAATAAAAAAGAATTCAAGTATGTATTTCTTAAATATGAAAACTTGTATAAAATTATCTCACAGAAAATAGATTTCAAATATATATACTGCTTTATAAGTCAACAAGTATTATATTTACACTGGAAAAAAAAAAGATGGACAAACAAGGACAATATCAGAAAATATAATCGATCAAACTCATTTCTTTAATTGCACTATATAATATTCGATGTTATAATTTATATAATTATATATCGATCCAAATATCCTTAAAATATTATAACAAATCCATTATTTTGTGCATTACACAGGTGAAAATATATACTAGTTTTAATTTTTTTTAAAAATATTTTATGAGTTAACAAGTATTATATTTACACTGAAAAATATTACATGTTCATTAAAAAGCATTAATGAAAATATAATAACTTTTAGTAAAAATGTAATTTGTTCACCCATAAAATGTACATTTTGTGAAATTAAATTCCCCTAGGCCTGGACTCAACTTGCCGGCATGGTGCAATGCACGTTGAGAATTTGCTAATAATAGTACAAGCACTGAGGGCTTGTTTTCTAGAAACATAAATAATACAAACCTGCAATTTTTTGTTCAACATTAAAATTTTTAAATGAGAAAATAAAACAATTGTGCGTATTTAGTGAATGTGAAAACTTTTAAATTTTAAAAGTTCAAATTAAATATTATATTTAAGTGGATTGTTTTTCATTTGGAAAATAGCTAGAAACCATCTTTCCATTATATTTTTTCCTAACTTTTCTAGTCAAAGTAGTTTTGAAATAATTTTTCATTTGAAAAAGAAGTTAGAAAATGCTAGCACTATTCACTCGTATTGTTTTTTTTTTTTTTTTTTTTTGAATACAACTGACCCTATTACATTGTAGTATCTGTTCATCTATACTTTTCTCAACCTGTTGAAGCACAAAGAGTCAATTTCGAGATCTCCACCACTGAGACTCAAACTCATGACCTCCCATCTGAGGGTGGCCACTACATACCAATTGAGCACAAGGTGCTTGGCTTGTTTTATTTTGTTTATTTTGGAGGATGTGTTAGTATTTTATAACGTTTTTAATTTGCTCTGGTGTAATAGCCTGCAAAAAACACAAAAGAATGAAACAAAAATTATACATGGACCATGGTCCATATTACTTGCATCATGGTCTCATGGACTATATATGGTTCATTATTATAATAATGTAGATGTAGATTTGTTTTGATCATGATTCATTATTATAATGTTCATTAAAAAAATTAGATTTATTAAATATGAGTGCATATTCATATAACAATACAGTAAGTTCATTAAAATGACATTAATTCCCTCAATAAAACTATTTTAAGTCCAATAGTATTTGTTTAGGTCCAATATAAATGAAGAATTTAAAAGATAATATTCCCTTTTGTATTTTGGCTATCAAATACTCTCTTAATTCCGTCCCGACATACCAATAGAATAAGCCTTTTTTTAAGTACTATTGATCATGTTACATGTAGTATCTACTTATATATACTTTCTCAACCTACTGAAGTCCAACGAGTCAATATCGCCCCCAATGAGGAGGCTCGAACCCATAACCTCCCATTTGGGAAAGTCACCTCATACCACTTGACCACAACGTCTTTGGCAATAAGCCTTTAATTGTACTCGAGAATTATAATAGTGAAAGATTTACAATATATTCTTTTACCATTTATATATACACCACCAAATTAAACCAAGGGTGTGTTTGAAAATTAGAAAAATGACTTATAGAAAATGTTTTTCGAAAAATGAGTATTTGGTTGTATTCCAAAAATTGTCTTGGTATATTCGGTTCAATTTTCGAAAAATGAGTAGAAAATTAAAGAAAATGGTCAAATACCCTAAACTTTATCCAGTCAGCTCCGAAGACAAAATCGACGACCGAAGGCAATCGAATCGTCGCTGATTGCCTTCTACCAGAGATGGAAGGCGACTAACTGGTCGTCTTCCCATCTCAGAGAAAGTGGCCACTGGTCGCCATCTCCGCAAAAGGCAACCAACTTTTCACCTTCTATGGTAGATGGTGATCAACGATTTCCAACTCTGCTAATAGAAGAGACCTAAGAAATGACTTCCCCTCAAAAAAAAGAAGTTTTTCAGAAAAAACAAGGTGATTTTTCCTTTCGACCAGAATTGATTTTTATGCATGACTTTAATTTTCCAAACCTTACCAAATATTGAAAACTCGAAAAATTGGAGTTTTCAAACGCACCTCAATTGTTATCCACCAAAATATTCAACTCTACATGGATATTTGCTAGCTAAGGATCTTTTGTTTTCCTAAAATCTTTCACACCCTCAAATTCAAATACTATTTCCATGACTCATACTCTAAGCAGACTACTTGGCAATAAATGTTTTTTTTATCAGTCCTGATGTCACGTTTTACATGCCATTAGGCCTATTTTGTCTGCTGTTTATGTTGTTGTAGCTTGACTAATGCTTATATAGGTCCACAAAATAAGATAAATTGCCAATATATATTTATTTCGTAATGCAATACATTAAAAATGAATATATATCAAGATATGTATTTTTTTCAATAAATAAAAGAAATTGATCAATTAATTAACTCAGAACTTAAGATATTGGCAATAAATAATGTAGGCTTAGTGGTAAGCTACTCGCCGCAACCTGACAAGAAATTAAACGACCTCCTAAGCAACAATATAAACGGCGCGAAGGATAAATGAAGAACTACAAGATTCAGCTCGAATGACCATGACAACATGCTGGGCATCCATCTCAACGTCGACACAATCCACCCCCATGGCCCCCATCACCTTCGGCCAACTTAGAGCTTCTACCACACCCATCCATCTTTTGGTTGAAAGTATAATAAATCTATTAAAAATAAACATGTAGTATATTAAAAATAAACATGTATTATGGTCCACCATATAAACAAAACAAAACATAAAGATTGCCTAGCTATCTAGATCAAGTTAAAACCCCACAAAAGGAAATGAAATTAAAGAATATAATTATATGTTTAATTAAGTTGAATTATAAAATAAAAATGAAGAGAAAGTTAGGTGATTGAATTAGACATACATCATCACAACCCAAAACCCAATATGAAAATTTTTAATCTCTCCATTAACGTACGTAGTGGAAGGTCTAATCGTATCCATAGTTGGCTTTTAAAATTAATTGTTTGGGGAAAGTTAGTTTGATTAATCTGCAGACATCTGTCGAAAATTATGCAATCAATCAATGCTTTAATTTTTCATTAACATAATTAACAATAAATATATACATTAAAATATGTAAAGACAAAACAATGGCCACACGACCATTCTTTGTTGTTATACTATGATGTGTTTGCCGTGGAAAGTTGTTCTCAAAGTTGTATTTGCTTGTTTTATCTCCCCCAATGACCTCTTATTAAAATTAATTAATTAATTATTGAATTATTTAACTAATTATATTCCTACATCTTGTCATTGTGTTGTGATCCCTTTGTTAATTAGTAGTGGGAATGAATTGGACTTGTACCCATTTTTGTATAGGAGAGTACATATATTATTATATGTTAATTGGTGTCAAATTTCATAATTAATTAGGATTAGTTTTTCATTTGTCTTGCTCCACTAAGATTTGTGGTCCCTATACTCGAATATGATGGCTAGTTTCCTCCTTAGTTTCCTAATCAAGTGGTAATACATATCAGCTTAAAATCGAGTTTGAGTTTCGTTGGAAGTATCGTATATATATATTATTCTTTTGTCTTTCTTTGTGTTATATTTAGTTTTTGTTTTTTAAAATTTATTGTAAAAACCAAGTGCAATCACGTTGATTAAACCTATAACCACGATAAAAATCAAGAGGTAATCAGAACTTTGTTTTGAAGGATACATATCCAATGTGAGTTTTTCTATGCATGAATGAAGAAGCAGGGTAAGAGTGAAGGGAAGGTTTTCAATGCAAAATGAAAGCAGTGTAATACATAACCACATGGAGGACAGTGTTGCTAATGTATTGGCAACGGGAAAATGCTACCACAAATGTTGCAAAAAGAATACAAACATCCACGTAATAGCCTGCATATATGCACTTACAAATTTCGTGCCCTTCATTAGGCATTTTAGTTGCTCCTTTAATTATTTTATTTGACCATGAGAGGGTTTCTCAAAGGTACTATCAAGAAGTTGTCAGGTTGTGAGTGAGATGGTGGCACGGGCAATAAGTGACCGTAAAGAATTAGATAAAAGAACCAATAAGACCACTAAAAATAAGATAGAATCAGAATTTAGGTTAGTTTATGTTTTGGTCCACTTTGTGTTACAAGATGGTATATGAACATAAGGTTTTGGACATTGAAATAGAATTGAAAAAGATATGTTACAAGATAGTATCGGAGCTTAAGTTGCTCTGATACAAAATGGTATCAGAGTTGTACAAACCAGGGATAGGGAAATAAAATTGGCTCGAAATTTAAAATTTTGAAAAACCGTGTAAAGACCCACATCAGCATATTTGTTTTCAAGAGGACTAGAGGAAAAACAAAAAACATGAACCATCTAGAAACCAAAACAAAACGAATCCGCTCTTTTTTCATCCAGTAGTCTTATTTAACGGGTTATCATCCAAAGCCAAAAAAAACCAAACTTCTAACCATCCAAGTCATCCAGTAGTCTTATTCAACGGGTTATCATCCAAAGCCAAAAAACAAACTTCTAACCATCCAAGTCATCCAGTAGTCTTATTCAACGGGTTATCAACCAAAGCCAAAGCTTGAAACCTTTAATTTGAAAAGTCACAACTATGTCACTCGACCACAAGACTTTTGGCTAATATATTGGTATGATTAAGTAATATGATTATCTTTTAATTGAAGGTGATATAGCTTAGTTGGTACAATAGATAGTTATTTTACTAAGGAATAAGGTTCAAATTGACCACTGAACGCAACCTAAAAGTGCAATTAGGCCATTAAACACTCCAAATGTATACAATTTCACCTAATAACAGGTTACCATCCATTTCATCAGTTACTTGCTTACGTGGAAGGTGAGTTGACATTTTAAAATAATTTTTTATAATAAATTATTAAAATAAAAAATTAACATAATAATAATAATAAAAGACACCAGCGGCCACCCCCTTCCCCCCCCCCCCCCATAATAATTATTTTAATTTTTTAATAATTTATTATTAAAAATTATTTTAAAATGCCAACTCACCGTCCACATAAGCAAGTAACCTGATAAAATGAATGGTAACCTGCTATCATGTGAAATTGCATACATTTAGAGTGTTCAGTTGCCTAATTACACTTTTTTTTATTCAGTGACCTAATTGCACTTTCAGGTTACGTTCAGTGACCAATTTAAACCTTATTCCTTTTACTAAATATCATGAGATCAAAACGCTTTGACTAAATGCTCAACAAATCCCTACCCCTAGGAAATAAATTTTTGATTTGTGACATTTATTTATAATTTTGAAAATCTATTTATAGCTAATTAATTTAATACTTATATTTATAATATGCATTATTTTGTGAGCTTTTATAATGATGTTATTAATTGTAAAAATTATTTAACTTGATTAATTAATTTATATGAAATATATTTTATGATTCAGTTATTAAAAAATGTAAATAATATTTTATTTTTTTATGCACCATCCCGTCAATGTAATCTAGAAGTTTCTATTATGTGTCATCGTATTTAAATTATTTTTAAAAAATATGAAAATTGATCTAGATAAAAGAAAAAATATTTATAAATATAATATCAATATAATATATGTGTGATTTATAATGTGTTTTCTATTTGAAATATTTTATGCAATTGCTTTTTTTTTCTTTTTTTTTTTTGAATATTTTATTGGATTTTGAAATATTTTGATTTCTCTTCCCCTATCAAGAAGGTTTTTAGATCTACCTTGTTTGTAAGTTTTGTTTAATAAATTTTTATTAATAATTAATTTGTTGTTTATTATTGAGTATGATAACAATGTTATTGTTCGTAAGTTTATTCGATTTTAAATTGTCTATTCATTTTTATAAACTATGATTATTTATTTATGAAGAGAATGATGCGGTTATGGATTATTCGAAATTCTTCCCCACAAAGAGAACTCACTTGCCACTTGAACTACCTCATTGGGTTAGACTAGTTCTCATTTGATCCTAATTTTATTTGACCAAACATTAATTGTTACAAAAATTTGTATGTTAAAAGTCTTGAATTAATTCTTTTTATTCATTTACAAATCATTAGCAAATAAAACAAACTATTACAAAAAACGTATATTTCGGATTTTTGTTGACTTATTTATTTTGACTAATATAAGTTTCACATGACATATAACATATATATTTATATTAGTTCAAATGTGAACACCCATATAAAAATATGGATTTATCTAAGTATTCCATTTATGTTGATTTTGTGGACCATTTTTTTTGTATTAATTTTTTTTTGAATACAACTGACCCTATTACATTGTAGTATCTGTTCATCTATACTTTTCTCAACCTGTTGAAGCACAAAGAGTCAATTTCGAGATCTCCACCACTGAGACTCGAACTCATGACCTCCCATCTAAGGGTGGCCACTACATGCCAATTGAGCACAAGGTGCTTGGCTTTTTTTTTTTTGTATTAATTAATCTTTTTAAAATTACAAAACAAAAAAAAAAATGAATTACAATTTTATCCCAAACTATTTATGATAAGATCACATCCACTGATTTATATTTAAAAATAATAATCACTTTTTAGAGAGGAAATTTTCACACCTAAAGCCACTTCCAATATGTATTCGAGTAAACATATTGTTGCTTCTTTTTTCTTTTTTCTTTTTTTTTCTCTCTCTCAAATCCAAAAATAAAAAATAAAAAATTGAGAATTCATAAATTGGCAAACATGCAAGTATTATTGTCCTTGTTGTCTGTGAGAAAATTGAATTTCTTCGTTAAGAAGATGCATAACGCAACCTTCTTTCTGTTTCCTGTTGTTTCATTGCTTCAAGACAAATCCCCATTGCAGATAACACATGCGTCTTGTCACCGTTTGTCATATGTTAATCATGTTAGAGCATATAATATATATTAATATTTTATATGCATGATGTGCAAAATTATATGCACAATATCAATACTCAATGTTAATTATATTTAAATATTTTTAAAAAATAATAGTATATATAATCTTATTTTGATTTATCACAAGTTCAAATTTTCACTGTCACCCAATAAAAAAATATCGTCAATGTGTTACTTCAATAATCGTGAGATTTTTCATATCTCCACATCACCCGATATAATTTTAATAAAAAAACAATTATCCACGTGTTATTTTAATTAATCGTACGAAGTTTCACGGGTTAGGCAACCCATCTCTCATGTCTAAGAAATATCTACAAGATGGGAGACCAAATAAAACAGAACGAGTATAGACGTACGGGAATTCCTTCATTCCCGTAAGTGGAAGACATTATCAAGCTAAGCCTTTCATAAGCAAATTATTATACCGTAAACCAATGTCCATGTTACAAGGATACATATTCATTTTTGATATATCACAAATTCATTTTTAGTAAATTAAAAACTTACAATATACAGTACTTTCCAATAAAACAATAAAAATAATCATACAATATATTCAGCAATCCACCTTGTATACTTCATTCAAGGTAAAACAATTGGATAAACATACACAAAGTAGAGTATAAATGATCCTGTGATAGCAAGTAGACAAGAAGGAAAGTGACATCCTTGATGAAAAGAATATAATCAATCCACTATACAAACTTTGATTAGATAAAAGACTGCAGAGAACAATGAACGATACAGCTAAAGCAACAGGAGCAATTATCTTCCTTCTTTATCTTCTTTTTTTTTTTTTTTTGTTTCCTCACGTGGGGAGAATATTAAACAAGTCAAACATACAAAAATGAACATAACTTGAAATGGATCTACAAATTGGCAGCTTAGAGCATAGTGTTGGATCCATTGCGCTTAAATCCAATCCATTCCAAGTAAGATAGGCATCATAAAAGGCCAAGTCCAGTCCATTATCTCACCCCGTTTCATCATTAATCACCTCATCGTCCAACCTGTCAGCGAATAGGGTGGTACTGGGTGATTCCGCGCTTTGGAGGCAACTTCCTCAATATGAAAAGGACAAGGGAAGACGGCAATATCTCCACCAACTGCACCAAACAGTTTCAACGATTTTATTATCCAACAAAACATATAAATAACTAACATTGCTTGCCTTCTTAAACAACAACATTGCCCCCTGTTTTCAGGCTTCAAGGTTTCACACATTTAAAAGAGTGACACTGTACACTCAAACTTAATGCCAAAAAAAGAACCAAATGTACACAACTCACTACACTTAAATGTCATAACACAAAACTCAGTCACATAGGAAATTGCAAAATGCAGAATGCAATAATTTCTCATTTCTAATTCTCATTAAACATTTAAAAAAAAAAGTAATTAAAAGGTCACAGACCAGTAAACTTACCAAGTAATACACTAAATTTAAAATAGGATGCTCTAAAACCTCTAGATCCGCTGCTTCATCAAATGCATCGAAGCACATCTGTGGCAAAGATACAACAGTACAGCTACAATTAGGAATACAAAAATTTCAAGCAATAAACACAATTTTACATTAAATATCAATATATTAGCTAGTCTACTGAACTTTTGAGTTCGAAGAGTAAAATCTCATCATCATATTACAAACACATTAAGAGCTCTCTTTCATTCCAAAGTCAAGAGCTTAGGTATTGTGATTAACAATCACTGGATAAATCAGAGAAGTGACATCAGACAAGAACTAATGAAGTTATAGATACTCTCATGGCAAGACAAACTCAGGATTACTGACAGAAATTTTAATAGTACAGGGACAAATTTATGAAGAGTTTGGCATCCAACAAAGAAAAAACATAAAAATTTAAATGAACTTTCATTTCTTCACTTTTTATCTGCAATTAGCTGTCCTAATTATAGCCCACAACAATTTCCTGCTGCTCCTGCAGCAAGGTTTGCTCAGAAAATATTGGACAATGGCAGGTAACAAATCGGTATTGCATGCACTCTAGTTACTGTAAGATCTCCTATCCACCCCATCAGTAGAATATAAGTAGATTAAGCGCTTTGTATAAAGTAGCTTGAGCGTCATTTTAGTAATTAATATTATCAACCACATTATGCTACACCATAAATAAATAAATAAACTGCTTTAATTACAGTGCACAACAATACCCTCATTTTATACAGTTCATATAAAAACTCTGGGTTTATCAGAATATTAGAAAAGAATAGTTATGCAAATGCATAAATATGGGAGTATAGCGTCCTAATTTAGCCCATATTTAATGTAACATAAACTCACCATTATGCATCTAATGAGGAAGCACGAAAAGCAAATTGTTGTGACATAGCCAACCTGTAGCAGTCAAAATGTAAGGAAGCAATAATAAGGAATCTTGCAATCAAAAAACTTTGAGGTGGGGAATTTATAGTAAGCTGCCATAAGCAAATACATGGCAAGAGCATTAACAAATATGGATTGCATCAGGCTGCTGGTCAGCCATGAAAATGTTAAACTGTTTAGTGGCAAGATCAGAATGCCCAATGACCAAACATCTTAATGACCAAACATCTTAATCTGTAAGCAAATCATCTCAATGACGCATACTGTATGGGGTAATTTTCTATGAAATACCCTAAAAGGCACAACAAAAAGGAGAAGGGACATAATACCTCCTGTAGCTTCTTTTGTCTTCCTTTTGATTCAACAGGAAACCGCTGCAGCATCAGGAAAAGCCTGGAAGAAGGTAAAATTGGTAAGATGAGTTGCATAGGAAGCAAACATGTGGACATGTATGTACGTGAAGATAAATTACACTAGGTGTTGCATGTCTCATACTGAATCATCAGCCTGACAATCATGAATTCTTGCAATCAAGGCTTATAAGATAGTAATTGCTTTCCTTGTGGATACTTTATCTTCACACAACTTTAAGATGCTAGTTGCATTGCATAATCTTTGAAGATTTGGCATGTTACAGAAATAGGAAGTTTTCAGGAAAAGGTGAAGTCAAAAGTTTCTGGAAACAGCTATTGGAAGATAACATCATTCATTTCACAAAGGGAATACCCTTCACTCCCAGAAAATTTTCTTGGAAACAAAAAAAGATTGAAAAAGGTAACTTTCACAAAAGACGAGAACCCAAGGTTAGTAAAAGTAAATTACTGTTTAATTGTATGGACACGTACAAAAGTTCTTTTTTTGGGTGTGTGTGTGGTGAGGGGGGCAGATAAGTTTGGAAATTCAGATCAATGACAGGAAAAAAAAAAAAAAGGACTCTCTACCTTCCACCATAAAGTAAAAAGCCCAGGGCCGCAAATAAGGAAACACCTGCAATTGAGATGTATTAGTGCATTGTAGTATAACTTTACACTAAACAGTTATGTCATAAAGTATCATACAAACCTGCAAAGAACATTTTAGACAATATGACCAAAACTGGCATAGGCTTCCACCATAAAACCAACCACAAAAGTATCTGCAAGACATTGAAAAGAGGAGTTCATCAACCAACATATACCTGCCACGTACCTAGTGGTGAATAAATTAAAAATAAACATATGTATATCAGTATATGCAAATGTGTATTGTTTTCAACCAATAAGCTATTTAAGTCAGATGTTCTCTTATGTTAAATTGTTAACTACCATGTAAGCAAGAAATGAATATAAAAAGCAATAAATATTGCCAAGTTGTTATTAGAAAGCTTTTGGAGAACTGTGCCAATGTATCACCAGTGAAGATTGCCAGGTTTTCATTATAAAGTTCAATTGAGGTATACAATATAGTTCTTTATTAGGAATATATTGGCAATTATGGCTCTCGTTTGAAAAATAAATAAAAAATTATCTTCAGTTTTTTTTTCTATAAAAGACCTGATGATAGAGGGTAAAAGCCTGAACATTCATCTTATCACACCCAGAGTTAGATCCAATCTAGAATACCATTCTGAACGGTTATGCTGTTGCCTAAAAATTACACACTACTTTCCATCTTTAGCATATGGTTATTTGTTTTCCCTTTCCACAATGATTCCTAAATCCATAACTTTCCATTTCTTTCTATATCCCTACAGTATGGTAGGAAAGCAACATCAATATCAAAGGGCATAGGTGTCATTCATGCACTTCATGAAAAAGTGCACTCCTAATTACAAGCAAACCTCAAAAATAAATAAGGTTATCAGTCTAAAATGAATCTTCAATTTCCTGGATGAATTTTCTTTTTACTTTTTTTGGTTGGGGATATGGATGCTGGTATTTGTGTCTACAATCAACAAAAAAAATTCTAAATGTGTAGTGGCAGTACTGAATGATCACCTGGATAGCATAAACAACACCATTAATTGTGAAGAAAGTAGGCCTGAGCCCATCAGTAGATACAGCTCGTGCCTGCAAAGATGAAACAGATCAGAATATCCTCCAGAAAAGAATAATACCCAGAAAGAAGATATGAATATCAAACAAACCTGATAGTATATTTCAGCCCAGAACAACACTAACAATGCATAGGTTGTGAAGAACGCAAGACTTGGCATATCAAGCAAAACATGTTGCATAATCTACCAAAGATGGAAAAGCAAGTTACAAACTGCATGGAAATTCAAATCTTTAGCAACTAATGATTTTGCAAATTGAGTATGTCTAACCTCAGGGTGCAACTTTTGGATGTCCCGACGAAAAGCAAATACCAAAGAACGAACTGCAAAAGTACATTTATACTTGATTCAAACAAAAGTTACATTCAAACTCAGTCAATACAAAAGCCAATGATATGAAAAAATTGAACTAAGACAGCGATGTAGAACCTCTGGCAATACAAGAGTGCAGTCAGTTGCCTGAAAATAGTCAATTGTCAAATGGAATTAACAGTGGAAAAAGGAGATACAAACCTCCATTCACCAAGAAATTAAGAAAATGGAAAACTTTCTGAGTGGTCCAACCATACTCGGGCACTCTCATTTGAATGCGAATTAGTTGTACCTAAAATTGTCAAACTACAAGTATTAGGTGGCATTCAGAGCATCGAAACACACACACACATACACAAAATGTTGAAGAATGTCAATGTTCAACGATGACACAAACAATTTTAGTGGCACATGTACAACAATTAACCACATACTACATTTATTGGTAAACACACACGAACGATTGGCAATGATGAAATGTTCTGTGCATAGCTACAGGATTTACAAAATGATTTCACAACCAAAAGCATACAAGTAAAACAATAAATCCAAAGAAAGATAAATTTTCTTTATAACAATTCAATGAAATAAAAAATAAAATTAATATAATAATGAAAAAACTCCGTATTGTGATTATTAAATTAAGAAATGAAGAATTTCCTTAGAGGCATAAACCGAGAAATCATTACTAGTAATAAATAATAAATAGGCAACAACGTCAATGTTCTCTTGTCAACATCGATTAGGTAACGAATTTCTAGTTCTCTCAGAACCTTAAGCAATCCAAATTGTTTATTAAATTTCAATCGCCCCTTCAGGATTCAATACGATTATCCATTTCGGCAATACGTCAAGCATCCAATTCCACGACAGACATATAAAACCCTAACGAAACTAACCCGATACAATCTGAATATAACAAGCAAAGAAATGCTACGCTACGAGATTAACAATACAACAATTTTTTTTACACAGGAAACGATTACCGAAATGGATTAATTAAGGAATTACATACAAGAGCAACGGCGGCGACGAATCCGTAGAGAATAGCGAGTGCGTGGAAGATACGGTCTTGCCAGAGAGGAGACTCATTGACGTGGTCCCACCAGCTTCTGGCATCTTTGAGGTCGAGCGCTACAACCGCCGACGGGCTCAACGCCATTCCTGCCCGCCCCATCGCCGTCTGCAACCTCCGATCACGATCAGATTTATTTCCTCTTTATTTTTTATTTTCTTCCCCCTTTTTAACTTTTTCGGTCCCTTTAAAACGGCCGGCGAGAAAGCCCGTATTGAATTTTGGTGGTTTTTAAGGCTCGGCGGTTTACTATATAGGGAACTATAATCTCCTGCTCCTCGCACCACCGTAACTGCCTGGATTTTGTGCATTAAACGATGTTGTACGCCGAGATGCAGGGGTAAAACTGTCCTAAAAGTACAGCTGGCATGCGTTGTAGGGACAAGATGCGCGTGCACTGAGGATTAAGCTACACGTGGGCTCAGGATGAGGTGGGGCCCTCTGGGCGGTGAGTCATCCCTGGATTTCAGTTACGTCACGTGAGTAGCTTCCCGTCTCCTCTTTGGATTAAGATTGAACATAAGCAAGAATGTTCGATCAAATTCTTTTCTTCTTGGTGAGTCCAAGTCCATATCACTATTCTATTAAAAAAAAAAAATTGTTTCATATCTATACACAAATATAATATAATTTTCTCTTTTAATCATTGGACAAGTAATTTATTTATAAGTTTATCAAAATTTTTCCAACAATATTTACTTTTGATCATTAGCTTGCATGTTTGGGTATTGATTTTAAAAATACTAGTATTTTCGCCCGTGCGTTGCACGGAATGAATTTGTTATAATATTTTAATAATATTTGGATCGATATACAATTATATAAATTATAACATCGAATATTATTTGGATCTAGTTTTTTGTACAATTATATTATTACAAAAATAAATATGGAAAAATGAAAAATAATTTAACTTTAATTATTACGGAGTATAAAAATAAATTCAACGACCAATATTTAGCTTAATTACTATAATAATTATTAGACAATTATTATTAGTCAATTACACTAAATTAATTATTTTTCGTTAATAGGAATATCAATTCGTATATACAAAAATTATTATTATTATATATATTAAATATGTTTGATTTTTTGCAGTGTTAATGTCACAAGTGTACTAATTAATTTGATCAACGACATCTATAGTTGGTGAGGGAATTGCTCAACCTTCTAGTTAATAAATATTAATTATTATAGAGTACTATTTATTAATATAATTAATAATTAATATAATTAATTAATTAATATTTAATTTATATATTATAATAATATAATTGCCGATTATATTTCTAATGAAATATTAATATATTCATTTTTATTTTTCCTAATATTTTAATTTCCTTTTGAATATATTCATTTCCTTTTTTCCTTTATAAAATGAATTATTGATTGTCATTCATTTTTTCTTCATAATTTTTTCCTAATATTTCATTTGTTGGTTACTAATTCTTTTGTAGGGAAAGCTATGCTATATTTTCAGTGGAATATTAATATATTCATTTCGTTTTTCCTAATATTTCATTTCCTTTTAAATATATTCATTTCATTTTTCCTTCATACAAAGAATTAATATTGATCTCCGTTCCTTTTTTTCCTTCATAATTTTTTCCTAATATTTCATTTGTTGGTTACTAATTTTTTCATATGGAAAGTTGTGTTATATTTCAGTGAAATATTAATATATTCTTTCGTTTTTCCTAATATTTCATTTCTTATAAATATATTTATTTCATTTTCCTTCATAAAAAATTAATATTCATTTCCATTATTTTTTTCCTTCATAATTTTTTCCTAATATTTCATTTGGTGTTACTAATTTGTTTGTAGAGAAAGCTGTGTTATTTTCCAGTGAAATATTAATATGTTCATTTCGTTTTTCTAATATTTCATTTCCTTTTGAATATATTTATTTCATTTTTCCTTCATAAAAAGAATTAATATTATTTTACATTCATTTTTCCTTTATAATTTTTTCCTAATCATTCATTTGGTGGTTACTAATTTTTTTTTAGAGAAAAGTTGTGTTATATTTCCAGTGAAATATTAATATATTCATTTCATTTTTCATAATATTCCATTTTCTTTTTAGTATATTCATTTCCTTTTTCCTTCATCAAAAGAATCAATATTGCTTTCCATCCATTCCCTTTTCTTGATAATAATTGTCAATTAATTGGCCTGATTCCTTGCCAATTAGTAAGAAAATATTAATAACATATTCCCGTGTAATATTTATTTTCTTTTTATTCATAAAAATTTATTATTAATTTCCATATGATTAAAAAGTAATAAAATTATAAAAATATAATTGTTGAATATATTTTCAGTGAAATATTAATAAATTTATTTTTTTTTCATTCTAAATAATTAATATAAATATATTCATTTCCTTTTTCCTTCATATATTCATTTCCATTTCTTTTTCCTTCATAATTTTTTGCTAATATTTCATTTGGTGGTTACTAATTTTTGCATAGGGAAAGCTGTGTTATATTTATAGTGAATTTTATTATTAATCTCCTTTTTCATTTGGCTTGATTTCTTGCTTGTTACATAGTAATCATTAGTAACATAATATTAATAACAGATTCCGTGTGTAATATTTATTTCCTTTTTCATTCATAAAAAGATTTTAATATTCATTTCCATATAATTAATAAGTAATATAATTATAAAATATAATTTCCCATATTATTTTAATGAAATATTAATATATTCATTTTCTTTTTCCTTCATAAATATTAATATGATTAATGTAATTAAATAATTTAATTGTCAAAATAAATTCAAATTTTTTGGTTCAATTTTCAATCAAATATTAATATTAATTTACTTTTTCAAATGGCTTAAATTCCGTGCTGTTTAATTTTTAGTTAATTATTTTTTTAATATTCTTTTTTTGAACTATAATTTCACCGCTGAACATGGTATGAATAAACGAATAAAACAACTACATATTCAAAGTAATGTAAAACCATGAAATGTGAATATTTAAACAAATTACACAAATTTAAAATTTGAAATCTTTAATGCCCAAAAACATAAAATGTCTATGATTTCAACAGGAAAATATTTTATTAATTGCTTCCCAACTTTCACATCTCTTAACAGATCCATTATCCTTTGCATCACATTGCTTATTAGGCTCCAAATATCTGCATTTGTAATTAAAGAATCAAAAGAGACGGAAATATAAGATTTTAAATATAAAAGAATAGTTAAAAAAATCAATTAAAAAAGAATAGTTAATACTTAGAATAAAAGTTGTAGTTATTTGACAAATTAGCTTACCTTTCGACAATTGAAGCTACCAACAATCAACCCTCGCGCTTGTGATTGCAAAATATAAGAACTTGCAATGAATATAACCTAAAAAATCAAAAAAAAAAAAAGGAGATTTAATTTAAATTCAAAATTTGGTAAAAAATTTAACAAAAATAAGGACAGTTTGAGTACTTATTATTTTCGAGTGTAGTCAGTTCAAAGTATTATGATTAAATACTCGTTTGTTTATATAATATGTACTGAAGCTTAAATAAATGAAAGAATGTGGGATTTTCTTCGTGGATCGGTATAAATAGAATAAATTACAATCTTTTTTCAATGTTATAAGTTAAAAGATTCTACTATTTCTTTTGAGATGTTATATGTACACGGTTGAGTTTTGAAAGCATTTCTTCCTAAAGAAAATGAAGCTCAAAAGAAAAGAAAATATGAGCTAGATGAAGCGTGTTATAAGACATTTTGGAATCATGTGATAGTTTAACGCAAAGTTTGCTACCTCATCTAATTTTTTTTATTTTTTTTTTACAATTGTAAACCTCCAATAAAATTAATCATATTTTTTCGAATAATTAATCATATTTAATTCTTCATATGAGTTCCAATATATTGGGAAACTTTATTGGCCTTTAGGGGAGGGCAGACTCATAATTAAAGAATAATTAAATAAGATTAGACATGTGTTTTGTTTATTTTATAGCTTATAACTTATTTTAAGTTATAAATAAGCAATAAATTCTGTTTGATAAATTATATGGAGCTTGAAACAATAATTTACTTTAAAGTAGCGTTTCAGAATAATCTAGTCATTATTAATTACTTTTATTATAACAATTGATTAATCTATATATGTACCTTACAAGCTTCAATTCTTCTTTATTTTATTTTTACAAATTAGAAGTTAGAGGCAGTAAATAGGTCGAGCATGGGGTGGTGGCTGGTGGGAGAGTCCAATGGCCAACTTACTGTTTAACAATTTAAAATATTTAACAAAATAATTGTTTAACTTATTTTTCTCTACAAATTATTAGTACATTATGAATATTTTATAATGTTTGAAAAATAATTTCATATAATTTCTTAAATAAATAAACCTAATAGTTAATATGTTAATAAACAATAAGTCAATAATTGTACTGACCTTCTTGTTTATTATAAATCAATGAACTTATAAAATTAATAATTTAATAAAATAATTATTTTAAAAAGTCAATGTGGGTCAATACGGTGACATATTATGTGCTAATACGGTGACGGTGATTCATCTACATATTATGTGCAGATTGATTCATCTACATATTATGTGCTAATACGGTGACACAAGTTTACTATGTGGGTCAAATTAAGCCAGACCGATTCGATATAATACCAACCTACTATCATAACATTCTAGATTACCCTAATTTGTATCATACTCCTATTTGTCATTCTTATTCATTAATTTTTTAAAATTTTTTATTTTTATCAATGTGAAGCATTCATGTGGCAAAAACTTAAAAACTATGTCTTACTGTTAAAATTGGATTTTAAGTATTTAAAAACAAAAAATTACTCGTGTTTAATTTGGAAGCATACAGAGCGTCCATTAAGAGGTTTAATTTAAAGTGATTGCCAACTTGAAACCACCTACATCTAGAAATGAAGACAATTGACTATCCAATGAAATTGATTGAAGTTGGAAGTATGTTGATCATTTGATTGCATCACTCGATAACAATAATAATATCATAATATGCAAGCTTAATTCACATGGTTGCAGACTCTTTTAAGTTTTAATAATGAAGATTCACCTTTTATTCTAATGATGATGAGGTGTTATGCTTTTGAATACTTCAATCAAATTCAAAAAATATTTGATGTAAAAGGTTAGATCCAAATTTACCTACAATCTTATAATTTAGTAATATAGATCATATATGACACTCTTTATAATAAATGTCGATATAGATATGTTTTATATTAAGAAGAAGAAGAAGAAAGGTATATAAGATCCAAATTTGATAAACAAATTCAATAAATTTACACATCATATATAAAAAAAAAAAAAAAAATTTGAGAAATTTTCACTTTTAGTACGTAATTGACTATTATGAAATTGTCACATTTAATTATACTCTTTTAATTATGTTGCATTACATCATTAACTTTCATTTTTTTTGCCACAATTAATCATTTTAAATGAAGAACTATTCATGACAAACAAATAAAAGTCAAAGATATAATGTGGCAAAAATAAAATAATATTACTAAATGTGACAATGTCGATCCCAATAATAGATGACTAAAAGTGAAATTTGTTATAAGAAAATTCTAAAATGAGATCAACACAAGTGCTTTTTACATTTGATATAACCCAAAGTGAAAGATCGAAAAGATTTTGAATTTGTACTGACCACTGTGGAGACAAATATGTTCCAACGCAAACTTAAAATATTTTCCAGATTTTTTAAATTTGTACTTAGCACAAGAGATGTAGATGCCAATTAATATAGTCCATATATATAATTCATTCATTTCTCTTACCATATAATTGCATTAAAGACAAGATGACTATTGACATTGTTCCCAAAAAGATGACTATTGACATGGCAACTAAGGACGATGACCTTCAATTTCAATTTTATATTTTATTTATTTATTGCAAAATTTAATAGTTAATCATAAAATTTGTATTCTTTATTTTTGAAATGCTTACTTGGATAAACTCATAAAAGTGAGGATGATTACATGACATGATAGCATTAAAACTAAATATAACTACCAAAGCAATATTTTGTAAGCAGGTTAGGGTAACTTTTTAAATTTTAAAAGTGTTAATTGCATTTTTTTTTAAAAAAAAAAAAAACCCTTCATTTCATTGTTTTTTTAAATAATGATTTAACTATTGTTTTCAAAAGACTTTGATAGACTATTTGTCTTTTATTTCATATACTAGTATTTTATGCGCAAAAACATATGCTCAATATTTATATTTTTTAAAACAACTAACAAACCCTTGAGCATCCTTATCAATGGAGTTTTTTTTTTTTTTTTTGGGTGATTTTTGTAAGTGTGATTAGGAAAGAGAAAATGGGAGGAAAGGAAAAAAATACAAATATGATTTATTAAATTTTTTTTTTTTAAATAGCTTTTTCAGGCGCGCCCGACCAGACACCTTTCGCGCACATCAGAGCTCTGACTTTGTTTTGGATACTGTTTCAAAAACTTTATTTTTATAGGTGATACTTTGCTCTTCTCTCTACCCTTTCTCATAAGTCCAATAAATAGTATAAGTGAGTCTCATATCTTTAAAGAAGAAGATTTAAAAAAAAAAAAAAAAAAAAAAAAAAAAAAAAAGAGGTTGTCACTGGTTGCCCGTAAAATGAACAAGGCAGCCATGCATATTTAAATATGGACAAATAAAGGCAACCAGCCTTAGTCAGCTTTCACCTTGAACAACGAATGTGGTCATTACTGCCTTCATTTGTCCATATTTGGACCTAAATCTTGACAATCATGGCTGTCTTATTTATTTGATATATAACCCATAGACTATGGATTAATAAAAATAGTCGGCGGTTAGTGTCTATTTGAATAAAACCAAACCAAAATAAAAATGATATATTTATGACTCACATGAGTAAAGATGTTAAAACGGGTCTAATTCGGTGCACCCGTTTTTATTGTGCACTGGAATGGAATTATTCATACATGATCAAAATGGCCCGATTCGTGTAACATGCGGGTTACACAGGCCAACTCGTATAACCCACCGCCCACACCCCAAGTTTATCCAATAGGTTAAATGGTTTAGTATTTAAAAATATTATCTATACAATGATTTAAACCCTTAACCTTTCAATTAATATATTCTTAGCAAGACTAATTATGCTAATGATACTTGTTAGACTTGTTTTGTATAATTATACTAGTTATAATGTGCGCATTGCGCGATTAAATTAATGTCTAATACAAAAATTAAATTAAGTAAATACTGTATAATTTTTAAATATCAAAGTTAATTATATATAAATAAAAATGATTATTTTCAATATGATTATTCCATATAAGATCATTTATACTTTTCCAAATAGCCCATAGTAATGCCATAGTGTTTCTGATTTGACTTTTGTTATTAGTGCTACAAACTTGGGAGAGCCAGCTTCAAAATTTGTACCCACATCATGGGGGAGCCAATCATTCATGGAATTTCATACTGATTTCACTGTCTAACATTGAAAAAATAAGTGAGATCTCGACTCATCTCCTTAACTAGAGATGTTCTGATCGGAAGAATGTTACTAGCACATCGCCACAAGACGTTTCAAATCTTTGGGGGAATTTTCAACCTCTAGAGTTGGTTTCAAGCTTGAAAATTACATCTATCTGGTTGAGCAGCTTCACCAACTAGTTTTTTGTATCTAATTTTGACCGAGTAGATGCCCTTCAAATCATTTCTCCAAAACCACTAGTCAGTAAAGTTCACCGAGACAGGAATCTGAAAGATAAGGTTAGCGTCTTACGAATTGAATTGAGCTTTGATAAGTTGATAATTTCAATCTTCAGTAGCGTTATTGATGAGGTTAGCAACCGCAGCTCAAACCGCTGAGTTACTAAACAGTTTATTTGGCCTTTTGACCTTGGTCAAAACAATGTCAAAATGCTAAAATGACGGATCCACCAATAACCAACAAGCCCTAACTTGGTTGGAGTTGTCACACAAATATTTATTAAATAATAAGTGAATTGATGAGCTGGTGATTCGTGATTTACCTCCTTATGTGATTCTTGGGTAAAGATTATGAGGGTTTTCGGGTTTTGTAAGAAAAAACAAAAAATATAAAGGATAAAAGTCAAATAGACCATCCAACTATATATCAAAGTACAATTAGATCCTTGAACGAAAAAAAATTTTCAATTAAACCCTTAAACTTGTTAAATATATTTGTGCAATTAAGCTATTTGACCTATAATATCGAGTAAATTGTCATTTTGGTCCACTAACTATAGGGCTCCTGTTAATTGCGGTCCACGACTTTCAAAAGTGTTAATTGAATACCTTGACTATTCAATTTTTTTCAATTTTGGTCACTTCGGTCAAATTGGCGGTCAAATTTCTCCTAATCGGGTCTGGTTTTGGTTAAATCATACACAATTAAAAAGACGAATTTTCCCCTGAGATTAAGCATTAATTGGGTAGTTAAGTTTTTCCTGCGAAATTTGACCGCCTATTTGGCCGAAGTGACCAAAATTGATAAAAATTGAATAGTCAAGGTATACAATTAACACTTTTGAAAGTCGTGGACCGCAATTAACAGGAGCCTTATAGTCAGTGGACCAAAGTGACAATTTACCCTATAATATCATGTTACTCCTAAGTCACATGCTATTTAAAATGCCACTTAGATTAGCATTTCTTTAAAAATTATATTTTTATAAATATTACAAGCAATATATATATATATATATATATATATATATATATATATATATATATATATATAGGGTCATGTTCAGGTGTGGCCGTGCCCTTACGTGCGGCCGTGCGGTTTACACCACTCAATGTTAAGAAATGCACCACTCAATATTACGAAATGCGCCACTCAATGTTATTGAGTGGTGTATTTCATATTTAAGAAATACACCACTCAATGTATTGAGTGGTGTATTTCGTAACATTGAGTGGTGCATTTCTTAACATTGAGTGGTGTAAACCGCACGGCTGCACGTAAGGACGCGGCCACATTTGAATAAAAATATATATATATATTACAAAATGTCAATCTTCCACGGCAACCATGGACGAAGGACCTTGGCAGACTTCTCCATCTTGGACAGAGAAGCCCGCCATGGCAGCCAAACAACCTGGCAGTCGTCCATGGCAGCCCGGCAGCTTAACTGCCATGGACGAAGAAACTTGATGTCATCAAACCGCATCAAAAAGTTTTTATTTAATTAGTTTTAAAAAAATAATTTTTTTATAAAAATTTTTGAATAGAATTCCACATAAGATGCCATATAAGCAAAATTGATAGATGATCTTTTGGTAATTTGTTAAATAGGTTAATCGTATAAATTTAACAAATTAACGGGATGTTTGGTTCACGGAATAGGTAGGGAATGGCATAGCATTCCCAGTAATAGCCTATTCCGTTGTTTGGTAAACACTTGTATTCCCAGGAACATTATTCCTGGGAATGAGCTATTACCCTTGCAAGGGTAATAGCTATTACCAGCACCCCCCTGGTATTAGCCTATTACTGATCTATCAGGAATAGGTATTTTATTTTATTTCCATTTTTACCCTTTTTTAAACATTAATTTTTTACGCTCATTTTTCTCTCTATCATCATACCCATCTTACTTCCGCCATTGCAAATTGAAATTTCTTCAAAGTATTCTTCTAAACTTTTTTTTTTTTTTTTTACAATAATTTATTTATATATATATTTTTTTAAAAAAATAATTTATTTATATATATAAATATATATATAAAAACTCCAGTACATAATACAGTACTATATTTTTGAAATTATTTTCTAAATTTGTTACCTCCTCCATGCTTCGTAGTCATGAATACGGGCTTGGTGACCTGGTAGAGATCGGCGAGGGATCGGAACTTCCGTTTCCTAGGCGGGCACGCCGCCAGGGCGGCTTCTTCTAGATTATTCTCCTCATTCATGGAGGCGGAAGACACGGCGTCAGTCACGCTTTCCTCGTCGCCGGCGGCGTTGTTGCAATACCTTCCGCTATCCGAATCGCCGCTTAGCTGAATCAACTGCAAAGCCGCGTCCATCTCCGGCTCCGTAGCAGAATTCGAAATGGATTAACCTTATGATACCAGAATTAGGTTGTTGTGATGAACAAAGACACTATAACGAGGGGGCGAGAGCTTCAAAGCCTGAGATTGTGTGTGTGAGAAAAAGTATTCTAATTCCCCGTGAAGATTCGATGACTGTGGCAACGACCTAGTTTATATAGGTTTGTTATAATAATAATAATAATAATAATAATAATAATTTATAATAAAAAAATTCATATGGAGTAATAATTTATAATAATAATTATAATAATTATTATAATTAATAATAGTAATAATTTATAATAAAAAAATAATAATCATTTATAATAATAATAATAATAATAATAATAATAATAACAATTTTGTACAAGGGCATTTATGTCTTTTAAATATATATTCCATTTATATTCCTTCCGCGAACCAAACGATGGAATACAATTCCCAAGTCTATTCCTTCCGCGAACCAAACACTGGAATACAATTCATATTCTATTACTTACCTATTCCATTCCTTATGGAATCGTATTCCTATTCCCTTAAAATTCATTCCGTGAACCAAACGTGCTGTAAGAGTGTAATTGAAAATTTTCTTAGTTCAAATTAAATATCTAATTGAACTTTGATATGAGTGTCTATTTGATCCTTATTCCAAAATATAATTATTCTCAAAAGGTTGAATCCTCACATACTGTTGTTGGTGAGACTCAATCACTGATCATTTTTTATAAACTTCACTCAAGTAATCGAACCTCCAACCTCTCGAGGATAGGTAGAGCACTTTTACCACCTGGGCTGTCAGTATTCCAAAATATAGTTACACTAATGGAATGGAGGCTGCCACAATAGTTGTTTAGAATTGGAAGAGTCAATTGCTAACACTGCACATGAAGAGTGGAGTGGTCCGGTGGGGCAGTCTTCACTGTCCCCTCCCTATTTCCCTCTGCAAACTAAACTGCCACTCTCTACTCCATCTTTTGTCCATTCGCTTCTTCTTCTCTCTCTCTCTCAACACTGGAGCTCAGATTCCGCCATTGCCGCCACTAAATGGAGTGTTACGAAAGAATAGAAAAGCCCAACACTTGCACTAGTCATCTACAGGTGAGCCACCCATTATCCCCTCCCATTTCTCCTCGCTTCAATTCATTGTTCCTCCTCCTGCTTTTCCCACTTCCCAATGGGCTTTTCACATCCCAATGCAAGGAACAATAATGGGAATTTCGCCTTTTGCTTTTCTGTCAATTCGAGAATTTTTTTTTTTTTTCTGTTGTGGAAAAGTTGCAGTTTTGGGCTGAAGGATTGCTGTCATTAGTGATTAGTTTTTTTCTTCTTATATATTTTCATATATATATTTGTACAGTTGTCCCCGAAGAAACTGCGGAGTATGCTCCTTGGGACTCAGAAAAGGAGGAAACCTCAAGCGGAAGAGGAAGAGGAAGAAGAAGAAGAAGACGATGACCCGGAGCTTGGTGTATCTTTGAGATCCGAATCTGAGATCCATGAATCTGGTTTGTTTTTTCTTCTCTTCTCTTGCATTCTTGTATTCTACATAGGGGAAGTTTTTATTTTTATTTTTTTGTATTTTTTTTATTTAAAAAAAATGTGTTTTTATCTTGTTTTGCATACTTCTATCTAATCTTTTTTGCTATAATTTAGGGTAAATGTCTATAAATAAATAAATTGTGAATCTGCAATGACTTTATCCAATCTTGCAGGTTCACTTTCTGACCTTAAAAAAAAAGTGAACAAAATAAGAGACAAATCTTTGTAATTAGTGGCTTTTGAAATTTGAAAAGGTTTTAAATTGTAAAAAGGGGAAAGAGATCATTCTGCTTTTCCCTCATTTAAGTAGAATATGCTTTATAAATCCAAAAAAAGTTATGTTCTTTAGGCAATTTCATCCAGGATTCTGACAATCTGCCATCTTCTATTTGAAAATCAAAACAGACTAGGAAAGGGATCTCTGTCTTGACAGAATAGTAATCTTCTTTCCAAATTGCCCTTAACTTCTCTTTGAAGGAGTTTAAGGAGTAGTGAGTAGGTTTATGTTTCCTGTATTGCTCTGAATATTTTTTCAATTCAGCTATTAAATATTAATGCAGTATTAGTTAAACGTGTTATTGGATTGGTGTATCAGAGGCTGGTTCGGAGAATTGCAAAGATGTGGCTGTTGTAAGTGTGCTACATGGGAGTTCTAGGGATTGGGAATTTGGTTCATCAGTTGCCTCGGAAATGGTTAAGGATAGATTAAAGGACCAATCGCTGGTCAATTCGAGGTTTAGGTCTCAAGATCTGAATTGTGATGGTGGACTTGATGGAATGGTCACAACATCGTCGCCTTTTGAGTTTCAGAAGGCAGAGCGGGCGCAGAGAGTTCCTGTTGCACCTTTTTCGAAACCTGCCCCGTCCAAATGGGATGATGCACAGAAGTGGATAGCAAGCCCGACATCCAACCGACCGAGATCTCAAGGCGGGCAAGGGGTGGGACCACGCAAGACTAGTCATTATGGACATGGCAACCTGCAGGTGTCCACAAAACATGTGTCTGAGGTCTCTGATCGGCGAGTGGTTCACTCTGAGGAGCCTGCCGATACAAAATTGGTTGATTCAAGCCACGCTAAGGACAATGCAGTACAAAAGTATTTGAGTTGGGAGTCTGAATCACACCCAGTTGCTGAATCTTATGGAAAGGCGACGCTCATGATTGAAAACTGTACTGAAGAATCAGCAAGTAAGATTAAAATCAACCCTATGGCAGGGATCTCCTTTTATTTACTGGCATTTTAGCAATACAAATTTTGATATCATGGTTGCATTTTTTGCAGTCAATTTGAGCCGCCATGACTCGTGTGTTTCTATCCATAGTGCAACAGCATTTGTCCCACTACCTTCAACCGCTAGGTCTGTCTCTATGAGAGATATGGGCACTGAAATGACTCCAATTGCAAGCCAAGAGCCTTCCAGGACAGGAACGCCTGTGAGAGCCACAACTCCGACTCGAAGTCCAACTTCCTCTCGGCCATCAACTCCTGGAGCAGCTCCAAGCTCCTCTCTCATCAACCATCCAAGTGATCTTCTGGATCCTCAGAGAAAGGAGTTGTTTGAGAAGGAATTACAGATGAAAACTCGGAGGGAAATCATGGCTCTAGGAACTAAACTTGGTAAGATGAATATTGCCGCCTGGGCTAGCAATGAGGATGATGATAAAAATGACCCCACTTTGCAAAATGCTGTTGGGGCTGAACAATCCTCAAGTGTCGTCAATACTCGAGCAGCAGCTTGGGAGGAGGCAGAGAATGCCAAATACATGGCCAGGTTAATTTCTTTTGTTACATTTTCCGTTTTTTTTTTTTTTTTTGGGTGCTTCCCTGAAGATCTTGTTTGTGTAATTATTTAAACTGTTGCCAATTCCTGTGAGAGGCTAGCTAGCTTGTGAATCATCAAAATTTTGAGTGCTCTAGTTGAGTTCTCATAATTCCAGTTGCTATTGTTCATGATCATGTGCCTGAGTGTTTTCTATGCATATAGGTTTCATGCTGTGGTATAATCCATCATAGCTTAGTTGACTAGTATAAAAATGTCTACTGGGTCATAAATGTTTTAGAAAATAAAAATAGCAACTAACTGTATTCCTTTGAAAAAAATATAAAAAGCTAAATATGATCTAATCCTCAGATTCCAGAGAGAAGAAATCAAGATACAAGCATGGGAAAATCATCAGATAGCTAAGGCAGAGGCTGAGATAAGGAAAACTGAGGTAATTTGTTCTATACATTGTTTTCCACTTTACTTGTCAATTAAAAATATAAAGTATTTTTTTTTTTTAGTTTTTTGCTTAATAGAAATATGCAATAAAAGTTCATGGGAATAGTGGTACCTCGGACTTGTTTGTAGACACTGCAGCCACACAGTTGCTCTCGTAAATTGGCCTTTCTGGCTTTCTGTATGAGAAATAAAGAGTATCTGCATTCATATTTCTGTCAGTGAAGAAGGATGTTCCAAAAGCAACGGCTGGAAAAGCTCCAAAATTGGACCATCTTTCATAGTTTCACTGAAATAGCTAGAAAGTGGAGAAAGAAAAGTGGGAGAGGAAAAGACATTAAGAAACAGATAAAGAAAGTAGCTTAATAGAAAATGGGAAAAGGGTCAAATAGGCAACCGAGCATACATAGGGATGACCACGGTTCGGTTCGAACCGGACGGTTCGAACCGAACCGTGCACTGTTGGAACCGAACCGGAACCGGAACCGTCCGTACGGTTCCAGTTCCGGTTAAGAACCGGAACCCATATAAGGTTCCGGTTCCGGTTCCATGATTTTTGGAACCGGAACCGCCGGTTCCGAACCGGAACCGGACGGTTCCGGTTTGGAACCGTACATATACAATATTATATCATATATTATATACTAAATAACATATATATTATATTATATAATATATACTAAATAACATATATTATATTATATATATTATATATTATACATACTAAATAACATATATATTATATATACTAAATCACATGTATTATATTATAATATAATATATATTATATTATATAGTATGTTATATTTTATAACATACTGACAGCGCATCAGCGCAAATTGACACAGAAATGCAATGCAATGCATTTTGCATTGTTGCTTTATTCATTCTGCGCTGATGCGCTAAAAGAAAAAAAAAAAAACTACGAAGTCCGGTTCTAACCGGCGGTTCCAACCGGAACCGCCGGTTCCGGAACCGGACTGGAACCGTCTAGATAAGGTTCCGGTTCCGGTTCCGGCTATCTTGGAACCGCGAACCGGCGGTTCCAAACCGGAACCGGACCGGAACCGAACCGTGGGCACCTCTAGCCATACACACATGCAATTCATCTGATATGAAGCTTCTTCATCTCATAATTAAGACGAAGGAGCCATCTCAGAACAAGATGAAGATGCTTCATCTTCTTTATCTCCAGTGGTTACTGCCTTACTGGTGACATGTTGGTGGTGTTGGTTGGAAAGTGTTTTTTTTTCCTGCTTGAGTTGCAGCTTTTGTTTACCGGAAAACTAATGTCCAAGAGAAAGAAACCAATTGAGTTGTAGAAGATTAGCAATCACATGCTTCATAAGGTCGGGTCAGCTCATAAGAAAAAATTTTATTTGGATTTTTTAAGGTTGGTAGAACCGCAGTCCACAATAGAATTTTTTTCTTCGTAATGATCCATGTAAGAAACTTGATGGATTTGCCTAATTTTAGCTTGTTCTCGGAGTTGGCTGCACTTTTTTAAGGTTCAGTGACCCAATTTGCATTTTTGCATCTAGTTTAGTGGCCGATTTTACCCTTTATCCTATAAAATGTGAAGGATAAAAGATCAAAGGGAGAGTGCAAAATGTAAATTGACCTCAATTCTGTGATTCTATTAATGGTAGTGGAACCAAAAAATTCTAATTAGAATTATTTCTATCATGCAACAAAATCATAATAATGTTGTTCTAGAGTTGAAGTAATGTTGAATTTCAAGTTCTAAAGTTGCTAGATGGTGGAATTCGAATCATATTCAACGTGAAATGTTGTTTCCGTTTAAAAAAGTATAGTTGTTTATAGTTTTTGACATTCGTCTTAACTTGAAGTTCAACCGAAATCTTTCATTTAACGGCATACTTGTTTTGAATTGTCCTATCTGCAACAAATATTTGATCATATGCCATATCTGAAATGACTTTCGAAGTTTCTATCAGCCATGACCTGTCACTGCTTCTTGAAAGATGTTGAAATATGTTACATAAATGTTTTGCCAATGAAAACGTTTTTCAGGTGAAGGTGGAACGGATGAGGGCGAGAGCCCAAGATGAGTTAATGAACAAGCTAGCATCGGTGAGGCACAAAGCTGAAGAGAAGCGAGCTGCAGCTGAGGCTAGGAGGAATGATCATGCTTCAAAATCGGAGAAGCAAGCAGAACATATACGACGAACAGGACGTGTGCCATCCTCATGTTGCTGCTTCCATTGGTGATTTTATGTAGTTTCTGCTCAAATTACCCCCAATTACTTAACATGGTTGGAACAAAAATGGTAATCTATACATGCATTGCATTATAGTGAGAGGTATTCCTGTAATATTGTTCAGTATATTGCTCTCTTCTATCTCTGTACATCTTTTGGTTCAGTTGATCCAATTATTTGAAATTAAGACTTTCAACATTTTCTCTTCCTAAAACTGTCTTTTTTGGTGGGACAACTTAAGACCAAGTTAGTCAGGCTATTGGCTTGGTATTTACAAGTTCAACTTCTAATAGGAGCATCCTATTTACAAGACAAGTTCAACTCAGACTATTGGCTTGGTATTTACAAGTTTAACTTCCAATAGGAGCGTCCTATTTACAAGACAAGTTCAACTCCCAACAAGAACGCCCTATTAATTTCTTGATTTGAGCTGTTTGAACCTCGATCAGCTATGGACAACATAGGAGCGCCCTATTAACTTTCTTAATTTGAACTCATAAGTTAAACGCCCTATTAATTTCTTGATTTGAGCTGTTTGAACCTCGATCAGCTATGGACAACATAGGAGCGCCCTATTAACTTTCTTAATTTGAACTGATCAGTTATGTATTGATCAGTTATAGACAACATAGGCTGCTGGTTTATCCCTTAATTCCATTGGTTTTTCTTTCATTGTGTAAATAGGTGTAATTGTAAGTTATCTATCCATCTTTTCTTTCATTGTGTAAATAGGTGTAATTGTAAGTTATCTATCCATCTTTAACCAAAACATTGTGATTTTGCAATCCAAACATTGTAATTCATCCATCCATCCATCCATCCATCTTCAACCAAACATTTTGACTTTACAATAGAGCATACAAACTAGTGTTAACAAATACCTCAGAATCTAAAGACCAAAGCAAAGTTGCTCAAAGGAGTGTTAAAAAGAGATGACTATAAAAGATCAAATTATTATTAGACAAATCTAATGTTACGGCCATGACCCTTTGGGCAATGCTAAATGATAAAAAAGCAAGAGCCATCCATGGATGAGGAAATGACCCCATCCCATCGAGAAAAACAATTTCTAATAGTACAAAGAGTAACAAAAAAAAAATGTAAAATAAGAATGATTCCTCTACTTCTAATGACAAAATCAGTAGAGAGCCTGTTGAATTGCTCATCTGGTGCCAAGCTAACAGGGGCTCATGAAGGCTACAGGAAACCAAGAGCGGCGGTAATTGAAGAATAACATATCTATTTTACGAGAACACGACAGCCATCTTCTTTGCAAAATCGTCAGCATCATCGTCGTCTTCCAGGTATTCCTCATCAGGGTCTCCATTCTCAGCTTCGTCTAAATTAACATCTTCCCCATCAACCTGCTCGTAATTGTAGTCCCCATCCTGTTGATCGTAGCCTTCACCATCTTGATAGTCTGCCCCTTCATCAGCTAGCATTCCATCTTCGACTTCAAGATCCTCTGCTGATTTATTTTCGAGTGCACCAGTGTTGTTGCCTGATGGAGGCTGAAAGTCTTCCTTCTGAGCTCCATGGTCAGCTTCATTCTTGTGTGAGTAAGGTTCCGTGGTTGTGGTTCTTTCCTGTTGGTTATAGTCTTCATTCTCACCAGCTCTTCTTTTCCGCTTTAAAATCTCTTCTAAAGGCTTCGGCCCTTCAAATGACAGATCCCCTCCAGATTGCAGCTGGTCATCATACTTTTGGTGCTTTCTTTTCCCTAGGGACTGTGGCCCATTGCCTTCAATGCCACCCTTCTTTCCTTTCAGTTCTGCTAGACTTTTTGGCCCGGCAAAATTTATATTAGTCTCACTTAACATATCCCCTCTTAATGGTGGGCCTCTGATATTTCTCCCAGCATAATTAAGATCCTCTTGCACTCTTCCCTTTATTCTGTCTTGAAGCCTTCCCTGGTGAGATGGAACTTGTGGCCTTCCGTGAGAGAATCTGCCACGGTCTCTGCCCCTGTCACTTTCTCTATCTGAGCGAATCTCAGCAACATCAGTTGGTGAAGATGATCTGCCAGGAATCTTTATCCGTCCCCGAAGGCGATTGCTAAGGGAACTCTCATGTGAAGACAGATTGTTAGACTCTCTCCGCGAACTCCGGTAGCTCTGTTCCTCAACATGTTTTTCACGGGTTTGTTCATGGCTAATGACTGATCGTAAACCATTAACCCTCCGATGCTTTGACAACCTATGTCTTAAATCTGACTCGCTAAACTGATCTGAGCTGTCGGCATTACCATACCTCCTTTCAGGATGTGATGATCTCCCTGATTTCCTCTCGGATGAAGCTCCACGCTGCTCCCAACCATAGTGGGCATAAGAGTCATAACCATGTGCATCCCGATACATGTCTTGGTCAATATCTCCAATCGAGTAATCAGCAGCGGGGTCAATATCATATTCACTCCTCTCATGGTCCCCTGCTCCTCCATATTGATCTTCGACAGGATAATAATCAGAATCTCTAAGCTCATCATCCACAAGAACATCAAAGCCAGGAGAGGCCTCTCTTGAGATCTCGTCATCCTTATTATGCATGCTGGGGTCATCAAACCCATGTTGATGCTGCATTTGGCTTGACCTACCAACAGGATTTCCATTCGGAGGAACACTAATTGGCTTATACTTGAGAGGCTCATTATCGATTACGGAAATTGGTGCCATGTTTTTGTCAACAAGAAAGTGATTCTTTACTAGTGCAGGTCCCTCTTTGGCTACTGGTTTCGCCACCGGAGGTAGCTCTCCCGCCTTCAGAACATTATTTTGTGGGGTATTCTTCTCCTGTGTGCACTTTTCAAGCCCACCAAAAGTCTTCTTCGAAGAAACCTCAGTGGTGGGAAGAACACCTTGCTTCTGTGGAGGGGCTTTGTTAATCAGAGTGTTGGGTCCATGCAAGAAAGGACACCTGTCCCCTTTCAAGCAAATCCCTTTCTGGAAGAAGATGCAAGGTACTCCCTGCTTATTAGCAAAATAGGGAACCTGAGCCGCAGGGGCCGCAGCCTGCACAGGAGGCATGAACGGTGCCTGCACAGGAGGCATGAATGGCTCCACCGGATTTGGGGCTTGGTTGCCTAGTAATCCATCAAGAGGCTGTATAAAAAAGAAAAATTTAACGCCTCATAACGAGAAAACATAACATATAAATGTAAAGAGTTTATCTGTAGTAGAATTGGTAAGAGAACTCACAGGGTGCCGGAATGCACACTTCGGATTTAAGCAATTCCCATTCAACCAATACCAGCAATCTCTCGGGTTAAGCCGAGCATTATCACTATGGCGATACTCACATTCACTTCCCTATTAATGGACAAAAAAGCATAGGCATCATTAATAACAACCTAGGTATTTATACAAGAAGATTGACAAGATTTGCACTTCACACGTTCTAATTCATCAGATTCATCATGACAAATGGAAGATTATATAAAAATTGGATCCAAATTGTACATGTTAAACTATTACTGTACATTTATTCATTGAATTAATACATAGTAATTAGGAGCATAGCAATTCTATAGATCAGTTATCAAATAACAAAATCAGCTATAAAAATAAAAGCATACAAAATCACAAAACTTTAAAAAAAAAAACAATTTTTATCAGCCACTCCACAGATCTAGTACTCAAATCTGCATGCAACCCTCAAATCAGATAAAGAAGACACCGAAATACGTATATACTCACATAAATATACATACACAGGCATACAGTATATGATATACTTTGTAATAATACTTGACAGATGACAAAATCAATTTTAAAAAAAAAGGAAATGAAAAAAACATAAGAAACTTTATAATAAAAGCGGAGGAGCTGGACCTTCTTGCACGTTAGAGGAGAGGCGAGGAAGTAAACGCAATCTGTGTTTTTCTTGATAGCTTCTTCCTCAGCTGACGTCATCGGCGGCGGCGCGGCTGCGGCTGCTGCTGCTCCAGCTGGCGGAGGCGGTGCTTGCGGATTCGGCCGGTGAGAACCATCCATGGCGTTGGGTTTCTGAGGAAAACCCTAGGAGATCTTTCACAGACTGCGGCCGGATCTAGGGTTCCAGAACTCCGCCTGATATACGTGTATGTAAATGCGCGTCAGTGACACATCTGAATCAGTATAGCTGATCCGGCTTGCAATTCGAACCCCGGGGGTTTGATGGCCGGAAAAAGTCGCCGAGAATTAGATGGTTTTATAGAGAGAGAAACAGAGAGAGAGAGGAATGAGGCTCTGGAAAGAGGAGTCAGATGTGGTGACGGGAGCCTTTAAAGTTTGAGCTTTAGAGAAATTTTCCTTTTTGCAATTTACTCCTCTTTTACTTTCCGTTTAATTCATTTCCCTCCCCTCTAATTTACTGTAATTACATAGTTTCCCCATAATTTTTATCCTTGTCCCATTATATTTCATTATTTTTTAAATGCTTTTTCAAATCTATATAACTCATAATAGCCTGTTTAGTTTACATGACAATACTTTTTTAAGAGGATTTTTTCTTCAACGTCTTGCGAGGTGTTTCGAGTATAATGATTTTGTCATATTTAGTCTTAAATTTTTAAATTAATTACTCATGATCGTTCGACTTTTACATTGTTAGAATATGTCGCTCAAGTTAACCATACATAGCCCTTCAACTTTCAAAATTTAACCAGTCGTGATTCTCCTGAAAAAATCATGAATGGTTACAATTTGATAGTTGAAAGACCATAGGTGGTTAACTTAGACAATGGATGATAACAATTTGAAAGTCGTAGGACTTCGAGTAGTCAATTTAAAAATTTAAGACTAAACATAACAAAATCATTATACTCGGAGGACCCTATATGATATATGCTTTAGTTATATATGTGGAAGTACAGTGGAAGACAACTTATATTCCGGTTGGTGCTATTTCCTTGATCATTAACTGTACTTCACAAACATATTTGCACACCTCTCCAATAGCACAATTGGGTTTTGACCAAGTATCAACTAACATAATCTAAGCATTGATGCTTGATAAATGCAAACTATATACTTTATTTTATTTATTTTGGATCAATAAATATTAGTAGAAGTATACTTTTTATATTCTTTTGCGTTTTATATTTGTAGCTATGACAACAACAAGAATAGTAAAATAAGGAAGCTTAACTATTTTAATCCATTATCTGTGAATATTCAATGAGGTCATTTTTTTTTTAAACTCCAACCAAAGTAGTATTAGCTAGTTTAAACAATAAAAAATATTGTCTTAATTGATTGCTAGCCCATTTGTCCTATTCTTTGTCGTAGTAGCCTAGTAGTGAAACAACACAGTCATTAATCCAATTAGCATATTACAACAAAGGAACTCATCCCTTTAACGTTGTACTAATTAAATAATTTGTCAATTAGGTTACATTTTATTTTTGATTTTTTATTTTTAGTTTCATTAGTTGTGTTAAAACTAGTCAATTTTAGATTTTTAGTGTAAATTATTAGTCCCAATTCAAATTTTTTTTATTACTGTCGAGATTTAAGCTCAACGAGTCAATATCGCCATCACTAAGATCCGAACGCATGACCTCCTAGTTGGGAGAGTCACTTCATATCACTTGACCACAAGGTGTTTGACATGATAATAAAAGATCATATCTATAGCATTTTTGAAAATTATCTTTTTGACCGATAATGAGTCAGGACCCTTTTGAGCTATAGGAGGTAAAGTGTTGGTCAATTTGATCTATGAGTGTCTACTTTTCTTAAAAGGTTTTAAATCTTGTGAAGTTTATTCATGTAACTTATTCTTGAACTTTTGAGTTTATAATATTTATTCATGAAGTTTATTCACTAACCGAAAGTGAAGGAGCTCAATGAGTGGTCATACCCGAATGAGCTCAAAAAGTTGTCATACCACTATTTTTTGTTGGGTGTAGCCCAATGTTTTCACCGTCAGATACAGTGGCTAATCCCATCGTTGGATTGTAGGCACCATTATGTCTACTCTTTTGTGCTGGTGATTCTCGCATCGCCAACAGTGAGAGACTAGTGATAGGGTTATAGGGCAGCCCTACTTGCCTTACATGGTCTACTTCTCGGCCCAAAATGATCTACATGTGCACTTCCCAACCCTTGGAGAGTTTACATGTGCAATTCCCAACCTAGAGGGTCCTAATAGATGCGACCAAGTATATTTCCCGACCAGAAGGGTTACATGTCTATATACTAAAATATATGTTAGTATATTTACTGGCCTTCATGTATGTATACTTACTGACCTCTGTATCAGTAAACTTACCAACCAACCTTCATATATGTAGACTTATTGACCTATGTATCAACATATGTATTGGCCTTCATATAGGTGGACATACCGATCATTGTATTAGTAAATTTCTTAACAATCACTGCTAACTCAAACATCACCTCACCAGCCACCTCTCAACAACTTATACGTGTCATTGCCGATCTAAATGTCCAATCAATAGATGTCATGACAACTACGTCAGTACTTTGCCATCATTATATCCATTGCCACTTAGTATAAATAAAGCATTATGTCTAGTATGGGGACCTGTTTCCCCCAACTTACACCACGCCTGAGCTTCCTGACTACATATTGTTGGACCCTTAGTTAGTATCCCAAGTCCTGACCACGTAAGGTCGGACACTAGGACCTTAGTAGCTTCTCGACCTCGTTTTCCCTCTTGTATTTAATTTATATTACTCTAGTATTAAGTATTTTTTTTTTTGAAAAGAAAGGGATAATTTCATTAAGTAAGATCCATACTCAAAGCAAGAGCAATGGAAGGAAAAGGAACAAGAAAACAGTCCATGCAGTCAGACATAGAAAGGGCTTCCCTAGCAAGTAAATGGGCAACCCTATTCGCGAACCGCTTAGCAAACAAAAAGCTTAAGTTTGTAGTATAGTAAGCTGAAACTTGTAATATTCAACAATAGTAGTGAATTCTAATCTAACTCAACCCACAATAGCTCATATTTTTTTTTTTTTCCTTTTTAATTCACACGTAAAATGTCTCATCTCGTTATTACCCTTTTTCTATTATTCTCTTTTGTAAATGTAGCTTGACCCAAACTAATTTATACCATAAAATTAAACGTGTTTCATTAGATTACACGTCGATTAAATACTTGTGTATATTATATATCGACATACCTTAGTTACTTTAAACTTGATTTACATATTATAATCCTCGTAACAGAACACCCAACTGTTCGTAATACGTGATACAATCTATTTTTTTTAACATTCATAATTCTTTACAATATCATATTTGTTTCATACTAAATCCTGTGACCACTAAATGACAACAAAAATATCATCACATTATATAGTAATTGACAATACCATATAAATTCATTTAAAAATTAGAGTGAATGCCTTTTTTGGTCCTACTTTTATTGGCCATATTCCAATTTTAGTCCGCTTTTGTTATTTTTGTCACATTACGTCCACAGTTATTAAACTTGTTCCAATTTTGGTCCATCGTTAACTTTCCCGTCTAATGGCCGTTTGAGGGAAGGGTACTTTCGTCTTTTTACTAGGGTCTCCACTCTTTGTTCCTAACAGTGCTATTCCTTGGGTTTGATCCTAACAAAATCCTTAAGAACAAGAGGGAAATCTGAACAATTAAAGAAACATAAATATTTGAAGGTAAGTTTGAGCACATGGGCATGATTACCTCCCAAACAATGAAGCAATCTTGGTTGATGCCTTTCTCTCCTCTTTTGGAGAAAACAGAAGCAAAATTCCTAGAGCCATCAACATTTATGGCACCAGAAGATCTCAGTATCAAATCATTTTTCTTGGCCATCTTAGCCATGGATTCCACAGCTTCTCTCCCACCATCCTCAGAATTGCTCCTCCCTTTCCTGAAACTTTCTTGAAAACCAAACCAAAGAAATTTTCTGTTTAAAGAAAAGGGCAGAAAAAAAATAAAACTTAATTTAAATAAAAAACATTAACTGATAATTTGTCTAAAATCAACTAAACATTCAAAACTTTGCATTCCTATTGCTTGGAGATGAAGCTAAAAAACACAAAGAATTTGAGTAAAGAAGAAAACCCAGAGAGTGATTAGAGGTGTAAACAGGGAATAGGTGTGAACAACCTTAGAATATTCCGGAGAAATATGATCGGAAGAAGAAGAAGAGACTAAGCCAAAAGCTTAATGAGTTGGCGGAGAGTTGAGGGAGATAGCCGAAAAGTGACAAAGTTCCGACTAGGAGAGCTGAGAAACCGAGAGAAGAGAGGAGATCCTAGTAAAAAGACGAAAGTACCCCTCCCTCAAACGGCCATTAGACGGGAAAGTTAACGATGGACCAAAATGGGAACAAGTTTAATAACTGTGGACGCAATGTGACAAAAATAGCAAAAGCGGACTAAAATTGGAATATGACCAATAAAAGTAGGACCAAAAAAGGCATTCACTCTAAAAAAAAAAAATTTAGTAGATCCGAGAGTCTTTAAGAAAAGTATTTATTCGTTGGACCATATATGGTATCTAAAAGAAAGATACAGAATATGTTGTTTATCGGATAGCCACCAACAACGAACTCAAACTTTTCACCTAAAACCCTACAAATAATTTGTGTCTTCCGCCTCACACTCACATCATTTCTTCTTCTTCTTCTTCCTCTCTCCCTCTGCAAAACTCACAAGCCATGGAGTTGTCTTTAGGCGCTTCTTCATCCACATTCCATTTCCCTAAAACCGTCCAGAAACCTCACTCCATATCCCGCCTTTCCGCGCCTTGCAGCAATAACAAGAGGTTCACCATCAGAGCTTCCGCGAGTTCTAATCAGAATCCGCTGATTGCGACTCTCAAATCCGCAGGAATCGCGGCGGTTTTCGCCGCCGTCACGTTCGGGAAGTTCCATTCAATGCCGCTCGCGAGAGCCGAGGCGCAGGCCCCGGCTGTCGTGGAAGAGGAGCAGCAAGAGGTTGTTGAGGAATTGGAGGAGAAAGAGGATTCGCCGCTGAATCAGTTCCTGGAATCGAGTCCCGAGGCCGTTGAATCCCTAAAAGCGCTCCTCCAGGAGAAGGTGGAGGCCGGGGAGGACGAGGAGAGCCTCAAATTGCTCAACAAATTGGCCGCCGCCCAGCCGGAGAACACGGAGTGGAAGTTCATGATTGCCAGGCTGTACCACAAAATGGGGAAGGTCCAGGAATCTAGAGCCGTTTTCGAGGAGGTTTTGTCCGGCAATCCGCTCTCATTCGAGGCCTTGTTTGAGAATGCATTGCTAATGGACAGGAGTGGAGAGGGGGAGAAGGTGCTTGAGAGGTTAGAGGAAGCACTGAAGATGGCTGAGGAGGAGAGCAGGGCCAAGGAAGCTAGGGATGTTAAGTTGATTATGGCACAGATGAAGTTCTTGCAGAAGAATGTGGAGGGGGCATTGAGGAGCTATGATGAACTTTTGAGTGAGGACCCTAGTGATTTTAGGCCATACTTCTGTAAAGGAGTGATTTACAGTTTGCTCGATAGGAATGAAGAGGCTAGAGAGCAATTCGCCAAGTATCGGGAGCTTTCTCCCAAGAAATTTGAGGTGGAAGGCTACTTGAGGTCTCCATTGTCGCGGATGAAGCTTTTTGGGATGGATGAGGAGGGGAAATGAATCTGCATTTGAGCACCATTGCAGCAATTGCCCTTTTTTCGGGGTAAGAAGAAGGCTTATATAGATAGTTATTAGTTAATAACCTGGCATAGTCCTAAAGATCAACTTTTGATTACTTAAATATGAGTAAGAGTTTTATAAGAAAGTGATAGATACTATCATCATCGGAAAATGATACTTACTTGAATGTGTCTCATTTCAGAATGTACTTGGATGAATCCTGCATTTCTGACAATAAATGTTATTGACTTGAACAATATCTGTCTATTTCGATAATTCTTTGATCAAGGTTAAGAACTCTTCAAATTTTCTTGGATAGGATCTTCTTGTTCTCAGTTAAAGATTGGCTTTTGTTGATTAGGTTATCTGCTGAAACTGATGAATTTCCTTGAGTCTTGGCCTTGTTACTCATCTTCGGTTCACAGTGAACCATATGATATTTCTTTAGGCTATAGAGAGGTCGCTGCTTGTGCATTTGTGTTCTAATTTTACAGTGCAGCACATCTTTAGGAAGGAAAGAATTTTCTTTTGTTTTTCGTATTGAATTCCCAATGCATTTTTATATGTTCCTATAAAGAATATATAGTTTTCAGCAAGTGTAGTTAACCACCTCAAGAGAAACAACTCTAAAGCTGTGTGCTTGTGACTATTTGGCCTCAAGAGTTATTATCTGATATACCCTCCCCGCCCTGATCCCATAATGTCTTGCTTTTCCAGTAACACTGTATTTGCTGATACTAGAAATTTGAGTTAAGGAAGAAAGCTTGTGTAACTTAGCTGTTTTTGGCAAGGAAGTCATTTGGAGGTAATAGAAACAATGTATGAAAGGCATCCAGTAAATGAACAAAAGAGCAGGTGGAAAGGGGTAAACCAGCCAAGATAGCTAAGGATACAAACTTGTAACCACAAGGTCATGAGTTCAAATCCTAAACCTTTGGTTTGAGCCGGTTAGCTATGGATAACCTAGCCTGGTTTACCTCCTTGTGGTTCTTTGCCGGCTAGAGTTACAAGACAGGTGGGTAAACCCTGTCACACCAAAAAGAGCAGGTGCAAAGTTTGTTTATGTGATCCAACTTTCTAGGAACAATACATTGTAGCATAGGTTATTCTCATGAGACATGTTTCAGTGAGATATTTTGATTCAGATGCCTCAGTCAAGCTATCGAATTTGTGCAGGATATTGGTTGTGAGAGAATTTGATAGATCATGAATGATTCAAATGCTGTTTCTGGTTGAAAACGTGAGAGTTTCTTCTAAGCTCCATTGTGATAACAATCTTTTACAGTAATTGAAAATTTGAAATGCATTTGCATATGCATCTGATTCTGTATACACAACACTAGCAAACAACTTGATTCTTGCAACAAGATCATCATCCAGTTTGTGCATAATTCAAACCAATTTCTTGATTCCTGTTTAGGCAGTTGGATAACTATTATTTCTTTTTGGATGTATATCAGAATATGAACTGTTGTATACTTGTATCCTAGATATACTTGTCACTCACCCTCTCTTAGAATTAGTTGATTTTGTTCCCAACATCTCACAATAATGCTACTTGAACCAAATTTTATACCATCTACTATACCCACTTTTGATTGGGGTTTGGTAGAAATATTATGACACTTATTCCAGGTCATATTAGAAAACTGTCAAATTAATCTTAAGTCAATTGAATAGTTCCTTGGGGTTTCCCCTCCAATCTTGATTGTTACTTATTTAGTGTACTTTCACTAATTAGATGAAAATACTGGATAGAAATAACCACTATTGTCTCTATATTTTTCCAGTTAAGCTGTTCATGCAGGTACGATTGTCTATACCGTAACTAGCCATAGCTGTCGGAAATAAATAGCCACGACTATCTTTTAATTTAATTTCTTTTAAAAAAAGTTGTTTAATTAATTTAGTCCTATTACTATCACATCTAAAAATACATGTGGAAGTGTTTAATAAAAAAGTACGTGTTTAATAAATAGCCACGATAAATTATTATTTTTCTTTTGCTAATAGTGAAATATTTTACTTATTATGGCCTAGTATTTTCCAGCATAGTCAACTAACAAAACTCAATAATTCTACATTTTACAAGATATTCTTGTCCGTAAAAATGCACTTTTATAAGTGGCTAGGAATGAGTGTGATAAGTTAAAGGTCCACAAACCCAAACGTGTCATGCAGGCAGTGGCCAATACAAGTCGCATGCATGGCACAATCCAAACCTGATAAGCTAAGCTAAGATTCTTAGATTCCCATCATCATCATCATCATCTTCCCCAAAAATTCTTGAAACCAATGTGAAAATTTTTTTTGCTGTTCCCAAATTTCCATGGCATTTCCCACCACTCCAGATTGGGCACAGCCATGGATGATCCCTTGCAATAACACTGCAAGGATGAGTAGTAACAGCAGAGTGATGATTATGAGCAGAAACCTCCCTTTGCTCTCTCTTCTCTGCTTCAATTCCAGCAGGGTTTCTGCAAGATCCTCCAGTTGTTCAGCCCCAGTTCTTGAACATCAATCTTCTTGCACTCAAACCACCATAGGATTGGATTTGCAGCTTCAGGATCTTTGCCCTTCTCCTTTGCCAGAGCCTGAGGATTTGAATGGCCTAATCTGCAGCTTGCTCAAGGATCCCCAGACTGCAGGGATTGGGCACGAGTATTACGAGAAGGCGAAGGAGAATCCGGGGTTTATCCCGCAGAAATCCACCCTGAATCTTCTTGTCAGGTACTTTATGAGCTCCAGAAACTGGGGCTCAATCTCTTTGTTGGTTCAGGATTTCAGGGCTTTCCATGTTTTCCCTGATAGTTCCACCTGCTGTAGACTGATTATTAGCTCTGTTAGAGCTAGGAAGTTCAAGATTGTAGATAGTTTGCTTGAATCTTTGATTGGTGATGATGATAAAGGGGCTGCTGTTTTAGGGTTTGATTCTGCAATGAAAGGGTATAACAGTTTACATATGTATAGCAGCACTGTTGTGTTATACAGAAGGATGAAATCTGCAGGTCTTGTTTTAGAGCCTGGTTGCTATTGTGGCACCATGGAGGCTTTCTTGAAAATGGGAAAGTATGAGAAAGTGGTTTCTCTGTTTCAAGAATTTGAAGGGAGGAGAGTGGAATCCAAATCCAAATCCAAATCCACACAATTTCATGCCCAAATCTACAGATGTTTATGCAAGGCTCTGGAGAAACTGGGGCGGCCTTTCCAGGCGTTGGAGTATTTCAGGGAGATGACGAGGAAGGGAATTCCCGAGGATCAGAGCTTCTATTCTTCGCTGATATGCGCCTTTGCGATTGCCCGGGAAGTGAAATTGGCCGAAGAGCTTCTCGAGGAAGCGGAAGGGAAGGGAATGGTGAGGGATCCAGCTCTGTTCTTGAAGCTGGTGTTAATGTACATTGAAGAGGGAATGCTGGAGAGGACTTTCGGTGTGATTGATGTGATGAACCGGGCGAAAATCCGCGTTTCTGATTGCATTTCTTGCGCGATTGTGAACGCTTTCTCGAGAAAACGAGGGCCTAGAGTTGCAGCGAAAGTGTATGAAAAATTAGTATTCCAGGGGTGTGAGCCAGGCCAAGTAACCTATGCTTCAATCTTGAACATTTACTGCAGAATTGGGCTCTATTCCAAGGCAGAAATGATCTTTGCAGAAATGGAACAAAAGGGGTTTGATAAGTGCATAGTGGCCTATTCCAGCATGGTGAATATGTATGGCAAAACAGGCAGGCACAAAGAGGCAATGAGGCTTGTAGCCAAGATGAAGGAGAGGGGTTGCGAGCCGAACGTGTGGATTTACAACACTCTCTTGGACATCCACGGGAGGGCCTCGAACACAAAGCAAGTGGAGAAGATATGGAAAGAGATGAAACGAAGAAAAGTCGTGCCAGACCGAGTTAGCTACACCAGCGTTATAAACGCTTACAGCAAGGCCAAGGAGTTCGAGAACTGCATCAAATACTACCAAGAATTCAAGCTGAACGGGGGCAAGACGGACAGGGCAATGGCGGGCATAATGGTCGGGGTTTTCTCCAAGATGAACAAAGTCGACGAATTGGTTAAACTCCTGCAGGATTTGAAGACGCACGAGACCAAGCTAGACGAGAGGCTTTACCGGTCTGCTCTGAATGCTCTGAGAGACGCGGGGCTGGAAATTCGAGCAAAATGGCTGCAGGAAAGCTTTGCTGTTGCAACATAAATCATTTCCTGCAATTCTCCAAAGAAGCCTAAGAACATTGTAAATACAAGGTGATGGAGGAGATCAGAGAATTAATTAGCTTATCTGAAACATTGGTTAATGTCACATTTTCAGGTTTTAAGGTTGTAGCCAAACCTTTGTAACCATCCACTTGCTGTTTATGAAAGTTATAAAGAAGTCATACTTTGCCATTGTGTAGACAACTTCACAAAACATATATATATATATATATATATATATATATAGCGGGGCAGCGCTCTGCGGTACGGTACATGGGTAATTTTGTACATGTACTATGTTTAGGGTTGCATATATAAATATGTTGCTGATAACTTTGGATGTTTTATTATCATTATTAATAAAAGAGGAACTTTGTTTTCGTGGACATAGGCATGTTGCCAAACTACGTAAATCTTGTATTCTTTACTTTTTGTTATTATTATTATTATTATTATTATTATTATTATTATTATTATTATTATTATCAATCTTTGTTCTTGTTAATTAATCACAACTAATATTTTCACCCGTGTGATGCACGGAATGGATTTGTTATAATATTTTAAAGAATATTTGGATTGATATTCCGGATGAAGAATTAGGGAATCCCGCCGGAGATTTAGAAGCGGTGAAGATGAACCTAGGTGTTGAGGGCATTACATTTGGTATCAGAGCTCGTCTTTCCTACGTCTCAAATGGTGAATCTGAATAACCCAGAGCCCTCATCCATAGCAGCCCTATCTCCATTCACCATGGAAGCTCGGATGGACAAGATGGAAGCCCAGGTGGTGGAGTTGAGCCACAAAATGGATACGCAATTCAGTCTACTCAGGAGTTCTTAGAGAGGTTCAAAGTTCGAATGCAAGCTGAGTTCTCCAGTTTGAAACATGAGTTGATGGAGGCTCTCGGTCTCAACGAATCTCCGCCTCTGGTTCCGGATGAAGAATTAGGGAATCCCGCCGGAGATTCAGAAGCGGTGAAGATGAACCTAGGTGTTGAGGATGATCTTCGTTACCTCCACTCCAGGCTAAGCTGGGGTGGACTAAGAAACAAGACTAAGCTGAGGGAGATTGACGACGATGATCTCCGTTAACTCCACTACTTCATATTAGAACCATTATCATACCTTTATTATTATATTGTTATTAGACATATTAACACATTGTACTACTAAACTTATTTGTTCTTGATGACTCACATCTGGTAGTAGATCATAGCATATCAGAGCAATTAGTTGTGATTCTATTAACTGTTCTACTTTTTTTTAAATACTTTTTTCACTTCAAGATAAATGTTTTTCACTTAGAACTAAACTTTATTTTTTCGGGAGTGGAGAAAGGGAAAAGCAAGAAAGAAACGGCGAAGCCCACAGCTCTCCAGAGAGAGTCTGGGAAAACTGGTGAGTGGTGACTGCTTAGTCTATCTCCAGTGATTTTTTTTTTTCAGAATTCCGTAGCTTATTTAATTTGGGTACCACTCTTTAATGTTTAAACATAAAGAAAGAAAATAAATCACTTATTAATAATTTTTTTTTTTTGTGTATAATTGATTTCAAAGTAAAATAAAAAAAAAGTTATGAGTAGTTTATTCAATTGATGACTTTATGGTTTTTTAATTGATTTCGGTATTTTGTTTTACAACTGTTTGAATTTTTCAAAATTTTATCTTTTTTATTTGTTTATTTCGTGGAAACAAATTAAAATAAAATACGGAGTATATAAACTTGAATGAATATAAATATAGTATATATAATATTGAAGAGTTACACTTGTGTTAAACCCACTATTATAGGCGCCGTCTGATCGTGGCGAGTTTTAATTTAGGCGCCACCTAGTCGACCGATTGATTAGGCGCATAACTCGATCGAGTCGACCGATCGATTAGGCGCATAACTCGATCGATTTGGCGTTGAAACGACTGAGTCGGGCAAGTTAACTCGGTCAAATCGGGCGAGTCAGCTGAGTTGATTTGGCCGAGTTATTTTTATTTTTAAATTTTATTTATTATATTTTTTTTGCAATTCTAGAGTCCTTTGTAATAATTTTTTTATTTGTGTATAATATACATATATAAAATACAATATACGCACGTACACCCTTTGTTTTTTGTGTCTTTTGCCTAGGTAGCCTTTGGCCCCCGACTAGCGCCTAGGGCATTTTGGAATCTTGGTTAAATCCATATCTTAATTCGTAAGATCGGTCGAATTTATGATAATTGTTTGTTACTTATAATAGAAATCATAATACTTATTATTACAAGAAATTTAATAGCAATTTGAAATAAATAAATTGATCCTTATAATAAATATATTGTAATATTTATATATTAAATTGTGATATTAAGGTTAAAATAAATGTTACTAATGATAAATATTGTAATACTTATAACTTGTGATACTTACAAAAATGTAATTCTAATTTAAAAGGAAAATACTACATGCACTCCCATTTCATACTCCTAACATGTACTCCATCTCACAAACTTTTGAGGTAGACAACTATTCTGGGACCCACATGATGAAAACATCCAATCCTAATTTGCCACGTCAGGGAGTAAAGTGAGGGAGTAGGAATTTGGGAGTACATGTAGTATAACTCAATTTAAAATAGTTTAATTTTTCAAAATTAGCAAAAAAGGGAATTGAGGCTGCAAAGAAAGGATTTATCAAGGGAATAGAAGAGAGTGAAATGATGGTGAGGCTTTCTTTCTTAGATTGTACTCCTCCTAGTTTAATTGATTCATTTTTATATTCTTAATTTCTTTATAGTGATTTACTAATGGTATTGTGATGAATTGCGTGCCAAGTAGTTTAGTTCTTAATGTAGTTTCTTGCTCCAGTAATTTGAGTTATTTCTCTGAAAGCATTTGATTATTAGCTCATTTACCTATAAGTAATTTTATTGTTATCGAATTGTAGTATACTCTTGGGCTTTATGGCTTACTATTCTATAACCCCATAAGACAAAAATTTGTGTGAAATCGTAGATCTTTATTTGTGAGACGGGTCGAGTCGATCCGAGATGAATGCAGTATTTGCCCTAACTTTGTCCAAAAAATGGAAGTTGCGGTTGGCAATGGAAGATCGAAGCAACTGAGAGTCGTCGATGGTTAAAATGAAGAATTTTATTTTTATTAACAGTATAGATATAGTGCAGCATGATTCTCGTACGTGAAGGTCACAGATTCGATTCTTGCCAACACTGCTTTGGTCGAACTCGTCGCACAAGGTCTTTGTAATGAGATTTACCAGTGATTTATCGGCTATTATACAGGATCAGAGTTTACCTAATGCATCCCCTCGAATAATAGCAATAGATTTCTCCCGTGAACCAAAAAAATAAAATAAAAAACCTTAAAAAATAAAAAAATCTACAATAATGGGCCGTGCTAGTATGATAGCGGCCCGCTACTGTAGCTTCACGGGCCATATCAGCACGGCCCAATTGCCATCTCTCGCATCAATGCATCATCCACCATTTTAACCTTAGCATAAACAATCCACCATTTTCCACTTCATATTAAATACCCAAAGCTATGTCATACTTTAGAAAAATCATTGTAATAATACTAAAAATCATTGCATATAATATATAAACATAAATATGCAATCCAACTATTAGCTTAGACTTTTAGTTAAGATGGAGTACATGCTTTAATTTGATATCAGAGCGAATCACATGTCAAAGCTCAAAGGTCATGGGCGTGTTTGACTCAAAAAGTATTTTCAAGGATTCCTTGCTCGATCTTGTACTTCACATTAGATGCTATACAATACTCACCTCTTAGCTAAAAATTTATTTATTTTCCCGGCACTTTAAATCTTAACAGTAAGGAAGAACCCTTTAAGGTAATCACGTCGAGTGCAAGATCGTGCTTGAAGATGTTGTCTAGAACAATCTACACCACTATACATGTCTTTGGCAGTTTTTCTTGATACACTAAATATAATTCGTTATTCTTTAACGCTCTATGTTTTTATAAATACTTTATTAAAATATAGTGTTAAATATAACGACAAATGTTACCATGTTGAATATTTATTAGTTCAAAATCACTTGAAAATTTACTAGCTAAATCTAACTTCAATATAATTTACGACTGCTTAATATATTACTGATCAATAAATCAACAAGTTAGTGCATTGGCTAGTCAAAATTATTGAGTCTCCTAATTGGCTTTCAAAACTCAATGATACTATGTGATGGTATGATTACATTGTGGAAAATTTTGCACCAAACCATAATTGACACCAACATAAGTGGGGATCAAAAAATTTATAAAAGACCAAACAATGACATTATATTATCCTAGGTTGCATTGGCCATCAAAACATTTTCAAAGGAACAACAATATCACCTGCAGTATGTGATGGGATTCTATCATCAAAGTTGGCCTCCACTTTAAACGGAAAAAGACTAATAGAAAAATCCAAGAAAAGAAGATAATTATGGACCGTACATGTTTACTCCACTTCTCTGATTTTTCATTTTCCATCATCTGTTATTGTCCAAACTATAGAAATGCACAAATAAACGGATTCTATATGCCAAGCACCTTGTGCTCAGATAGCAGAGTAGTGGTATGGGAGATCATGAGTTCAAACCTTAGTAGAGGCGATACTGACTCCTTGTGAATCTCCAATAGATTGAGAAAGTTGTATTAAAAAAGAAACTGATTCTATATTCTTTTTTATTAAATTTTTTAGTATTCTAAAAAATAAAAAATTTCTTTCATTAATAAATACATTATTAAAATGATTGTTGATTTGAACTCACTTACTACTTGCTTCTAGCGGTATGGTAGAGATTCGATTCCTGTCACGAACATTAGAGTTAGGGTTTGGACTGAACTCTTTGTGCACAGAAGTGTACAGTTTGATGTTGAGTTTCAAAACTAGATTGATTGAATTACCTCCTCATAGCCCTAAGAACGAATTCATAAGATTCATGATATAGTCCGGTGAAATCGGAAACTTATAAAAGTATGATGAAACCTAGCCCTTGATAGTGGATACAATCTAGGCCAGCCCACTTTGGTGTTATCCCAATGTCCTGATTAGCCCTAGGTGGATCCTCTGCACAGACACTTCACAGGTTGGCTATAATTAAGTGGGAAGGTGAGTACATCTTGTCCACTAAATCTCCATAGATTTGAATGGATTAGTATATAATAATAATAATGGACATAAATATGCTACTCAAGTGCTTTGCACAACTCAAAAGTTGATGGATTGTGATTGCTCTATCATATCTTTATATATATATATATATATATGCACATCACCCTAGTGTACTTCCAATTACCATATTCTTCTACTTTTTACTTATCACAAGGATTATGGTTGCCATAAATTGCAAAATCCATAAAATGTCAATTCATTCTCTCATCCATACTAGCTGGTCTCATCACATGCAAATCCTAGACCACCCTTGTGTATGTGTGCTTTAGAACAGATTTTGATTTATTTTTATATATATTTAGAACAAATTTCAATTTACTTAGCTTTTATCTAATTCAGAATGAAGAAGAATTCTGTCGGTTTTAATTGATATATATGATGAATACAACAATATTATATTATTACAATTTTTATGTTAAAAAAGTTAGACTCTAATTTTTTTTTTTAATCTTAAATGTCATAAACTATATATGTTCTTCTAATTTTTTTTAATCTTAAATGGCATAAAGTATATATGTTCTTCTAATTATTATATATATATATATATATATATATATATATATATATATATATATACAGATATATCAGTCATATGCATGTTAGTCATAGGTTTATTATTAGCAAATTTAGCCCCTTAACATTGCATCTTTTTGTCATTTCCAATTGTTATTGGGGCATTGCCAATTTTAGTCCACTTCATTAATTTTTGCCAAATTGAGGCCAGTCTTATTTAGTCCTTACCACTTTTAGTCCACCCTTAAAATTTTCGTCAAATGGTCATCCTAAACAAGGGTATTTTTGGTCTTTTCATGCTTTGGTCATCTCCTTGACCCTTTGTAGTGGTTTTCCTTACACATTTTCATCCAATAAACAGGTCTAGCCAAAGCCATGTGAGCCACATTACAAAGCCATGGCTTTTGCCGGACCTCTTCATTGGATGGAAATGTGTAAGTAAAACTACTACAAAGGGTTAAGAAGATGATCAAAGCATGAAAAGACTAAAATACCCCTGTTTTGGACAATTATTTGACAAAAATTTTAACGGTGGACTAAAAGTGACAATGACTAAATAAGACTGGCCGCAATGTGGCAAAAATTAATGAAGTGGACTAAAATTGGCAATGCCCTAATAACAGTAGGACTAAAAATGGAAATGACTATATATATATATATATATATATATATATATATATATATATATATATATATATATATATATATATATATATATTGGTCATTGGCATACCAATGTAGAATTAGATATGACTTTTTGGTACATAATTTTTTTTAGGTGGGAGAATAAGGGAGAGTTGGTCTCTTGTTAGCTTCTTTTGCCAAAATATTTTCTTTGGACTAAAAATATTAGGACTTGGGACTGCACATTTATTATTTATGCTGATTGATACCAAATTGAAGTATGTGCTACATCTCAACTAAAAGCCTAAGCTGATAGTTGGACGACACATTTATTATTTATGCTCAGCACGTACCCTTTAAGACATAAAGTGGGGGAAATTAATAATAGGGGAATCACCCTAGCCTCTCACGAATTCAAGAGATCGGAGAGAATTTATGAAAATGTAAGACGTGAAAACCTGTAATAGGAAATTTTCACTAAATCTACTATACTAATAAGAGCCAAATAGAGTTAGGCCTAAAATGGGTAGAAAAAATGGCGGTAATCAAATTGATGGTTCAGATAAATTATTTAATCAAATAGATGGCTAAGATAATTCTGATTAATATTATTCATAGAGATTACATAATTTAACCTTACTTTTATGATTTTCCGTTAAGTTTTCCGTTAAATATTCTCTTCTCTGTTAATATTCCGTTAACTTTTAACTAACCCATTAATTTCTATAAGAAAGGTCTTAGGTTCGAACCTCATCTCAATCAAATTTGACATAATTAAGTTTTTCACTTTATTTTACTCTTATTAAATTAAATAAATTAGTAGCTACAACAAAAAATGATACATATGTATTTCTTTAATTTAGAATTATGTGTCTACAATACTTTTATTTGAAAAAATTATTCATTATCAAAAAATTAAATTAAATAAGAGAAATAATTTTATTAGTTATATTGTCTTTATTTTCTCTCATGCAAATATTCTTTAATTCATTACATTGTCCATTATCTTATTTTTACAATATCTTGTAATTAAATATCAAAGTTATAGTACAAAATAATGTTATATATTTATTTACCAAATATTTTATTAATACTATGAAAAAAAATTTGAATAATTTGAAGCTAATTATATTAACTACTTGGGATTGGTTGACAAAGAGAGTACTCAAATAGTCTAACAAATTGAAACGAAATCACTCTATTTTACTCTTATTGAATTAAATAAATTAGTAGTTACTTTCAAAAAAATAAATAAATTAGTAGTTACACCAAAAAATGATACATATGTATTTCTTTAATACCATGAAAAAAATAAAAAAAGAATAGTTTGAAACCAATCATATTAACTACTTGGGGGATTGTTGACAATGAAAGTACTCAAATAACCCATTACCCAGCAAATTGAAGCGAGAAATTACCTTTTAATATCTTTGGAATACATAATATTTTAAGTTTTCAAATTTTTATTAATTTATTTAATCTTTTTTCTTAAACTAGGAATTTCTTTATCCACAATAACCCATTCAACAATAATGGTTGAACCAAATGAACCCCAAGCAGAGCACATAAAGGAAAGTCCATAGCTCCTATATCGTAATCTCATTGCATGACGTTGTCATCTATGCTACCAACAATAACCGAATTGCAAATAACACACAACAAACAAAAAGGAAGAGAACAAATAGTAAAGATGAATTGAAGACAATGACAATGTTACTCAAAAGAGAATTAAGAACACTTTAAAAAAATTCAAATTAAAAGTAGTACGGAGTATTTATTTAGACTATCATTTTTAGACCAAATATTTAGACTATCGGTTTTACAACGTTGCAAACATTTATTTTAGTAATAATTATAATGAATTTTCTATATTATCTTAGATTCATATATATACTTTGAGTTAGATATTTAAATAAAAAAATTCGACATTCAATTACCCATGTATAAACTTCTCATATATAATCTTGCATTGATATACTTTCAAATATTTATTTAGATATAAACATTGGGCATTAACCCATTCGCGTTATGCGCGTATAAAACTAGTCATATAATAAACTAGAATCTCGTGAAAACTAATTCGCTCTATCTCTTAATTAGAAGTGTTCAATGTGAGCATATAATATATTATAAGATCGAAGACTCCGTAATTGTTTAAAAAAGAAAATTTAATCATTTATGCATTAGTTTTAACTGTTTCTAAGCTATCGATATATGAATCCAGTTTAACCCCATTATTTTTTAAAAAATAATATTATGCTCTTTATAAAAGATGATTCAAATTGATCGAATTATTACACCCCGATTAATATATATATATATATATATATATATATATATATATATATATATATATTTTTATGACCGGCCTAGGTTGTTGTGATGAAGATATAATGTTAATTTATGGTAGGTAGTTTAGTTTCAATATCATAATAACTAACTTATATATAATGCCAATTGAGTTGACAATCATGATTTTCTTCAACCAATATGTTCTGTTATTCCACTCATAGTTTAAAAAATTGGAAAAAAAGAAATTGCTTGAATTGGGCAGCAAATGAAGAGGCAGCATATGGAGCACACCACTTACTTTTGGGAAATCTTAATTATATTGCGCAATTGTACTTAATTGGTGCTCCACCATGTCTAAAGAGCCTCCTAGGAAATACACCATAACGCAAAAACAACAACATATTTTAATTTTAAGGTTATAAAGGTGTCTTAGCTTCTAGGCAAAGTAACCAAGTTGTTATTATATCATTATATATATCCACTTTTAAATTTGAGTTGTCGACTATGATTAAGTGAAAGAGATTCATCCATCTTTAACTAAATATTAAGGGTTCAATCCTTAACTGTATTTTGGGTATGAAACAACCTTAAACATCCAGACCAACTGTCCAACTGTCTCACTCAAAACAATAGAGGTACCTATAATTCGATGGTGGACCAAAAAAAATCATTATCCACTTTTTTTTATTTTCAATATATATTATATTAACCTAGCTACAACATTATTGTGTATGGGCATTAATTAAAATATATTATTAATTTATTTTTCAAAGGAAAATAATAATTAACACCTCCACTTCCTATGAAATATATTAGAAAAAGGAAATATTGCTAATTTTTCAAACCCCAACATGGGTTCCCCCCAAATTTGCTATTGTGGGTTAATTTTCAACCCCACACTTGCGCTCTAAGCAATTGTCAAACCATTTGATTATATATTCATCAGCCTTTGGGGGTTCAATTTAAACATATAGTATATAGTATATGGTTGTAATTTCCTTTACCCAATTTTAGTGCTCAATTTTTTTTTTAAACGCTTCATTTCTATTCAAAATATTTAAATACTCTCACATGTAATAGAAGATGTGTTCCACATTAGCCTACTGTAATACTGTTAAAAATTTGGACCAATATATATATAATATTTTATACTTGAGTAAAACTTACACTCACGAACTAACTTTTGAGTTCCTATTGGCAGAGACTGTACTGGGGATGTAGGATGAAGTTTGGTGAATTAAAACAATTATATTTTGTTTATGAGTTTGAGATTTATAGATGGTTATGTTTTGTGTGTGTGTGTGTCTGTGTGTGTCTATATATACTCGTTTGTAATAGAGATCAGATTTATTATATTGATTGTTTGATTGTATAATATAATATATTGTATATTCGCGGTTTTGAGAGTAAAGCATGCTCCAAAAACTAAGTAAGAGAATGAAGCGTGTTTGATAGAAAGTGAATGAGATTTAAAATTTAAACCCCTTTGAAAAGTTTGAAGTTGAACCAAAATGCAAAAAGGTAATCTTGAAATGTCTTAAAACACAAGTTACAACACATAAAGACCAAATTATGAAAAAAAAAATTAGTTTAATAATTTGCAGATAGAGAATACTGTAAAGTGCGTGCAGAAATGGGTAGCAGCTTAGCTTCTGTGTAGGTTCTAGATTTTCTTAAACGCAAAGGAATTAAGGAAATTAATGACAATGGATCTGGTCGTTAATGATGATGCATAATTGTAATCATTAGTAAAAGTTTGACTTTGGCATCTGGGGGTTTAATTTGTCCATGACACTACAGCTATATATACATATTATTATTATTATTATTATTATTATTATTATTATTATTATTTTAAATATATATTTTTTCTTGGATATTAATGGTAGCTGCAGCAGTTATATTTGAAGCTGAATTTTCAGTTATTAAAAGTCAATTCAGTTAAGGCTTAATTCGATTGTAAGTTTTCTTTGTATAGATTTTCCAGTTTCCAACGTGGAATCTTCGTTCTAGTCCATGCATTCATACTTAGTTTAGAGTTGAACGTACAACGTACGAGGTAAAAACTGTACAGTCTCGATTACTTTGGCTTTGTGATGCTTGTTCTACACTTTGCATTCAACAATTTTGTTTGACATTGCTTTTTATTTTCGTTATATATATAGACAAAAATTTGTATGAGACTATCCTCCAGACATGATGGGTCAATAACAAATTTGATACTTATACTGAAAAATGTAATACTATAATAAAATTTTATTTAATTGAATTAGACATATTTGACCAAAAAGTAATTAAATTGTTCTAGTAATTATAATTAGAATATTCACATAAAAAAGTCGTGAATGTTTGCGTGAATAAAGTTACGTTGCAGCCTTGCATGGGTTGAAAGTATTTTCACAAGAATTTGTAGGAACATGAAAATAATAATATTCACATGACTAAATTAAAGAATACACGTACCGATATTTACGCACATCAATATATTCCGTACGATGATGTAAAATTTCTGTGTCGGAGACGGAAGCGACGCAATAGGCCGTTAAAGTAATTACCGGAAACCGGCGAATTGAACCGTCGAAGGTTGTCGGAGGAGGCCCGGCGTGCCGGCCTGCACCTGTGCACGTGTCCTACCCAACCCTTTTGACTTTCTCATCTCCATCCCTTCACGTGAGTATATTTAAATCTAGTTGAACTGGCCAAACAATTTAAAATAAGTTCGTAAACTTCTTTTACTACGAATACATAAATAGAGTTACGTATTTAATTTTGGCACTAGTGTAAAAATTTAAAACATATCGACTAGTTGAAGCACATCATGCGATTTACCTTCGTTCTGGATTCAATTCAACTAAATTCGAATGTTAAAAAGTTCAAGTTCAATTTAATTTATTACCAAACTATATGTGAGTTCAAACTCGAATTAATAGTAATCGAATCAAATTTCAACATTAGTCAAATTAAGCTGAGTATTTCGACTTACTTATAACGCCCCTACCCACAATAGTTGATATTAAAATGATCAGATTAATCAAAATATTGTTAAAATATAAATTAAAATTAGTTTTCCTTAAAAAAAAAGAAATTAAAATTAGTCAAATATTAATATAATGACTAAATTAAATCTTTAAGCATTTATATTATAATAATTCTATTTGTACTACTTTAAATAATTATCTTCTTTTTCAATTATTTATAGTCCGTAATAAATTATTTTGCCCGTAATCTAGAATCTAGATATCAAATGCTTTATAATCTAATAGTATAAACACATAATTTTAAATAAGATATCTTATATTCCATCGTCATTTTCTTAAAATTTACCAAACTAAAATTTGTAATTAAAAAAAGATCCAAGAAGAATCTATAATCCTATAATACTCAATCCTTAATACTTGGGTTAGAGTAATTATGTGAAATCTATAAAAAAATCACATTACTGCAATTTATTAGTGAAATTAAAATAGTGAAAATGATTATATACACATTTTGTTAATATTATGCTTATTTATATGTATGTCTATGCTTAAATGTACCAATATAATTAATATGAATATGATCAAATAGGCTATCAAATTACACACAAAAATAGTAATTAGACCATCCAATTCAAAAATCACAATCGCTAATGATGAGTGTTATAGGATTATACAATTTTTTTGTAATTTGGTTTGCGTGGATAATTCATGGTCTATGGTATAACAATCCTTAATGATGAATGTTATAGGATTATATATAGCTTTTTTCTTTTCTTTTTCTTTTTTAATAATGCAATTTCTTTTGTATATAAACGTAATATCTGAGATTATGTGCGCCCACCAAATACCAACTACAAAATAATAAACATTTATGAGTGTCATATTCACTGCATTTAAGGTGTAGTTATTGGTTATACCAACTTATTGCCAAAATCAAAGTGTGTAAAATTTGCCCCATTTTTCACTTTTCAATTTTTATTATCTATTTTTTAAACTTAAAATACATGTTTACAAGCTTTAATTCATTTTTAAATTGATATTTTCAAGAGATGTTGTGAGGCACACCTAGTCAATATTTTATTCTTAAAATTAAGATTTTATTTCGTGTTTTAATTATTTTGACTCTAAATTTTGACAAAATGAGTACCTCAAATTTAATAGTTTCGATACTATTGAACATGCCATTAGATTTTATTTTTGATTTGCACAGAAATTCAAAATTTAACAAAACTCACAAGGGATGTTTATTCCATTATTATGTCACAATAATAGTCAAAATATTAAAAAGATATTAGTCAATTTTTTTATTAAATCATAAATAAAAATTTAAAAAACAATTTAATTTTAATTTTAGTACTTCAATCCAATTTTGATCAGAAAGTCAAAGCACTTTAAAACAACTTAAGAGTCTTTATATATATTTATTACTCAACATTGTAAAATTTTATTTCATCCTAATTCACCGCTTCCATAAATCCTGTCGGACAGAGTGTGGGGCTCTCGGGGCAAGTGACTCCGGATTTTTTGGGCAAGATTAAAAGTTTCTAATCATAAAAAATTAAAAATTGGTGACTTAATTCTTTATAATTTTAATTTCAAGAATTAAAAAGATAATATTATGGATAAACATGGAAAATAAGTGAATATTAAGTGAAGCTGCAATGGTTGAGGCAAGGCTAATAGGAAGAGTGGGAAAAGTAGTCAACTTGTTGCTTAAAAAACAAAAGAATGGAAGAAACTTTAATTTTCAGAAGACTTTGCACAAAAGATTACAAGAATTTTGTTTATAAAATTGCTTTTGATTAATGGAAACTATTCCCATTTCCCACTAGCATCGGCTGAGGAAGATGAAGACTATTCTTAATTTCTTATAAATTTATGTTTAACAGATATTCAACCTCTCCCTCCCAACGGCTTCTTCATAGATAGTTCATACTCTCTCTCTCTCCCTCTCTCTCTCTAAAAAGTCTTCAACTTGGAGAGCAGAACGCAGCGTCAGCCGTCTCCTATTTAGACCATTAAAACAAAGGTTGAAGTCAATATTCTCTTCCTTCATTCCTACTTCTCCTCCATCTTTTTGCTTTTTAACTTCTTCTTGTTCTTGGGGCTGAGCCAAATTACCCAAAGGTTCTGTTTTTTGTGTGTTTTGAGTTGATCTTGGGGCGAAATGCTGAGAAAGGAGGAGTTTTGGTGAAAAAGATTTGAGCTTTTTTGGGGAGAAGAGATGGGTTTGGTGATATTTTGTGTGGTTTTCATTCTTCTTGGGGTTTCTGCAGAATCTCAGGCCCAGAATCCCCAGAATCCCCAGAAACTGACATGTAATCCGGTGGATTTGAGAGCTCTGGAGGGGTTCTTGGATTTACTGGAGTCTAGTGTTGATGGGTGGGAGAGAAATTCTTCATCTTCTTCTTCTTCTTCTCTCAATTGCTGCAATTGGGTTGGCATAACTTGCCAGTCTTCTTTATCTCTTGGGTTAAATGAGCCCTCAAATTCTGGCAGGGTGATCAAACTGGACCTTGGGAGAAGAAGGCTTAATGGGAAAGTTTCAGAATCTTTAGGCAATTTGGAGCACCTTAGAACCCTCAATCTCTCCCACAATTTCTTCCAAGGCTCCCTCCCAGAATCCCTATTTCATCTCCCTCACTTGGAGGTCCTAGATTTGACCAGCAATGAATTCTCCGGCCCATTTCCGGGCACTCTAAACCTCCCTGCTATTCAAGTTCTCAATGTCTCTGACAATTCTTTAATTGGCTCAATTCCTGTGGGTATTTGCAAGAATTCAACCCAGATTTCTGCCCTAAAACTGGGTGCCAATAACTTCAGTGGGACTGTTCCTATAGGCCTTGGGGATTGCTCTTCATTGGAGAATCTCTGTTTGGGTGCAAATATTCTGTCTGGCAGTTTACCTGATGATCTCTTCAAGCTGCCAAGATTAGCCAGTTTGAACCTTCAACAGAACAGATTCTCTGGGCAGCTTAATCCCCTAATTGGTAACCTCTCTAATCTTGAGTATTTGGATATATGCTTAAATGAGTTCTCAGAAGCTATCCCAGATGTGTTTCATAGGTTTAGAAACTTAACATATTTCTCTGCTCACTCGAATTTATTTGCTGGTAGTATACCTCTGTCTATAGCGAATTCTCAGACTATACGTGTGCTCACTTTGAGAAATAATTCTTTGAGTGGAACTATTGATCTTAATTGTTCTGCAATGACTAGTCTCGAGTCGCTTGATGTTGCTACGAATCAGTTCCGCGGGTTGATTCCCCAAAACCTTCCTGATTGCCCGAGATTGAGAACTGTTAATCTTGGTAGGAACAACTTTGATGGGCAAGTCCCGGAAACTTTCAAGAACTTTCAGAGCCTCTCCTCGCTCTCGCTCTCCAATTCCAGCATTTCTAATGTTTCAGCTGCCCTCCGAATTTTGCAGCACTGTCGAAACCTGACTACTTTGGTCCTGACATTGAATTTCCGCGATGAACAATTGCCTTCTGATCCTAATCTGCAGTTTGGGGAGCTGAAAGCTCTTGTAATTGCCAATTGCAGACTCACGGGATCAATTCCCCAGTGGCTGAGAGGCTCGAGCAAACTGCAGTTGTTGGATTTGTCATGGAATCGTTTAGAGGGAACAATCCCGCCTTGGTTTGGTGATTTCGACTCTCTCTTTTATCTCGACCTGTCTAACAACTCGCTCACCGGGGATATCCCAAAGGAACTTACAGGGCTGCAGAGTCTCATCTCTAATAATATTTCGTCCGAGAATTCATCACTGGACTTCCCATTCTTTGTGAAACGAAACGTGAGCCTTGGAGGGTTGCAGTATAATCAGATTTGGAGCCTCCCCCCGACGTTGGAGCTTGGTAACAATTATCTCACAGGAGAGATCTGGCCCGAGTTTGGAAACCTGAAAGGTTTACATATTTTCGATCTGAAATGCAACAATTTATCTGGAACTATTCCCAGTAGTCTGTCGGGTATGACGAGCTTAGAAACATTGGATCTGTCTCACAACAATCTGGTCGGAACAATCCCGCCTTCATTGGTTAATTGCAGTTTCCTGTCAAAGTTCAGTGTGGCTTTCAATAAACTTTCGGGGGAAATCCCCACCGGAGGCCAGTTTTCAACGTTCACGAATTCTAGCTTCGAGGGGAATGCAGGTCTCTGTGGTGAACATAGTACTCCTTGTGAACATAACGATAACTTTCCACATGGATCAGCAAGGAAAACAAGGCGATCTCGAGGGACTATAATTGGAATGGGAATTGGGATTGCTCTAGGAACTGTATTTCTTCTTACTCTTATGTTCTTGATTGTTCTACGTGCAAGTACTCGGAGAGTAGTTGATCCAGAAAACGAGGTTAACGGTGCCGAGAAGGAATTGGACGAATTAGGGTCGAGTCTGGTGATATTTTTCCAGCAAAAAGACAACGACAAAGAGATGACACTCGATGATCTTCTCGAGTTCACCGACAACTTTGATCAATCGAACATTGTTGGATGTGGGGGGTTCGGTTTGGTCTACAAGGCCATCTTAAACGACGGAAGGAAGGTTGCCATCAAGCGGCTCACGGGCGAGTATGGTCAGATGGAACGAGAATTCGAAGCTGAAGTGGAAGCACTCTCGAGAGCCCAGCATCCGAATCTTGTCCTTCTCCAAGGGTATTGTAGGTATAAGAATGATAGGCTATTGATATATTCTTACATGGAGAATGGAAGCTTGGATTATTGGCTGCACGAAAAACTCGATGGACCGTCCTTGCTGAGTTGGGATAAGAGGCTCGTGATTGCTCAAGGTGCGGCCCGAGGGCTGGCTTACTTGCACCAAGCGTGCGACCCTCATATACTACACCGGGATATAAAGTCCAGCAATATCCTTCTCGATGAACATTTCGAAGCTCATTTAGCTGATTTTGGCCTCGCGAGGCTAATTCTGCCCCACGACACTCATGTGACCACTGATGTTGTCGGGACTTTAGGCTATATCCCTCCCGAGTATTGCCAGGCCTCTGTAGCTACCTACAAAGGCGACGTGTATAGCTTTGGGGTCGTTCTTTTGGAGCTCCTCACCGCTAAAAGGCCAATGGACATGTGCAAACCAAAAGGAAGCCGAGACCTAATCTCGTGGGTGATCCAAATGAAGAAGGAGAAGAGGCAAACCGAAGTGTTTGATCCCTTGGTGTACGATAAGCAACACGCTGACGAGATGTTATGGGTCCTCGAGATCGCTTGCCTCTGCTTGCACGAATCGCCAAAAATAAGGCCATCGACACAGCAGCTCGTTTCGTGGCTTGACAACCTAAGTTTCACTTCCAGCTTCAATTCAGGCTAGCAGAACTATTATTCTCTTCCATTTGTTTTTCTCATAAAGTTCACATCTTTGTACTTAGTTGTTCATTTTCTGCACATAGAAACAGTATTTCATTGTAAATATTGATCCATAAAACTGAAACAAAATTTGGGTGGAAGGCATCTCAACAGCCATTCCTTAGAGCTTAATTAAGTCTTTGGCTTTGATTCCTTTTTTCTGTAGTATTGCATGTGAAATAAGTTTCAGAATTCTGTAACATCTCTTTAAACATTGTAATAATGAACAGAGTATTATGAATTATTTTCAATTGAAAACTTTCTTGCTTGCTGTCTAATGCCTATTCTATGGTAATCACCAATATGAAAGCTTTACTTTGTTATGTTGCACAGTATATGATACAGTAGTTGCTAAATATAACTTCTCGTTCCCAAATACAATTCAACTGGTTGACCAATGCAAATAAGTCAGTAGTCTTCACCATTACTAGTCGCAGCGTGTAGGGTTTGATTCTTACTAAGAAGGTATGCAATTGGCTTTATATTGAACACCAACATCTCCTCTGGATGCAACTTTAGCCAAGTTAGTCAGACTATTAACTTGATAACCAAAGGTTCCAAGTTTGACTTTAGTGGGAGCGGCCTATTGACCTTCTTGGTTGAGCTGATCAGCAGTGGAAAACCTACTTCCTTGTGATCTTTTGCGTCATAAGGTGAGATTTACCCAATACACACCCTTGAGTAATGATTACGATTTTTCCCTTCTGCTTCTATTTGGGTAGCATGGAAATAAGAAATGGAACAAAAAGAAAAGCATAATATGAAACATAGTGAAAAAACGTTTCTAAATTATGAAAACGTTCACTTTTTAACATTTTTTTGTGTCTCATAAATTTTTATCATCACCCGTTTCCGTCCTCGTCTCCTACCCCACCTCAGACACTTTAGTCATGTGGTTGGTATTTGATAAATGTAAGCTATTTTTGGGGATGGGTGAAAGAACTGTTGTCCTGCTATTTAGGTAAATTTGGTTGAACAGCTTTGAGAAACGTTGGTACAAAGCTAAGGTTAATGGGAAATGTTAGAAGAAAGCAGAAAACAATGTTTGACCGGCGTTAACCAAACCTGGGCAGATTATGTACTGTTACATTGGAACGTTCAGACATAGGAAAAGGATGGGGGCAGTTAATGACCAAAAAAGTCCACTCACCAACCCACATTTTCTTGCACATTTTCTAACGATGGTGAAAAATTGATGGGTTTGTTGAAGGCAAATTTATTTATAATTTCTACCTAAATTTAAAATTTCTATAAATAATAAAAGATAATAATCACGGTTGATCAATAATTCAATATTTGGTCTAGAAAATTGTAATAGTTTTTTTTATTTTTTTAGTGGATCAGTGCATGCTTCTAACTTTGTTGACAATAAACTAACCTTCAATTAATTGGAATATTATAATGTTCAATAAAAGAAATGGGTTGCCTTGTAGAGTTGTAGATATGCAATGAAAAATACAACAAATTATTACATGCGTTTTTCTAAAATACGAATCAATGAGTACGGTTATGAAGAAAAGAAATGCAATTAATTAAATTGATGGAGAGGAAAAATTAAATTGAAGAAATGAAGCTAGTTCAAAGCACTGCAGACCTTCCTAACGATTCCATTTTGACCTGTGAGTGGCTGAATTTCAGATAGTTTAATCATTGCTGACGCGAAATCTGCTTGGAATGCTTGAGGGTTCCTTGCATACTCGGAAACTATGCTGTCAGTTGCTCCACCGCTAAATAGAACTTGATCCGATTGAAGCAGACCTTTCTTTTGCAACAAGTTCTTATAATAGTTGTTATCAAAGGAATTTGGTGTCACCAAATCAAGGGGTGCCAAATTTCCATTTCCGGTTTCTTTTGGACAATTCCGTCTTCTAGTGTTAGCAAAACCGGCATCAATGTCAGTTCGGTTGCCATATATTCTATCGCGAAATAAGAAGCATTGAGCTTGGCCGAGAGTATGTGCACCAGACAAGGCAACCATGTCTCTTGTATTAAGGCCTTTGCTTGCAAAGCTGGATATAAGTCTATCCAGATTGTCGAAAGGGCTAGGGAGATTTATGGTACGACTAGCCATGGTGGAATCTCTTCTTCCCAGCTTCACTGTCCAAGATGGACCTCCCACAGCAACAATCGCATCACGTGTAGCCACAAACAATACATCAGCACAAGATACAATACCAGGACAAGCTTTCTCTAGCTCGCCCTTTGCAGCCTCTATCACATCATAACCCCTGACAGAGCCCAGGTTGGGCAACGCTGTCTTTTCGGTCTTAATGGTCGATGACTCATCCAATAAGATGGAAGCGTCGCAACCCTGGACAAAGCAGTCGTGGAAATGGAGACGAACCAAGGAAGCAGCCATGCGACGCTCAGTGGACACGGCTTGCCTAACAGCAGTGCGAATGATGTTGAGAGCGTTAGGGCATGTGTTGTCGTAAAATGTAGGGGACAACTGGGCTTGGCATTGCGAGAAGAAGGAGAGCTGCAGAAGCAAACATGATAAAGCTGCAATGCATTGTGTAGTATGAGAAGCCATATATAGAGAAATGGCACAAGGTTTTGGTAAGTTGCAAAAAGAAAAATGAAGGGATTGTAGCTAGCTCTAAATGGGAAAGTGAGAAGATTATTAATATTGAATAATTTGACTATGCAAAGTTCATATAAGGATTATTTATAGGATACAAATAATCCTACTCAGATAAGGAATTAGGGATACATAGTCCTAGTCCTAGTCAGATAAGGAATGATAAAAGAATATTCACAATAGTAAAGAGAGAGGGAGAAGGTGTAATGATATAATAATAATACATTATTATTATTATTATTATATTTTTTTATTTTTTATAATATTTTTTTAGTACTATTGACTCTGTTACAATGTAGTATCCGAGTCAATACCCACACTAGGATTCAAACATTATTATTATTATTATTATTATTATTATATTATATTAATCCTTCAAAAATTCTTTTTCATTAAAATTTTTACTTATTACTCAACGTCAGTCATAAGTAATGAATATTATTGTACAAAGTAAGAAATTAAATATTGAAGTAATGAAATCATTATAATCAAGTGACCATTTAAAATTTAAATAATTTAGGGAAAAATGTTAAATGTACCTCGAAACTCAATTAGACCCAAAACTACAACAGAATTATTTACAACAAAAATTATGGTATGTCTAACATAGTACTTCCAACAATTGACTATTAACATACACCAAAAAAAGTCATGAAAATATATACTACTTTAAGTATGCTAGCTACACCCAAATAAGCCTTCAAATCCGGCACTGCTTCAATGGCTTTGATCAATGCAGCATCCACAGTCTTCTACTTCAATGACTTTGACCAAGTGCAGATGATGGTAGCTTTGATCAGCCTTCTACTTCAAAGCCTAGAAGCCTTCTATGTATTTAAGGTTACATATAAATCATTATCAGCAAGATTAAAAGGAGCTGTCTAAAGCAAAGTACTAATTGGTAAGATTAACATTTTTCTCATGCATTTCTAAAGTGATTTCTAAACAAAGTAAACTTCATCTCAACCAAACCTCTAGCATAGCAGTCAGTACTCAATTACTCATTGCATTGGCTCTTCTTTGGTCCATGTCCTCTTTTCTTTAGCACAATAGTTAGCTGCAAAATAGAAAAAACACCAAGTAATAACAAATAAAAGTAAACATCAGCATATGCTTAAACAATCTATGTTTTTCTCAGATGATGGTAATGTTAATCTCAACCCAAACACCATTAACATCTACATAATTATCAATATTTACCAATTGGATATTCAAAACAAAACACATTGCAAACTATAAAACTGGTATACTCCTAGCCATTTGCAGTGTGCAAGGATATATTATGCCATTGTACACACAACAGAATGTAACACTTCTTTTTACCAAATCACCAAACATTCATATCTTAACCAAAAAAAAGGGATATATAAGGTTCAAATGAGATCCAAAAGTATCCTGAAGCAACCATTAAATCACAAAAACAAAACAACAAAAGGAAAAACTAATATACCTTCAAATTTCTAACTTGATGAGGACAACGTGCTGGTATAATAATAGCATCTCCTAAATTTTGAACGAATGGCCATGGTTCAAACCCTAAACAGTTCATCATCCACCATAGCATGTATGAGAAATTTTTAAAAATGTATTTAAAAAAGGTGTAAGCTGACAGAAGAAAACTAACCATATTACTCTTTAGGCCTTTTCTTGTGTTCAACAGTCAAGTAAAAACTTTGATCATGTATTGGGTGAACAACCTAAGTAAATAAAAGAAACCACAAGCAGTCAAGCACCGCAAAAACACAATTGAAGTCCTATACGGATCTGGGAAGAAGAAATGGAGAGTATTGGAGTGCTGATGGCGATTCCAATGAACCCGTATTTGGAACAGGAACTTGACAAGCGGTTCAAGCTCTTCCGCTTCTGGAACTAATTGATAGCAAACACCAACAATAAGTACTACCCCAGTGTAGTTGAGTTGGCTTCCAATTGTCAGATATTGGTTGTTGCGTGCGCATTAACTCCCGAGACTCGCCACATTGTCAACCGTGAAGTCATCAACGCACTAGGTCCAAAAGGAGTTCTCATCAACATTGGTAGGGGTCCCCAAGTTGATGAGCGCGAGATGGTATCTGCTCTTGTTGAAGGCCGCAGGCCGCTTGGGTGGTGCTGGGCTCGACATATTTGAAAAAGAACCTGAAGTGCCTGAGGAGCTCTTTGGACTTGATAACGTTGTGCTGCTGCCCCATATATGTTGGAAGTGGAAGTGTGGAACAATGGAAACGCGCAAGGCCATGGCTGACCTTGTGATTGGAAACTTAGAAGCTCACTTTCTTAATAACAAACCACTGTTAACCCCAGTGATCTGAATTTGTTATGAACATACCATGATTTTTTGGGGTCCTGGCTTTACCATCACCAGAGCACATTGCCTCTGAACTTGACAAACATGTAAAATGAATAAGTTCTCTCATTGAGAGCTGCTAGCTTCACTGGTTTGAAATTGTTATGGACATCATATTCATGACTTTGGGTGCATCAAAAACAAAAAAACAAAAACAAAAAAACAAAAAAACAAAAAAAAACAAAAAAAAAAAAGATGAGAGATAATCAAAACAAAAGAATCACCAAAAGGAACATACAGTCATGCATCTCTTAAAAGGTTAATGCAAACATTTGTACCCCTGGCACTTGACAACAATAAATATGCCTGAACTACTTGAAGTTCCTTAGATACATCTTCCTTTCTAAAGATGTCCCAGTGAGCACCATCATCAGATTTTTCAAACTTAGCACAACCATTTCCCTTACATTCTAAGTTCCATTATTATTCTTCACAAGTTGATAACCACCATCAGATTTTTTTCAAACTCAACACAATCATCAACTAATATAAAGCAATATCACACAAAAGAAAATTGCTTTAAGATAAATAATCTATAATCTACAGAGTACAACAAAGAGAGCACATATCAAGCTATATAAAGCAAAGATATTGTAAATGCATAAGCAAAGAGATCACATATCAAGCTTTGCCGTACTAAACAATTTTATATTGTAAATGCAATATTTTAGGGCAAAATGAAATTAGGATTTAGGGATAAATGGAATTAGGAATTTATGAAATCAGGAACTTAGTGATTAGGGTTTAACAATTAGAGTAATAGAACTAACCAGCTTGGAAACACGAATGAAGCAGCAGAAATCGTTGCGACTGCATAGTCGGCCAGTCGGGGACGACCGACACAACGACCACCCATGCGGCGGCGAGGAAGCGACGGCGGTCAATTAGAAGGTGACTGAATGCCATTCCAATCTTTATAATTCAACGAAAAGGAGGTGATTTATATATTATACTTTTAAGTAATTCCAAAATCCATATATGTAGAATTTAATTTCAAATTTTTATTAATTTAAATTAAAGATTGTGATTCATTTGTGATTTTTGTATAAATTAATTTCCTATACAAAGTATAAATTTTACAGTAGACATTCATTATGATTGTTGTTCATAATATAATCGGCAAAAAATGTATTTGACAATAATATTGGAATGATGTTCAGTAAAAGAAACATGTTGCGTTGTAGATATCCAGTGAAAAGTACAACAAAGTATTACATGCATTTTTCTAAAATACGAATCAATGAGTATAGTTATGAAGAAAAGAAATACAATTACTTAATTTGATGGAGAGGAAAAACTAAATTGAAGAAACGAAGCTAGTTCAAAGAACCGCAGACCTTCCTAATGATCCCATTTTGACCTGTGAGCGGCTGAATTTCAGATAGTTTAATCATTGCTGACGCGAAATCTGTTTGGAATGCTTGATGGCTCCTTGCATACTCGAAAACTATGCTATCAGTTGCTCCACCGCTAAATAGAACTTGATCCGATTGAAGTAGACCTTTCTTTTGCAACAAGTTCTTATAATAGTTGTTATCAAAGGAATTTGGTGTCACCAAATCAAGGGGTGCCAAATTTCCATTTCCGGTTTCTTTTGGACAATTCCGTTTTCTAGTGTTAGCAAAACCGGCATCAATGTCAGTTCGATTGCCATATATTCTATCGCGAAATAGGAAGCATTGAGCTTGGCCGAGAGTATGTGCACCAGACAAGGCAACCATGTCTCTTGTATTAAGGCCTTTGCTTGCAAAGCTTGATATAAGTCTATCCAGATTGTCGAAAGGGCTAGGGAGATCTATGATACTACTAGCCATGGTGGAATCTCTTCTTCCCAGCTTCACTGTCCAAGACGGACCTCCCACAGCAACAGTTGCATCACGTGTAGCCACAGACAATACATCAGCACAAGATACAATACCGGGACAAGCTTTCTCTAGCTCGCTCTTTGCAGCCTCTATCACATCATAACCCCTGACAGAGCCAAGGTTGGGCAACGCTGTCTTTTCGGTCTTAATGGTCGGTGACTCGTCCAATAAGATGGAAGCATCGCAACCCTGGACAAAGCAGTCATGGAAATGGAGACGAACCAAGGAAGCAGCCATGCGACGCTCAGTGGACACGGCTTGCCTTACGATAGTGCGAATGATGTTGAGAGCGTTAGGGCATGTGTTGTTGTAAAATGTAAGGGAGAGCTGCGCTTGGCATTGCGAGAAAGAGGAGAGCAGCAGAAGCAAACATGATAAAGCTGCAATGCATGGCAAAGTATGAGAAGCCATATGTATATATTATAGATAGATAGGGAAATGGCGCAAGGTAGGTTAGTTACGGTGAAGGAAATTAAAAATGAAGGGATTGTAGCTAGCTTTGAATAGGAAAGTGAGAAGATTATTAATATTGAATAATTTGGCTATGCAAAGTACATATAAAGATTATTTATAGGATACTAATAGTCCTATTCAGATAAGGAATTAGGGATACATAGTCCTAGTCAGATAAGAAATGATAAAAGAATATTCACAATAGTAAAGTGAGAGGGAAGGTGTAACCATATAATAATAATACATTATTATTATTATTATTCTTTCAGAATTTTTTTTTTTCATTTAAATTTATACCTATTATACTCTGTATATTAATTAAACGACAAAAAGTTGACCGCTGACTTGGTACGGTGATTATCGGTCTGCTTTTGATCGACATTATTATATTAATTAACAAAACTTGAAGATGAATTTTATAATGGAAGTTGGTATAGCACACCATGCATATATGTACTGTCCTCCTCATTCAATAATAGTAACACTATGATCCTATCTAAGTTACACAGCATAAGTTTAAAATTATTATATAACATTTATATATTTATAAATTACATTAAGGCTTTGTTTGCAGAGTCTATTTAAGAGCTCATAATTTATTTTAAACTACTAATAAATTATAAATTTTGTTTAATAAAATAAGTTAGTAGCTTAAAATAAGAGCAGGTAGCGTTCCAAATAAGCCAGTCTTAACTATGTATTACTAGCATTACTAGCATTATTATTACTAGCATTAGTTTAAAATTATATTTATAAATTTAAAATAATTAATTATTTGTATTTAAGTCTTAATTCTATTTCTAAAATTAGTTTAAAATTATAATTATATATAACATTTATAGTTTTTTTTTTTTTTTTGCTTTTATTATGATTCTCCATATAAACAATAGTTTGTTTGAGAAGGAAATTAAGTTAAATTACCTATTTTTCTTTATTTTTAACTAATCAAAGGCCTATTTAATTACTAGAGAGGGAAAAATCGCCACTTTTAAAATATAGATATATGAATAATTTAGAAAGATATAATTCAAAAAGAAAAAAATTGTCATTTTTTTTTCTATTTTCTAAGGGTATAAACTATAATAAAAGGCAAAAACTTGTGTGCGACTGTCTCACCGTGAGACGAATCGGGTCGGATCAGATCAATGTGAAAATGTAATACTCCCTCTGTCCCATTTTATCTGTCCTACTTACTATTCATTGGTCAAACCAACATTTTCTTCTTTGTTTATTTTCTTTATTATTTTTTACTTATTTTTAAATTTAATTTTTTGTGTTTAATAGTACTTTTAGTGTAGTTTCTAAATATATAAATTTTGAATATTAATACTAAATTTAATATTATGAAAAATCGAATTAAAAATCACTTCAGTCAAGCCTCGTTAACCGAACCCGACACATAAAATGGGACGGAGGGAGTACTTATATGTACAAATGTCATACTTATATGCTCAAATGTAATACTTATATACATTTTTTCTTCAAAAGTATTACATTTCCCCTTATAAATGACAAAAAAATTATTCCTGATTAGTATTATATTTGAGCATATAAGTATGACATTTATATATTGATTCGACCCGACTGGCCTCACAAATAAAGATACGAGAGACGGTCTCACACAAGTGTCGCAAATTTTACTATGGATCGCAACATCAAAACGACGTCGTTTTGGTTAATGAAAACAGACAAATGAAACGGTATCTGTTCCGCGCAACTGCAGTTCTCTTTCAATACAACTACAGTATAATTCAACACAACTGCAGTGTCAGTCATGACTATGATCCACAGTATAACAACTGCACAAGTGTGACCCGTAATAAAATATAATAAGTCAAATGCATGCATGGAGCAAGGCAATGTCCGGTCACTATTGGAGGCCGCGACGCCGCGTTATAGCGTCACAGAACACTAGCATTTGCATGCCAGCTAATTATAAGGTTGACGTTGACTCAGAAAGCTGTCGTTGACTTCATAATCTCACCACTGCTTTTCCGTTCGTATGCACATGTTCCATAAATAATTAAAATAAACTTACAATGAGAAGTACGTTTATTGTAATCTTACTTAATGAAATAGAATACAACAATTAAATCACAGAAAATGGGGCACATCAATTCTTGATGTACCGCAGAGGGATTGGTCAGTGTTCTCAGGAGTGACGCGGGAGGCAAATTATACTATCGACACGAGTCCACCTTGTAAGGTAGACCCGGCTCTATGTTCACAATTTTATAACTATATATTCATAATTTTAGAACTCTATGTTCACAATTTTAGAACTTTATGTTCACAATATAGAGTTATGAAATTGTGAACATAGAGCTATGAAATTGTGAACATGGAGTTATGAAATTGTGAACATGGAGTTATGAAATTGTAAACATAAAATTATGAAATTGTAAACATAGAGTTATGAAAATGTGAACATGGAGTTATGAAATTATGAACATAGAATTATGAAATTGTGAACATAGACCCGGGTCCACCTTGTAAAGTGGACCCGGGTCCATGGCATAACGTACAATTGGACGCGGGAGGCGCGTCCACCCGTAGAATTAGATAATTTTGAGGCTTAGCCTCTCTTAATTCACCCAAAAAAAAGAGTTATGGAAAAATTAAAATACCGAAGAATTGATTGAGAGGAAAACTAAATTATTAAATCAAAACAAGCTTTCTCTAGCTCGCGTTTGATATATTCTATCACGATTCGCGTCGTAACCCTGACAGATCGAGCCGCAACACCATCTTTTGCTCTCGATGGTTGGTAACTCGTCCAATAAGATGGAAGTGTCGCAGCTCTAGACAACGTAATAATCGTGGAAATAGAGACTAACCAGGGAAGCGGCCTTGCCTTACTACAGTGTGAAAGATGTTGAGAGGGTCGGGACATGTTTTGTTGTAAAATGTAGGGGCATGATCAAATGAGAATCACATTTCTTGTGCAAACTAACTTATTGTGCATCTTGTAATGTCTGATTGTACCTTGGCAGACAAGTAATTAGGCATTCTAAAATGTGAAAATAAATACGTATTTCTGTAACTATTTTTATAATTATAATTATATATCTTGTAATAATACCTGATTGTACATTCCTATAATTTTACAATTGTGCATATTACAATTTCTGTTTGTGCCAATTACATACTTTAAAATTTAGTTGACATTTATCTGGCATTTTTATAAAGTCTAACTAAAAAACAAGAAAAGTAAACTAAAACATATATCTATAAATTGAAAAAAGTCAAAAGATTTCGTGACTGACTTAACAATGGATATATCAGTCAAATGGATGTGCCATATTATATAATAAAATTTTGAGTTTGAATTTTATCATGTAATTGTTGGTATATAGCCAAGGCATGCACTACTGTCCTTGTCATTCAATAATTATAATCCAATTACCCGAATAAAATCTCAATATATATTCAACTAAGTTTGGCACCTAAGTGCTCGCCCCCACAAGATAGGCTAACAATGAACCTTTTTAGTAAATTAAAGGAATTAAATTCTAAAAATGGACTTCTTTTTTTAATATGGACAAAAGTTTCTTCTAAGCCTTTCCCTAATCACTTTTTCAATTCAAATGAATTTACTTTGAGAATATAATCAATGTTTCATTCATCCATTATCCGTATTGAACGTATAATATTTTGATTAGAATACAGCAAATCATATTATTGCATTTTTCTAAATAACAAATCAATGGTTATGAAGAAAAAACATACAATGAAATTTATGAGAGTAGAAAACTAAATTATTAAATACTCTAGAAAAACAACAGTGCCTAAGAGAAAGTATGTAGCACGCGGTAGCTAAATGACCAAGCTAGTTCAAAGCACCACACACCTTCCTAATGATCCCGTTTTGACCTGTGAGGGGTTGAATTTCAGACATTTTAATCATGGCTGACGCAAAATCTGCTTGAAATGCTCGTGGGCTGCTGGCGTACTCTGAAACAAATGCTGTCTGTTGCTCCACCGCTGAAAAGAACTTGATCCGATTGAAGTAAACCTTTCTTTTGCAATAGGTTCTTGTAGTAGTTGTTATCAAAGGAGTTTGGGGTCACTAGATCAAGTGCCGCCAAATTTCCATTTTCGGTGTCTTTTGGACATTGGCGTCTTCTAGTGCTAGCAAAACCCGCATCAATGTCAGTACCATTACCATAAATTCTATCGCGAAATAGGAAGCATTGAGCTTGGCCTAGAGTATGTGCACCAGATAAGGCAACCATGTCTCTTGTATTAAGGCCTTTTCTAGAGAAGCTGGATATGAGTTTATCCAAATTGTCAAAAGGCCCGGGAAGATCAGTTTCAGCTAGGGTATGGCTAGCCGTGGTGGAATCTCTTCTTCCCAGTTTCACTGTCCAAGATGGACCTCCCACAGCAGCAGATGCATCACGTGCAGCCACTGACAATACATCAGCACAAGATACAACACCAGGACAAGCTTTCTCCAGCTCGCGCTTAGCTGCCTCTATCACGTCGTAACCCCTCGCAGAACCAAGGTTAGGCAACGCGGTCTTTTCGCTCTCAATGGTTGGTGACTCGTCCAATAAGATGGAAGCGTCGCAACCCTGGACAAAGCAGTCGTGGAAATGGAGACGAACCAGGGAAGCGGCCATGCGACGCTCACGGGACACAGCTTGCCTTACAGCAGTGCGAATGATGTTGAGAGTGTTGGGGCATGTCTTGTCGTAAAATGTAGGGGACAGCTGCCCTTGACATTGCGAAGAAGAGAAAAGAAGAAGCAAACATGATAAGGCAGCAATGCATGCCGTTGTAGTATGAGAAGCCATATATTAATTATAGGATTGATAGATAGAGAAATGGCGCTACCTATATAGATAGAGCTTAGTTGCAGAAGGAAAATGAATGGATTATTGCTCAGAAAACATAAACTGAAGGTTAGGTTGGTTTGGTTTGATGATGGAGAATGGGAAAATGGAAGTGAATTTATAGATGTTGCAACGAAGAAGATGGTCACTATTGTCTGCGACGACGCGTTAATAAGGATTATGTAATAATCCAGCTAATAATGTAATAACTATACTGGGCGGTTCACTTTAAGAAAATGAGGAATATTTGTGACAATGACTTAGTCTGGGCACCTTGCATATGATTACTTTCCTAGGAAATTTTTTTCTTTAGATATAACATTATTTTATTGATGGGTACACAAATAAATGAAAAGAGTAAGGATAAGATTACAAGGAAATTTCAGGGTGAAAAATAATACTCCATCCATTCTCACTTTATTTGTTCGGTTCAATTAACGAGACTTGATTAAATTAAAATTATTTTTAATTCAATTTTTCATAATATTAAGTTTAGAATTAATATATAAAATTTATATATTTAGAAACTACATTAAAAATATTATTAAGTATAAAAAAATTACTATAAAAAAAGTAATAAAGATAGAGTTAATTGGATCAATATTGAATAATAAACATAACACGCAAAATGGGGAAGAGAAAATAATATTAATAAAAATATACAAATGGGATAGTCAAAAGAGTTGGTGGCTGACTTGGTATGACGGTGATGATCAGCCTGCTTTTGACATTATTAACAAATGTTGAAAATGAATGTTATAAATTTATAATGGAAGTTGGCATACCATGGCATGCATGCACGTACCTGTATGCACTGATATCTAAGTTTCACAGAAATTTCGCATTTTGAGTATGGCATTTCCATTGTTTTGAAGGAAATGATATTGTAACTTGTAATTAGTAATAGGGAAAATGACGCTTTTGGTTTTGAATACATGCTATGGTATACCAATTCCTCAATAATAATAATATTAAAAGCCTAAATAAAATTAATTATTAATTAAATAAATGGAAGAATAGACAAAATTAACTAAAATTGTGTAAATAAATTATAAAAAGAATTTGTAAAAATTAACAATAAAAATAATGTTTATCAACCCTTCCTGCATTGCTAAATTATTGTCTAGGAATGTGACGAAATTAACACCTTAGTTTTGCAATAATTTTTTAATTCACTAATCAATTGTGTTTTATCCTATAATTATGTATTGCAATAGACAAAAACTTGTGTGAGACCGTTTCACCGTGAGACGGGTCGGGTCAAGATGAAAATATATACTTATACGCAAAAATGTCATACTTATATGCTCAAATGTAATTCGATTGTTTCACTTTATTTGTCTTATTTTTATTTTAGTCCATACAAAAAAATTTCAAGAAAAAAAGAAAATAAACTATATTTACTCGCCCATGCGCGAAACGCGCACGTCTCTTGCTTTTATTTTGTTTTTCTCTCTCTAATGGGGCCAACAAAAATGGTTAATTTGCAACAGAAAAAAAGTAGTAAACTCCCCCTCCCTCTTCCCCACCCCGCCTTTAAGGGTTTTTTTCTTTTTCCTGAAAAACCTTCCTAAAAACTAATAATTGGGATTGTAGTGATAATGATATGTGTGAGTAATATTTTTCTTGAAAAATAGGAATATTCCTATATTTTTTTTTTGACAATAGGAATATTCCTATATTAGTAAGAGTGATAATTATATATAGTAAATGCATTTGGAGTAAAGTGACAAATACGTTTAAATATTTATTTTGATTTTCTTTAATGACATATGTATGTATAATTTATTAGACTAAGGAATATGAAAGTTGTTGTTTTTTGGGTTGGATATTATTTGTCATATTTATTAATATAAAGAATTCCGTACTTAGATAAATATATTATGTATATTTTTATACTTAGTTATTTTGTATATTTAAATATGTAATATGATTGTTTCACTTTATTTGTTTTATTTGTATTTTAGTCCATACTAAAAAACTTCAATAAAAAAAAAAAAAACTAGATTTAATCGACCTGCACGAAACGCGCACGTGTCTTACTTTTATTTTATTTTTCTCTCTCTAATGGGGCCAACATAAATGTTGAATTTGCAAGAGAAAAAAATAGTAACCCCCCCCTTAAGTTTTTTTTTTCCTGAAAAAACCTTCCTAAAAACTGTAATTGGGATTGTAGTGATAATGATACGTGTGAGTAATATTTTTCATGAAAAATAACAATATTCCTATATTAGTAAGAGTGATAATTATATATAGTAAATGCATTTGGAGTAAAGTGACAAATACATATTAATATGTATTTGAATTTTCTTTAATGACATGTATAATTTATTATTAGACTAAGGAATATGAAAGTTGTTGTTTTTTTGGGTTGGATATTATTTGTCATATTTATTAATATAAAGAATTTCGTACTTAAATAAATATTATGTATATTTTTATACTTAGTTATTTTGTACATTTAAATATGTAATCCGATTGTTTCATTTTATTTGTCTTATTTTTATTTTAGTCCATACTAAAAAATTTCAAGAAAAAAAAAACTAGATTTACTCGCCCAGTATATGCGCGAAACGCGCGCATGTCTCTTACTTTTATTTCGTTATTCTCTCTCTAATTGGGCCCACGAAAATGTTGAATTTGCAGGAAAAAAATAGTTAAATTACCCCATCCCCCACCCGCCCCCCTTAAGGTTATATATATGAAAAACCCTTACTAAAAACTATAAATGGGGTTGTAGTGATAATGATATGTGTGAGTAATATTTTTCTTGAAAAATAACAATATATAAATATTCCTATATTAGTAAGACTGATAATTATATATATTAAATGCATTTGGAGCAAAGTGACAAATACATTTAAATATTTATTTGGATTTTCTTTAATGACATGTATAATTTATTAGACAAAGGAATATGAAAGTTGTTTTTTTTGGGTTGGATATTATTTGTGATATTTATTAATATAAAGAATTTCGTACATAGATAAATATTATGTATATTTTTATACTTAGTTATTTTGTACATTTAAATATGTAATCCGATTGTTTCACTTTATTTGTCTTATTTTTATTATTTTAGTTCATACTAAAAATTTCAAGAAAAAAAAAAAAAACTAGATTTACTCGCCCAGTAGATGCGCGAAACGCGCACGTCTCTTTCTTTTATTTCGTTTTTCTCTCTCTAATGGGGCCCACGAAAATGTTGAATTTGGAGGAGAAAAAATTAGTAAATTCCCCCATCCCCCACTCGCGTTTGGCAGCCTCTATCACGTTGTAACCCCTGGCAGAGCCAAGGTTAGGTAACACCGTCTTTTCGCTCTCCATGGTTGGTGTTTCTTCCAATAAGATTGGAGCGTCGCAACCTTGGACAATACAATCGTGGAAATGGAGACGAACTAGGGAAGCGGCCATTCGGTTGAACATTAGAGTTCGGTTCGGTTTGAAATGGTTCGGAGGATTTAATTCGGTTCGGTTTTCGGTTCAGTTTAAGTCCCAAATTTTAGCGTTTCCTAATTTTCTGAACATACTATCGCATTATCCATATCCGAAATCTAAACATTATATAACAAAATAGCAATTCAAAGTCCAAACATACTACTAAGTACTAATTGTGAGGTAAAGAACAATTGCAACAAACAACAAAAGCACAAAGTAGAGAACAAACTATAAAGAAATCAAATAAAAAATTTAAGAGATACCAGTGAGATCGAATAAAAAGTAAATGAAGAAGTAGGCGTCAAGGGACTTAGATTTACTTCTTTATTATTATTTTTATTGTTGTTGTTGTTGTTGTTATTATTAGTATTATCATTATCATTATTATTATTATTATTATTATTATTATTATTATTATTATTATTATTATTATTAAAACCTAACAAAGTTCGGTTCGGTTTGGTTTTTACTAAACCGTTCGATTCGGTTCGATTTTTAACTGAACCGTTCGGTTTACAAGAATTCCGAACCATTTAGTTTTGTATTACTAGTTCGGTTTGGATCGGTTAGGTTCGGTTCAGATAAACCAAATCAAAATGCCCACCCCTAGGTTTGATGATTGAGAATGAAAGCAAGGTGGAAGTGAATTTATAGTTACGTTGGTGCAGGGAAGAAGGTGGTCTGTATTGTACGTCTGCGACGCCGCGTTAAGGATCGGATGTAATGCATGCCAATTCTATATTTTTGTAATCCAGCTAATATAATAAATGCCCGCTTCACTTTAAGCAATAAGGAATATAGTATTAAGTATAGTAATAATAATAATCTGTATTATGACTTAGTCTGCGTAAGATCATGCTTTCGTGGTAGGGGTGGAACCATAATGATGATATAATCACACTAAGTATATACATACACAATATTTTAAGTTTGAATGATTTTATTTTTTTTCACCTAAGAAACAAAATTAATTACATACTTTAAAAATTCATTTGACATTTATCTGGCATTTTTATAAAGTCTAACTAAAAAAAGAAAGAAAAGTAAACTAATATATATAGGAAAAGTCAACAGATTTCTGGCATTTTTATAAAGTCTAACTATGGATACATCAGTCAAATGGATGTGCCATATTATATAATAAAACATTGAGATTTGAATTTTATTATGGAAGTTGGTAGCTAAGGCATGTGCATGGCATGCACTGTCGTTGTCATTCAATCCTAAGTTTCACCGAAATGTAAACAATACCATTTCAATTTCAATTTCATTTCAAATTTCCCTAAGGGGGCGTTTGGTTCACGGAATCTTGGATTACCCCAGGTAATAGGATTACCTCCAGGAAGGTAATGTGAGATTTCGGGAATGTAAGATTACCTGATGTGTTTGGTTTGGATTGTGGAATATAATATTACTTTGTTTGGTTAAGGGTTATATTTTAGGTTATATGGGACAATTTACTATAATGTTCTTTTAATATATATATATATATATATATATATATATATATATATATATATTTATTTATTTATTTATTTATTTATTTATTTATTTGTGTGCCTTTATTGTGTGTATTTTTATTTATTTATATGTATGAATGTATTGATGCTTAATATTAAAATAATAAATATATAAATATACACACATGTATATTTGATTATATAAACATATATTTATTTTATATATGTTATTGTGTTATTATTATTATTATTATTATTATTATTATTATTATTATTATTATTATATAAGGATTAGTTAACAAGGGCAAAATTGGAATAACCAAGGTAATCTTAGATTACCTAAAAAAACGGGGGTAATCACATTACCTTGAAACATTACCGCCACGTCAGCTTTGAGGTAATATAACATTACCAGGTAATCTCATAACTTGAAACAAACAAGGTAATATAACATTACCAGACTCAGATTACCTAGGTAATCTGAGATTACCCGAACCAAACGGCCCCTAAGGGTAAGCACTGATAAAATATAAATACAAAATTAGAAATTAATAAAAAATGAGCAATGGAATTTTATTTTTTCTTTTTAGATAGTGATTGACGTACGGTAAAAATGTTATTGGTGTATATATATTTTGATAAGTAAATACAATAGTTTCAGGATAAGAGTCTTACGTGTCCCCTCTCTCTACAACAAGTCTACATACTACTTATACTAGGGGTGCAACAACTATTTTCCTGTGAATGTAATAGACTCATGATGGCGAGCCTTAAGTGTCAGTTAATAACAATATGGAGCCGTTGGAATGATTTCTCTCATCAAGTGTAACGGGTGGCCGTTTGACTTCCTGCGTCCCCTTGTCTGTCTGTAGTTCGGGTCGGGTGCTTACCCAATTATCCTGTCAGTGATAAAACTAATTTGACTAAACGATAATTTTACATGTAAAATATAAAACATAAATTAAAATAAATTATATAAAATAAGCAAGACACGAAAATTTTAACCTAAAATCAAAATGAAAATCATATTCCTTCTTCGATTAGAGCTACTCAAATTGTATTATGTTTTTGGGTGTGTTAGTGCATGTAAATTATATACAACTCATGTCAATATAACTTTGGGAAAATAATTTAACGTCAACTTTGACCAACTTAACATTAGTGATTTTTCAATTGCTAATTTCACGAATCCGTAAATTTCATGAGGCAAGTTATTTAGCACCAAGGCACCGAATATGCATGTGGAAAGTCAAAGTGCGACCGAATATGTACGGAGTTGTATAAATATTAATTAAATTAAAGAACATATAAGAATGGCCAATGGGAAAGCAGTTGTGAGATTTAGAAGTCAAGGACAGGTGACTGGGTCACGTCAGCTTTCTTAGCTGTTCTACAACGTTGTAAAATACAAACATAACGCGGCGTCGCAGCCAATAGTGACCATTTTACTTTACTTTATCCCCTTCCCTTTCCTATATATACTCCCTGCACCCTCTCCATTCTCTCATCATCTTGCCTATCTCCATTCTCATCTTCTCAACTCAATTCTTCTTTCGCAAATACCTTTTGGATTACAATAGTACAAGTTATATATAATACTAATGGCAAGTAATAGGCCTTGCATGGCATTTGGAGTATTATTGGTATACTCACTCATTCTCCTGTTCTCCTCCTCGCAATGCCAAGGGCAGCTCTCCCCTACATTTTACGACAAAACATGCCCCAACGCTCTCAACATCATTCGCACTGCCGTTAGGCAAGCCGTGTCTCGTGAGCGTCGCATGGCCGCTTCCCTGGTTCGTCTCCATTTCCACGATTGTTTTGTCCAAGGTTGCGACGCTTCAATCTTATTGGACGAAACACCGACCATGGAGAGTGAAAAGACGGCGTTGCCTAACCTGGGCTCTACCAGGGGTTACGACGTGATAGAGGCTGCCAAGCGTGAACTGGAGAAATCTTGTCCCGGAATTGTATCTTGTGCTGATGTATTGTCGGTGGCTGCGCGTGATGCGTCTGCTGCCGTGGGAGGTCCCTCGTGGACCGTGAAGCTGGGAAGAAGAGATTCCACCACGGCTAGTCATACCATAGCCGAAACCGATCTCCCCGGCCCTTTCGACAATCTGGATAGACTTATATCCAGCTTTGCAAGCAAAGGACTTAATACAAGAGACATGGTTGCCTTGTCTGGTGCACACACTCTCGGCCAAGCTCAATGCTTCCTATTTCGCAATAGAATTTACGGCAACGGTACTGACATTGATGCCGGTTTTGCTAGCACTAGAAGACGCCAATGTCCTACAGACACAGGAAACGGAAATTTGGCACCGCTTGATTTAGTAACCCCAAATTCCTTCGATAACAACTACTACAAGAACCTACTGCAAAAGAAAGGTTTGCTTCAATCGGATCAAGTTCTATTCAGTGGTGGAGCTACAGACAGCATAGTTTCAGAGTATGCAAGGAGCCCTCGGGCATTCCAAGCAGATTTTGCTTCAGCCATGATTAAAATGTCTGAAATTCAACCGCTCACAGGTCAAAATGGTATCATTAGGAAAGTCTGCGGTGCTTTGAACTAACTTCATTCTTCAATTTAGTTTTCGGCCTCTCCATCAACTTAATCAATTGTATTTCTTTTTTCTTCATAATTCATTGATTGTTTTTAAGAAAAAAATGTAATAATTTGTTGTATTCTATTTGACCCAACTAAGTGAGATTGCAATAAACTTTTTATTCTACAACGCGTTCCTTTTATTTAACACTATTCCAACTAATTTCAGATTATTATTGTGTCATACAAGTTAACTGCTTAGACCATTTAGTTTGGCACCACAAACTCCGCACCAGTAGGACTTCCAATAATAATAATAATTATTATTATTTTCGTTGTTGTTGTTGTTGTTTTCACTTGAAGATTTAGAGCAGATATTGGATATATAAAACTTTTGCTCATGTTTAGTGATTGAAAGTTATTTAATTTTATAGATTTAAAAAAAAAAATTAAAAGCAGCATTTTTCGGTTTAAAATAAATTATTTTAAATTTAAAAAGTAAAATGAATCTTACAAAAATAATTCTTAAAATTTTCCAAATATAGAAATATAATTAGTATTCATTTATGATAATATAAAAAGACACGTGCACGTTTCGCGCATTTACTGGGCGAGTAAATCTAGTTTTTTTTTTTCTTGAAGTTTTTTAAATCAAAGAAGAATGAGTGAAAGTGAGAAGACAAGATCCCACATGGTCAATTTTTGAAAGCTAAGAAGTTTAATTTGTTGTTTTTTTTTTAAATATAACAATGAATATCGCATTGGGTAAAAAATTAATTTTTTCCCAAAACGCTAGTTGCAAACGCTGCAAAATGTAATGTTTGCAAAAACATCGGCTTAGAGAAAATCGTTGCTTTACCAAACATAGTTTTTGGCGTTTTGACATAGTTAAGTCGCTAAAAACGGTGAATCTGTCAAAAATTGACGGATCCGTCATTTACCAAACATGGCCTTAGTGCTGTATATAGCTGTCACTAAATTTTCTGTTCTGAATATCTAATTTTTTGTAGTGATATCTAAATGCATGTACAAATAACCAAGTATATAAATATACATATAGGACAATTACGTATACAACACAAAAGTAACAACTTTCATATTCTTTAGTCAAAAAAACTATACATGTCATCAAATAAATACTAAATGCATTTGATCTTTTCACTTTATAGCAATCTCATTTGTAGTTTATGAAGGAAAAGTAAGACACGTTCGCATTTCGTGCATCTACTGGGCGAGTAAATCTAGTGTTTTTTTCTTGAAGTTTTTTAAATCAAAGAAGAATGAGTGAAAATGTGGAGACAAGATCCCATATGGTCAATTTTTGCAAGAAGCGAAATGCAATCGTGAGAGAGAAAATCAGATATCAACTCTTTGCGCCGCAATTGTTGTTATCATATGTTTCTCTAATATTTGCAATAAAATGTTTGTATCTGATGATAAAACTATAATCAATGCTTTTGAAGCAGAAAGCGCTGTAGCACCCCAGTGCACATTCAAATACACTACTCAAACCCCCAAGATTTTTTAAGCTTCAAAAGCGGAGAAACAAGAACAACACCCCCGGGAAAACTCAAATAAGAATTCTAGAAATTATATTAATCATCAAGTCTTTCATTGATGTATGACTTTAGTTATACAACATGTATTTCTAAGTATAGATTTGATGTTTTTAAATAAAATGAAAACTTGATTATCTAACATGATTATTTGATGTATATAAAGATTGAATGCTAAATCGTCATATATTAAAGTATGAGATGTAATTTCCCTACCCAACATTTAACGTCTAGTGGAACGGGCGGTGGTACGAGAACTAGTTAAAAATTATGAACTTTTAGTAATTAAGAGGTTAAATTGAAAAAAAAAAAAAAATAGCATACTAACAAAATTGAATGACCGTGAAGATTGAATATAATGCTGCGCTATATTGCAATATATATCCAACTAGGTCTAGAACCTAAGTTCTTGCACCCCAATAGATAGCCTAAGAATGAATAGAAAATTGATAGTATAAGAATTAAATTCTAAATATATTAAGTTATGGTTTGTTCTTCGCTGCTATCTCCGGCCATTTGAAGCCGGTCAATGAAGCCCGTTTAGCCGAAGCTCTTGCCATCAAGGAGGCTCTTTCTTGGCTAAAGAGTAAACAGTGACAGAAAATATGCATCCTACCCGACTGCCAGCAAGTTTGTCTTAGCTTCAATGATTCTTCTCAAGATTTATCATATGTTAGTACTGTAATTAGAGATAGTCTTTCGATCTCTTCTTTTTTTCAGGCTTTTGGCATTAGCTATATCAATAGATCAGTGAATGTGTGTGCTCACACTTTAGCCCGGGCTGCACGTTCGTACACTGATCTTCATAGTTGGTTTGGTGTCCCCCCTCATTGTATTTCTCAATTGATTAATTGAGTTTGTTTCTTTCAAAAAAAAAGAAGAAGTTATATATAGGTTCTAGACCCCCCCAATATTAATACCTAGATTATATTGTAATAAGAGTATAACATATGATGTCTACCAAAAGAAATTCATTCTTAGAAAAGGTTCTTGATCTAAAAAGGTTTGTGCTTAGCTTGGAAGACTTTAATTATAACAACGGAGATTGAATGTTCAATTTTATAGATCAAAGTATGAGATTTAATTTGCCCTAACACCTAACCTTTAACGGTATGGACGGTACGATGTGAACTATTTAACAATTATGAACTTTTAATAATTAAGGAGTTATACTGAAAAAAGATTAAAATACCAGAAAAGTTAAATGACAGTGCAGGTTGAATATCGAATCTCAATATTTATCGAACTTGGTTTGGAACCTAAGTGCTTGCCCCTACAAGATAGACTAAGAATGAATAAAACTTTTATAGTATAGGAATTAAATTCTAAAAATAGCAAGTGATATATTGAGGGGCCGATTGGTTCAGGATTTTATTACTAATGTTACTTTGGTTAAAGTTGGCGTTAAATTATTATTCCCAAAATTATATTAACATTTATATATTTTATTTAATTAAGAGACAGTATTGATTTTATATTTGATGGTTTACCTTTGTCCATGGCTATTTCGTGTGTGTGTGTTTTTTTTTAAGTCACACAAGGACATCAATGGTACGTTTTTCTTGTCCAACAAAAAGTAAAATAATTTGAGATGATTAGATGAAGGACAATTACCTTAATTCCAGATTTAGTTGTCTAGGACATCGAAGGTAGATAGAGAGGTTGTTTTTGTCGGATTTTGTCCAATAATATTTTAAAAATTTTAGTCCATGAAACTATCACGATAACAATTGGTAGTACGTCTTTAACGCGGAGTCGTAGAAATACAATAGAATAGACCACCTTCTTCCCTGCACCAACAATAAATTCACTTCCACCTTGCTTTCATTCTCAATCATCAAACCCAATCTGCAACTAATTAGCTACATTTCTCTATCTATAAAATATGGCTTCTCATACTACGCCATGCATTGCTGTCTTGTCATGTTTGCTTCTGCTTCTCTCTTCCTCGCAATGCCAAGGCTTGCTCTCCCCTACATTTTACAACAAAACATGCCCCAAAGCTCTCAGCATCATTCACACGGGCGTTAATCAAGCCGTGACTCGTGAGCGTCGCATGGCTGCCTCCCTGATTCGTCTCCATTTCCACGATTGTTTTGTCCAAGGCTGCGACGCTTCAATCTTATTGGACGAAACACCCACCATGGAGAGTGAAAAGACCGCCTTGCCTAACCTTGGCTCTGCCAGGGGTTACGAGGTGATAGACGATATCAAGCGCGAGTTAGAGACATCTTGTCCCGGTATTGTGTCTTGTGCTGATATATTGTCCGTGGCTGCGCGTGATGCGACAGTTGCTGTGGGAGGTCCGTCTTGGACAGTGAAGCTGGGAAGAAGAGATTCCACCAAGGCTAATCATACCATAGCTGAAACGCTTCCCGGCCCTTTTGACAATCTAGATACACTCATATCCAGTTTCGCTAACAAAGGCCTTTATGCAAGAGACTTGGTTGCGTTGTCTGGTGCACATACTATAGGTCAAGCGCAATGCTTCCTATTTCGCGATAGAATATACGACAACGGTACTGACATTGATGCGGATTTTGCTAGCACTAGAAGACGCCAATGTCCAAAAAACACCGGAAATGGACAATTGGCACCACTTGATGTAGCGACCCCAAACTCCTTCGATAACAACTATTACAAGAACCTGATGCAGAAGAAAGGTTTGCTTCAATCGGATCAAGTTTTATTCAGCGGTGAAGGAACTCAGGGTATTGTTTCAGAGTACGCCAAAAACCCTCAGATATTCCAAGCAGATTTTGCATCAGCCATGATTAAATTGTCTGAAATTGAACCACTCACAGGTCAAAATGGGATCATTAGGAAAGTATGTGGTGCAGCGCTTCATTCTTCAATTTAGTTTTCCTCTCCATCAATTTAATCAATTGTATTTTTTTAATCAATGTGGCACGACCGATCTAACCACTATTTAGTTGGGTGCCACCAACCCGCACCGGTTGGACTCCCAATAATAATAATAATAATAATATAATTATTATTATTATTACTATTATTATTATTATTGTTGTTGTTGTTGTTGTTGTTATTAGTTAGTAGTTAATTGTTGTTGTTGTTGTTGTTTTCACTTGAAGATTTATAGTAGATATTGGATATAATAAAACTTTTGCTCATGTTTAGTGTTTGTACGTTATAAAAATAGAGTGGAAAATTATGCTATGTCATGAACTTATAGATTTATCATAAGCTTTGTGATTGTGGTTTGAAATTCAATCTCACAAACATCCTCTCAAATGTGGTATGTGTATAAAAGAGGAATCCATGTTATACTCTTGAATCATATTTCTTTTTTCCTTTTTCTTTTTTTTTTTTGTTAAATATTTGTGTACAATGTATTATATACAAGAGTTGTACTATAATATTTTTCGACAAAAGTATCATTATCGTTATAACTTCGATTATTATGTCACACATAATTAGTACCATTCACATATAACTACTATATCTTTGTCCTATTCTAGTTATCTTGTAGGATACTATACTCGAGAATAAAAATATTGACTGTGGAATAAGTTGTTTCCTAGAAATGTAATTTCATTCCATATTCATTTCCAAAGCCAAATATCTTTTTTGTGTGTTAAATGTATATATAATCAATAATAATATCCTATAAAACCTTTTCTACTTTTTTTAAAACGAAATATTAAAAGAAAAATCAATTACAACATAAAAATATTTTATACTGGATTTTATTGTATTGTTGCATGTGAATCCTTAAAAAATCAAGGGGATTTGTGAGTGGTGCATTTGAATGTGCACTGGGGTGTTATAGCAATTTCTGCTTCAAAAGCATCGATTATAGATTCATCACCACATACAAACATTTGACCACAAATGGAGAAACAAATGATAACAACATTAATTAGCAGCACAAAGAGTGGATATCTTGTTTGCTCTCTTCACGATTGCATTTCGCTCTTTGCAAAAATTTACCATCTGGGATCTTGTCCCATCACTTTCACTCATTCAATTCTTCTTTGAATTTTGTCTTAGGAGGAAAAGGAGAAAATGAAAAAAATCACCTTGTGCACGTTTTGCGCATGCACAAGGCAGCACGCTAGGCGCCTTTACATAATATTTTTTATTTTGGCGGCTATTTTTCTTCTTCTTTTTTTTTTTTTTCTTTTTGTTACTCATTTTCTCTCTCACCTCCAATCCTATGCGCAAGGTAAAAATCATGCAAAAAAAAAAAAAAAAAAAACCAAAACAAAAGAAAACAAAAAATAAACAAAACAAAACCACTATATGATTAGATGAGGGGTTGGAAAAAAAAAAAGAAAAAAAAAAGAAAGAAAAAGCACTATCAGAAAAAAAAATAAAAAATTATTTAAACGCTCCCACTATGCTCGCGTTGTTCACATCACGCACACAAGATTTTTTTTTCTTTTTTTTTTTTTTCTATTCCTGGACCCTACAAAAAACCACATTAATAAACTAATTTTATTTTCTCTCCTCTCTCTTCCATGTCAGCCCCTCTCTCCTCCACGCAAACCAAAAACCGCACAAAAAAATTATTGTTGATTTTGCTCTACGAATAACTCATCTAGTTATCTTGTGGGATACTATACTCGAGAATTAAAATATTGACGGTGGAATAATTTGTTTCCTAGAAATGTAATTTCATTCCATAGTCATTTCCTAAGCCAAATATATTTTGTTGTGTGTAAAATGTAAATATAATCAATAATAATATCCTATAAAACCTTTTCTAATTTTTTAAACTAAATATTAAAAGAAAAATCAATTACAACAAAAAAATATTTTATACCGGATTTTATTGTATTGTTGCATGTGAATCTTTAATAACAATATTTTAAAATAAATGTAACCAATTAATTTAGTTGGAAATCAATAATTATTATGCAATATAGATTTCTAACAATATATTTAACACTTGTTTTAAAATGTAAAAATAATGTTTATCTACTAGTCACAGGCACATATTGTCTCAACGTTTGGCAATCAATATTTTTCTCAATCATTTTTCCAACTCCATATAAATACATTTTCAATTATTGGATAAATTAAAACAAGTTTATTTGGATGGATGGTTAACGTTGGTAATAAAATGGTTAAATTAACCAAAATATTAAAATCAAGCCTCATGTTGCACAATTAAGTTAAATAGGTCGTTATTGCCTAATGTGACAAAAATAATATTTGATGACCAAATAAAACAGCAACCTAGCAGTTGTAGGACCTAAATTTTAAATAACCCCCGAAATTATTAAGATATGAAACTATTTACTAGTAGGTGAAATGAATTAAATAGTAACATTGCTAATGAATTGGTAGTGGAGAAATTATGGCAATGGCCATAATGAATTAATGATCTTATTAAATAAATACTAATTATGTTTATGTTTTTGGAAAATTTTAAGACTTATTTTTGTTACTTTCATTTTACTTGTAAATTACAAAAATAACTTATTTTCAACCAAAAAATAATATTAACTTTTTAAATTCTTAAAAATTAAGTAATTTTTCAATCCCTAAACATGATCAAAAGTTTTATATCGAATATCTACTCTAAATCTCTAATAATAGTAATAGTAATAGTAATAATAATAAATTTTTGCAGTATATTAATCTTTTTGAAATATAGTTCCATATAATTATTAAAAGTTCATAATTGTTAATTAGTTCACCTCGTACCGTCGATACCGTTAGAGTTGAATTAGGTGTTAGGGCAAATTGAATATCACACTTTGATCTATAAAGAATTAACATTCAATCTCCATTGATATCAAATAAATTCTTCCAAGCACAAGCACAAGCCGGTTAGACCAAAAACCTTTTCTAAGAATCAATTTCTTCCGGTAGATATCATCATCATATGTTAGACTCATACAATATAATATAAGTATTAATCTTAATTCAAACGAGGGTGGTTAGGACACCTATCACAACTCTTATTATTCTCGAGTCATTAACTAGTTTGAAGTATAGGATCACATGACAATAACACATAGAATGAGAGGATAAAATACATAACTCTAAAACAGCGTCTATTATATATTTATTATATGAGAAATATATGTCTGCCTACTCATCTACTGACATCGTTTTGATCTAGGGTCCAAAATACTATATTACTATGTGGACCCTGGTCCGTGATTACATAAATTGCCCTCGCATGCATCTTGGGTCAGCCCACATCATGCTCCTACCTAAGTTCTTGCCCCATTAGTACAACTCCAACTAACCCAAATGGCATCCCTAGCCCAAATTTAAGAAATCTAACCTCATTAACATCCACCAACATCATCAATGCAATTTTCAAGTTTATCATCACATATCCAAACTATTTTTTAAAAGATAATTATAAGAAGAAAAACCTTAGGGAGCTAGTATAGTTACTAGCATGACTCATGCTTTATGCACCAAGCAACCTTGAACAACATCATCCAAAAGCAGCACGAAACATGAAGGTTTACGTTGACTACTCCGAGGAAAGCATGTTTTATTTTGTCTAATCCCATAGACCTACATTTGGTATTGTTCAAAAGAGAGAATCAATTTTTATTTTTTTTTACAATTATTCTCAAGTTATAACTCTAATTCACTCATTCAATTTTTATAGTTTTAATATCTTAATTATTAAACAAATTGTAAATCCAATCTGAAACGTTAAACGCTGTTCATAGAGTACAGTTTTGCAGTAAGCTAAGAACATTGCAAATAAAAAACGGGGCCCATATTTGAGTGGGACAAACTTGGCAATAAGTTCTGGAGAATTGCCCATTTTGAACTCAATTTGCAGAAAAAAAAAAAAAAAAAGAAACAATTCTTAAGTGTTGTTGGGCCATGAATAACATCTTCAGGCCACAACTTTATACAAATATTCTTTAATCAATGCAGTCTAAACACTTATATATAAATAAAATTTTAATAGATTAGACCTCTGTCGTTGGGCCAACAAGAGGTGGAGTGTGGAGAGTGTGGAGATTGTTCTAACTAATAGGTCACAAATTTGATTATCAATGAAAGCGAGCCTTTTTGGTTTGAGCCGATCAATTATGGTCAACCTAACTATAATGGTTTACTTTCTTTTGATCCTTAATAGCTAAGGTTACAAGACGGGGTTTCCTGTGCATACCATCTAGTACTGGTTGCAAGTTTCCCTCGTCACTCAAAAAAAAAAAAAGATTAATGTAGCGATATGATGATTGTTGCCTCTAGGTTCCCTTAAGGAAATTAAAGCACAAAGGTGTCATCTGAGCACAAGGTGCTTGCCTTTTAATTTAAGAGTAAATACCAATTTTGGTCACACGAGTATTAGCAAAATGATAGTTTTGGTCCATATGTTTAGTTCCTACCAATTTTCATCCACGACTATTGTTTTAGTATCAAATTTCATCCACGACAATTATTTTAGTGCTAAAATTCATCACGCATGTCACCTTCCATTTAAGATATGTCAAAATATGAAATTATTATGAGTATTTTCATCATTTTCAAATTAAGATCCCAATTTGGTCATGAATAATAAAGAGATTTAAGCCCTAAGATAGATCCCAATTCGCAGTTCTCCTCCTCAAGTTAAGGTAAGATGAGGAAGAGAACTATGAATTAAGATCGAGATTTAATTAGTTCAGTAAGTTTTTTCCTAATAATAAATTATTAATTAATAGGAGTGTAGTGTTTTCATTAAAAGTAATAAGGTGTCTTTATTACTGAGCTGACTTAGGTATTGAGTGCTTGGTCGGCCTTGCAGGTCGTTTTACGTTGTCAATGTCATCCCGCCGGTTTCGCCCCAAGTGTTGTGTTCTCCACCGCCTTTGTACTCTTTCTTCTTCTTTTTCGTCCTTTTTTTTTAATTTTTTTTTAATTTTTTTATTTTGTTAACATTTTCCTCTTCGGTGTACTATTTCTTTCCACATTAAATATGTTTTCCACCAAGTCATTTAACTGTACTAACTACTAAACACTTAACCAATCGCTCGCCGGGTCACCAGAGAATTGATCAAAATAACGTTGTTTGACATGTTCAATCATTTATGGAAACTCCAATAGCCACCTTGAATTAGTAGCCAACTTATCTTAAACTCGATCAATTTTTTGGAAATCCTCAACCTGACCCGTAAACCGCACGGGATACCTTGGATAATGAATTCTACCGAATTGAAGTGGCATTGACAATAATCAAATCAACAACCTTTAAATACTAGAATTATGTTTCACCCACTTAGTCACATATTCTGAGCCTATCTTGAACTAAATTAACCATTAGTTGTAAGTAGTTAGATTATCATCAAACAATTCACCAATGAATTTGTTGTCCAAATAGAGCGCGATACATTGATTTTTATGTGGGATATATATATATATAGTTAATTAGTAAAAAGACTCAAAATTCGACAAAACTAACATGCGGTTTTGAGTTTTTTATTTTATTTTTTTATCAAACTCATAACAAATGATTTTTTTTTGAGTGACGACTATTATATAATTATATTGGTTTCAAATTTCAATTAGATTGTATGTTGTCGATTTTTTAAATTTCTCAAAAAATAAGAGACATAATATGTATTATTACGTTAAATGTTGAAAGTTGAAATCTTTTGTATATATATATGGTCGGACTTATTAGAACAAAACTTTTCGTGAGAAGTGTGGACAAATGCTAGCTATATATTGATCTAATATATTTAACGGTCAAAAATTAAATAAATTTATTTTGTAATATTTATAAAATTGATCCGTTTTTTTCTCTCTCTTAACGGCCGTTAATATCTTAGATGAACGACTCATATTAGAGCATTCACAATAGTGGATTTTAATAAGTTTTTTTGTGAGGCCTTGTGTGATGTGGATGAGAGAGGAGATTTGAACTAAGAGCATCCCTAATAGTGGAATTTTGGATGATTTTTGCAAGGCTGTAATGTTTATGTTGAGGTGAGAGGGTGAGGAGAGAGAAGATATTGGGTTGTTGCAGGAGAACCTGATTTTTAGAAGGAAAGTGAGCCCACTGAAGAAAAAAAAAAAAAAAAAAAAGACTCCTCTGGTGCGTCTGAAGCACACCAGAAACGCCCAGTCGGGCGCGTGCACTCCACGCACTCGGGCGTGTTAACATAGCTTTTTCCTTTTTATTTTTTTTTCCTAAAAACTGATTTTCTTGTTTTTTCCCCTCATCTTTAAAATTTGTGCAAAAACCAAGCTATTGAGACTGCTCAACAAGATAAGAACTTGATTTTTTGTCATCAAAGTGGGACCCACAAATAAAAAATAAAATAAAATAAAAAATCTCACCCAGTCCATGTGAGGCACACCACAAGCGCCCAGCCGAACGCGTGCACTCTACGTGCCCACTGAGCATGTTAATTTGGAGCTTTTCTTCTTTTTTTTTTCTTTTTTTTTTCAAAATTTGTTTTACAGATTTTGTTTTTTTTTTTTTTTTTTTTCATTTTTCCTCTCCCTCTCATTTTCTCTTTCTTGGATCGATCCTAAAAACTAGTGCAAAAATTAGTGTTATTGAGGGTGCTCGTTCACACTTATCACATGAAATCATGTTCTAATTTGATATGATTATTTATATATATATATATATATATATATATATATATATATATATATATATATATATATAAAAGTTTAAATAAGTCAAATAATCTTATCCAAAGCAAGTAGGTTTTTCCAAACCATGCTCAATATATACACTTTGAGTACGTCGTTAATTGATGAAAATCAAACTAAACAACAAGTGCGTGCGTGGATATATATGTCATGACTCATGCGTGTGGTTTTTTACCTATTCAAATAAGGTATAGTTTTGTTATATGCTTCAAAACATTGTAACCTTGAAAAGTAAGGTCAAGTACGATAATTTATGATATGATTAATAAATTCAACATTTTCCACAACTAATACATAGGAATGACGTGTCAACTTTTAGTTCGTTGTAAGGCTTTTATATTTTTAAATTTGCAATAAATTTTTATTCTTTAAGATAAATATGCATTGAATGGTATTAACTATTAGATGTAACTAACCCTTGGAAGTAGACTTGGGCCTCTTATATGGAGTATTGGAAACTAGCCTTATTAGATCAGGGCGGCCAGTCCCATGCCAAGACCTCTAGTGATGGTCCATACTTTTGTTTTTAATTTTTTTTATATAATTTTCTCTTACATTAAAATATGAAGTTGTTGGCTTAGTAATATAAGGTTATTACTCAATGTAACGAAAGTGATTTATTGATCTTTTTTTTAGTTTGAACTGATCATATATATAGATAGACAATCTAGACTGATTTACTTTCATGTGGTCATTTGCTGGTTAGGATCACAAGGTCGGGTTTACCTAATGCATACTTTTGGATAGTGATTACGGATTTCCGTCGTCACCCAAAAAATTGAATGTGTTTTTTTCCTCGACGGTTTCAAACTTGGTTTGGTCGTGAACGGCAAATTATATTGTGAACTATGGTTCACATTGCAAAGTAAAATATTGGTCAAGAGAGTTAGTCAGGGACAGACCAGACGGATTGAATAGAAAGACCCACGTCCCGGTGGGCTGGATGACAAGGTTGGCTTGCCATCTAACCATGGTGAAGTTTGAAAGAAAAAACATTGGGTGTCGGAATTGAAGGCGCCGGGCTTAATCTTTCTCTTGATTAAAAAATTTGTATCTCATCAATAATCTATCTTACAAAGTAAACCATGGTAGATTGTATAACAATTGGCATTGAAAGGATCATCTGTGACTCCCCTATTTGGAAAACAACTTTTAGTTTAGCTTTGCAAAGCAATACTCAGAAGTTTGATCAAGTAAAAGGTCAAATGTTCTCAAAAAAAAAAAAAAAAGTAAAAGGTCAAGTAAATAAAGTTTTCTAAATAGCTGTTTAATTGAGCAATTGAGCTCAAAATTTTTATTTTCTTTACAAAAATAAAATAGAATTATTTCAATTTTCAAATATCATTCACTTCGATATGTATAAAGTGAGGAAACCCTTGAAAACTTTTGGTTTACTTAATAAATTAAATCAATTAATTATTTTATTTACGATATTCAAATTTGAGATCTTATGGGAAAAAAATCACTTGGACTGCTGATTGTTGATGCAATTTTAATAACCAATTTGACTAAACTTTGAAACTTCCAAATTCACACTTTAAAATTAAATTTTAACATTAAGAAAAATTATGCATTAAATATGATTTGTCCCAAAAACAAAAATTCAATATTTTAATGATATATTTCTTCAAAAGAGTTAATCATTTTTTGTCTTAAATTTATAGGTGACGGTCCACTTTTAGTCCTTCTTTTTCAAAACATCTCCTTTGGTCCTAGTATTATTGTGACATGATCATTTTTTGTCCTCCGTCAACAAAATCGTTGAAATGTCGTTAAATACAAGGATATTTCGATCTTTTATATACACTGTGAGTTGATCCGTTATATTTTTATTTTTATTTTTTTGAAAAAGAAAACAAAAATTATAACTGAAAATATAAATGCCCTTGTATTTTACAAAATTTAAACAATTTTGTTGATAGAGAAGCAAAAATGGTCATGCCACAACAATACTATGACCAAATGGGACTGTTTTTTTTTTTTTTTTTTTTTTTTTTTTTTTTTTTTTTTTAAAAGTGTATTGCCACCTACAAATCTAGGACCAAATTAAAAATAAATTAACTCTCTTAAAAATTATTCAAACCTCGAAATTATATTATATTTACCATTGAAAACAAAACTAAACAATTCTTTTTTGAAAAATGAAGTATATATGTAATAGTAAAGTAAATTGAGGCACATAATTATATGGTTAATATCTGCTAATTTTGGTTAAAAGTTTTTGCATTCAATCTAACCTTAAATTATAGTAAAGTAAATTGAGGCACATAATTATATGGTTAATATCTGCTAATTTTGGCAAAAAGTTTTTGCATTCAATCTATCCTTAAATTATAGTATTATTTAAGAGGATTCAAACCCTGCATTCTGCTAAGTGCTAACAATGCACTCACTCCCGTGCTTTCGTGGTAAGAATTGAACCTCCATCTTGTTGATAGAAACAAGTCTTAAGTGGAGATCTTTTATCCACTAGATCAATGCCCTCGGGACTCTTATTTTTTTCTCCTCAAGATTTTTTATAACTTAAATTTATTTTTCTCTTTTTTCTTTTTGTACAAATAAAATTAATGTATAAAACATATATTATTAAAAAGTTTTAATTGAAATATTTTAAATGATACTCATATTAACATGTTTTAAAATAAAAAATAAACATGAAGTCACCACTTTAGGTAGTTGGGTCATAAAGTTACACCTATAAGTACATAAGTTCAGAGTTAATTATAAGAATGGTTCATTGACTATTGACATTTATCAATTTTTATCATCAATTTTTAATTTGACCTAAGTGGTCCATAGACTATTGATTTTGTTCCAGATTTGATCTCCCAATTAAATTTTGGCCATTTAGTAAGCATTAACTTTAAGGTTAAGAATGTAAAAATTGTCTTGTTACTGAGATAACAAATTAGATTCATAAACTTCATACACTAGATTCATCAATAGTGGGATGTGAAAACAGGTTGATGCATAAACCAATTTAGATCGTGCTACTTATAAATATCTGCCCTGAATTTGAGATTAAATCATTTGTTTCAACACCCTTAAATATGAAAAATTGGAGAGACAATTCTTTTAGCTAATTTTTACATGTTTACTTTTAAATTTAATGTATATTAAATGAATATTTAACCGGAAGATCAAATATGGAACAAAATCAATAGTCAAGTAACCATTTATAGTCAAATTGAAAGACAATAACCCAGCGGGGTAGCTTAAGTGGCAAATGAGCTCTCTTTGTGGGGAGGAATTTCGGGAGAACCCGGGTTCAATTTCCACAAGTGACGATTCCCCCTGGGCCAGCTCCCGTGCCTCCCGGAGCGAACGTGGGTAGACCCCGCACCGTTAAACGGACAGAGAGAAAGACCCTGTAAATTTACAAAAAAAAAAAAAAAATTGAAAGGCAATAGTAAAAATTGATAAATGTCAATAATCAATAGCGAGAAATGGTTTTTTGATAACAAACTCATGACGCCTAGCGATATCCTCAGTCGGAGTATCATTGGTGCAAACGAAGCCTACTGCCTCCTCTCCAAAAAAAATCGAGCCTCTAGCCTCCTCTCCAAAAAAAATCGAGCCTCTAGCGGCAAATCAACATTGGGTTGTTTGGTCCCCTCCTGTTACTGACTTCATCAAGCTTAATTCTGATGGAGCCATGAAAGCCCCGTTCGCATCTTGCAAGCAGGGGGGGGGGGGTCTGCTTCGGGATCACAGTGGCAAGTGGGTGGTGGGTTTCACGTGCAACATTGGAATCGCGAACAGTTTCCTAGCTGAGCTTTGGGGTCTTCGGGGAGGTCCTCTTATAGCAAAAAAACAAGGATTCACCAAACTCATTGGTGAAACGGATTCTGAAGTCATGGTTCAAGTGTTGCGCAAAGATGCGGTGTACACCTCCGAAGCCAACACTCTTGTCAAAGACTGTAAACTTCTCCTGGAACATTTTCAAGCCTATAAAGTCGTCCATATCTTTCGGGAAGGCAACCAATGTGCGAACTTTTTGGCTAATGTGGGTCAAAGCTCGCCTTGGGGAACGACTGTTATTGACCACCCCTTCAGGGGTTGATTGAGCTTCTCTAACGGGATGCCTCGGATGTTGCTACTAGTAGGCGTCACTAAATCTCGGGATCTCCGGGTCCCTCCTATTCACCAAAAAAAAAATAATAGAGTGTTCTTGTAATCAACTCTATAAACTCATTACTATAATTACATAAATTCAATATTGTAAATTGAAAAAGAAAATGAATATTTGATATTCATAAAGTTACTATTGTAAATTTATAAAGCTAACAATTTACCATTGTAGATTTATAAAGTTTACTACTATAGTTCATTAAGTTACTACTCTATATTCATAAAATCACTACTGTATATTCATTAAATAACTAATGCAAATTCATAAAATCAATACTACAAGCTTATAAATTTACTACTGCAAATTATTAATATATGTGTCAGTTAAAATATCTCAATAAGGTAATTTTAAAGAGATTTTATACATATTGATTTTATTTATTAAAAAAAAAAAAGAAAAGAAATAGAAAATAATAATTTTGATTATAGTGATTTTGTTTTAAAGTTTTATATTTGGCGACCTAGTCCTCGATTTTATCCGTTCATATTGTTTGAAGTTTTCCATTAATTTCTACCTCCCCGGAACCAAGTCTACTGTGATTAATTCAATTTTTATTTTCTTTAATTGCACACAATTATTCCATATATATACCTCCTCAATTCCTTCACTCCCTCCAACATAACCGCTTTCTCTCTCTCTATCCATCTCTCTCATCTCTCTTCAATCTCTCTCTCCTCAATTTTAATTTCATTCATTCCTCCGATAGAGTCTTTGCAAATGGGAGATTCAATCTCTTTGGACGAAGTTTCAATGGCCAAGGAGAAGATTAATTCCGTCCAAAACGACGTCGCTGCCCCTGCTGAGGGGAAGGAAAGGAGTCAGAGTACTGGGGAAGCCGCAACTGATCATGGAGAAATATCGGATACGGTTGAGAACTTGGACTCCGATTCTCACGCAGCGGATGGAGGGGATGAGAAGGATCAGAATTCGGCTACTGATTGTAAGGAGGTTTGTTGTGAGGAAGCGAACGGAACCGTTTTGAAGATGATTATACCGCATTCGCAGCTGCCGCAGCCGGAGGCGCCGGCGGGAGTGGCGGCGCCGGTGTCGCCTAGGGACCTGGAACGGTCAAAGTCGATGCCGGAGAGTTTCGACGTGCCGGCGATCGGGAAGTTCTTTCGGGAGAAGAGTAACAGCTTATCGGAGGCCATCACTAGGCGGATATCGTCTTTGAGGGAATCGCCTGAGGACGAGAAGGCGAAGTCCGATTTCAAAGTGACGGAATTCAACCTGTCCGGCCTCAAAGTGATCGTCAACTTGAAGGCGAAGGATGAACAGGGGACGCGGCTCCTCGGAAGAGTGGCCTTCTTCTCGCGATCCAATTGCCGAGACTGCACTGCCGTCCGCTTGTTCCTGCGCGAGAGAAAGCTCAATTTCGTGGAAATAAACGTCGACGTGTATCCGGAGAGAGAGAAGGAATTAGTACAGAGGACGGGGAGTGCAACTGTGCCGCAGATTTTCCTCAACGAGAAGTTGCTGGGAGGACTCGTGGCTTTGAATTCGCTACGGAACAGTGGAATGCTGGAGAAGAAACTGGGGGAAATGTTGTCCGGAAAGTGTCCGGATGATGCGCCATCGCCGCCTGTCTATGGATTCGATGAACCGGAGGATCGGAGGGACGAGATGGTGGAGATTGTGAGAGTGGTGAGGCAAAAGCTCCCGATTCAGGACCGGTTAATGAGGATGAAGATAGTGAAGAATTGCTTCGCCGGCGGTGAACTCGTTGAGGTATTGATACACCACCTGGACTGCGGACGACGCAAGGTACGCTTTTGGCGTTTTGCTATTTTGAGATCTTATTCTACTTGCTTGCTTGTCCATATTAGATGATACTTTGTTCCTTTCTTTTTGGTTTATCACCATTGATGTTCATATTCTGCAAATCTTTGTCTGCACATCACAGTTTTCGTTTTAAATTAAATTTGTTTAATTTGGAGTAGTACTATACTTTTAGCGTGATGTACAACCCTAAGAAGTTCTCCCACTTGTGCTCTATGTAGCAATTTGATGATTAGTTATCTTCGTCCATCTAGTGAGTCCTAATAAAAATGTCTAACATTCAAATTTTATGAGATAAAATAAAAATTAAAAATAAAATTTAAGAGTATGAGTAGTATTTTCATATTTACATTATTAGTACATGCCTTTGGATTAAATTTCCAGGCGCGCTCGGTCGTCGTGCAATTTGGCATATTGCAATTAACTTGGGTTGGTGATTCATGAAAAATTCATGCCAGGCAGTCATGCTTCAAAGTTCAAATATCTAGAGTATTGCGCCATTATTATTTTTCCTTTTTTTCAATTAAATATTACTAGACTCACATTTTAGACTACCACTTTTAAAACTCAACCATTTTGGGATTAGGGGATATTTCAATTACTAAGTTAAATATCTCTTAAACAATTAATTTTTTATTAAAATCTTATTTCAGTATACATATATAGCCAAGTACTTGAAAGTTTAGAGGCTTTAATTTGTGGTCCAAAACACTCTTCAATATTCAAAGAACTAAATTAATGGTGGTACCTGGTTGAATCTTGTAAAATATGCATAGTTAGCTAAAATATAGTATTCAGACGTCAATATACACGATTGTTATCTATGACTCTGTTAATTGGTAGAATGTGTTGACCAAATATGGATTTTGTTTTAAACAAATCGGTAAACAGTCACACCTAAATGCTAGCTACCCCTTGGATTTGAATGACTCTTCATTTGTGTTGATATCTGTAGACTGTAGCTGAACAACGAATTTATGTTACTCTGTTTTTGAAGACAAAAATAATATAAATTTATCATGTTTTCAATCGGCTTTAAACAGTGTTAACATATTGTCGTTTTATATTCTCGCACTGATTGCTCATTGCTATAAATTCACCAACCGTCTTTTCCTTACAGTTACAATTCTATTGCTCACATTCACTTCTGAGCACTCCTCATTCTAGACTTATTACTCGCTTACTCCCTTCACACTTTTTCAAACTGACAAACATTACTCACTCCTTTCTCTTATCTCCGGATAAGTCTTCATTTTGGGATGAGATTCACCTATCACCGTTAAGGGATAGTGTATTACTGTTGTCGAAACTTTTGAGAATGATAAAATAAATTTCTCATGGCCCATTCTAATTAAAGCTTGGTAGCTCCAAAAATAATGGTAGAACAGCAAAGATTTTAACACATGTATCTTGAGCACCTAAATTGAATCATTGCTAGGTTCACTGTCATGTTTCTACTTTTTAAATGGATATCCAATTTGTTGGTCAAATTTTTTATTTGAATTATATTACTTATATCAATTTCTTACACTAAATTTATATTGTATAATTTAGTATAAAATATATTTGATAAAAAATAGTTCTTTTTTAAAAAAAAAAAAGTTTTTCCTTGGGACCAACCCAATGATACTTGCCTTAACAACCAACATTAATAATAATGCCCATATGTGTTGCATGATGGCTCAAGTCATTTACTTTTCTTAGGTTGCGAAATATGGAATTAGTAGTAATCATTATTATTAGGTTTTCTGCTCAATGCATTTGTTGGGTGAAGATAAAGAAGCACGCTAGCTTAGCAGTTTTTTATGTGATCTGAAAACCATAATTTACTATTGTTACTAGCCTAAATTGAGCTGAGCTTTATCTTAGCAAATATAATATAATATAATACTCTAATAATGAGGCATCTTATATCTTATTATATTCATTTTGTTGATGCTTTTGATCTTAACTACAAGTAATGAATATTTGATTTTATCACAATTAGTTAATTTTCATCACTCCTCTTTTTTAGTAAATATTTAAATTATTGTCAGCGAACATAGCCCGTCATACTATAATGCATAATAAATAAATAATTTTCTATAATAACTCTAGAATTTTTAATTAAATATATGTGATCAACATATTGTTGTTAGTTTTGAAGGGTAGAACTTTTTATTTTTAATATATATTTTATCGATTTGATAAAAATAAAAATAAAGAACACCTCACATGATTATTAAATAATGAAACTATACTGATCTAGGTACAATTGACATTATAGTTTTTTGACTTCCAGTGATGTATCAGATTAAGTATATAATTACTTCGCCCAGTACTGTGCTTGGTAGGTGGTAGTATTACACAAGTTTGAAGTTGAAGTAATCTATATATAAATCATAGTTGACCGGCCTGTTTGGTTAGTTCCATGAAATTAGTCTCTGAAGTCATTTTTAGAAATTGAACCAGTCAGGCACATATTTAGGCGAGACACACGTCTTTTGTTTGTAATCAAAGTCTAGAATTTCAAATACTTCAATCTCCAAACAGAAGAAATTGAATGTGGACTCTTTTCTGGGGTCCCACCCACTGCTGCCTTGTGATTGGGATTTTTGGGTTAGTGTTGATGATGGAAACACGGACACGGTTTTGAAATTGATGCAAATAGTTGACTTTTTATTAAGTGGTGGCCATGAACTACATCAGAATCAGGGGCAGTTCATGCGTTGGGACTATTAGCATTGTGCTTGGTCTTTAGCTTCATTATTACCTTAGTTACGTGCACTAAACCACTACCGTTAATCTTCTTTGCTTTTGTACCAAACATAATTAGGAGGAATTAGTGGCCAGGACGCCAAGTCATAGTTCATCAAATAAAAGAATTACTCAGTATACAGAGTTTACCATTAAATGTTATTTGTCACATCTAATCGATAATTTTCTTTTATTGATGCACTAACATGTGGAAACTTGCTCACATATCACTACTATCTTGCTGAGTAATTATGCAGAGACCTGGATTTTATGCTAATGGTTTTCATTGTCTGATGATTGCACAGGCTGTTGAAATTGGCAAGCAGCTAGCAAGAAAGCATTTCATTCATCATGTCTTTGGGTAAGAGCCTGCAATTTCCTGTGACACTAACGTCCATTAATACTATGAAGAACAAAGCTTTTAAATTCACTGTCCTATGACAGGGAAAACGAATTTGAGGACGGAAACCACCACTTCTATCGGTTCCTTGAGCACGAGCCCTTCATTCCCAAATGTTACAATTTCCGAGGATCCACAAATGATAATGAGCCCAAAACTGCTGCTGCTCTTGGTCTGAGGCTTTCTAAAATAATGTCTGCAATACTTGAGACTTATGCCTCTGAAGACAGGCGCCATCTTGATTATATGGGCATTAGCAACAGTGAAGAATTTAGGAGGTAGTGCTGCTTTGCTACTCATATTTTATAATATGCTCCAAAGTGGATTTACCATTTACATATAACATAATGAACCCTTTAATAAATGACTGTTTATTTTGCTTTATTAATGCAGGTATATAAGTTTGGCTCAGGATCTGCAGAGAATGAATATTGACACACTTTCAGCAAATGAATTACTAGCCTTCTTTCTCAACTTGTACAACGCCATGGCCATTCATGCCGTGATCAGGGTTGGGCATCCCGGGGGCATGCTTGATCGGAGGCCCTTCTTTGCCGACTTCCAGTACATAGTTGGGGGCTATCCATATTCCCTCTCTGCAATCAAAGATGGGATTCTTAGAAACAATAAAAGAGCACCTTTTTCCCTCACCAAACCTTTTGGCAGTGGAGATAAGCGTTTAGAGGTAAACATCCCTCCCTAATACTAAATAAATAGTTTCCATGGCCAAAATCTAGCCATTTTGCCTGCCCCTACCTTTTTTGTATCATTTGCCTCAAGTAACACATTCGTTTTCGCTTTTGCAGATGGCATTTCCAAAACTAAACCCGTTGATCCATTTCGGAGTCTGCAATGCAACACGATCAAGCCCGGCTGCCAAGTTTTTCACTCCTCACAATGTGGAGTCTGAACTAAGATATGCTGCCAGGGAGTTTTTCCAGAGAGATGATGCAATGCAGGTAGACCTGAGCAAGAGGATTGTGTACCTTAACCGGACAATCAAGTGGTAAGTACTCCTTAATTAGCTCATGAAATGAAATCAAGAAATTCCTTTCATTTCATTTCATTTCCAATGTACCTACCTTAACTTGTTTCAATTATCTCCCGGTGTAGGTATAGCTCCGATTTTGGACAGCAAAAGGAAATCTTGAAGTGGATATTAAGTTACTTGGATGCAACAAAGGCAGGCCTTCTCACACACCTCTTGGGTGACGGTGGCCAAGTCAACGTTGTTTATCAGAATTTTGATTGGTCTGTCAACTCCTAAGTCCTAACCACCTTGTCGCTTTAGGGGGAAGGCTTCAGAGAGTTGCCTTTTTTCGTCTTTCTTTTCTGCTTTTTTGAGTGTTTTGATTATCCCAGAAATTGGTATAAAGTAAAACAAACGCCTCCATATAGGAGGTCGAAATTTTTGTACAGTATACAACAGAAACTTCTGGGTAGTGGATTTAAGCCAAGAAAAGATTTTTTTTTTTTTTGGAATGTATCTTGTTACACTGTCCCAAGTGTGCTCTCTTCACATTCATGACTCTATTGCCCAATCATTTTTGTGCACATAATGTAACTCACTACAACTCTTTATTAGTTATATATATAAACTTAATAATCTCACTATAGGTTAATTAAATAAAAACACATTGAATAATACAAAATGTGGTACAAGCGACATTGTTCAGTCTAAATAAACCCACCACCACACAAAAATTTCACAGCAATTAGTGATAAAAATGCTTATTGTATTCTAAAACGTATTACTCATTGGAGAAAAAAGTTAGTAAACAATTTTATTTTTTTTTAAACACATTCTTTTCTTCTTGGCCAACTGACACATAAAAATCTGACAGAACATTTAGGAGGATATAAATCATAGTAACTCAATTGAATACAGAGCCTAAACTCTTTACTTACTTTGAAAGGTTATTATCACATTGTCGCTAGTGACGGGTCATTGTTCCCAAACTTCACCCCTGTGACCAACTGAACTATCCACATGGGCAAAAAAAAATTATACTTATTGTAGTGATAAAATGAGTGAGAAGTAACAAGCGACAAACTTTGCCAAGTAGATGGCATCCACATCACATGCCAAGATAATGATGCAATGGTGTGAATCATCATTCAAATAGTAACTACCACCTATCATTGAATGAACTAACATTTATGAATTCGAAGTTGAATTATGTACAAATATTTCATTGGACCTGACCACAATGATAATCAATCAATTTATAGTACGTGTTTTTACTTTATCAGAGGATTAGAGACTGGACTGGGCATCTAAATCACTGTCCAAATCAACCCAAAGACCCTTTATACTAATTTATGTACAGGAAAGAACATTCCACTTCCTGTTAGCAAAAGAAAATCCACGCCACGCCACGACACGCAATCACACGAGATCTGCAGCATCATCTGAGCTCCTCCTACTGGAGCTTGCCGAACGCCTTCCATAAATATCATCGAAAGGAAGGTTAAAGTCTCCGCCCGATTCATCCATGAAGAACGTTCGTGTCAACCTATTTGAGTTCCTCAAATCCAGGTTTTCCTGTCCGTCTACACTTGTGTCGGGGGAGGTATCATAATTATCTTGAGGATGGAGGTTGGAGGTCGGAGGGGGTTCAACGAAGCTCGCCTGGGGATGGCGGTTGAAAGTTGAAGGTGGCTCGACAAAGCTTGTCTGAGGATGGTGGGTGGAAGTACTAGGCTCGAGAAAGCTTGTCTGAGGGCCACGGTTAATGAAAGGAGGAGGTTCGAGAAAGCTTGCCTGAGTACCACCGCGGTTGAAGAAAGTGGAAGGCTCGAGAAAGCTCGTCTGGGGATCCCGAACTTGTGGCCTACTTCTAGCCCACCAGTCCCTCTTTGCGGAACGTGCCAGGTTGTTGTTGTCGTGTTGCTGCAGGACACTGCTTTCCCGGAAGAGAGGCGCGGATGTTGAAGCATCGAGGTGGCTTCGTGTTCTATCATCATCATCGTCGAATGTGTGCCCCCAATTCTCATCAACTAATTTGTTTTGCAATGAATCGGACCGCTTCCAAACATCTTCACGGATTTCCTCACCCGCATCAAACTGGTCACGTTGAGTGCCTCTCGGGTCATCAGTCATGTCGTGAGGACACGAGGTATAATACCAGTCGAGAATATAAGGACAACTTCTCTGTTCTCCCGCCATCAGCCACATAGAGTCCAGCTCATATCCGCCCCCCAAGTTATCGATGTTCATCTCCCTCGAGAAATAGGGATTCCTGTCACTCGAGCCTCTAAAGTTGAGATTCCATGGTTGAAATCTCGAGGTTGGATACGCAGGTCTGATTTCCTGCCCACGCAGCTTCTGTTCTCTGAAAGCTTTCAATCTCGAAAGGAATTCTTTCCCGTCAGCGTTAGGCTCCGAGGAGAGGTAGCTAGTATGAAAGCTGCATATGCATTAAGAAACAACGCATTCAAACGCCCAACTAAGCAATGAAACGAAAAGGATCGATTTGATAATGTTCAAATGTTGAAAAAGTCGGACCTCAAGAATGATTTTTCCATTTTCCCCTGGGAACTCCTCTGGGTGCGGGGAGCATTAAAGGGCGAACCATATTTGGTATTGCCATGGTTTCGAAAATCAAAGGCACTAAAGCTGCGAGGAACATAATAATAAGAAAACGGTAACAAATATTAATAAACGAAACGGAGGATGACTGGCAAATTATAAGAGACGGTACAAATCGAAACCTGCAAACGTGGCCAACACCCTCGACATCTACCGTGAAATCTGTAATGAACTGCAGAATAGCGTCCACTCTCTGCAACACCAAACAGCTGCTCAACCCGAAGAATCATCATCTAAAGATTTCGCAAGTAGCGTCACAGGAGAACTATAATTAAAGTTTATAAGCAATTACCTTTGGAACGACAAATAGAAGTAGGTAAGGCGTAACAAAGATTGAAGCCATCTCTTCCAGCAACATCATACCAGTATACTGCATAGCGAGTCAATCATATCATAACAGCAATATCACCTAGTCAATAATTTTCTAACAGCATAACAAACGAAAGAAATCCAGAAACTAGCAAAATCGGTTTCACTGCTAAAAGTAGGGATTAGCGAGCATCGGTCGGTTTCAGTCGGTTTTCGGTTAATAACCAAAATAACCGAACCTTCATAACCGACCGAAAACCGACCTACCAACCTTCATAATCGAAATAACCAAAACCGACGGTTTTCGGTCGGTTAAATATAACCGAATTTGTTAGAAAGGGTAAAGATAAGCAAAGCGATAACAAGTGAAGACTTGTTTATTCATATTAACCAAACCTCTAAAGTAGGGTAAATCAATCGAAATTGTAAAATAACGCCCCACCAACAAAATGAGCAAAAAGAAAAACAATTATAATGATTATTATACCAATAAAGTAACTTCCAATATTGGAAAAATCAAGACATTAGAAAAAGATCATAAGCAAGCTCATCGGCCAGATAAGCACCTGAAATAGAGTTTCAAACTCCAACCGGACACCCTCAGTTTGTTCTTTCCCTCGCCATCGCTTAGGCATATAATGCGTGTGTTGGACTACAAGCGACATCGCCTCATGTGGATTAAGGACAAGAAGTTCCTCTGTTATTGCAGCCCGACTAATAGCAGTGATTGCTCCAAACACCGCTCCATACCATAACAAGTTGCGACCAAATATCTGTAAGGTTCACAACAAATTCCATGATCAGTAGACTACCAAATGGTTAAATTAACAAGTTTTTAGAAAATTAAGTTTAAAATTTTAGTTATTAAAGAAAGGGGAATAATACATGGCCTTCCAGCAGGGATTCATCTAGGAAAGCAATGATTATAAGCACAGCAGCAAAACCACCAGAAACAAAAGAGATGAACTTCGCAATCAGTGATATAATAGGAGAGGGGAATTGCTTCAGATAATCAGATGCATGTACTATACTGCTGTTTATCCTGTGCTTAAATAAGTGGTCAACCTGTAACAAAACGACGGCAAACAAGCAAGCATAAGGAAAGTAGAAATAGAAAAGGGAGGGCACTGAGATCAAGATAATGACCATTTATGTCTAGGCTGACTTGGCATGCTATTGAGGTAAAAACATAGCTTTTGTATTGTTAATCGGGTTGAAATATATAACATACCTTAAACTTGGTAATAAGTAGGCCCAATGATCTGAAAAATAACATAGATTTGGTTTCATTTTATTCTTCTTTGGATAAGTAAAGAGATTTGGTTTGTTTACCCATTCGAAATGTAATAGTGGGTCCATTAGTTTTAGGAGTATAAAAGAAAATTATAACGAGGATTGGGGGGACATTCAACTTGGATTGGAAGAAGATGTTGGAGATTAAAGAAATTACAGAAAACCGCAAGATATGTTCGTAATATAAAACATTGCATGAATAACACAACGGTCACGGAAAGGGTTACACAGAAAGAAATGCAATTTGTCCAATAAGGAGATGTTAAATTATCAAAAAGAATCTTTGAAAATTGAAATTATTAGTCCAGTAATTCGATTTCCCTCACTTTAAGGAAACACAATCATACGGAAACTTATTTCCTTATTAGAAGTCTTCTAGCATTTATTTATAGGGCTGTGTATTCCCCTTTCTAACACAGATTTATAAACCTTCTATTCACTTTCATACAATATATATTTTCTCATTCCTTGAATCTTCATTTCTGCTTCCGCCTAACTAATGGGTGGTTGTTATTCTCCACCCGCCAGGCATTTGGGTCTTTCAAATTCAACACAGACGTTCAGCAAATTAAGTAAATCGAGATTATATGAAAAAGAGAAGGTACCTCGTTGTATTCCCTAAACATCCACTTTGCTAGAGTTGACCACCTACGGGATGACGCTGTACTTGGATGATTGTAGAACTGTTCAGCATGCCTCAAGAAGAGATACACCAGCATGAATATGACAAGAAATGGAGAAAGAAAAAGCATTGCGATTCCAACAATCATAAGCCTTTTCTTTAATGTTTTAGGATCGGACACAAAGTCCCTTCTTACACAATAATTCCTGCAGAAGCAAAAGCATTCAGTTAAGTACCAGTCCTTCCCCAAAACAACGAAGTATCAGAAGAAAAGTTTCACTAATAACTTAGGGTGCGTTTGGTTCGCACATGGGAATCGGAATCGGAATGGGTTTTGGTGAAAGTATTTAGCATGTTTGGTAGTTGGGTGGAATGGAAATGATTATTAATAGTTGGGGAAGAAATGAGGAAGGGAAATGAAACCCTTATTTAATAAGGGTATGGGTTTTCTCATTAATGGAGTATTCCAAACCCATAGTAGCATTCTCAAAACTTATTAACCAAACACTAACAATCACTTTGATACCCATACCTTATACCTAAACCTACCAACCAAACACACCCTTAGTTTTAGCAATTCTAGTAACTAGTAACGAGCAAACTCTATGCAGATAACTCAAATGTCCGATTCTTGAATTCTCTTTAACATAGGCCCTGTTTGGTAAATAATTAGCCTATCAACCAATTTTGGCCTATTTGACCATTATTAGTTGTTTGACTTGGTTAAAAAATCAATATAAATGTTTGGTTAATAAGCTTTTTGTAACTCCAAAATACTAAATTTCAAAAGGCTACTCAAAGCAACCTTTTCAATTCGCCTTTTGAGAAAAGAAATTATACCAAACAGCTATTAGCTAACAGCTAATTTACCAAACACATTTCTACAATCAACTAATATTAGCAATTAATTATACATTCTAACCCAATCAGCTAACAACCATTTACCAAACAGGGCCATATTCTTTTCAGATGAGATTACTGCTATCGTAGAAGAACAATATATCACTACATCCATCCCGGAGGATGCATCATTCAAATTATATGCCTAACTCATAGTCCTTGATCAAATATGTATTAAACCAAAACCGTTATCACACTTTCACCCTGCATGATAGAAGTGTTCAAGTTTGCAACAGAGTAGATAGAGAAAGAGAGTGATGATGTGTTATCGTGTGGAGCTACATGAGCATAGTCAGCTTCTGAATTCAATTACAAATGCATATTACTTGAATTATAGTGTTCAAGTTTGCAACTGAGTTTCAATTATTCAAAATTAAAGGCTGGTCACTCTCGCCTTTTACTTGAGTATGATTTTGAATTATATGCTAACATACCTATCAAACATGCTCTGCAGTATACACCAATTAAGTGTCCACTCTAGGGTCTTTGTTAGCATCAGACGATGTTGGAGACCATTCAAAGAAAATTTGACAGGACCAACACCGGGTACCCATGGAGAAATAGGGAAGGCAAGCACTCCTTTATTGACCATTCCAATCAAATAATTTTCCTTCCGCATCAATCGCATAACCACATCCTGAATTGAAAGATCTTTGACCACACATAGTTGTTGCGAATTCTGTAATTGAACAATTTTTTCAAGAATCGATGCCCATGGCATGGTTTGTATTTCATTATCTGTGACATGGAGACTGCAAAATATAAAGCATGGCTAAGTTAGCTAGCCACAACAAAGAAGATTCCCCAACCCTTTGATAGCCGGCAAGTAGTATGATGTCATACAAAAACCAATATTTTACAACTAATAGAAGAGGGGAAAAAAACAAAACAGAGAATTCTCACTATATACCTGTTGTAGTAAAAGTCCCGAATTTTTAAGGTGTCCTTTAGCTGTGCAAAGAATCTTAAGAAGCAAAAGATCCAGTATATGGAAAATATTCCAAGGTAACCAACAACAATAGCTTTAGAAACCGTAAAAGGTGTCAATGGATGCCGATGAAGAGCTTCCTTAGATAGATCACAAGGCTTAATTCCAGATTCTACAGCATCCATCCCACACTTTGCATTGCGAAGCCCATTCCAATCAACAATTAATAAGAAAAACGCAGAGAAGAATGTGGTGAAAGCCAGTCCCAAAAGCTCCAAAATCCACTTGATGATAATGCACCATAGCCCTTTCTCACAGTGGTAGCTGTAAAGCCTCTCAAAGAACAGGTCTAGATCAGCAATTGGTTCACCACTGAAGCTCTCACCATTAAGAAGCCCAGATGGGCTTTCACTACCAGCACTCGGTGCTCTGTGATAGTCAGACAACTCGATTTCAGGAGGCACATCATCTAGTAAGCCTGTAGTTATAGACGATTCACCACGCCATTTCCATCTAAAAAGGCCATGAGCAGCTTTTGACCCACTAAACATCATTTATATATGTTGATGTTAAGCAAGCACGGCCTGTCCATTCCGTGTACAGGAGGTAATTAAGCCATGTTGCTGGGATGAAAAAAAAGTATCAAAAACATCATTCTACTAGAATTCCTTCAAAACTTACTAATTGAGAAAATATAATTCAATATGTATACAGAAACTGTTTATAATGAGCTACAAGGTCTACAACCCAAAAAGCATTCTACTTGGGTTTCCAAACTGCCCAAGAGAAAAATAACCATAAGGGGAAACTCTGATATACTATAAATGCATAATGAAAACAAAATGAATATAGTTCTTCATCTCATCCCACCCAATACCAACCCTCTTGATTTTCTAATTTCCAAACAAATCCTTTTTTCTATTCCTTCTCATTAATTCTCTCTCAATGTTTCAGAACAATCCAATAGCATGGTAGTGACACATGTGAATGTTCTCAAATCTCTGAGTTATCCAAATGTGTGGGAAGACCCACATTTCATATTATCTCTTCCTGTACCATACTCTATGAACATGGGAAGAATTTCAACAAATAAGGGTTAAACTATTTTACTTCCATTAATTTTCTAGTAAAAGAAACCATCTTTACCAAAAACCCAATACCAAAAACACAGATTCTAAGCAGAAACTATTACTAAAAGCCTCAATCTCTCCCCATAAACCTTTCATCCCCAAACCTCGCTAAACCAAACTATCCATCCTCGCAATACAAAATTCAACTGCGCAAACAAGTTCTTCCTACCCAAAATTCCCGGAAAACAACCAAAATCGACAAAAATGAATTAAAAATAAACACATATAGAATAAAAAGGAAAATTGATTTTAAAAAAAAAACTCACCTGCAAAGAGGAGAATCACTGTCCCCGTCAATGCCCAGCTCAAATTATCAAAAATAAACTAGAAAATACTAAAAATACAAAGAAAAAAAGAAGAGCTTAATTTTAATTTAAAAAACAAACAGAAAGTAACAAGTTATATATTCAAATTTTCCTATCAACCCGAAGGCTTTGAAAGATTGTTATTTTGTTTTCTTGTGTTCTTGGAATTTGATGACAAGGGAAAGAAGAGAATGATGGGGTAAGGAGGTTTCTTGGGTTATTGTTTAATTGAAAAGGAAAAGGAGACGTGAAAGACGATGCCTACTTGGACTCAACTTGATCGCTTCTTCTTCTTCTTCGTCGCCTCTTTTTTTCACTTTATATAAGTTTTTAACTCAGTAAATTAGTTAATTACTACTCCTTTTTTTAGTGTAATTCACTAATTCTAACCTTAAGCTTAGCATGGTGTGGACTTAGTTACCCGGCCCAAAATCCCAATAATGATAAATTATATCGGGCAACTCGAAATTCACATTACAAATGAATCACAATATATGTTCATTTTTAATAAATTAAATGTTCGTTTTAAGTGTACTTCAAGTTCAATTTAGTATATACTTGATGTAACTTATCTGACTGTATGTACTATGTATCAATCGAGAACAAACAGTCTACAGGGCCGGTCTTAAGCAAGGGCGGGCTGGCGGTACCGCCCAGGCTCATACTTGAAGGGGCCCTCTTCGTTTACGTGTTTGTTGGTTTGAGCCGTATCATACACTATTCTATTTTTTTTGCTTGTATTTCCCTCTACAATTCTACACACGCAACACATAACACTTATACAACTATAAATCTATAATCCTCTAACCATTTTTGCTATCAAATAAAGCGAAGAAAAAAAAAAA